>OY747700.1:12943019-13543019 GCA_963556495.2 Valencia hispanica
CCCGATTCTGTGGCTTTTGGAGTGATGATCGTATCCCCCAGAGAGAGGGAGCCTTTTTATGGCTGCAATGGAAGCCAATTTGAGTTTTCCTGTTTTTGTTTCTAAAAGTAAACAAAAATATCTGATGGCTTTCTTTATATCCTATTTTCTAAGTATAAATTTGTGTTGGAAATTATTGCATTAAATAACATCGCTTGTTACTGATTATATTTCAAGGACAGCCGATGTACTCAGTGACAAAAGGAAGGCATCATATATAACAAATCATCTTATATTTCAACTATTTTGTTTCACTTTGTTTCTTTGTCAGTTGCAAATGTAAACTAAAATGATCACACCCATATTTATATTGCTCAGTGTTATATTAAGCTACAGGTGTGAATTATAAAAGACATGTGCAATTTAAATCCTAAATTCAGACTGATTTGTTCAGCACATTAACAGAACTGCCAAAAACACATGCAAGCAAATGCCTGGAAATTAGGCAAAACATGCAGAACATAAGATGACACAACTTCACGATGGGATTCACTTTAAAATTTCACAAATAAAGCAAAGTTCTTTCAAATCGCAAACTCTTTTTTAATGAATCTGTCATCAGTGTAGATTATTTTAGTCCAAGTATAACAAGTCTATTGTGATTTTTTTTATGAAATCTGATTTTTAGATGATCTCAACTACCAAGAAAGCTTTTTAAATGCATCCTTTTGAATTTGAACACATATAATAAAGGTTTTTTAATCCCACTGTGTGTTTTTAAAGATATCTGTTGAGGGCAGAATAATCCATCCAGCCATTTTCTTCCGCTTATCCGGGGTCGGGTCCCGGGGGCAGCAGCTTAAGCAAGGACACCCAGACTTCCCTCTCCCCAGCCACTTGTTCCAGCTCCTCTGGAGGAACCCCAAGGCGCTCCCAGGCCAGCTGAGAAACATAGTCCCTCCAGCGTGTCCTAGGCCTTCCCCTGGGCCTCCTCCCGGTGGGACGTTCCCGAAACACCTCACCAGGGAGGCGTCCAGGAGGCATCCTGACCAGATGCCCGAGCCACCTCAACTGACTCCTCTCGATGTGGAGGAGCAGCGGCTCTACTCTGAGCCCCCTCCGGATGACCGAGCTTCTCACCCTATCTCTAAGGGAGAGCCCAGACACTCTACAGAGGAAACTCATTTCAGCCGCTTGTATCCGTGATAATCCAGTTTAGGTTTTATAAGTTTTAAGTAATGACGATTTTGAATCAGAAATGATTAAATGAAATATCTCTCTAGAAAATATCGGATATCAAGTTTAAAAGATACTGATGCTAACCTTAACTTGAGGTCATAGTTTTGTATCTTTCTATAAGAGGAAATTATCAGAATTATGTGGAGCATCAAGTTCTGTATAATTTTGAGCTTATGTGTCCCTTTTGATATACCCTTTTTGAATAGAGCATGTGTATCAGGAGTGTGGATATCAGTATTCCATATTTAAGGCTTAACTTCAACTACTATTTCAATAGTCTATGAGTGTACTAATAAGGTTGATTATTAGCACAATCAATCAAAAAGTAGCTTGTACCCTCACTTTTCCTTTTATTTTCAAGCATCTGGCATCCTGAGGTGAGTGAAACTCTACCTCAGATGATTTGCATAGTATTGCATGGGATTAAATACTGTTATTATCGGGTCATTGTTGCGGCACTCGAATAGCAGTTGTGTAAATTCTGCAGCAGTTGGACACGTTTGTGGTGTACATGGCATGTGAGAGCTGTGGCATTTATGCTGAAGAATTTATTGACTTCTGTGGTAGTCTGGCTTGACTGGTGATCAAATTATGCATGCTACAATTTTAAATGCAAAAAAGAAGCTGTATTGGTGGAGGTCTGTGCTCTCATAGTGCTTTTCTAGCTTGTATCTTGGATCACCAGTTTTTTAAGTTTTTTTTTTCAGGGGACAGAACACTAACTCCTGCTCTGTTGGTACCGTGTGTGCTGCCCTGTGAACTGTGGAATGTCCCGTTGACCCTGAAACAGTTCTGTGAAATGAAGGCACTCATTGTCCTCTGCTACAGTCATGGTGGCTCGTTTAATGAAAGTCTGTGGAGGGTTTGGGTGAACATTATCAAACTTTTTTCAAAGCTAGATTAAACCTCAGTTAGCACAAGCCAAGATGCACTGGAGTCTATCATTACTGGTTAATCATTTATACAAGTATTGGGTGTTTAAAAATATAAAACTAGTCTTCTAACTACTATTGTTAACTAAGGAACCTACATCTGTTTTCTAAATATAAACAAGTAGTTTTTTTTCATTAAACCAATCGGCCTTGCAAAATTGAAACAAAAAAACTGTTATATACATACATAAATCAACATTGCTGTTACAGATTTACATTGGTTTTGTTTGTTTTTTTGGTCACAGATACATGATTCAGATCATTAAGTACACTTCAATTTTATACAAAGATACTTGAGAAAATACAAACATAGGTTTTCAATTAATTTCACTGATAATTATCAAAAAGTAACTTACAATTTTCCTGTGTGAAGAAGTAATCTGATTTATTTCGGATTTATTCCTCTCATCCACTGTACTTTTGTAAAGTGTCCTTGTATGCTTTGGAAGGCGCTACAAATAAAAGGAATTATTATTATTATGATCACCCCTTTTGTTAAATCATAAGTTAACTGCACATTTTCCTGTAAAGTTGAGTCTAATTTAACGAGCCACACCTCAGCCCAATTAATGCCTGATCTAAACAAGTAAAAATGCCCTAGAACCACAGTAAATTATGTAGGTTAAAAGATCTCAAAAGTCAATTTCAAGAAATTGAAAAGTAATTCAAAAGTAAGAGCCATTATCCACAAATGAAAAAAAAAAACTAAAACATGTCTCAGTTGGGAATCTTCCATACAGTGGCCAACTTAAAGGAGCATGGGACAGAATGAAGAAACGAACCTCAGCGACGCGGCCGGCGCTGCAAGTAACTGCAGCCAGCCGCACGGGAACGCGCACAAACGCTTCACAAAAAAAACATACCTCTTCACAGTGACATACTTCTTTTTCTGAGTGCCACTTTTTAGTGGGCTGTGAGTCGTCCTTGGTCGTTTCCCAGTTGCAGAAGGATCCATTCTCACAATTGAATCAATGGAGGTCTGCGACCATTTTTCTTCCTCTTTTAAAGCTGTCGAGAACCCGCAAGCAGTGTCAATTGACGTCAGACCCGTAGGACAGCGCATGAAATTTGGGCCCCGAACTGCAGCACATTTTGCAGCACACAGCCAGTTAAGAAAATGGAACGATACGTGGCTGGGCTCATTCTTTTTGGTTTATAATGCTTCATCACCCAACAGCATTAAAAAACTGGACATGCATGTTTATTTTATTTACAAATCCTGCCCAATGTTCCTTTAACAAAGTCAAACCTAAATCTCTTAATAACTCATCCAAGAGGTTACAAAAACTAAGAACATCTAAACTGCTATTTATCTCTGCTAAGTTCGATGTTCATGATTTAACATTAAAAAGACACTAGGCAAAAATTGCATTTCTGGGAGAATTCCAAGGCCAAAACCACTGCTAAACAAAAAGAACACAAAGAGCTGTTTCACATTTAACAAAAATAATCTTTTTAATCCCCCAGACTTTTGAGAACATATACGTGATGGACTGATGAGACTCAAATGGAAAGTATCAGAAGGTGTGCAAGCTGTGAAATCTGACAAAAAACTAACACAGCATTTCAGAAAAAGAACATTATGCAAGCAAACACTGTAGTGTTGGTATGAGGATCTTGATCTACTGGAACCTGAATGACCATGATCTGAAGCATTCTAAAACAAAATGAAGGTTTTGAAGTTGCCAGGTCAAAGTCTTAAATCTGACTGTGGTGCTGTGACATGACCTTAAATAGGCTTATTCATGCTTAAAGTGTTGGTAAAGACTCATTGTCAGTTATCATAAATTCTTGATGGTGGTTGTTGTTGCCAAACAGTGGCAAAATCAGTTGTTAGGCTTAGGAGGCACTTACACTGAACTAGGTTGGTTTGGATAAGTTTTTCCCCTTAATAATTTAAAATGACCACTTTGTATTTGCATTTAATATTGTAACACAAACACAGATTTAAAACACAAAAAAGAACAACACCATATGTACAAATTATTTTTGCGTTTTTTTTTATATTAAGAAACAAAACAAAAAAACCTTGTGCAAAATCTTCTCCAAGTTCAAACAACTTCCATTTCACTTCCATTTAGTTATACTCAGTTTGTCACCAGTTCTTACTGAGATACACCACTTTATAAACTACTTCCTTCTTCTGAGAAAAAGGAACTGAGCAATTTTACAAACCCTACATCAGTCAAGTCTGGTTTGGAAATATTTGCTGTGAAACACAATACAGGCATTTATTTTAAACCCAAGAGCAAAGTTTATAAGTTTATACACTGGATTTACATATCTAAAAACAAGTATTATTTTGCCCACTTCATAAGAAAGTGATAAGCACTTCAGACAAAAGTCAAAAACCTCTTGTGCCTCACAGATTCCCTGCCAGTACCAGATTTTAACAAAGCACAAAGCTGACTCCAGATGTATGTGCAGATAACTTTATAACTTATAACTTATAAAATAACTTTTTTGGACATTTTGATTCCTTTCCTTGGAGCTGTTGATGTCTGCTGTTGATCATGCTATTTTATTGGAACGACTGGAGAGCTGGGTCGGACTCTCTGGTACAGTACTTGGCTGGTTCGAGTCTTACCTAAAGAACAGGGACTTCTTTGTTTCAAAAGGAAACTTTTCATCAGAACGAACAGAAATCACATGTGGGGTGCCCGAGGGCAGCATCCTGGGGCCCCTCTTATTTAATATCTACATGCTCCCACTAGGCAAGATTATAGCAACCAATAACATTAGCTACCATAACTATCCGGATGACACTCAGCTCTACATTACAATGTCACCAGGTGACTCTGAAACCATTCAAACCCTAAATCAATGCATTGACCAAATAAAGGGATGGATGTGCCATAACTTTCTCCAGCTGAATAGAAACAAAACTGAAGTGATTATTTTTGGACCCAAGGAGGAATGATCAAGAGTCAGCACACAGCTTCAATTAATACAGCTAGAAACTACTGATCAGGCTCGAAACCTAGGTGTAGTAATGGAGTCAGACCTGAACCTCCAGGGTCACATAAAGGCAATAACAAGGTCAGCCTTCTATCACCTGACGAACATCTCTAGGATTAAAGGACTGATTTTGCAACACGACCTAGAAAAACTCATCCATGCGTTTATCTTTAGTCAGATTGATTACTGCAACAGCATCTTGACAGGTCTGCCTAAAAAGTCAATCAGACAGCTGCAGCTGATCCAGAACGCTGCCGCTCGCGTCCTCACTAGAACCAGGAAAGTAGAGCACATCACCCCAGTTCTAAAGTCCTTACACTGGCTCCCTGTAGCTCAGAGAATAGACTTCAAAATACTCCTACTAGTTTATAAATCATTACATGGCTTAGCACCAAAATATGTTGAAGACCTGTTGTCACGGCACCAACCACCAAGACCACTCAGGTCCTCCAACTCTAGCCTACTAAACATCCCTAGACTCAGAACTAAACATGGAGAAGCAGCTTTCAGTTTCTATGCTCCCCTTATCTGGAACAGACTTCCTGACGAGTGTAGAGCTGCTGAAACTCTGAACTGCTTTAAATCGAGACTAAAAACCCATCTGTTTAGAATTGCCTTCGAGTAAATGCTTGATGTCATATGTATGAAATGTGTTCATGCTTTCTTGCTTTTTTTGATCTTTCTCTTGCTTTATTGTGTATCATGTGTAATGTGTGTTTCTTTTATGTGTTTTTTTTTAAATCACCAAATCATGTAAAGCACCTTGAATTACCCTGCTGTTGAAAGTGTGCTATGCAAATAAAATTGCCTTGCCTTGCCTTGCCTAATGCTTTTATCTTGTAATGTGTCACTTTGGCTAGGAAAGGTCACCAGTTTATCTAATTTAAAGCACTTTCTCGTAGTCTGAAGACTATGGAATGCTGTTTTATTCATAATTAATATATTTATATTTATATATACACTCAACAAAAATTTAAACGCAACACCTTTGTTTCTGCTCCCATTTTTCATGAGATGGACTTAAAGATCTAAAATCAGTCTAAATGTGTGATAGTGAGCACTTCTGCTTTGCTGAGATAATCCATCCCACCTCACAGATGCTCATCTGACATCATGATTAGTGCACAGGTGTACCTTATACTGCCCACAATAAAAGGCCACCCTGGAATGTGCAGTTTTGTCTCACAGCAAAATGCCACAGATGCCACAAGCATTGAGGGAGCGTGCAATTGGCATGCTGACAGCAGGAATGTCAACCAGATCTGTTGCTCGTGCATTGAATGTTCATTTCTCCACCATAAGCCGTCTCCAAAGGCGTTTCAGAGAATATGGCAGTACATCCAACCGGCCTCACAACCGCAGACCATGTGTAACCACACCAGCCCAGGACCTCCACATCCAGCAGGTTCACCTCCAAGATCGTCTGAGACCAGCCACTCAGACAGCTGCTGAAACAGTTGGTTTGCATAACCAAACTATTTCTGCACAAACTGTCAGAAACCGTCTCAGTGAAGCTCAATTGCATGCTCGTCGTCCTCATTGGGGTCTTGACCTGACTCCAGCTCGTCGCCGTAACAGACTTGAGTGGGCAAATGCTCACATTCGATGGCGTCTGGCACGTTGGAGAGGTGTTCTCTTCACGGATGAATCTCGGTTTAAATTGTTCAGGGCAGATGGCAGACAACGTGTGTGGCGTCGTGTGGGTGAGCGCTTTGCTGATGTCAATGTTGTGGATCGAGTGGCCCATGGTGATGGTGGGGTTATGGAATGGGCAGGCATCTGTTATGGACGAAGAACACAGGTGCATTTTATTGATGACATTTTGAATGCACAGAGATACCGTGATGAGATCCTGAGGCCCATTGTTGTGCCATAGATCCATGAACATCACCTCATGTTTCAGCAAGATAATGCACGGCCCCATGTTGCAAGGATCTGTACACAATTCTTGGAAGCTGAAAATGTCCCAGTTCTTGCATGGCCAGCATACTCACCGGACATGTCACCCATTGAGCATGTCTGGGATATGCTTGACCGGCGTATACGACAGCGTGTACCAGTTCCCACTAATATCCAACAACTTCGCACAGCCATTGAAGAGGAGTGGACCAACATTCCACAGGCCACAATTGACAATCTCATAAACTCTATGCGAAGAAGATGTGTTGCACTGCATGAGACAAATGATGGTCACACCAGATACTGACCGGTTCTGAGTCCCCAGACCCCCAATAAAGCAAAAAACTGCACATTCCAGAGTGGCCTTTTATTGTGGGCAGTATAAGGTACACCTGTGCACTAATCATGATGTCAGATCAGCATCTTGATGTCGCACACCTGTGAGGTGGGATGGATTATCTCAGCAAAGCAGAAGTGCTCACTATCACACATTTAGACTGATTTGTGAACAATGTTTGAGAGAAACGGTATTATTGTGTATTTGGAATGAATTTTAGATCTTTAAGTCCATCTCATGAAAAATGGGAGAAGAAACAAAGGTGTTGCATTTATATTTTTGTTGAGTGTATATATATATATTTGTGTCAGTTTGTTTTTATTGTTACTAGAGAAACTCTCCATGGCATATTTTTACTTGAAATAAACGTGATCAAACTGATCAAACTCCTATGACTTTACAATTGCACTGTTATTATTACATTACATTACGTTTTGTTTCAGGGTGACGAGATTAAAGCATAAATGGTACATTTCAGCACATAGAAAACCTTGAATTTTGATTTTTCACTTGCCAAAAAGTGATTATTACATCCTGTTTAGCAATGAAGGGTTAAATATGCCTCAAAATGTCTTTATTTATTTATTGTGATTTAATTGTAGACATCACAGCATACTGAGTCCTTTGCACCATCGTTGATACCCCCAAAATCGCTAAAAAGGATCATTGGACTTGCCAAAAATTGATTATAGCATTCTGTTTACACATGGAACGTTTTATTTTCCAAAAGGTTATTTATTATCCCTTGATGTTTTTGTGCCCATCACAACATACTGGGTCTTTTGCATGATCATAAATACCCTCAAAAGGACAGAAAACAACCATTTTACTTGCCAAAAAGTGATTAGAGCATCCTGTTTACTCATGAAGGGTTACATTTACTAAATAATGACTTTATCTCTTGATGTTACTGTAGACATAACAGCATACTGAGTCTTTTACATGATCATAAATACCCCCAAAATGGCTAAAAGGACAGGTTCACTTGCCAAAAAATTATTATAACATCCTGTTTACTCATGAAGGGTTACATTTTCCAAATAATTACTTTATTATTTGTTGCTATTGAACACATTTATTCATAGCTGTCTAGAAGTGTAGACTTTTATTTTGTAATTTTGTTTTCATTTTATTTTGTGGAATATTGATTTATTTTGGTATTTATTAATTTTTATTTTGGTATTTATTGAATTCCAGGCCAGGCATTTATTTATTTATTTAATTATGAATAAAACAGCATTCAATAGAAGACATGTTTGAAACCTGTTTGAGAACAAACCATTCTTAAATGGTTTGAATTTAATCCAAATAAATGTATTTCTTCAAACAGGGCATACAGTGTACATTCATTTCAGAAACCTTATTCAAAAGCTGTTGATTTTAATACTTACAGCCAGAGCTTAGTTTTAAACGTAAAAACTGGATATTTAATGTGATTATTGGAAACGTTAAGTAAATGCTTCATTCATTCTGTTTTTGGGATTACGTTGTTTACTCAAGACACTCAAGGTCATTGTTGCACCGATACAAAGATTTCTTCAAAAGCCTTAAAATACATTGTTTTATGGAAACTTCGTGACCGAGAGATGCAAAGTGGTTTGAGGTATTTAAAGAGTAACTAAACCCCAAAACAACTTTTTTTTGCTTCTAAACTGTAAAAATGGGTCTTTACCAATGCAATCTTTCAGTTTCTGGTTTTTTTTTTTACATTTTTGTGTAAACTTGTTTAATTCTACACTTTTTTGTCTAAAAACGTCTTAGTGCTGCCCTCTTCGGGTTGAACGGTGGCTACTGCATTTGAATTTTGTGATTGGTGGAGAGCGGTACATCGTTACGTCACAGACATTGACTGTGTCACAGTCATGGTCTCACAGACACGCCCCGTGGGTTTGGGTATAAAACTATCAGACATACCGGCCCCGTGGCGAGTTTGGAGTTGGATTGCGTTTTTTAGGTTACCATTATTATCACATTAGCACTTAGTTAGCATAGCTAACATACTGTTTTGAACGTTAGCCTATGTTAGCATTACCACTCAGACCGGACCCATCCTGTCTCCCTCTGCCTCAGTAGCAGCGGCAGCTCCAGCCTCAGACAGCGCTGACTCTGCGCTCAGAGCCAGCGGCTCGAATTGATACGGCTCGCGGCCGCTGGGCTCCATAAAGCCTCCCTCTACTCTATCTCCGGTGACGACGGAGGAGATCTGCTGGCTCAGGGCGCCGAGCCAGCGCTGCTCGAGGCGGCGCTGCTGAGGCAGAGGGAAACAGGAGGAGTCCAGTCTCTGAGTGGTGATGCTAACATAAGCCAACGTTCAAAACAGATGAACTTCGATCAGTTGCAAAACTGCTAACCTCGCTTTGGTCACTGTCCATGTTTCAGTGTCAAATTAAGCGAGGTGTCACTGTCCTCCTGAACACACCCCCACTTTCCCCCCTCCACTCATCCTACACACTTGGCCATACCCCTCTGTTCTTCCTGGCACCGCCCACTTTGTAGACTTTTTCAAATGTTGTCTGGGGGCGGGGTTATGATTTTTCATGGGGTTCAGTTACACTTTATAAACTTCATTGTTGCTCTGACTATAGATAGGCAACTTTATGTGAGCATCCAATTTCTTGTAGTCATTTCCTGATTTTTAGATCTACATTACCTGAATGAAATATGTCTTTCCCATTTTGGAGAATGGCTAAGAGAAACATTAAATCATTTAATCTTCTATAAAGATAAATATGCATCTGATTTAAATGTTATTTTCCCTTTTTCCTTTCACATTTTGAAGAGGGATTTTACGAAATGAGCATAGCTTTCACTTACATTATACTTCAAAATACCAGAATACAATTTCCTGATTTATTGAGTTAAATACACATCTGCCTTTACTTTAATGGTATGTTCGCTTGCCTTTCACCTTTTGAAGAATGGCTAAGAGAAATGAGCCACAGTTTCACATTTATATTCATTCCTCAGTGAAGCTGGAAGTCATTTCCTGACCTATGACAGTTACGTCAACACACCTTTGTCTTACTTGAACTGCATGTTGACTTGTCTTTCAGTCAGTCTGTGATCTCTAAAGATCAATAGACATGTGCATTACTTAAGTGCTGACTTCTCTTGTCTTTCCCATTTCATAAAATTAAAATGGGAAAGACAAGCCTAAAAGAAAGTGGTCTAGTGTCACATCATAGTTATTCCCCAGGAAAACGGTAGGCTATTTTAGAATTAATGAATGTCCACACACATCTTTGTTCCACAAATGGTATGTGTTCTTGTCTCATTTTGACAAGCAGCTTAGAGAAATCATCTTAAACAAGTTCAATATAAATTACAAAAATTCCTCTGAATGAAATTACAATTTTTCCCAATTTTTTTAAATGTGAGATTATGGTACTAACATAAAATTGAATCGTATTTAAGGCTACTTAAATAAGATATTTTTAATGGGTACTAATACTTGGGAAGGGTGCTGTGAATCTGTTTTTTAAATATGCAGTTGGGTACTAATATCTCTTCGGAAAAATAGCAGGCACCACTTCCATACTGAAACGTTAAAACATATGGCTTTGTTGCATTGGCTTGCAAAGCATTATAAAGGATTGCAGTCAATAAGTTAGCAAGTGTTTTTTTTACGGGGGCAGGGTATTATCTCACGCTTCCTTTAAAGGGGCAAATATAAATAAGACTCAACGGGGCCCGACCTCACGCCACTGACTGACGCAATCTGCTGGGATTCCTTAAATAGAAAACTTTTTAACTGATTGGAATGTTTGTATAAATGTATTGAAATGACTTCTTGTTAAGTGCCTTGAGATGACATCTGTTGTGAATTGGCGCTATATAAATAAACTGAATTGAATTGAATTGAATTGTTTCACCATGTGTACAGTTATGTAAAGATTATTATTTTGGGTAACTCTAACTCTCAGTGTGAAAACACATTCATGCTTTGACTTTTTGCACCTCATTACATTTTTATCACAGGCAGTATAACTGTATTTACAACAGACGACAAAAAATCTGCTTGGGATCCATAAACCAATTACCATCTCTGTTTCACCAGCTTCTTCACAACTTCACTCAACAGCTTATAGTTTGATAAAACATGAAGGGCAAATATGTCACATCTGCCATCATACTGCTGTACATTCCACCTGCAGAAGGTAAGTTTTCATTACATAGCTCATAAAAGTTAGAGGATGACAACTTTTCAGCTTGCTGCAGGTGACAGTTGTGCAGCAGATATGATTTAGCCCTGGGAATAGATTGTTACTTTCTGCTATACACACACACATACAGTGGGGGGGATAATTGTTGAATGTGTCAACATGTTTCCTCAGTAAAGAGCTTATTATGTGGATTGTTAACATTAAATTAACACCAGATGTCAGTTACAACCTAAGTCATGCACACATGCAGAGAATAAAAGGAAAGTCCTGAAAGAAAGTCCATGATCAGGGAATTAGCATTGAGCACATGTTTGGGCCACAGATAGGTAGGATTTGACATAAATAATTTTATGTCAAAATTAACAGGTTTGGTTTCCAGGAATATCAAATTGTTCAGTCTCAGTTTATGTTTATGATTATCGGCCTGATAACGTTGAGATAATTATACAATAGATGAAGGAATAAGTTCTTGGCGTTCTTTGAACAGCAAGTTACTACACATGTTGGTGAAATAACCAACAACCATTTTCCAAAATGCAAGAGTTTATTACAAAAATAATTTAACTTTCAGTTGAAATGCTTTAATCAACACACTCACTACGTTAGTAACACACAACTAAACCACTAAGAAAAGAATAATAATAATTAAACTAACACCCAAAAGTAAACAGTAAAAGTGATAAAGATGCAAAGAAGTAGAAGAAACCAATAAATTGATAATGATGTCACAGTTTAGAATGAATATGTTTGCTTAAAGACCAAGGCTTGTATTGTAGAGTTTTGGGAATTAAGCTAAATTAGTTTTAAACTAATTGTGGTTAGTTTAAGACTAATCTGCACCTTCTGTTTTGTTTTCAAACCACCAATTCACAATGCAAAGCAGAAGTGAAGAAAAACATTATTTGGAAGAAGTAATGTTTCATTAGACCATTTGCTGAATTAGACATCAATAACTTCATGGAGAATTGATTCCAGTTTATGGAATCGGTCACCGCAGCGATTGATCTAATTTAGTATTTCGACTTACTAAGAAGGCGGTTTAAAAAATGACATAAAAGATTAGTTTTGGGGTTTAAGATATCTGTTTTAAAGCCTATCTCTATTTTGAATGCTATTAATGGCAGTCTTTATTGTTCATGAAGCCGAGCAGTTAAAGGCGGGCCCACGTGGTTCGCTGGAGCATGTAGCCTAAAGCTAATTCACGTGGAGCTGCTTAAAGCCGCTCTGGTTCATTTACTAAACACCAAACAAAGAAAAACTGTCGGATTGAGTTAATCAGGTTGCAGGATATAAAACGACTTTCCATCAGAAACCTTGAAAATCTATGTTTAAACCTCCAGGCCTACCGGCCTGTTTGTACCCAAACAATAAATGAAATCTTACACAAGGTAACGAATCACAGTGAAACAAACAACCCTTAAATCTTGTTTATCCTAAACTAATCTTGCCTCTGCCCAGACAGACCTTATTGAACGATTAAGGTTCAATAAGGTTGCTCCGTGGATGATAAGGGAAGCTAAGCAACGTTAGCTGGCAGGCTAACAATAGCTGCGGCCTGTTAGCAGTGGGAGCCCTTATGGCTGTTGGGGCGCTGGTAGCAGCCTTTAGCTGGGACGTCGTCCTCTCTGGCTTGGCTAAACAGCGATCAGCTCCACCTTCCTTCCCTGACAGTAACTTTTTCTGCAGCTTTCCAGCACAGCATTCATCCCACATAGGCTTTGTCATGGTGGGTGTAATGGCTTCAGTATGGACACGGCTCTGCGGCATGCAGTAGCTTGTTAGCGGTCCCTTCCTCACGGCAGCGTCTGTAATTCAGAAAGCTTCTGCAGGGCTCAGGGCAGAACAGTGGGGTTTATCTCATCCTTGGTTTGCGATTCACCTGATCGAGCAGGAGTCTTTGCCTTCCTTGGAGTGAGTTTCTCCCAGAGTTTGCCCCGTAATCTCCCCTCGCCAGCGAAGGAAGGATTTCCTGGGGTCTCTCCTGGCACAGTCTGACCCAAAGCCTGAGCGGAGGAGAGCGTTCTCCAGTGACCCGAGCCCTTATAAAAGCTCTGGTCCTCTTCTTCTCCTGTTGGAGCTAGAATGTGGGTTAACGCCACCCAAGGGCTGTGTGTGTCCCAACACCATGAAGAAAAAAAGGAGCATAACAGCATAGAAAGTAAAGAAAATCAATGGGATCTGTTAATCTCTTAGAAATTGCTCCTGATTTTCAGCTAGTTTATTCCTAATTGCTTGGTCCACGAAAGGGTTTGTCTCTACTAAGTTGAAGAATGATAGGAAAAACAAAGTCCTCCCTCAAGACCTTTGCAACCTTATTGTTGCAAAACACATCGATGACATTCATTATAGACATATTTCTTAACGTTTGAATGCTCCAGTGAGCACCATTAGGGCCACATCAAATCTCTATAAATCAAACATGGCTTGGTTCTTCTCATAACAATGGAGGATTATTAAAGAGTAATAAGAATAGTTGTGCAAAATCACTTTGGTTGTGCTTTTGAAAGATCCGGAATTGGCAGATGATTTTTTTCAATGAAAAAATAAGTAACGCAAGGAAGGAATTGCACTACAGATCACGCCAACAAACACCATGCCATTGAAAGCAAGAACATCATGGTTTTTCAGCATATGGTAGTGGTGGACTTAATTTAATTGAAGGAAGGATGGATGATGGAGAAATCTACCTGGACATTCTTGCTAAGGCTTTTCAGCTGGACAATGATCCCAAAAGCACAGTTAAAGAAACTATGAGATTTAGTAAAAGACAATAAATTTCCTAGAATGGTAAAATCACTTGACTTTAATTTAACTGAAACTCAGTGGAATAAACTCAAGATCAAAGCACATAGAGAAGGCAACCAGAACTTGGAGTGACCTTGGAGACAAAGTAGAAAGATGTTTAAAAATCGCACTTTAGCAATGCATGGAATAGTTTCTCCAAACAGGAGACACTGAAAAAAATGAACCGAAGGCAATGAATTTAATACATTCATTAAGTTGATTTAATATTTATTCCCTATGTCATTCTACTTTATTCCATATTAATTCCTATAAATTGTACGAATTTGTGTTGATTCTGTTGCATGCGCGGAATACGTGGCAATGATGAAATGCCGAATACACACAACATTAATTATAAGCTAAGGTGGCAAAAAAATAGATTTTTTAAAATTCTATCATGAAGATGAAGAAGATAATGTTTTTTTAAATTATTATTTATTTATCACCCTTAGGTCGTGTGGTTTTGCTTACACCTACTTTAATGAGTTGGGCTAATTCTTTTTGTTTGTTCCTGCCGTTACTATGGTTATAATTTTAGGTGTTGCTGATATTTTCATTTGATGCTTCTTAGCTTAGCTTTTACCACCTGTTTTACAGGACCAAGAAAGACGTTTTGACACCTTGCTCCCACGGCCTTTTTTCATGTGAAGAAATGATTCCAATATGTTCTCATTTTCACTCAGAAGGTGTTCCAGCAGCACCTATTAACATTCCTTTAGCAACACTTGAAAATAACCAGCTGGTGGATTTCACACTTAATAAATTGACAGAATTGCATATTCAATTTAGGTTCATTTTAGCCGCAGAGGTTTTGGCTGATCATTCAGACATGACAGTTTAACCAGGATGAGGGTTTAATGTGGTAAAAATAATCACTCCTAACAATGGATGAAAATTTCAGCATGCCTTCTTGAATCATTAAATTGATGTTTATCGACTAGGGACCTCATTAAGCCACAAAACTAAAGCCACATCTTTTATGATAATATTCATAAACTGGAAAAAAAATACAAGATAGAGGTTGATTTTCACTGCTCAGTTGTGGGATCAGCAGCTTGCTAAACATGTGACTCATACTTTTAAGAAGTTTTAGATCCATCTCCTTTTCCTGGTGTTTGAGTTTTGTTACCTCAGAGCTCTTCATTCCTTTATTCTCATCTGGTCTTCTTGTGCTAAACCACCAGACTGAGCAGCAAATCAATACTTGGCCAAAAGCCTATGAATCTTACATATGTTTTCACTGAGCTGACTGCATCCTGCAAACGAGGCAATATATTTGAAGCTCTGTCTCTCCTATAAATCGCTGTTAAAATGCTTTTTTAATATTTTTCTTTTAAGGGGTTTAAATTCTGTCAATTTTGTTGTCGAATACAATTACTATATGCTAGCAGATTTGAACTTGCAGGAGTAGAACAAATAAAAAACAGTTTTTTATTAATATTTAAATGGTAGGGCCACAGTAGCTCAGTTGGCTTTTGTGGTGTCTTTCTATAAAGGAAGGCTTAGGTAAAACTGTAGTTCACAGAGACGGAAAAACGTATTGGCACCCATGGTAATGGTGTGTAAAAATCGTTTAAAATAAATTTTACTTTCATTGCAGCGTCACAACACCACATTTTATTCCAAAAATCAAACCTTTAATTTGAATATATTTATTAAATAGGTAAATATAGGGAAATATAGTAGGGAAATATACCTATGTCAAGTTAGTTAATTTTAGCAAAACAACTGCTTGCACATTTGTGGGTTCCACCCATACATTATAAATCCAACTGAATCAATGTTGTAGCATACCTTTTAAGCTCATGCCTGGGGATTTCTGATTGAGTAATTTAAAGTGTCCTGTTTTCTTGGAATATAAATATGACAATGGAGAGATTAACAAAATATGATATTCTCGGTATATTCCAAACTTGTGTAATGTTTAATGACAAAACTAAATTCTCTCCTATTGACAAAAGGGGGTTGTAACAACAACTCTCCCACCATTGCTTTAAAAAAAATCTTAACATTGGATTCTTGCTTTCACTAAATAAATGCACTTAAATTTAAAAATATATATTTTTCCAACCTATTCAGTGTGAGGTTATGCACGAGTAGACTCTGCACCTATCCTCGGATTTTTCTGTGGAACGTTGCGCTAAATTATTTGTGGACACATCAGCCTTATTGCAGATTTTTTTGTAATGCAAATAAATAAAAATAAAAAAATACATTCATATTGGGAAGCTGAAATACCTCAGCACAAAGCTACTTGACACGCCATTAGCTGGTGTCTACAAACCAGCCAATCAAGGAGTGCTTGTGACAACATGTGGTTGTACCACAATATTATATAATCACACAAAATAATATATAATCTGCTTCCACCATATCACTGATTATAACTACTCAGCACCTGTGCACACCGCTCTGGCTCACCTTTTTAAAACGCCCTTGTGCCTCCGTCAGTTGGTTTTCCCCATCTGTTTACCGTGAGAAGCAGCGTGGAGCAGAGAAGCCACGCAAAAGAGTAAAAGAAAAGTATTAAATTGGCATTTGTCCAATCAATGAGGCTGGTAATCCCTCGTATGCGCAGCGTCCTTTACAACGTTGTCGGAAGATGGACAAAAGTTGAATATATAATCATTGCAAAAGTATTCGGCCCCCTTGAACTTTTCCACATTTTGTCACATTACAGCCACAAACATGAATTAATTTTATTGGAATTCCACGTGAAAGACCGATACAAAGTGGTGTACACGTGAGAAGTGGAACGAAAATTATACATGATTCCAAACATTTTTTGCAAATAAATAACTGAAAAGTGGGGTGTGCGTAATTATTCAGCCCCCTTTGGTCTGAGTGCAGTCAGTTGCCCATAGACATTGTCTGATGAGTGCTAATGACTAAATAGAGTGCACCTGTATGTAATCTAATGTCAGTACAAATACAGCTTCCCTGTGACGGCCTCAGAGGTTGTCTAAGAGAATGTTGGGAGCAAAAACACCATGAAGTCCAAAGAACACACCAGACAGGTCAGGGATAAAGTTATTGAGAAATTTAAAGCAGGCTTAGGCTACAAAAAGATTTCCCAAGCCTCGAACATCCCACGGAGCACTGTTCAAGCGATCATTCAGAAATGGAAGGAGTATGGTACAACTGTAAACCTACCAAGACAAGGCCGTCCACCTAAACTCATAGGCCGAACAAGGAGAGCGCTGATCAGAAATGCAGCCAAGAGGCCCATGGTGACTCTGGACGAGCTGCAGAGATCTACAGCTCAGGTGGGGGAATCTGTTCTTAGGACAACTATTAGTGGTGCACTGCACAAAGTTGGCCTTTATGGAAGAGTGGCAAGAAGAAAGCCATTGTTAAAAGAAAACCATAAGAAGTCCTGTTTGCAGTTTGCCACAAGCCATGTAGGGGAAACAACAAACATGTGGAAGAAGGTGCTCTGGTCAGATGAGACCAAAATGGAACTTTTTGGCCAAAATGCAAAACGCTATGTGTGGCGGAAAACTAACACTGCACATCACTCTGAACACACCATCCCCACTGTGAAATATGGTGGTGGCAGCATCATGCTCTGGGGATGCTTCTCTTCAGCAGGGACAGGGAAGCTGGTCAGAGTTGATGGGAAGATGGATGGAGCCAAATACAGGGCAATCTTGGAAGAAAATCTCTTGGAGTCTGCAAAAGACTTGAGACTTGGGCAGAGGTTCACCTTCCAGCAGGACAACGACCCTAAACATAAAGCCAGGGCAACAATGGAATGGTTTAAAACAAACCATTTCCATGTGTTAGAATGGCCCAGTCAAAGTCCAGATCTAAATCTAATCGAGAATATGTGGCAAGATCTGAAAACTGCTGTTCACAAACGCTGTCCATCTAATCTGACTGAGCTGGAGCTGTTTTGCAAAGAAGAATGGGCAAGAATTTCAGTCTCTAGATGTGGAAAGCTGGTAGAGACATACCCTAAAACACTGGCAGCTGGAATTGCAGCAAAAGGTGGTTCTACAAAGTACTGACTCGGGGGGCTGAATAATTACGCACACCCCACTTTTCAGTTATTTATTTGTAAAAAATGTTCGGAATCATGTATGATTTTCGTTCCACTTCTCACGTGTACGCCACTTTGTATTGGTCTTTCACCTGGAATTCCAATAAATTGGTTGATTCAATATCAAAGGGTGTATATTGTTTCATATATGTTCTTGTGTGATTGGCATATGCAAAACCCAAATTAATATTAATAATTAACCACACACACACACAAAACTATCCTACGAGTCAGAAGGGAGACCTGATTGGCACCCCATAACCCTTACTCCTCAAAACAAGTGAAAAAAAATTATAAAACCAAATCAAAGCCCAAGTAAGCCGTCACACGCCACTCATTGTCCTTGGCGCTGATTGGCTCCACGCCGTAGAGCGGACATAAGGAAGAGGGTGGCTGTTAGCTTCAGCAGTAGTCCGAAGACTGTTTCCACTGTGTGTATTAATGCATATTAAAGTACAAGTGATGTTCAAACTTTTAAAATAGGCAGTTATAAGCGTTCTTTTGTGGGTGTGTCAGGTATTTGTGGATTTCAACTATCCTTGCGCAGCTACCCCCATGAATCTACTGTTCTTACAATTTCCTAAAATAATATTTAGCCAGCGGCTGTGATCCTCATTATAAAAGGTACATTTACATTAGAGTTTTTTACACATTACTTGGGTTCCAAATAAATATTTAGGGTCCTTTACTTCTGGCACATTTGCACAGAAATGCACACTACCCAAAATGTGACTGACATCATTCACAGAATTGAAGCCATTGTGAAAAACAACATGACTGATTTTATGTGTGCTTACAGATCAAATCCAATGGTATTTGATATAATAACCTTAAGGCCATTGTCTTTTTTATGACTGTTCCAAAGCAGACCAGGAGCATTTTTAAACAGATGGCCACATTTAGGTCGTCTCTAAATTCTTGTTCGCTTTAAACTTTTTTACTTGGTGTGGCGTTGGTGGCATTCTAATCTTCTTTGGCTAAATTAACCTCAGAGTTACACTTTTGATATTTAGGCTGCGGAAAATCAGGAGCAGAGAAAATGTGGCACTTTGACATCCCCCCCACCCCTCCTTCTATCTAGTAATGAAATTGCTTAGTGCTATTGCATCCTTTCAAGCGTCACACCGAGCTGGCTCATATGGATTTAATCCTGTTGTGAGAGGTTGTTGCTGAGGGCAGTGGGCACAGTTCCACCCTGAAAGTAATCCATTGAGTCTTAAATAAGTCGGCTGCTTTCATGTATAAATATGTATGTCAAAGTATAGCCCTTATAATTTTAAATTCAAATCTTTCCATACCGATTACCCACATTATATCATGTACTGGTTTCTAATATTTCTTTTGAAATAAGGTATTAATGTTAATCAAATGTCAAGTAAATATTGATTTAGGAACTGATCCTACTAAAATACATTTTCTATAACTTTTTTGAATATTAGATTGTGATCTAAAAATGCATGAGTGCTTTGTATATAACACTTTCATTATTTTAACAAGGAATGATATTAGAAATCCACATTTGAAGTAGAATAATGCACATAATGCACTGTTCAATTAAGCTGAAAGCATTAGAGATAAGACAGAGGGAATAATATCACAATGGCAAGGTAATAACAGTATTGCTGTGGACACCAGCTAATGTAACAACTTCTATTTGAATGGAGGATTATATATCTACTGGAGATTTGATGACCATCTGATGCCCTCTACATTTGCACTGCTAGTGTCACTTCGCTCTGATTATACCTCATTTAGTAATGGCTCTTATCGCAGAATGGGAGGGTCTACAGGGCAATATCGACACAAATTTCTCACAAGCAGCTGATTATAAAAATAGGTTCAAAATGAATTAATATATTTAAAGAGAATATATTCTACTTATTTCACATGTACATTATAAAATCTCACTAGTTAAATCAATGTGTGATCATGAAGTGATTAAATTGCAAATCTTTATTTAAAATTGTAACCGTGTATGGTTTGGACTTGGAGTGGAGTCAAGCCATGTGTAAAATCTCATGGTTTATAGATTTGTGTTGCAGGGATCTCTTTTGCTGTGGCGTTAGAAAATGTTGTTTCTTTTCTGGGTAATTTCTCTATTAGAAAAACATTATGATTATTATTTGATGTATAACAATAAACAAAACATGGTTGCTAAAGACTTTTCTCTGGTGTTTACTAAACAGGTCATCCTTCCAGCATAATTTATCTTCCGTTAAATATATTTCTTACATTTTGTGCTAACTTGAAGATCAGGTTAAAATGAATTATTTTTATCCATCCATCCATCCATCCATCCATCCATCCATCCATCCATCCATCCATCCATCCATCCATCCATCCATCCATCCATCCATCCATCCATCCATCCATCCATCCATCCATCCATCCATCCATCCATCCATCCATCCATCCATCCGCTTTATTTTTGAAGCAGCCTTGCAACCCTAAGTAATTCTTTTTACTTATATTTTGCATTATTGACCATTCATAATAAAACAAATAAGCAAAACAAACTGATGTCTATTAAGGCTGTTACTGACCAGCTGTGGAATTGGTATAGTACTGTATAGGAAAGAACAAGTCTATATTGACTTTGTGACCCATTGCTGGTCAAAGTGTGAATGCTGAGCATAGCTAGTTCTCGGTTGTATTATCTCGAGTGAAGAAAGATTGTTTTTTAGTGTGATTAAAGGCGTTAATGCACACACTGACATGAATAATATATATTTGGGATAATTTTACTATCCTACCATTTTTTACTCCATCCCAGACAGACAGCGGCACAAATATCTAGCTTCATCAACAAAATCATCAAGTTCCAGCTTGCTAAATAGCACCACCAGAACTGTTGTGAGCCCTCCGCGTGCAGACTTGTTATAGCACATCCCCCAACCGCCTGCTGCCAGTTCATAGTTTGTCCTTGACATTTCTGAGACGCTCCCAGTGGTCTGGCAGTTACAGTTTGACCAGCCTCCCCACCTTTACAACATCCACACAAATCAAATGCTCACTGCTTGTCTGATGTGTCAGAACAGAATCAGCAAGAATATGATCCAGACATGAATAGTGAAACAGTGCAACCTATATAATCTGAGAAACACTGATGACTAAAGTGCAAAACATCTGTCTATGAAATATAGAACCCTTAATATGTGTTGTTACAGCAAAGCTAGACATTTACAAGCATAGTAGGATCTTACAGCATTCCTTAAAACTACAAATATACTTACAAAAGTATTCATACTCCTTGAAACGTATTCTGTTAAAACCACAAACTTCAGTGACATTTACTTCTGATTTTATGTGGCAGACAAACACACAGTGGGGCTAAAAGCAGAAGTGGCCTGCATTTGCATTCAGCCCTCTTTACTCTTTAATAGGTATTGAATACCCTTAAATAATTACAAGTACAACAAATTGCCTTCTGTTTGTAGATCATGTTCTGAAGTAGAAAGGAACAGTGGTGACCCTTTTCAGGAATTGTCAACCAAACAAACTTACTTCAAGAAAACATCCATGATCTAGGGAGTCACAAAAGACCCAACAACTGAATTACCAAAGACCTCGCTTCTCAGTTAAATTTAAGCATGCCTGGGTTTTTTTAGTCGCATAGTCAAAGTCTAGACCTAAACCCACTCAAAATGCTGCGGTATGACCTTGAATAATTAGTAAGTAAACTTTACTTATATAGCACATTTCACAGGAGTTTTACATTTAAAAGAATAATAAAAACACAAATGATGGGGGAAAAAAACAGATTAAACATCATATAGCACAAAAATTGCTAAAGGCCGGTCTGAACAAATGACTCGTCAGCTGCTTCTTAAAAGAATTAACAGAATCAAGACGGTGCAAAGATGGAGGCAATGCCTTCCACAATCTGGGAGTAAGCGCTTTAAAAGACTTATCCCCTTCTTTTATGTGTGTGCGTGCATGGGAGATGGGGGGGGGGGGGGGGGGGGGTTATAGTTTGGTGATGTTTTTTACTTTTGGGTTTTGGGAAAAGGGGGTGGGGGGGTTGTGGGTCATTTTTAGTCTGTAAAGCACTTTGAGAAGCTTTGTTGTGGTTTGAAAAGCGCTTTATAAATAAAGTTTGATTTGATTTGATTCTGGTCTTTAAATGGGTTTTGAGGAACCATTGCCAGCCTTTCAGTGGAAGATATCAGTCTGCGAGAAGAGGTGTAGGGTTCTAGAAGATCAAAGATGTAGGAAGGGGCTTGACCTCACAGGGCTCTATAAAATACAGAGTTTGATTTTAAGATGAATTCTAAAATGTACCAGTAGCTAATGTAAACAGATTAAAATGAAGTAATATGCTGTCTCTTTTGTGCGTTGGTTAAAAGCCTTGCAGCAGCATATTGAAGTGAATGGAGATAGCCAAGAGCTTTCTTGTTCAAATACATAAAAAGGCTGTTTAAATAATTAAGACTGAATGAAATAAAAGCATGAACAGTCATTTCTAATTCAGCTTTTGACATCAGAGTTTGAAGCTTAGAAATATTTCTTGGCTGAAAATTTTTTTTTGGGTTAATCCACGAGAATGGCACGCCAGTGATATGGAAGAATCAAAAATAATACCAAGGTTTGTAAGGTTTGGTTTGACAGAAGAGACCAATAATCCAAACTGTTGCTTCGTAGATAGTCTGTTAATTCAATCACCTTTGATTGTGGCTAAAATTAAACAATTCTGCACAGATGAGTGTGCCACAACTTCACAGCATCGTAAAAAGACTCATTCCCAGTTGTCACAATTGCTTGGTGGCTGTTGTTGCCACCAAGTGTTGCACAACAAGTTACTAGGTTTACTTAAACTGATAATATATGACATGTTTGTCTGATATATGATGTGTTTCATCACTTGAAACATTTTAAGTTGGCCAAAAAGCCATAATAGAAAAAATCGGGAGCAAATTTAATTTACTGTAAAACTGCATATACAAATGTCCACTCTTGCCTAAAATACACTGTTATTTGTGGTTGTAAATTGACAAATGTGACAAAACTCAAGGTTTTGTGCAAGGCACTGTAAAAGGAGCAGCAAATTAATTTTGTTTCAGAGAGATTTTCATCCCATGTTTAAAGTCACTTGACTGCATGTGATAGGTCTGTGGATTTAGATTAATGGTTCAAAACAAAAACTCTATCTGGAGAACGGCTGTGTCCGGATGTTTACGGCTCAGGAGCTGATACCCCATCTGAGCTGACAGCAGTAAATTAGTGCTGGTATCATGGATGTATTAGACCTGGGCCCATAGTTTATCACATATACTCACCACACAGAACCATACCTTAAATCACCTTAAGAACCATGTCATTTGTGACAGAGCCTGCCATTGACCGGCTCCACAAGTCTGATGTCATCCGATCCTGGCGGATGAAAACCCATCCGCAGGAAATTCAGAAGCACCTTAATGGGACCTTTTTGAACCGCTCACCCGCGAGGATTGAGCGTGAACTGTAATTGGCACAATATATCTCGCCGTATCGCTTTCTGTCTGGAATAAAAAGCGAGAGGCCACAGGAGGGACCTTTCTCTCTAGTCGTGACACTCCAGAGGTCGCCAACATGTGGAGGCGAACGCTGCCTCAAAAATTAAAATGCATCACAGGCTGTGCTTGTAAAGCGGCCTCATCTGCACTACCGTGTCATATATCAGTGAGGTTTGACAATCCTGGTGCTTCAGAGCTCACATAAAAATGTTACTTTTATCCCCTAGTAAGGCCTTTGTTAAGTGCTTTTTTTCTCTGATGTACTAATTTTGGTCCTACACAGTAACACATTTCGTATTGTCACTGGTTTAAGAGATACTAATGAATCTGATTTCGCTAATCTTTATAAGTATTTGAACCTACTGCATCCTCTCAGCTTTTTAAAATTGATATAGGGGATTTTCGCCCGTAATTTCCTGTGTGACCAACCTGAATGAATTGTAGATTATGTTTTGTGGTATTTTTTATTTTTTTTTGTTATTTTCAACCATTCGCAGGGTTGCAATGACTCAGATCCCATCTTTCAGTCAGAATGACATACTCTCTCTCTGTTTTCTTTGATTTTCTGTTTCAGATTCAGAATGCAGATGATGTGTTGATTACTCCCTTGGAAAAATTTCGGAAGGAGCAAATTGGAGCAGCGAAGGTAAGAGACCCCCTACGTGTGCAATTAGCAACGAAGCTGCACTAGAGATTTCATGCGGTCTGACACCCACGCCCTTTCCCTCTGCCCCCCTTCGTTTCTCCCGCTGCCTGTAAATCATTAATTAAAACTAAAGCGTGACATTGCCAAGAAAAGTGGCCTTCTCCCAATTAATCAGACTAGTACGGGTTACTGACAAAGACATAATTTTGTTATTTTGACATTAAAAGGCATTAACACCTGCTAGTTTTTTAAAGTTGGCTTTTTAATGTTTATTAAATTAAAAACGGCATATTGACCCAAGCAATTAGTTTTCATCTGATAAAGTTTCTAAGTAGTGGTTGTCTGCTCTTGATTTATCTTCACCAGAAGTAATTTTTAAAAATAATCTTTTGATTTTTACCAATTTAATGGTCTGTCTTGCTGTGTATTTGACATCTTCAAACAGGTCACTAGGTAAAGATGATTCAACATTTTTTTATAAAAGATCATTTAGAAAAAAAAGAGTCTCTCTCTCTCTCTCTCTCTCTCTCTCTCTCTCTCTCTCTCTCTCTCTCTATAAACCATGTATAGGGAGAATAACCCAAACATTGTTGCTGTAAGGCACCACTCATCCTTAGTAAAGATGTAAATTTTTGAAGGTATTTCCTACTGAGAGGGAATCCGTGTGCAATGCCACAGATATTGCTGGAGGGACTAAATGTGCCTTCTGGCCTTGGAACACCTTGGAATCCTCCAGGAAAAACTATAAAATGTCCAACAGGATTTTTCTGTCTCACTGCAGCCCAGCCTGTAAAAGTAGTTGGATGGATAACCTTCATACTAATTGGGGTTTGCATTCGAAATAGCATGGCTGAGGTTAAAATTGACATACTGTAACAGGGAATGGGCACTGTGACTCTACACAACTCAGTCTAACTAGTCATGCAAAGCTACCAATAACTTCCCGGCCCGGGCCCAAAAAAAAAAAAGAAGGAAAAAAAGTCCCTTCAAAATAAAAGTATGCTTAGAAACTGTGGTTTCTCAGTAAAAGAAGAACACATTTTTTAACATCCTGTTTAAGCACAATGTTCTTTTTATTGTACTAATACTAATGAGTATGAAGAGAGAAAATGAACAGTAACTGAAAATGAAAATAAAGCAGAAATACTACTATAAAACACGATGTGCTTATAATGCACTCAGAATTACCCTTAACCACAAAATTTTTATTTAGTTTTAATCTTAATAACTGACCATTATTAACATATCTGCTAATTTTAAAATTATTAATTTAAGGGCAATTTAAGTGAAACACTTTTTCCCGCTTTTACTCGTCACATAAACCAGCGTACACTAGACAACGTATTTTATTTTTATATCTATTCATTCACAATCTATTTTGAAACAAATCTATGGAGTTATTTTTTGGTGCAAAAGTATTTGTGTCTTGTAACTGGGAAGTTGAAGTCACAGAGGAAGATTTTTTGTGACTCACATCAGCAGCTTCGGGCAGTTGCATTTACATTTGTGTCTGTGTTCAAGGAAAATAATATGATTTCAAAAATGTGTCTGTGGGAAATTTTAATACAGGTGAGTGAATTAGTGTACACAAGTGGGGTTTTTTATACACAGGTATGTGGATGTGTTTTGCACCATTTGTTTTGGATCAACTGGAGCAATACTGTAAATGTTTTGTTTTTTTATGTAACTCAAATAATGCAATTTTTTAAGAAATTGAAAAGCTGTAACTGTTGTTTTGTATTTGTAATAGACAGAAAAAAATCTACAATTACAAAACTGCTATAAAAATGTTCCTCTGTGACTTCAACTTCCCAATTACAAGACACAAATACGTTTGCACCAAAAAATACCTCTATAGAAAACTCTTGGAATTAAAATCTCTTTCACAACTTTTTGCATGTATCCTCACAAAGGTGCCACTCACAATATAGCAGCAGCAAGACAAGGATGGCAAGACTCCACCAGCCAACTTCCCCCGAACATATTGAATTTGTGGTCTCCAGCAGATTTTCTGATCCAAGATTACCCCAAGAAATTTCATTTCATTAATCCTTTCTTGAATTTTAAAAAATGCATTCGGTGCAGTTCATGTCATGTATTCTGTGGCATCGGTAGGTTATTACTAATGAAATCAAAAAATTGATTTTCCCATCTGTCATTTTCTTGAAATAACTGGGCCGTGTAAAAACCTCCAAATGTCACCTTTCACAGTATGCTCTTCCTCCTGCGATACACCTGCAGGAAGGACGTATTTAATGCATTTACCCCCTTTTTAATCGGATTGCTATAATCCTGTTACATGTAATACAGTCTTATCTAACGTATTGGATCTACATGATTGATATCAGCTGGACTTGTGCACAGTATTGCTTGAAGGCATCCTGGACTCACGGTGGACATGTTACTAAGAATGGCGTTGACTCTAAAGAACAGTGTGGGTTTTTGTTTGCTAGAAACCACACTTTCATTTCTGGCCAACTCAAAGGCATGATATAAAAGTATATCGGCTTGTCTGTGGTCAGTCCCTTGGTGAGTTCACACATGAGTGCGATGGAAGAACACAGTCTTTCATGCCGCTCTCCCACTACTCCACTACTAACTCAATACTGTACTATGAATCATTTGCACATCTTAACATAGCTTTTATCTTTGTGAGGGACTTCTCAGCCTCAAAGTCAGGCTCTCTCGTCTCCCTTTCTCTCTGTCTCCCATTTTGATTTATTTTACATGCCTTCACAGCCACTGGTCTGCAGATATAGTCATCCTGCTGTACTTCATTGGTCTCTTCACAGGCCAACCTGCAGCATAATGACACCATTTCTCTTCCCTGTACTGAGGTGTGAGCATCATCGCTCTCCCTGCCTGGTCAGACTGAATAACCAATGTCGCTTCATGCCTCTACCAAAATGAAACAGCGCATTTTGCTGCCATTTGTGTCTTTCACTCTCCTACATCAACATGCTCAGTGTTATTGCTCTCACTGTCTGTGTTTATAAAATGGTTTCTTAAAAGCCACAACCCCCCTCATCACTCCCACTACCTCCTATTTCCTCTGACCACTTCCTCCTAATGGCTCTGTCCTCCTGCAGCCTCTCCTCCGCTAAACATTAGCCCAACTAGAGTGAGATAAAACGCACACATCACGGGCCGCTGAGTAACTTTCCACGGTTCCGAGAATCTGCAGAGATCCTCGGGCTGTCTGACCCTTCCAGTTATTGCACTTGATGATGTCTGAGAACATCAGTTGGACAATCTGGGAGCACTTGCCTTATATGGGCATCCTGGGAGTAATCCCACTGAGGTTATGTACCAGAGTATTAACTTCCTATGCACAAGCACAACACTTCCACAGCCACAATGTACCAGCAGATTGACTTCAGCTCTATAGGACATATTAGGGACAGCCTGCTCCACACAAGGCTGCACCAAATGTTTTGGACTTAAGCTCCTCAGATTTTTCAGTCTGTGACCAACAAACATGGAGGAAAAACTCAAGAATGCAAATAATGTGTGTTTTCACTGGAACACCGTATGTGCTGATAGCCAAAGTGGGATGTAGGTCAGAACTCAATGTAGCACTTCTTTTTTCAGTTTCAGACATTTTTGTCTGCGATCTGAAATGTGTTCTTGAGCTTACTACAATAGTTTCAGAATTAAAACAGGAAATGAAAGGTTGTTTTTAGTTTACAAGCCCTGTCTGTTACTGTTAGAACATATACATTCCTAAATTAGACTAAAAAGCCTTCAAATAAATGTACATTTAAAAGCATCACCTCACTTTGAAAAATGTAGATAATGTAACTATTAATTTGAGTATATTTATTCATACAGCAAAAAATCCTACATGAAATCTAAAATAAACATGACATCTCCTTCAAAATAAATGTAACTAAATTAATGAAGCATTTTTAAAAAGAAAATTGTATCAAGAGTCCAGGAACTTTTATTTAGTAATGCATGACTTCCTGTTTCTCTGCCGTGTAAATATGACGTGACACAAAAGTCGATTTCTTTGAGCTACTTTTTAAAATGGGAAATACAGGAAAACATGGCGCTAAAATAAGGTAGATGTGTTTTGATCTTGTTTAGTAGGAAATGGCCATGAGAAATAGAGTAGCTCCTCATTTAACCATTCTCCTCATACAGTCAGACAATGACTGAAGAGTTTAAAACTTGAACTTTGACAAACAAGACCAAATGATGACAAAAGTTTGTATCTTAGACGCACAGATAAATGTCCTGTGACCATATTTTTTTTCAAATTCCTTTTGTTCTGAGGTTTGCTTGGTTTAGTTTTTTTACACATTCATATCAGGATTAGGGACTATTTCATGTTTCACGAATAAGAGCACAGCTCAAGTAACAGGTTTTATTATTGTTTTTAAAAAAGAAGAAACATTACGAAGTCGACATTTTCAACTCTTACGCAAATATTTGATTGCATTCATCATGTGTACTCATGGAATGTGTATATTCTTACCCTAACTCTAAGATTTCCAAGATGTCACAGCGTTTGCAATTCCTTGAAAAACAGGTTAAAAGCTCCTGACAGTAAACAGAGCAACTGTGCTATACCCTGTTCAGGCTTTTTAGTTCCTACAAAAAATCATCAGTCTTAGTCAGTTAGTTCTCAGTGATGAATATATTAAAATGTCTTGCAACCATGGATGGATGGATGGATGGATGGATGGATGGATGGATGGATGGATGGATGGATGGATGGATGGATGGATGGATGGATGGATGGATGGATGGATGGATGGATGGATGGATGGATGGATGGATGGATGGATGGATGGATGGATGGATGGATGGATGGATGGATGGATACTTTAAAAGAGACTGGCTTCTGGGCTTCTAAAGGTTGTTTTGTTTTCATGCCTAAAAAATGTATAGGATTCTTCATGTTAAAGACCTTTTTCCAAATGAAGCGGCTCTGTGGGCAGCAACTGACTGTGGAGAATTTGTGTAAACATACTCAGATGGCCTCAGAGAATTACAAGAGAAGTTTAGATCTTGGATAATTCACGTTATAAATCCCAAATATGGAAGTGACATTTTGCAGTATTATTAATCAAAAAATAAAACTATTCTGCCTCTTTTGGGTGCTGTCCATTTTCTTTTGAATGGATCTGACTTCTCACAATACATTTATATCAAGAATCAGAATATCTTTATTAGCGAAGATTGAGTGCAAACAAGGAATTTGACTTCAGTTTTCAATTGTTCACAGCATAGAAATGTAGAGTATAAATATATAAACTTCAGATGAAATAAAACAAGGATAAAGGAACAGTATGTATTTGCCGCCATTTTTAAAATGAAGACAAAAAGAAGGTTTGATGTGACAACGTGCAAATGTGCTTATTTTGTTTCACAGCAGAGTAGTTGCCTACTCTGGCTCTAAGGTGTTCAGTGTGTTCATCAAACTCTTTGTGGCAACTGGTTTTTGCAAATACTGCTTTGTTGCACCAACCTGAAGGTAAAAGTTTCAGGAGTTTATGTCCGGGATGTGTGGGGTCTGAAGAGATAACACCTGCCATTTTTCTGAACTTTGACTTGTACAAGTTCTGGATCGAAGGAAGGACAGTCCTGATGATCCTCTCTGCAGACCTGATTCTTATTACAGTCTGGTTCTGTTTCTGTTTTGTTTATGAGCCGAACCAGACTGTGATATACGAACATAGGACAGACTGAATAATTGCAGTTTAGATGATGACCAGCGGCTACTTTTGGAAGGTTGTGTTTCTTGAGTTGCCGCAGAAAGTTCAGTCTCCACTGGGCCTTTTTACGCACTGTTTCTATCTGTGGAGATCATCTCAGGTCCCAAGACAGGGTGGTTTTTAGGAACCGGAAGTGATCCACAGTAGGCACAGTGTTGTGTAGAATAGTGAAGGGAGACAGTGTGGGGGGTGTTCTTTGAAAGTCAACCATCATTTCCCCAGTCTTGAGCGCATTAAGCTTCAGGTTGTTCTGACCAAGCTATGACTAACAACATTTTTGAAGATTACAGGAGGATAAAGACATCCTCCGTCGGTCCCACATAAAACCTTTTGAAATACTCAAGTAATTTTTTTTTCTTTTTAAATAAAATGTCACAAAAACCTCCTTTTAGACACCTTTACTGAAGTCAAATCATATTTAAAAATAAGTATCATTCTTTTTTTTTTTTGCCACATTTTTATTTTTTATTTATCCTTCATTTATACAGTCTTGTCTCTTGAGACTCAGTCTCATTTACAAGAGAGACCTGTTTCAAACAAATAAATTACACAACATAATTACAAATACAAAAACAAAACAACTTTAAACTTTATTTATGGTTTAATTTTATTGCTTTATTTCTTCAAACTAAACATAAACCACATGTTCCATTCTTAGTACAGAAGAGGTCCGTAATCTGTAGTTGGTTATGCCCACTACAGTTGAAAATTCAAAATTGTAATTAAATTTTAACTTTGATGATACTAAGTTACTATTATAATCCATCCATCCATCCATCCGTTATCTGCACCCGTTCATCCTATGCAGGGTTGCAGGGGGGCTGGTGCCTGTACCCAGCAGTCACTGGGCGAGAGGCGGGGTACTATTATAATGATAATCACTATTTATTATTTAACCTAAAAAAGTAATAAAAACAAAATATTACATAACTACAGTTACTGTTGATTACAGTATTCTAATATTGAATCATATTTCAAAGATCCATGCCATACAAAAGAAAAATACCATTCAAAAGTTTTTACAACACTTTTAAGGCAATTATTGTGCAATGTGTCCAGTTACCTACCTGTTATCAGGAAATGTGGTGCCAATTGACATTATAGGCATATAAAATAGTATTAACCATAAATGAATTCAATCTAAGAGTTAATACATATTGACTGTTGGTATAATATACATTATTTTGAGTATGAAGAATGTATATATATATATATATATATATATATATATATATATATATATATATATATATATATATATATATATATATATATATATATATATATGCTGGAAGGGAAAGTTGTTACAATATTCACATAATTCAGATGTGTATTATTTACAAATAAATAATATTTATTAAGTTTTCTCACAACTTTTTAGAAATGTCTAACATAGGTTCACTCTAGTTTATATACAGTACATAACAGGGAAGGTGCATGGAAGCAATTTTCCCAGTGGGAATGGATGAATTGTGCCAGATTTAGCTGCTAACTAATTTCCATCTGTATTCCCCTTGGTACGGAGGTGTAATAAAAAAGGATTTCTTGGATTTCTGTTTACCTAACTGAAGATATCATATGCAAAATGACTTTTCAGCATAACTATGACTTGTAATATTTCCTCCCAGTGTTTTTACTCCACCTTTGACCTGGAAGTGACTCTTCATAAAGAACAGAGTGCCTTTGTTTCCTGTTAGTTCCTCTTGGTTATGAAGTTTTCCTCGAAGGCTCTGGATTTTAATAAAGCCAAATTGCTGTAAAAACAGACTTAATAACAGAAAAACAAACTCAAGGCTCGGCAGCAGCCAAAGTACACTTTATTGTGTTGTCTTTAACCTTCAAAGTTGGATCAAACCATTTCAATTCAACTTTAGGACGTTGAAAAGAAAAAAGATGACTTTTAATATCCTATAGAAAAATGGTATGACTATTGGACAGATAACCTTGTTTTAGATATGAAAGAAAGTTGGTTGTTCAGTTCAGATTTTACTTTGTCTGGCTGATTCTGATTCAGTTTTTTATTTTATTTTTCCAACATGGTATCTGACAGGGAGAAGGTAAAGAACCCCTGCAGGGGAATGTGTAGACCTACAGGCCATCAGAGCTTGTCAGGGGGCTTTTTTCACACACTCTAAGACTAAAGAGGCTTTAAAAGATTGATTTTATGAAGCTACCAGCAAGCAAATACAACAAGAGACAAATTGTATGTTCTGTTTTGCATTTAAGTATTGTTAAAGTTGGACTTGTTGCCAAAGCTTTTAGTGACAACTGATAAATGTTCAATTTTACCCAGAAGGTTTGCAGCTTGCCTCCTTCTAAAAATGGTCTGTTTAGAAGCCAGGGTGTTTGTTTTTGAACTTTTCCGAAGCAGATGTTGGTAATTATTTCTTGCTAATTGGCCAGCCTCTTCCTGCCTGTTACATCTCCTCAGGAATTATTCTTTTTTTAAGATAAAAAGGGACACTGTTTCTTTAAGCTGTCCAGCAAAGTGGCAGAATTCAACTGAAGGCTTGTGTTCTGTCTGTCTCCCTTGTTCATCTAAGATCAGCTCATGTGTGGAGCTATTGCTGTTTAATCGCCACTTCTGGACCCATGCTCCAATTAGCTGCTTCTAATGAGCTCATAGTGATAGGTTACAGTTCTCCTTTTCATGTCACTGCTTAGAGAATTCATTCAGAATGAAAATGTGGTGGAATATGCTGCAAATGATGCCTGACTGCTCATTTATGTTTGCATAAGGTGTTGACCAGAACAAATGAGAAACTATAGTATAACAATGTCAAATCCAGTGCATTTCAAAGGTGTTGATACCTCTTCAACCCTTTCACATTTTGTCATATTACATCCACAAACTTTAATGTAGTTTATTGGGATCATATGGGACAGACCAACACAAATAATTGCATAATTGTGAAGTAGGAAAAACAATGGTATCCATATCAATCCAGTCCATTTACTTCGATACCCCTAGATAATTCACATTCTGCTGTTCTCTAAAGCCCTGAGAGTTTCATTAGAGAACATTCTAGTACATGGTTTGCTTGTATTAAAGCCATTCTGTTTTACCTCTGGTTGTATGTTCTTTATTAAACAGGTTTCTAGGATTTCCTCCTTTCACCTCTGCAATGTTGGCAAAAGTAGAAACATTTTGTCCAGGAATTACGCCGAAAATTTAGTTCATGCATTTGTTAGTGTACGGCTGGGCTACTTTAATTCTTTACTATCAGGAAGTCCACAAAATGCAGTTAAAAGCCTTCAGTTGATTCAAACCACTGCAGCAAGAGTTTTGATGATAATTAAAAAGGGATATCATATTTCTCTTATTTTAGCTTCCCTTCATTGGCTATCTGTTAAATCCAGAGTTGAATTTGAATTCTCCTTCTCATGCAGTGTTTAATTCTTCATATAAGCTACATCTGGCCTGGTATTCTGCTTAGCTGAGATACTCCTGCCAACAACTTAATGTTCTCCTCCTGATGCTTTTAATTTTCTTATAACATAGAAAGTACTTCTGGCTCAGTGCTTTTCCTTTTCTTTTTTGTATGTGTTCTCTGTCTTATCAAAGCCCCAGTCGGTTGTGGCAGATGGCAGCTCGTACTGAACCAGTTTCTGGTTCTGCTGGAGGTCTCTTCCTGTTTAAAGGGGAGTTTTCCCTCTCCACTGTCGCGACGTGCTAGGTATGAAGGATTGCTGCAAAGTCAACAACACAATGCAAATAATTGTACACTGTCACTACATGCTTGTCCAGGGGGGGTGAATGCTGCAAGTTAATCAGTGGGTTTACATTCAGTATGAGAAAACTTAATTATTTCCTTAGTCCAATTAAATTCCCACTTTTGAAATGCATGTATACACCTTGATGAAGTCAAACCGAGCTGGCCTACTCCTAATTGAGCTAAGTCACCCAGATGATGCGGTTAGAAAATCGAATCCCTCTGCTTGTAAACAACATCCAAGCTTAGTCGAGCTGGGCATCCCCCCCCCCTCCGGAACTTGGAATATCAACAGTATCAACTGCAGTATCAACGAGTGTAACACACTCAAAAAGTACAGTACTTACCAAATGTACTGTGCTGCAGCGTTGTTGTCGTCCATTTATTTTCCTAATGTGCACATCCTGCCTTTACTCCGTCTGCTTTACTGCTGCCAGCATTTGTTTACTATCTGTGTGACGCTCTTGGCCAACTGGAAGAATGCCAAAACAAAAGGGCGCATGTTGCCACCCACCGTTGCGGGACACAACGCGCTTCATTCAGTAATTAGATTTTCTTACCGAACATGTAAACTTGGATAAAGGCTCCCATTCTGCTTAAGATATTAGTTTTATTATTGCTCTTGATCCATTTATATGTGTATGTAAACGCACCGATTGACTCAATGCAATCTGATGGGATTCCTTAAATAGAAAAACTTTCAAACTAATTTTAATAATAAAATGAACTTTAATTTAATGACTGTAATTTTTATAAGTGGGATCACTTGGAATGGATGTATCATTAGATTGAATTGACCTTTTTTTTTTTGTAAAGTGCCTTGAGATGACGATGATGTTGAGAATTGGTGCTTTCTAAGTAAATTCAATTGAATTGAACTGTATGTGTAGGGTTGTTGTCCTGCCTCACTATCAAGTTTTTTGCAGCCTCTCACAGGTTTTCTTCCAAGATGACCCTGTTTTTAGCTTCATTCATCTTCCCATCTATTGAGCTTCCTCATCCCTAAATAGAGTCCACCTATATGGACAGTATTAATCCATTTCTTCTGTGATGGCCTTAAAGGTTTTGTTAGAGAACATTAATGGCCAAACAGTGTTATGAGTAAGAGTAAAAGAAACAAAACAAAAACACCAGAAGGATTAGGGATCAAGTTGTGGAGATGTTTAAAGCTGCGTTACATTAAAAAACAATATTACAATCTTTGAACTCCTGTCAGAGCACTGCTCAGTCCATTATCTGAAAATGGAAAGAGTATGGCAAAACTGCAATCCTACCAAGACATGGCAGTCTACCTAAACTAACAGGCCTAGCAAAAACAACATACATCAATACAGCTATTAATCTGGCTTTTATGGTCAAGTGCAGGAAGAAACTCAATTTTGAAAGAAGGACATAAGCCCTGTTTGTAGTTGTTTTGTTTTGTTTTTTTTACAAGCCATTAAGAGGACACAGCAAAATGAGGAAGAAGGTGCTCTGGTGAGATGAGACCATCACTGAACTTTTTGGCCTACGTCCAAAACAATGTGTATAAAAGCTAACTTCACACATCAAGCTGAGAAACACCCTCCTCACAATGAAATATATTGGTGGCAGCATGATGCTGTGGGGATGGTTCTCTTCAGCCAGGAAAAGATAACTGGCCAGAGCTGATGGGAAGATGGATATAACTAAATCCAGGTAAGTCCTGGAAGAAAACCTCGTCGAAGGTGCAAAGGACTAAATACTGGGGCAATATTCAACTTCCAGCAGGGAAACGACAGCCAGAGCTGTACCAGATTGGTTTAAATCTCATCATATGTTAGAATGTACCGACCAAAATCCAATTGAGAATCTCTGAAAAGGCTTGACTTGAAAAGACTTGATGCTGTCTCATCCAATTTAACTAAATTTGAGGTATTTTGTAGGAAGAAATAGGCCAGATTTTCTTGTAACATTATTCTTCCACTTCACATTGTGTTGGTCTATATTTTTAAATCCCAAAATATTTCAAAAGAGGTTGCTTTAACATGATAAACTAAATTTGAGCAGATTTTAATACTTTTATAAGATATCTGGTGTGTTTCTTCTCTATACACTTTCACAGACACATTGTCTCCATTGCAGCTAATATCTGTTGCCATGGTGAAAGGATGGCCCTGAAGCTTGTTAGGTCCACTGTCAAAACTTGCAAAGAACAACCAGTGTCCAAATATCCTTCCTACAGTCTTTCTACCAGCTCCCAGTGTCTTGACTTGAAAAAAAACTGACACATGATGACAAGAAGAAAGTCTCTCTGCACTTTATTCTCTCATATTTTGTTCTTCAAGAATCCTGATTTTAGAAATTAGCAGAGTTGCTTATTCCGCTGCCATCACAGCACCCCTGGCAGCAACATGAGGCCTCACGAGTTAGAAATCCCACTACAAAGCAGTCTGCATCTGAACATTTTTCTGTTGCATTTGATTTATTCATGAGTGAGTACAAAGCAATCAGATGAGAAAATCTCCCGAGTGACAGGTTCATGTGCGTTTTGTGCACCGGCAGAGTGTTGCCAAGTGCTTTGACATTGTTCATTCCATTCAGCTAAATGAGCACTCTCAAACATTGGCATTAGTTTGTGTCAAAAACTGCCTCCTGATGTTCGCTTCTGGGTCTGCATCCCTTCATGATGATGCTTTCTGTCCCTCCATATTTGGCTTCAGTCTTTTCTTTGAGCGGTGCCCCCTTTCGCAATGTTCTCTCAATCTTGTTTGCTTATATTCTGTTCTGTGTGCACAAACATACAGTAAATGGAGGTGGGTTGACGCATCAACACACGGACAAGCCAACCTAACAGCCCCGGTGTTCTGCTAGGCTATCATTACAGGCGCACCGGTTTAAACATGTCTTGCTAGGATCAAAACAAAACATTTTAACACTTCGGATGATTCAATCAGGCAGAATCTACCTCACAAATTCACTGCAGCCCTGGCTCACGGCCTGCTGTCTGTTAGTGTGAAGGAGTTGCTCGAAACATCGTGTTTTCTGGGTGTGCTCACACTAGTCATCAGATCTGGGAGATTCCTGCTGTGACTGTGGGACTAAAGCTCTTAATTTATTGTTATCCCTGGTGTGGGCCTGTGTGTGTTTACAGTATGCTGTGCTTTCCAAATTATGTCAAGTATGGCGGTTGTGGTATCTCAATGCAGGCCTGTTTGGGTGTCTGAGATACTGGTGCACTGCACAAAATTTCTGAAATTTGAAGGAGAACAAGCAACAATTTTATAAACCCCACCTCATCTTTGGCAGCCTGATGGTTGAAACTTCAAATCACATCAAACTTTATTTATAAAGCGCTTTTCATACAATATAAAGTCTCAAAGTGCTTTACAGATTAGACACCTTAGACACCTTTAGGTGATCCTGTAAGATAAGGATTCCAGACACGCATCAAATTTGGTTTTACAATAGATAAAGTGAACTAATGTTAATATTCTGAAATTGACTGTGCTTAAAAGTTGGGTTGTGCCAGAAAACCAACTAATTTAGACGAACTCTACCATTTCTGCACCAAAAAGTAGTCAAATATCTGTTGAGATATGCCAGAAACTCATTGAAGCCTACAAAAGCATAGAATTTCTTTGCAAATAGCAGAGGGAGTTTTAGCCATAAGTAGGTGATGGTGTATGTATATATTTCAGCATTTATGTATATATTTTCCCTATGATTGAATCACAGTGAATTCAAACTTGTCCATTCTAATGCCCTTTTTAAATCATTCAAGTTCATATGAAATTAATGCCAGAAGTGTTAGTTCAATTCTGTCCAAAACCGAACATGCTTTTTTTAATAATCTATTTATTTTTGCTTTTTACCTAATAATTTTCCTTTGCTTCAGAAATGAAGGCACATAGAATTGATTTTCCCCACATTGTTGAAAAGATCATTTCTGGAGCAGACATGCAAGACAGATGGAAATAAGATGCTGCTACATGAAATTATCTATTGATTTTCTTTTTTTGTTTTGCTGCAGTAGAAATAGTTATGTGGGGACATTGCTGTGTCTTGTGGGTGAATTCCTTCGCTTAACTGCTTCCAGAGTTGTTGAGACAAAACTCTCTTCTAGGTCAAATCAGTAACTGGTAGATTAGAACTGCTAAATCTCAGGGCCATGGGAATAAAAACAAACAAGGAGGGTCTGGTTACAGTGGCCATTTCCTCACCCTTTCTCCATTCTCCCTTCGGAGTGTATATCTGTCCCCTACATCTGCATGTAGATGTAAGGGGCATTAAGTAGGCATAGCTCAGTTTGGAGGTCACAGGTGCAGATGAGACACTTGAATGCATTTACGCTAAGAGGAGGATCTCTCTGCTTGGGCAGAATTTGATTAAGGCTTGCAAGTTAGATCTGTTTTCTTTTTTTAAAAAGCTAAGAAGGGGAGGGATTTTCAACCTCCTTTTATCATGTAAGTGCTAAAAACATCCATGTAATGAATAAATAAATAAATCATTGAACATTTACTTCTACGTGTGATGATTAGTACAGAACTGAAAGTAAATATCTGTCATCTGTCATCCATGATTTAAATATGCTAGTAATTCATGAAATACATGGTTATATAATCAAGTCTTCACATTTTAAAATCATATCTAATTATGTCATGAATTATTTAGCTATTTCATGTTTTCTATCCTGCAGCGTCCCATAAAATAATGAATACGTTGATAATAAATTTAAACTATGACCATGGCTCAAAAAACCCAAATGAACCCAGATTGATTAATTTGAGTAAATTCACCAATAATCTTGGCTAAAGTAGCATTAGCCATGCCCATTGATTTTAATGAGAGAGCATAACAGATAAAATAAATTTCCTGTATACTGCACTAAGTCACCACAAAATAATGAAATCAATAGTGAAATAAATAAATAGATGCATTTTGTGAATTCAGCAGAGAAAATAAGCTTTGAATACGCACCACAATGTTTTTCTGAATTATATTTTTAATGAGGCTGTTGGTATGAAATCCACACTGGATTTAAATCTACATATACAACAAAACTGACACTAATTATTCCATGAATTAAGTGAGATATAATAAAGTGAAATACCCCAGGGAATATGAATAAAAATGTATACTTAAATACTTAGTACAAAAGCGTTTTTTTGGTAATGGCAACTTTGAAATGTTTCCTGTATGGAGAAACTACTTGAATGCATTGCTCAGGTGTCATTCTCACCCATTCTAGGTAGAAAAGTTGGATAATTTTATGGGCCATTCTAGCAGCTTCACTTTCTCTGAAACTGACTGAGAGTTTCCTTTGGTGGGTTTAAAGGATCATTGTCTTGCTAAAAAAATTAACACTTGTTTAATCCATTTCATATTTTGATCATGAATATCTTGTTATATTTCTCTTTTCATGTTTTCTTTAATATGAAAACTGCCAATACCATATGCTGAAAACCACCCTAACACCCCAATGTTCCTGCCTCCAACCATCACTGTTGTTATATTGACTTTGGGATTATGTTCAGTGCAATACCTCCTCCAAACATGGTGTAAGCAATTACCTAAATTAATCTAAAAATGTACATTTTCATCTCATCTGGCCAAACAATATTCTTTAAGTATTTTTATTGACTTGTCTTAATGTGCTGCAGCTTCTAAATCATTTTCCTTCACCAGGGGAGTCTTGTGCATAGATCCCATTGCATTTGATAAAAAAAAAAATTTGAATAGAGAAAAAGATTTAACTGCATATTCCAGGTCTTTGTGATACTGATCTTGGACAACTCTTCAACTGACTTTTGACTCCTCTCAGAACCTTTGAAAGTAGCACCTGTTTAAGGTGCTACTTATGGTACTACTACTACTACTGGTAGTATGGTAGTAGTACTAATACTTATGATTAGATTATGTTCTTTTTGCTTCAGAAACTGAAATATTCAAAAGCTTTAGGACAATTAGCACTAAACCAGTTGATATTAATGTGTTCTGATAGGGACAGGTTTATTTTCTAAACACATACAGCTTTAAGCTTTTTTTGGCTTTCTATGGCAGCTTCTATTTTTCTTGTTTTCGATAAATTGTTTTATGGACTTTTTAAAATTAATGATACATTTCATTAGGTATTTTATACATTACTTATGTATTAGTTTCACATTTTAATTAAATTTCGATTAACAATATTTGTCCTTAATATGTGGCACTTTAGGATCTATATAGTAGAAAGGAGCATCTGGCATAAAAAGCCCATTTCTTCATCTGGAGACTTGTAACTGTTGAGTTTGACATATCCCTGCAGGCAGGTGGATGGAAAGTAAAATGTAAAACAGCATCCAGCCACTCCTGCCTCTGACTATGCCAGATGCATAATGCTATTTGTGATTTACAGTGCTATGTGTTTTGGTTTGAACCCCTGTCCCAAGCTGGGGCACAGTATTGATCAAACACAGACATGCTGACATTGTCGACTTGTCATTACATGCGTTTTATGCCACTTTTATGACCTACAATAATCTATTGACAGAATTTTAAATGACAATTGACAAATCGCCTGGGAAACTGCTCTGTAGTTAGACCTCCACCTAGTGGTGATTCTGTCTCACAGCTGAGATAAAAGATAATAGGAGCATTTGTTTATTTTTTTATTCCAAGTAAATTGTAAGCCTTTCATGTGCCTTAGGAGGTAAAGAAGAAATTCGATAAGGAGACAGAGAAATTCTACTCCACACTTGAGAGACATCTGAACCTGTCATCTAAAAAGAAAGATGCCTATCTGCAGGAGGTAAAACCAAAACAAATTTCCTCATCCTGTACATGTATTTGAAATAATCCTTTTTATGGTCAGCTCTGTGTCTTTTGAAAAACAAAGTTGCAGGTGTGTGTGTGTATGTGTGTGTGTATATGCATATCCACGATTGTATTGATGTTTAATTCTCTCTGTGCTTATCGTTTCTGCGGAGTGACAATGCATTCACTCTGTCCTGGCTGAACTATTTCTTCCTCATGGCTCTAACCTTCTTTGTTTGCTCATTCTCAGGCTGACATGCAGATTGATAAGGAGAGACAGCTCTTTTATGACACATCCCTCGAGTATGTTTTCAAAATTCAGGAAGTGCAAGAAAAGAAGAAATTTGAGTTTGTTGAGCCGGTAAGTGATGTATGTTACTATTTTTTGTAGTTTTGTTCCTTTTGCTTTAGTTTAAGCAGTAAACAATCTTCATTTTTTTATTAAAGAGTTCTTTAAATTATTGCTCTCCTCTCTTAAATGAAGGCAGTCACAAAAAGCATCGTTATCAGACTCACTTCTCTGCAGATGTGAAGAGCGAACTCAAAAAAAAATTTAATTCTTAGCATGTAAATCTCTGAAAAAGTGAGTCGAAAGCAAACTTTTACAAAAAGCTCCTTTTCCATTTATTTACATCCTCTGGCATCAACCCATTTCCCATGCCAGAAATGCAAATCTGCAGGTAGACTGGCGACGGGGGAAAAAATGACAGGGCTCAACCTCGGCTGTGATGAATCCAGGCGCAGATAAGGCGCTTCATCCTTGTTCATTTGATATACCAAACCTCAGCCTAGAAATCAAATCAGCGGTTGTGTCTGAGGATTTGACTGAGTGCAGCTCCATGTTTGTGGGATCCTCTGTACTCAAGATGAGATCAGTTTTTTTTTTTTTTTTCTGCTACAGTACTGGAGTATTTCTTTCCCCACAGTGGTCAAGGCTGACTGTGTGTTATACAGAAAGTAAGATCAATATCTGTCTGCTATAAAAAGTTACAACTTTTAGAAACTTTCTCTTTTTTTCTCTGCTGTCATCGTACATGGAGTGTTAACAACATGGAAATGTTACAATCCATCAAACTTACCAGTGGAGTGAATGGATAAGATATTTTGTTTTCACATAAATATTATAATTTCTGTATACAGATATCTTCAGATTAGATATGGGAGTATTGAACGTAATCTTGTTGGAATGCATAACTAATAATTTTCAAGTCAATTTTAGATCTTCAGTTTTTGTAGAGCTTTGATCTACCAATACTGATTTTAGCGAGCCGATTACAAGAACTAAGAACTACATTTAGCTTCCACTTTTAGTGGTCAAACCCACTATTAAAAAGTCATTTTATTCCACGTGTCTGGGTGTTTTGAAGTGCTTTTTAATGTTTATCAGAAATTGCAATTAATCATCGGCAGAATGAAATTGCAATGGTTACATTTTGTATCATTTTTTAAAATAGTTTTAAAAAAAGAACAATTTTCTTCTCGTTCCTAAATAAAATAAAACCAGTAAATATTGTTTTAGATGATCATAATCCATTCATGAAAGGGATATTGAGAGATATGGAAACAACATTAAAAATCACTTTTTTTCTAGCCTTTTATACTGTGAGTGGTCATAGAATTCTTTATATAAGGAACAGAAGCAACATCACTCTGTGTGTTTCTGTAAAATAGAGAAGTCGCTTTAAAACAGTGTTTCTTGGTATTTTAAACCTGTATTAGCAATTAACACAGTTAGCAAAACTAGCAATACAAAAAACTTCCAAAACTTTGCCATAATTTCCATATCCAGCGTATCCTATGACAGACATTTAAAGCCCAAAAGAAAAAATTGGTGGCCTATAAAAAATCTTATCTGGATTGGGTGCTCTCTCTAGCATGACAGCTTTCCTTTAAATGGCTTCTTACATCTCTGTGCCACCCACTTCACTTTTAAACACCTCGCTTATACTGAAAATAATTACCTTTTATTGTTTGTTTGTTTTTCCTCCAGTTATATATTCCACACCAAAGAGTGTTGTTGCCATTAGAAGTGCTTAGGACGGTGCAGAAAAGGATTGGAGTCTTGAGTTTCCAACTTGCTGGCCAACGATAAAGACTGATCAAACTGAAAACTGACAGATTCCAGCCACCTGTGATATTTGTTGGTGGATCTCTAATATCAAGACATGTAGAGTTTAAAAAAATGTGAAATTAAAACATTGGCTCAGTGTTTTATCAGACACCATTGAAATGAATACATAGTTTTCTCCTAACTGTTTGGAGCATAGAGTATCACAGCGCTGCAACTCTTCAACCCGTTAATGCACACTGCTAGTTAGCTGGCTGAAAAAGTGTAATACACATTTCCCTTGCTTACAAGATAGACAAATTCTGCTTTTTTCAAGCAAATGGCCTACTAACCAACTAATACTGGCTTGTTGTGCCTATGTTGACATACGGAGAGCAGAACAGCAAAAAGGTAGAGAATTCCATATTTCATTTATCAGGTGTTTATTCTATATTTTGTTAAGGTCTATGTATCAAGATCAAAAAACAAAAAAATGTCATATATAACTTTATTATAAATATATGTTATATAATTAATAAATGACAGCATTTTAGTAGCAGTGGGCAGAATTCTTGCTGGATTTTCTCCAGTACAATTGTATCATGTCAGCTTTAAATGGAACTGTTTCTTGTGATATTGTAATGAAGCTGTATAATGTTTATTAACACAAAAGCTCCCCACGTTTCCTTTTTCCAGCTTTTGGCCTTTCTTCAGGGTTTGTTTACGTTCTACCATGAAGGATATGAACTGGCTCATGAATTCGAGCCATACAAACAGCAGCTCCAGTTCAACCTACAAAACGTAAGTCTCTACACCTCAAAGGGTTATACACAAAGGCAGCCAGCCACGTAATCAGATTCTGCAGCTTATCTTACCCTGATATAACAAGCAGAGCTGTTTTTTTTCTCCACTGTGTGATGCCGTGGAGGACAGACATTTTCAGTGCAGCGTTGCAGACCGTTACAGCAGACCATTGAATGGTACTGTGTCAAAAAACACTTAGGAGTTGAAAATAAAACTGCAGCCCTTGCCACAATTCCGTCTTCCATCACCGAGACCTCGATGCTTTCAGCCCGAGGGTCCAAATTTTATTTCTGACCCAAAATGTCAGAGGCATTGCTCTGACAATTTTCACTCTATAACCCTCTCTCCATGTCTTCAGATGTGGAGAGTACTAATAGGAACTGGCAAAGGTGAGGCTGTCGCAGCATTCTGTTTTGAGATGTGAAACAGCCTCATCTTGACCTTTTTAACAAAAAAAAAGGAAAATAAAGCTGAGTATTGCTCCTAAGTTTAAATCAACTCAAGTATATTTTAAATATATTAATAAAATATACTTCAACGTGGCTGGTAATTATTCTTCCCATGGGTGTCTTCGTGCAGCTGCACAAATTAGAGGCATTTGTCACACTGCTTTAATTTTGGCACAGTAAGGGAATTCTTCATGCCAATAAAATGCCTTGCAACAATATTCTAACCTTTTAATCGTTGTTACTTTTGTCACATTACAGCCACAACCTTAAATGTATTTTATTGGGATTTGTAGAGACATACAGGTACACGGTAGTACACGAATGTGGACGAAATATAGGAAATGGTTTTCAAAACACTTTACAATTAAAAGTCTGAAAAAGTTTGGCGTGCATTTGTTTTCAGCCAACTTTGCTCTGTGTAAATAAGACTCCTGTTTAAAGTCTTGGTTCACTAAAGTTCTCGGACAAAATAAATCTGTAACAGCATCATGTAGACCAAGGAATACAGCAGACAGGTCAAGGATGCAGTTGTAAGGACGTTTAAAGCAGAATTAGGTTTTAAAACAATATCCCAAGCTTTGAACACCTCACAGAGCCATCATCCTATAGTAGAAAGAGTATGGAACAGCAACAACAAACCTACCAAAGCATTTCTGTCCACCAAGACTGAGATGTTGGACAAAGAGAGCATTAATTAATGAAGCAGCCAAGAGGTCCGTGGTAACTCTGGAGGAGCTGCAGAGATCCATAGCTCAGGGGGAAGAGAATCTGCGTGTCAGAAAACTGACATTACACGCTGCCCTGAACACAACATCCCTACAACGAATCATGGGGGTGGTAGAAATATTTCGTCGGGAGGCATTTTCTTATTCCAATCCCTCCCAATCCCATCCAAACATGGATTGAGCTCAGCACAGGGGAATCCAGGAAGAAAAGCTGTCGAGACTGCAAAGCTCTTCAGATTGGGGCAGAGGTTCCCTTTCCAAAAGGACATTAACCCTGCTAGAGCTGTGATAGCTTTGCTCAAAGAAAATGTGTGACCCAGTTAAAGTCCAGGACTTAAATTTAAATACAAATTTGTAGGAAATCACACTTTGTATCCAATCTGACTGGAATTGAGCTAGTTTGGATAGAAAAATGAGTAAGAACTCCATATGTGCAAAGTAAATAGATGCATACACTAGAGCAGTGGTCCCCAACCTTTTTAGTGCCACGGACCGGTTTAATATCAAATAATAGTTTCACGGACCGGCCTTTCAGGTGTGGCGGATAAATGATAACGGACGGTATAAAAACAGATATTTTTAAAATTATAACAATAAACGTAAATCCAATGTGTATTTGCAGCTTTATTAACAGCGTCCTCCTAACATCATTTCCAAAGAAACGATCGAGAGACATTTGTTTTGTATCCATCTTGCTAGCTTGTGGGATTAATTTTAGCGGTAACTATCACATGACCAATACAAGCCTCTTGACGTGTCAAGACTGAGCTATGTACCGGGGATTTTTCAAAATAAAACAGTGGTCACTCTCATAATAAATAAAACGTAAATACTGGAAGTTATTTATTCGTTCTGTGTGGCCCGCGCCCCGGTACCACATAACCCACGGCCCGGTCCTGTCCTGTCCCGCGGCCCAGGGGTTGGGGACCCCTGTGTAAGAGGACTTGCAGCTGTCTTTGCAGCTTAGGGTGTAAAAAATCTGAGTTTTCCTTACACTTTACAATTATGCGCCAATACCCAATAATAAAATGTGTGTGATTGCAACGTGCCTAAATGTGGAAGAAATCAAGGGGTATGACTATTTTGCTTTTGTAGGAGTATACCATGTGTGACAACATTGCGTAATCTTGTGTTTTTTTTCCCCATAGACAAGAAACAACTTTGTGAGCACCAAGCAGGAAGTGGAAAAGCTGATGAACAGGATAAGGTCTGCAGATCAGGACTACAAACCCCCAGGCCAGTGGACGATGGAAGGCTTCTTGTATGTCCAGGAGAAACGTGAGTCCTTCTATCAGGCCTCCCAGCCTTTCAGGCTGACTCACTCCTGCTTCAATTAGAATTGCTTAGTTTTAAATCCATCACCATAAACATGTCTCGAACTCTCCCAGGCCGCCGCAGAAGAGATCCACTCACACAAAGCTCCATAATTCATCCTGTTTACGGATTCACTTTGATGCGCTCTCAAACGTCTATGTGTGTTGGGGGTGTTACCACAAATAATAGATTTTTATCAGCAGCAATAAACAAATTTGGATTCATCACAACTTAATTGTAGATTGATTTTTTTAGAAGTCCTTTCAAAAGCCTGTGGTTGAGAGCAAAACTGTTTTGAGTCAGCTGCTGTTTTCTTTCTCATCTCTCCATCGCAGGTCCTCTGGGATGTACATGGACGCGTCACTACTGCACGTATGACAAAGGAAGGAACACCTTCACCATGAGCAACACGGAAAGCAAGTCAACAGGGAAACAGGTAGTTCAGCTTAGTTCAGTATGCTTTCCTTCGGTTGTAGATTAACCTGATAAAAGCAGAGAAAAAGGGGAGAAAACAGAGCAAGTGTAATCTGTGTGGGTGAAACAAAGAGCCTGCTTGTTTCCCCCCCAAGGGACAAAAAAGGAAACTGCCAAAGTTCCTCAACTGCCGCATAAAACAAAAGACTTGTTAGCACAAGGAGGACTTGAACAAATTTAGACAGATACCAATTTATTTTAATAAAAAGAAAGGGAAACATGAGGAGTAAAAATAATCTTTAAACAATTAACTTTTAGGGGATTTTTTCATGTTCAGGATCCACTAAAGAAGTAATTTGACAAATTTATTGTTAGTTTTTAACTCTTTTAATTAGATGATCATACTATTTTTTTCTTAAATACCAGGTTTCTGTGAGATAAAAAAATAAGATGTTGCAAAATTATTTCAGAGCTATTTGCATGTGTAATGTCACTTTTATCCCATACAATTCAACTGAAAATCGAATCTGTTGAGTCAAAAAAAAAACTAATTATGAAAAACAGAACAAGCTCCCTGTGCAAGTGAACACACTGAAACTACTTCTTTGCTCAAACTATTTCTGATTTAATTTCAGCATTCAGTCTTCTTTTGTAGTTCAGCATCCCACATTATCCCTTGTAAATATTTGCCCACTTTACCCTGCTGAAGTTCCCCAAATGTATTAGATTACGAGGTCGTTGTGTCCTTGGGCAGGACACTTCACCCGCCTTGCCTGCTGGTGGTGGTCAGGTGGTGCTTGTGTGTACAGCAGCCTCGTTTCAGTCAGCGTGCCCCAGGGCAGCTGTGGCTACAACATAGCTCACCAGCACCAGTGTGTGAATGTGTGCATGAATGGGTAAATGACTGAATGGAATGTAAAGCACCTTGTGGTCCTCTGACTGAAGAGCACTATAGAAATGCAGGACATTTGCACCTGAAGGTATTGGTGTTAAGAATTCCATTCACCTTGATAAAAACATCTGTTCCATCTGCAAGAAGGCAGAGCTACCACTACAATTTTTCACTGAATGGACTGGGTGGCTTCATGATGCACCATGTTGCTGAATTTTAGTCTCATAAGACCATAACTCATGCAGTACTCTGGTTTTCAGAGATGTTACCCAAGCCTTATTGTTTTCTTTGGAAGATATAACTTATCTCTTCCAATCATACTCTTTAGTCCAGGCATGAGGAAAATGCCGGAGATTGTTGTCACATGTAGAGCAGAAATAGTCTTTGTCGGAAATTCCTTCTTGACTGCTGTTGTTGGGGTCTTGGCAGCTTCCCTGAGTAGTTTCTCCCCACGACTATTATTTAAACTAAACTTGAAATAAAGAATGGAACTGGCTGTTATTGGGGTTTTGGCAGCTTCCCTGAGTAGTTTAGTCTTAGAACTATTCTTTAAACTAAACTTTGAAAAAGAAGAATGGAAATCCTGAAAAGTGAGGAAAAGTATAGCTGAACCTTATTTCAAGTTAATCAGATTCATTATAGTTCATGGTAGATGTGAACTCAAGAAGACTGAGTGCTGAACATGGATCAGAAAGTGCTCAGAAATATAACAAAACGCTTATGTAATTTATATTTTAAACAGTTTTTAGCATCTTATCTCTTACCTTCTGTGAGTATTCCTTGGATAATGTAAATCTTTAATTTTAAGGGATGGTTCAGAATTTATTGTTTAAGGTTTGGTGAAAAGGTTAATAAGCAGTTCATACCAGAACGGGCGACATCAAATCCTACCTGAAACTGCTAGCTAAAGATAAGCGTAAATACAGTAAGATTGTTATTCAAGCTGGCGGTAATGACACCCGGTTACGCCAATCGGAGGTCACTAAAATTAGTGTTGCTTCGGTGTGTAAGTTTGCTAAAACAATGTCAGACTCGGTAATCTTTTCTGGTCCGCTGCCTGATCGGACCAGTGACGACATGTTTAGCCGCATGCTGTCATTCCATCAATGGTTGTCTAGGTGGTGTCCTGCAAACGATGTGGGCTACATTGATAACTGGAGAACATTTTGGGGAAAACCTGGTCTGAACCGGAGAGACGGCATCCATCCCACTTTGGATGGAGCAGCTCTTCTTTCTAGGAATATGGCCGAATTTATTAATCCTCCAAAACACTGACAACCCAGGGTCCAGACCAGGAAGCAGAGTCGTAGTTTAACCCACCTCTCTGCTGCTTCTGTACTATTACCCACCCATTACCCTATAGAAACAGTGTCTTGCCCACGGCCAAAATTAGATGGATTAAAAATTAAGCCAACAAAAGCAAATTATGGAAATATCATAAAGATAAATACGACTTTGACTGAACAGAAAAATAAATATATTAAAGGTGGTTTATTAAACATAAGATCTCTCTCCTCAAAGACTTTGTTAGTAAATGACTTGATTTGTGATAATCACATTGATTTGCTTTGTCTCACGGAAACCTGGTTGCAGCAGGAGGATTATGTCAGTATAAATGAGTCAACTCCTTCCAGTCATTTAAATTTTCACATTCCTAGAAATACTGGGCGAGGAGGAGGAGTTGCAACCATTTTTTGTTCTGATTTACTAATTAGTCCCAGGCCAATTGATAGCTACAGTTCTTTTGAACATCTAACCCTTAATTTTCCTCATCCAAGTTGCAAAACATTAAGACCATTTTTGTTTGTGGTTTTGTATCGTCCACCAGGCCCTTACTCTCAATTCTTGGATCAGATCTCACATTTTTATCTGATTTAGTATTAAATACTGATAGGGTTATTATAGTGGGGGACTTTAATATTCATGTGGATACTGAAAGTGATAGCCTAAATGCAGCCTTTAGTGCTATTTTAGAATCAATTGACTTTACTCAAAAAGTACAGGGATCGACCCACTCGGGTAAACACACTTTGGACCTTGTACTGACATATGGTATTGAGTGTGAGGAAATAACAGTCCACCCACATAACCTGGTCCTGTCTGACCACTTCTTAATAACTTTTGAATTTACTTTAACTTATCTGAACTTTACTTTACTTTATCTTAAATCTGAAAGAAAATTTCATTATAGTAGAGCTTTATCAGACAATGCTGTAGCAATTTTTAAAGAATCTGTTCCATTCTTACTTTCCTCAGTGTCTCAGAGTAACACAGTGGATGGCAGCAATTCTATCTCTAACCCTTCAGAAATTGATGGTCTGGTTCACAGCGTTACGTCCTCATTGCGTCTGGCATTAGATAGTGTAGCCCCCTTAAAAAAGAAAGTGGCTAGCCATAGGAGGCTGACCCCTTGGTTCAACGCAGAGTTGCGTACTTTAAAGCAGAATACTAGGAAGTTGGAGAGAAAATTGCGCTCTACACACCTAGAGGATTCCTATTTAACCTGGAATAACAGTCTACTGCTGTATAAAAAGACCCTTCGACAAGCTAGAACAGCATATTTTTCATCATTAATAGAGGCGAATAAAAACAATCCTAGGTTTCTTTTTAGTACAGTTGCCAAACTTACACAGAGTCATAGCTCTGTTGAGCCAACTATTCCCCCAGCTCTTAGCAGTGATGATTTTATGGGATTCTTCATAAATAAAATTAATTCTATTAAAATTAAAATCATTGGCATCCTCCCAAAAATGATTACTTCTTCCTCAGTAAATGAGGCAGTATCGGAAAGAACTGTAGAACCTCAGTTGTGCTTAGGCTGTTTTGATTCAGTCGAGCTTTCGGAATTATCAAAAATATTAGCCTCATCTAAACCTTCAACTTGAATGTTGGACCCAATTCCAACCAAATTATTTAAAGAAGTGTTCCATTTGGTTCCTGGCCCCATTTTGGATATGATGAATCTATCCTTAGTAAATGGATACGTACCACAGGAATTTAACATAGCCGTGATTAAACCTTTACTCAAGAAACCTTCCCTTGATCAAGATGACTTAGTGAATTACAGACCTATATCTAACCTTCCTTTCTTATCCAAAGTCCTTGAGAAAATTGTTGCTAATCAAGTCTGTGAGCATCTAAACAGTAACGAGCTGTTTGAAGAGTTTCAGTCAGGTTTTAGAGCTCACCATAGCACTGAAACAGCACTGGTGAAGGTTACTAATGATATTCTCATGGCCTCAGATAATGGACTTGTGTCTGTTCTGGTTTTATTAGATCTCAGTGCTGCTTTTGACACAGTCGATCATAATATTCTCTTAGAAAGACTTGAACATGTTGCAGGGATCAAAGGAACAGCACTAGGCTGGTTTAAATCATATTTGTCTTATAGATTCCAGTTTGTTCATCTAAATGATAAATCTTCTTCACTCTCAAGGGTTACTTGTGGAGTTCCACAGGGTTCTGTGCTTGGACCAATTCTGTTCACCATATATATGCTCCCAATTGGTAGAATCATTTGACAGCATGGGATAAATTTCCACAGCTATGCAGATGATACACAACTATATTTATCCATAAATCCTGATGAACCCAGTCAGTTAAGTAGATTACAGGCATGTCTGGAAGACATAAAAACATGGATGATCCTAAACTTTTTGCTTTAAAATTCTGACAAGACAGAAGTTGCTGTCTTTGGACCAGAAGTTCTTAAACAGAAACTGATTAGTTAATCACTTCATCTGGATGGCATTAAATTGGCCCCCAGTAATAACGTAAAGAACCTCGGTGTTCTTTTTGACTGAGACTTGACATTTAAATCCCATATTAAACAGGTTTCTAGGATTTCTTTCTTTCACCTCCGGAATATTGCTAAAATTAGAAACATCCTGTCCAAGAGTGATGCTGAGAAACTAGTCCATGCATTTGTTACCTCAAGGCTGGACTAGTGTAATTATTTACTATCAGGTAGTCCACAAAATGCCATTAAAAGCCTTCAGTTGATCCAAAATGCGGCAGCAAGAGTTCTGATGAATATTTAAAAGAGAGATCACATTTCTCCTGTTTTAGCTTTCCTTCATTGGCTCCCTGTTAAATCCAGAATAGAATTTAAGATCTTTCTTCTTACATACAAAGCCCTTAATAATCAAGCTCCATCATACATCAGAGATCTAATTGTTCCTTATGTTCCTAACAGAGCCCTTCGCTCTCAGACTGCAGGTTTACTTGTAGTTCCTAGGATTTCTAAAAGTAGAATGGGAGGCAGATATTTTAGTTATCAGGCTCCTCTCCTTTGGAACCAGCTCCCAGCTTTAGTCCATGAGGCAGACACTCTGTTTACTTTTAAGGTCAGGCTTAAAACTTTCCTTTTTGATAAAGCTTATAGTTAGAGTGGCTTAGGTCATCCTGAGCTATCTCTGTAGTTATGCTGCTATAGGCTTAGACTGCTGGAGGACAGACTTACCAGTTTTCTTCACTCTGCTACTTCCTTTTCTCCTACGACTCTCCAGTTGTATTACAGTACATTCTGTTTTTTCGACTGTTAACTTTGTTTTCTCTCAGTGTTTTTCTCTCCATCGAAGATATACCTGGTCTGGTATCCTGCTTGGCTGCAATGCCCTGTTGGACGGGGGGCATCGACTGGGATGATCCTCCCAGTAACTGAACATCCACTGTGTCCTGTTATCAACTTTTTACTTTCTGTAACATAGAAAGTTATCTTATATCAGATCTTCTATTCCTTCTGTGTTTCTGCTCTGTCTTCTCAAACCCCCAGACGGTTGTGGCAGATGGCCGCTCCTACTGAGCCTGGTTCTGTTGGAGGTTTCTTCCTGTTAAAGGGGAGTTTAACTACATGCTTGCTCAGTATGAGGGATTGCTGAAGGATTGCTGTGGTTGGAAAGTCTGCATCAACGGGGCCCAACCTCACGCCAATGACTGACGCAATCTGCTGGGATTCCTTAAATAGGAAACTTTTTAACTGATTGGAATGTTTGTATAAATGTATTGAAATTACTTCTTGTTAAGTGCCTTGAGATGACATCTGTTGTGAATTGGCGCTATATAAATAAACTGAATTGAATTGAATACCTCACATGCTTTAGATAAGTTTAGTTTACTTTATAGGGGTGTGCCGATTCACCATAAATCGATTAATTGGGATGTGAAACGTGAAAAATTGATAAAAGTGTTCAGAAATCGATTAATTTTCATAAAAATTAAATGAGAAAAACATAAATGTCCAGCATGCCGCACGGACATTTTTAGGGGACTGATCGGCATAAACATCATAGCTGAATATAGTGTTTTAGCCATGCAGCGCGGAATTTACATAATACAGCAAATATTTTGTACTTTAGTTGTGAAAGAAGCGTCTTTGTTGTTGCGTATCATGTTAGCAGCAACATCTTCTATTCCCCAGATATGTCCACATTTTCGGTGCTGTCCGGGGCGCCCTCCCCAAGACAGCGCAGCACAGCTCATGTTTACCAGACATCAGTCTAAGACAGTGTTTCTCAAACTTTTTTTTCATTCCCCACTTTGGACAAAGGAGCATACACAAGCCCCCCATGCTTTTATCGCCCCAACAGAATGGTGACCACGCCTGATTTTTAAAGTGTTTTATTTATTTAAATAGCCGAGTTAGTCTACAAGTTTTTAGGGGTATAAATTAGTTGGAAAAAGGGGTTGCGCACTGGTATAAAACCGGCTCAGAAATATATGCTGTCAGTAGTTGCTACATGTAGAACTTCAGCTCACAGTTGGAGAAAATAAAAGTTGTAGTTTTATCAAATTTACAAAGGGAGGTTGGGCAGACTTTCCAACCACATCAATCCTTCAGCAATCCCTCATACTGAGCAAGCATGTAGCGACGGTGGCAGGCCACTTTCTTTTTTAAGGGGGCTACACTATCTAATGCCAGACGCAATGAGGACGTAACGCAGTGAACCAGACCATCAATTTCTGAAGGGTTAGAGATAGAATTGCTGCCATCCACTGTGTTACTCTGAGACACTGAGGAAAGTAAGAATGGAACAGATTCTTTAAAAATTGCTACAGCATTGTCTGATAAAGCTCTACTATAATGAAATTTTCTTTCAGATTTAAGATGGTCAGTTAAAGTAAATTCAAAAGTTATTAAGAAGTGGTCAGACAGGACCGGGTTATTTGGGTGGACTGTTATTTCCTCACACTCAATACCGTATGTCAGTACAACGTCAAAAGTGTGTTTGCCCGAGTGGGTCGATCCCTGTTCTTTTTGAGTAAAGCCAATTGAGTCTAAAATAGCACTAAAGACTGTATTTAGGCTATCACTTTCAGTATCCACATGAATATTGAGGTCCCCCACTATAATGACCCTATCAGTATTTAATACTAAATCAGATAAAAAATGTGAGATCTGATCCAAGAATTGAGAGTAAGGGCCTGGTGGACGATACAAAACCACAAACAAAAATGGTCTTAATGTTTTGCAACTTGGATGAGGAAAATTAAGGGTTAGATGTTCAAAAGAACTGTAGCTATCAATTGGTCTGGGACTAATTAGTAAATCAGAACGAAAAATGGTTGCAACTCCTCCTCCTCGCCCAGTATTTCTAGGAATGTGAAAATTTAAATGACTGGAAGGAATTGACTCATTTATACTGACATAATCCTCCTGCTGCAACCAGGTTTCTGTGAGACAAAGCAAATCAATGTGATTATCACAAATCAAGTCATTTACTAACAAAGTCTTTGAGGAGAGAGATCTTATGTTTAATAATCCACATTTAATAGATTTATTTTTCTGTTCAGTCAAAGTCGTATTTATCTTTGTGAGATTTCCATAATTTGCTTTTGTTGGCTTAATTTTTAATCCATTTAATTTTGGCTGTGGGCAAGACACTGTTTCTATAGGGTAATGGGTGGATAACAGTACAGAAGCATCATGGGGGTGGGTTAAACTACAACTCAGCTTCCTGGTCCTGAATTAAATTGACAGCAGAAAAAGCAAAAAACAAAGACTGGGGTATGCACTTTAGGTGTCTTTGGGAGAATGCTGCTTTCCCTCATTAAAAACATACCTGAAGTGTTGCTCTGACCCATTCACTCATGTTAGAGTAATCTTTGAGTCTCTACCGGTCTCTGCTGGTAGTTCTCGGGGTTGCTGAAACGCCTGTTCCCACCTATCCCCGCCTTTTCCACCCATCTCCTCCTCCGACCTTACGTACTCAGCCGATAGCCTCGCCCCTACTCCTCCTCACCTCACACACCTCCGGCTGAGTCCCAGGTGCAGTAATTATAACACACCAGCTGCAGCTGCGCGTCTTTTGTGAAAAAGATTTTCCTGACTCCATGCATGCTGCGATGATGCACGGTATGTGACGAACTGATGGGGGAGTGTCAGAAAGAGTAGGAGGGTCTTAGTGAGGCACAGGCGAAAATCAAGGCGTCCAATACGGAAGTAAATTTCTTTATGGTGGATTTGGATATATGATGGACTTTTAAAAGACTTAACGTGACAATTTTATTGGAGTGTGCTATAGAAGGGTAAAATGTGCCTGGAAGAAGCATAATACCCCCCTTTAAATTTAAATTGCCAACACACATTTTATTTAGCTTTCATTGAAAATATGACAATGATATGATTATGATATTATCATTATATTATATAAATATTATATATTTTGGACATGGGTTGGTTTATTTGCGGTTTTAACATGAACAAAATACAGGACATCAATTGATTTGGATACTTGGAAACTGAATGGATTTAAGAGTAGAAAGTAGCCATGGAAGGAATGAAGAAAAAACCCTAAATGGGGAAAAAATATGCAACAAAAGTAATCATTTTATAATCGAAATTGTGAGGCACGCAAGATGGAACACCCCTATTACTTTATGAGAGTAGAACTCTCCTTTGGTCTTTGCCTCTGTCAGCTTCTGGGATCTGATAATCTGTATTTACTCTGAATGGAGAAAATGAAAGTTACCTTTCACGGGTAAGATATTAACTTTCTACAACCTTTTAACGGAACCCCACTTCAAAAATCCTGAACTGTCCATTCAAATCCAATTTTGAAAATCCTTCCATCATTTCCAAATCCAACATGTTCTACAACAGACCAAGGTTGAAACCACAAAAGGTAGAAAACAGAGCAACTTTGCCCTTAAACATTCAGCCTTCTTGTTATCTGCTAAACTTGGCACCCTACTTTTTCTGCTATTAAATAAAAACTAAAAGTACAAAGTGGTGATAAAATAAAATGACCACCCCCCACCAAAGTGTAGTTATCTATTGTTGCATCTTTAATGAACTACACTGTAAAAAAAAAATCGTAAAAAAACGGTAAATTACTGGCAGCTGCGGCTGCCAAACAAATACTGTAAAATTAAGGTAAAATACTGTAATTCAAGTAACGTGCAAAAACAATTAATTTACAGAAAATTCCTGTAAAGCTTTTAAAGTGAAATACTGTTATTTTACAGTTTTACCCTGTTATTATGGTCAAACACCATAAATGTAAGAAGAATGTCAAGAAAAAGACATGAAAATAGCATTATTTTACTGATTGTTTACTGTAAAATTACTGTCAAACACCTTACAATTAGTGCCTATGCTTATACTTCTACAGGAAAATACCTTAATTTTACAGATTGTTTACACTAAAATTACTGTCAAACACCTTACAATTAGTGCCTATGCTTATACTTCTACAGGAAAATACCTTAATTTCACAGATTGTTTACACTAAAATTACTGTCAAACACCTTACAATTAGTGCCTATTCATATATTTCTACAGGAAAATACCTTAATTTTACAGATTGTTTACACTAAAATTACTGTCAAACACCTTACAATTAGTGCCTATGCTTATACTTCTACAGGAAAATACCTTAATTTCACAGATTGTTTACACTAAAATTACTGTCAAACACCTTACAATTAGTGCCTATTCATATATTTCTACAGGAAAATACCTTAATTTAACAGATTGTTTACTATAAAATTACTTACAAACACCTTACAATTACTGCCTATGATTATATTTATACAGGAAAATACATTAATTTTACAAATTGTTTACTCTAATATTACTGTCAAACACCTCACAATTAGTGAATATGCCTGTATTTCTACAGGAAAATATCAACAGTTTACAGACTATTCACTGTCGTATTACTGTCAATCACCTTTCAATTAGTGAATATGCTTACATTTCTACAGGAAAATACAATTCTTTTACAGACAGATCACTGTAATATTACTGGCTAACACCTTACATTAAGTGACCGTGCTTAAATTTCTAAAGTACTAACATTTAACTCATTTACCGTAATAAAGTGATAATGCTCAGAGTTCTGCTGAAAAATATTTATTTCGGTTACTTTTAGAAAATTATTGCAATTAAACACTTTCCAATAAGTTACAAAACTAAAGGTCCTTGAAAATATTGCTACAGAAATTAACTATATCAAAATAAATTCCTTATGAAAAATATTACAATCATTTAAATACAATATTTTCAAAATGAAAATACAATAAAATTTAATGTTTTCTAAAATATTCAAATAAATTCCATTAATAAAGTGACATGTTAATAAATATGTCTACAGGAAAACACTTCTATTTCTTTACTTTTTGTCCCATAAAATTATTACATTCAAACAATACACAATAAAATTTAAGACACACTTTTAAAAATACAAGCTGCAACGTATACATTTTACACTATGAATGCAAAATTAATCTATCTACTGGAGCTCTGTACATTGCAGCTATATTTTAGACATGCAGTAGTATTCATTTAAAATCTATCATATACAATTTAAGTGAAACTAAAACCTTCCTCAAAAGCAGTGAATCCTACCAGAGGTGACAGTGAAACATTGCAGGTTTAGAATAATCGTCCTCCAAATGGTCAGTGATCAATAGGATATTTGGTGAATCTGTGGATAGATACACACACACACACACACACGCACACACACACACACACACACCCACACACACACGCACGCACACACACACACACACACACACACACACACACACACAAAATTACTATAAAATCCCTAAAAAGACAGATTTTCAATTTTATCAAACATTCTCAAAGAAATAGTCAATATCCAACTTCAAGACAGGGACTTCTGTAAATGGAGGTCATGTCAAGTTCATTTGTCCACAAAAACAGATGGGAGTTTCACAGGAAATCTGTGTTGCAGTACTTTCCCAGTCAACAGCAAGGTAAAATAAACCCTACATGACCTATATTGTATACTCCAACATACAAAAATATGTGCCGTAAGATAGCTTTCAATATAATAACTTAGCTGCGAAAATGACATAAGATGTAATAATTTCAGTGCTTTTTTATTTGCTTGAATCCCATAGGTTTTTAATTCTAAGCTGTATTTACACTTCCACTTTATACCCACAGGCTAGACATGATTGCAACTTGTAGCTAAATAAAGGAGAATTTCAGCTACATGCCATAAATGAACATCAGTGCTGTCAAACAATCCAAAAATGAATCATAATTAAATTACATGCTCACAAAACTTAAACTTCCCCTAATGGCGTGGTGGAGGTACTGCTGTTCCAGAGAAGCAGCACGGGCTTGTTCACCTGCCTCCACATTTTGTTTTTGTTTAATTTTACAAATATGCATAAATAACTAAAAAACAAGCAAAAAACACTCATTTGCATTGTTACATTTTGTTTTCTGTGAGTATTAATCAAAATTGACAAGGTTTTTTTGACAACCACAAGAAAATTTTAGTTGTTAAAGTTTGGAACAAAGTGTCTTGACTAAACATGTTTAGGAGGGAGTTTCCCACTCTTTTCATGTCCAACTTTAAAATGGGATTTAAAAGAAACCACACACAAAAACACAATGAAGGTCATTTTGATGGCAAAGGAATAAGCACATACAGTGAACTGCTTTTAAATAAAAACTTTATTTCAATTTTCAGTGTGAGTTATTCTGGGAAACTGAGATTTTAGAGTGACAGTATTTACACATGCAGCTTAAACTTTTCTTTGTGCTACCATTACAAAAAACAAAACAAAAACAAAAAAACCCAAAGAAATAAGGCAATGTGACATTTTTCACCAATTTAACAAATTAAGCATTTACCTTGGAGAGTTTGCATGTTCTCCCTCTATGTTCAGATGGGTTGTCTCTCATCAAAGTTTAATTGAGTTCTTGAGAGGGGAAAAAAGTATTAAACATATTGACAAACAGGCAGTAATCTGGCCCAAAGTGTGCACTTTATGCATTTAGTGTTTTTATATCAGGTTAACATCAATACTCACATGTTCTCTTGTGCTAGGAGCCTTTTATTCCTAAAACGATTGTATCATGAGAGTGAAAAACATAATATTAATCAATATCTCACTGCTGGTGATAAAGGCATGCAAAATGTTACTCAACAGCTTCATACAAAACATCATCATCCTGAGTGATTTGAACATGTAATGTAACAATACCAGTATCTTGGCTATTTGCCTATCTGTCCCTTGGTTTAATTCTGCACCCCACCATCTAGTAAGTCCTTTATCCAGCCATCTCCTGATCCCACAGGGTCTTGATGAATAGCGGTGTCTTTTGCTGTGTGAAGTACAGATGGACACAAAGTAAAGAGTATGATAAAATTAATGTAAAATATAAAACATTACATTCAGTTTACCAAGGCTGTTACAGTGTACTTTCTGTAACAATAACTTCATGTGGTAAGATAAAATCTGTAAACATTTCAAGTTATCTCAGTTAAACATTTTCTCCTTCACACTTAAAACTATAAACAGTCTGACAATTTTAATAACTTTAATATGTGTTAATAACACATCTGCATGCCATCATTAATTAAACTATTCTTTCAGAGTCCATCCATCCATTTTCTAAACCCACTTAGTCCTGTTTAGGGTCGCGGGTGTACTGGAGCCCACCCCAGCCACCACAGGGTGAAGGCATCTACACCCTTGACAGTTCTGCAGCCTGTCACAGGGCCCCCCACAGACAGACAACCACAAACACTCACACCTAAGGGACAATTTAGATTCACCAATCAACCTATGAACTGTGGGAGGAAGCTGGAGAAAACCCACTGGAGAACATGCAAACTCCACACAAAAAGGACCCAGCTGGATTCGAAACAGGGCCTTCTAGCTGTGAGGGTACACTGCTAACCACCACACCACTGTGCAGCCCATATTAAAATGCATAATATCATTATTATTAAAAAATATGCATGTCGTTTACCTTATTGCAGTAAAACTCAAAAGGCTGTGAAGCCAGTTTGTCCTCACTTGTATTTTTGTTGCTCTTCTGCGTTGTGTTGTGATTGACTTCAACAGATGGCGTCTCCATGATGGAGAGGTTGACCACTGAGTGAGGTCTCTGAACAAATAATAAAATAAAACAGTGCGATGTGGTGACTTGTTTTTCCTGATGCCCTCATGTACAGATTTAAGAAAAATAAATAGTATGACCACCGCATGTATTGCCATATTTCTACGATCTTTTAAAAAAGTTTCTGACTTACAACACATTAATGTTGTGCACGCTAACAGACCTGTAGACAAAACTTTAGACCAGACGATGTTGAGAGTGCATGTTACTCTCACCGAGCTACATTATGTTACTTATCAAATAACTTTAAAAAAGTATGTCCGTTTTATAAGGAGGGCCATCATAACTTACCTTTTCTTTTCACAGCTTCCAGACATCCGTTCGCTCCGTCTGGCTCAACAGCCTTTTGCAGAAGGAGCGCGAACTGACGTATTTTCAAAATTACCACGCGCACAGCTGTCATTGGTCAGCTCTCTGAGTGACAGCATCACAAAACCCCCCCCCTGTTTCTTAAAACACAAATGCGCGAGCTGCACTGAGTTTTTACTGCCGCAGTTTGAGGAGTTACACGCCTAATCCAAGAAAATGGTTCTTGCTTGTGTAGTAAATGGTTGTGACAACAAGCCGAAGACAGCAACACGATGTTTCACAGAATTGTGTTTGTTTACGGAAGCAGGTGGCTTTAGGGACCGCTGCGTCATATTCTTGCGCCTTGCAGCAGCGGCTTACAGCGGTGCTTTATCGTAATGTAGTCCCAAGTCTAAATTGGCTCTTGTAATTCCTTGGTGCTACTTCTTACTTTTCATTTGCAGTCGATATCATTATTAAGTTCACCAGTAAAAATTGCAATAATTATTGATTAATTTTAATCACTTTTGTACAAAAAATGCTCGTGGGTTCCATTGACTTACATTGCTTTACGCTAAGCTAAAGCAAACGGACTGCTGCCAGATCGGGAGAATTACGGGCCTGGTTATAAAATGCTTTTTTCTCACTTATCTAACTCTGGGGAATATGGCTAAAGACACATTTTGGCTTAGGGGTGGAATATCCCTTTAACTAGCTACTCTTTCAAATACAGTGTTTGATATATAAATATGAAGTTGTGGTGGAAAAGCTTCTTTTTTTAAATTATGGTCATTATTATAATTGTATATAGGCTACATATATGTAATGTTTTATATTACAGATTTTAAATGTTGAAAATACACATTTGTATAAGATAACTTCCCCCTAAAGAGTAAAATGTTACATTATTGTATGGAAACCTTTATACATTATCAAAATACTACAGTTGAAATGTATAAGTGCACAAAATATGAAATTATTCAGATGTATCCTAAAATGACATAAAAAGTAAAATATTTAGTATAGACAATAAGCTTTATTTAATGTGTAGCACACTTGATTACAGTCAATCATAAATATGAAAGTTTGAAATTATGCGCAAAAGTGAAATGTTTAATATGCACAAAAACCCTTACATAATGTATAACATTATTTAATTACAGGTGATCGTCTTAATTTTACATACATTTTATGTAAAAAAAAAAAATAACAGCCTCAAACTTCAAATAAAAAAAACCTGAAAATGATTGCCAAAAAACAAGGAATAACAGTTTTTCCTTTATATCGGAATTATCCGTAAAATAACATTTGTTAATTTTACTTATAATTATAGTTATTTTACAGTAAATGTTTGTCAAAAAACGAAAAATATTAGTTTTTGTAATTATTGGATAAAACCTTAAAATAAAATGCTGTTTGTAAATCTACTTAAAATGTTCAGTAATTTTACAGTTTTATACACTATTTTGAAAAAACAGAAAAATACCGTAAAGAAATACAGTCATTTACTGTAAAAATAAAAAATAAAATTTTTACAGTTTACAGTTTAGGTTCACGGCCACTCTGGAATAGCTCAAATCGAGAATATTTTAGATCCCCTTGCATTAATATACACAATGGAAACCATCTCAGCACTACTACTGATCACTACAGTCTTCCTTATTTCTGCTTTTGGAGTACAGCCAATCAGTACCAAAGAAAATTAATGGCATTCCTGGATTTGCTACTTCACAAACCTCTTCAAATAGCGTGTTAAGTAGCATTGTGCCTTGGTATTTCAGTGTCCCAAGCTGTATTTTCTTTCAAATATTTTAGATCTGCTCTATAAAACAATACGCTAATTGGCAGAGAACTCCACAAATAGGTGAATTCGTGAATACTGAACAGCAAATAGGCTGGGGTCCACTTTACCTCTGTGAAAAATAATATTTCCTTTTAAGAATAGTTTTACGTCTTCTGTATAGCTCTGATTTCTGTTTTAAATACCTCACTGATACTGAAAAGTATTAAGTTTGACTCTTCTTTTCCAGTTAAAAACTTCCACACCCAACAGCGTTTTCGTTAGCCTGACCTGGTAGCATTTAGGTATGGTACGTTCATTAATAGAACAAAAACATATGTTATTATATTTCCAACCTGTCAGGGGTACATCTAGCTAAGAAATATGTCAATTGTGGTCATCAACCAATTTGCTACTGCATCTCTATTGTTTCTTATTCATGGTGAAGATGGATCAATGAGTGTTGCTGCATTTATTTCTCTTTGTGTGGATCTTGTTCTATCTTCGTTTTTAGAATGGCGTTGTCTTGAATCAGCCAGAGACTTTCAAGCTCAAGTCCTGCATTCGGAGGAAAACAGACTCCATCGACAAGCGTTTCTGCTTTGATATCGAAGTGGTGGAGAGGTCCGTGAGACATATCCATGAATTTTTGTTGCTTGCATAGTCTGGGGGCATAAACAAACTCTGATATTTAATGCTGTTTGTATCACCAAGTCTGTATGGTATTTGCTTTTAATGTGTTGAACGGAATATTGCCTGACATGCTGAAATACTGGAGGATTTATGTAAGATACACAGACAAAACTCATTTTTTCCCTCAGTTACTATTAACTTCAGATCATGAAGCTGCATGCGAAATGTTATGCTCTTTATTGTATTCTCTTGAACCCAGTGTATGTGTCACATTCTGAATATTCTGTGTCGATTAACATCTTCAGAGAGTCAACTCTAACCATGCCAGAAGTCTTGAGTTTTGTCCTGCATGTTCCTCATGTCTCCCCACCTCCTGTTTGCTTGTACGTCTGCAACATGGATACTCCTATTTCTCAAACAGTCCCATCTTCTGTCTGTGTTCGTGTCACTGTAGAAATGACAGCTGTCGTGGAACTCTTTTCAGGCCCCTTCAGTTTTTCTGTAAAGTCCGGTATGTGAACTGATCGGAGAAGATGCATGAGCTGCATGTGTGCATGTTATTTTAAACCTAATTACCGTTGTTGCTCTGCTGTATAAGAAGTTACCTTTGTTTTCATCGTATAACATTAGATGGGACTAAAATTCTCCTGTTTTAGAGGATTACATAGGATTACTTTATCTATTTCTGTTTGCTAAAGGCCAGAATAATAACAGCGAGAATGTATGTGTCATTGACATACTCTGCATTATTACTGTATTACACTCTGTAATAGTATGTAAATATGTTTTAATTTGTAATTATTACTGTTGCTGTCTTACCTCTTAAAAACATAACTGAAACAGATACAAACATTAACGGATTATAACAAATATATCTATGTTGCCCCTCTGGGAAGATTTGCTATTGATTTGTATTTATTAGGCTAATCGCCAATCCCATTTCTCATTAAAACCTACTGTAGAAGAGAACAGAAGCCTTACTGAGGAGCCTCTCTGCTTAATAACACAACCCTAAATGACTAAGATGTCCGTTATGAAGGCTTGAAATGAACTAATCATGGAGATCCACACTTCAGATAATAGAATTTGCCCATCTTTTTTCTGCGTGTAAATGTGCAGCAGCTGCTTGGCCAGCACTGCTCACCCTTGGTGAGTGTTGCTGAGCAGTTTATTTGCAGGACAACTCATTTATCTTACACTTCGATGCACCAAGGTGCAGGCTCCAAGCATAAGGACAATGCAGGCCAAGTTCCAGTCAGATTTTAGCTCATCCATTTATCCTTGTTATATCCCGAACACTCTGTCACACCTATGGCCCGGCCATAATCAAGCCAGCCGTGTGATTCTGGAAGGGTTTATTTGTTCAAATTACTGGGGATTGATAGGGATTTGCACAGCAGGAAAATACTTTGATTTTGTTTTCCCAGATCTTCAAATAGGCAAAAACAAATGTTCATGAATTGTTGCACAGTTAAAGGCTAAAATAATTACTAATACATTTATTTCATAAGACGAACTTTCTCGGAAGCTCAAAGTTTATTTCCAACAAAATAATCTCACAGTTTATTGTTTGATGGAAAAATACATTGCTTTTAATTGTTGTGAGCAAATCGCAAATATGAATATTCCTTTTTCCGCACCAATGCAAATCCAAATCTGTCTGCTTAGTAATGAGCTCTTCACTGTCGTAGAGTTGATTTATCTCCATGCTATTACTAACTCTCACTACTGGGTGGGGTGAGCTTTTTTTTCCCCCGCATCATTTGATCATGTCACTGCTACTGTTCAAATTAAGTGCAAATAATGCTTGCATGAGATTTAGGTTTACAGCATCACATGCTGAAGTTGTAGATTTTAAAACTGTAGACATAGACAAATGTATTGGCACCCCTGTTAAGATATGTAAAAAGCTTTAAAATAAATTATTCTCTTGTTAATGCAAACATAATCTTACACCAAACATTTTAGAAAAATATCTAACTTTTATTTGAGTGCATTTAATCCTTGGAAGAGAAAGAAAATGGAGCTCACCGGATCACGTATTCTCTGCTAGACTTTACAGTAGAGAATATACAGTTTTTTTGTTCATTATTTCTTTCAGGTTGAATCTTCCTGGAGTATTTGTTGCTGCAAAACTCAATCTTAATCTCATCTGACCAATTTACACGATTACAGCTGAAGTTCTAGTTAAAACTGAGCAAAATCTAAATGTTTGTTTGTGAGGGTAGGAGAAAAGAGGATTCATTTTATTTTAACCTAGCATATATAGTATGATATGTATAGTTGTCGCGGCAACTTGATGAATCCAAGATGCCACTCTTTGCTGCAGTTCTACAACCTCTGGATTTCATCCTCATGCAGCCTTTTTTTCACAGTTCCAGTTGTTTCAAACATTTTATTATTGCACTGTAGTTGTTGAAAAGTTAAGGCAAAAAGGGCATTCTCTTGTAGTCATTTTGTGGGATTATGAAGATCACAATTTATCTGCCTTACTTCAGTAGCAATTTCACTTGTCTTTCCCATACACAGTAGAAGACTGGTATAAATAAATAGACCTCCCGTTTGCATCATATTTAAACACCAGGGAAATCATTGAGTTTCATATAAGTAAACCCTAATAAAATAAAGCTAAAAATGGTTTTTAAAAAAGGAATTTAATAGTGATTGTGTTAAATCCCAAGTGATCTTGTTAAAACTGCTATTTCTTAGTGAATAGATGTACTCAAATAAAGGTTTACTAGATGTTTACTCTTTTTTTTTTTTTTTTACATATCTTTACCAGTGGTGCCAACAGCTTTTCCCACATGCATGTTGGGTGCAAAATATGCATCACTCTAACATAAAGACATGTGGCTTTTTGCTGGGAGTGGATTGTAAAACACATAGCCAAGTGAGGACACAGTTTGAAGTCAAATATTCGCACACGATCTATTTTAGTAACAGTAGTCCTTTTATAGTTGAATCCAGCCAGTGTAAACACGGTCCGTCCAAGGGCCCCACAGCAATGAGATCATACTGAGACCAGCTTTCCTCCTAAAAACCTTCTAGGCACGGCGTTATGACACTGCAGGCACTGTCAGAGTCCAACAGAAGACTGTGGCTGGAGGCCATGGATGGCAAAGAGCCGGTGAGGATCTCTGCCTGTTTATCTGTGAAATGTTTATTCTGCTCATGCTGTTTTTTTTTTTTTTGGCCTCAGTGTGTTTAATTGTTTGCCTGATAAGGCAATTGTGTTACAGACTGATTTGTTTCTAGCACCCTCTTCTGGTGGCTTGAGGTACAAAAGATTTGATAGAGCACCTAACGCTTTGGGACAGTGGAAAATATCTGGGTCATTTTTTGGGAGGTTTTTTTGCCTCTGATTTATTTTACATGTTAAAGTAATAAAGTAATAACTTTCTTCTAAACTTTCTGCAGATTTACAACCTGCCAGCCATACTAAGCAAAAAAGAGGAGAGTAAGTGTTTTTTTCGTCTTTCCAAAACCTTTTCATCATTAAATTACATATATTCCTGCTTGATAATAAGTTAGTAGAGTCACCACACATAAATAAACAAGTAGATCTCTTTCTTACTTATAGCTATTTCTGCTCATTAACACAGTTATTTGGTATTCGCCCACTTAGCTGACACAGCAGTGCCTTCCAGCTCAGAAGCTGTATCTTATTAATCGTGTTGGTTTGAGCCAAGGCATAAGGGAAGGCTGATTATTCCTACGCGATATGTAGTTAACCCGGCTGCTAATTGACATGTCAACCCCCCCCTCTTCTTGTGTTATATTCCAGCATATCTTAACGAGGCAGGTTTTAACTTTGTGAGGAAATGCATTGACCTGGTCGAGATGAGAGGTGAGGCATTTAAATCCCCCCAGCTTTCATGTGTCGAACGATTCATTGACTTTGTTCATTAATAACCCTCACAATATAGTGAAATGGCATGTGATCCCCAATTACAGTTCATAGTTGTTCACATTTTGTCATGTTTACAACTACAAATGTCAATGTACAGGTGAAACTAGAAAAATTTGAATATCGTGCAAAAGTTCATTTATTTCAGTAATTCAACTTAAAGGGTGAAACTAATATACGACATAGACTCATTACATGCAAAGTGAGATATTTCAAGCTATTAGTTGTTAGAATTTGGATGATCATGGCTTACAGTTTATGAAAACACCAAGTTCAAAATCTCAGAAAATTAGAATATTACATGAAATCAATAAAACTACGATTTTAAAGCAACACTAAGTAAGTTTTGCTCTCAGGGTCCCCCTACAGTTGGGAAAAATGTATTGTTTTCAACTACTGTCGTAAAATCTGTTATAGTTACACCAAGGGATTCACATTTACAAGCGATACCCTCTAACGTTACAAATTTTCACGTCTTGGGCATCCTTTGTGTCAAATGTCTTCATCCCAGGTACATTTTCTATATTTCAGGATGTCATATGTACGGCGGCGTGGAGCTGTCAGCCATATAATAAAGAAATTAGACCGTATCACGTTATGTTATTGTAAAAACGTGAAAACCACTTGAAACTAAAACGTTATAACGTGATAGTTTCACATTTTTACAATAAACTATCACGTTATAACGTGATACGGTCTAATTTCTTTATTATATGGCTGACAGCTCTGTTCTGACGATCTGTGCTACCTCCTCAGAATGTCCTACCGTAGCGCGCATCTGTCAGTGCTACCCCTCGAAAAGTATGTTTACATGCCGAAAACAACGACTGTTAGCTTTGATGTTAAACATAATCATCGGAAAATATTTTTCAAATGACGGGATTGAAGTGGCAGTTTAGCAGTAATGCCTAACATAGCAAAAAATTATGACTGACGAAAACTTTTCTTTCAAACCACAGAACATGCTACCTGTTTAATATAAAGCTAAAACTAGCACATAAAGATGCACGGAAAACCATGATCAGAATATCCTACCTAAATAGGCCTATAGATGAATAGCACATTCTGGAAATCTGTTAGTTTGTAAAGCAGCTAATGAATATATACCAAGCCAGTCAGACGTAGAGCAGATAGCAGTATTATTACTCCAAAATATTAAAATGTAGTAGCCTATGATTATAAGCACAAATAGCCCGCAAAATACACCGCATTTACTGTACAGACTCTAATTAATGGGACTTGTTTACATGCAGTGTAACGATGTCACAGAAGTAAAACTAACATAGGCTACAAGGGCTGTCATGTAAACTTGAAACTAGTAGCTTAAGGAAAGCCTTAAAATATTTTGAATAAAAATTAGCCAGTAATAAAATAATTTGAATAAAACTCACCGTAAACTTCAAAGAAATAAAACAGACGAAATGTTTAGTTTCACCTTTTAAGTTGAATGTCTGAAATAAATGAACTTTTGCACGATATTCTAATTATTCGAGTTTCACCTGTATTTTGTTGCTACTTTATGTGATAAACCAATTGCATGGTGCATAGCTGTGAAGTGTAAGCTAAATTATGCATGTTGTTCAACCTTGCATTTAGTTTCCTTTTCTCTTTTAAACCTAAATAAAATGAAAATGACTTTTGTAGTCGGGTATTTAGTAGAAAGATTACATACATCTATGTGTAATTTTATCCCAGCATAAATACAATAGAGCTGTCCTGTGAAGGCTTCAGATGTTTGTAAGAGAATATGAGTAAATTAACAGAATCATGAAGACCGAGGAACACAGCAGATGGGTCATGGATAAAGTTGTGAAGACATTAAAGCTCTGTTAGATTATTAAACAAAACCCAAAGCTTTGAATATCTTACAGCACACAGTTTAATCCTTCATCCAAACACAGAAACATTATGACACGACTGCAAACTTATTAAGACATGGTCATCCAGCTAAACAGAATTATACAGACGGCCCATGGACGAGGTGCAGGGATCCTTAGGGAAGGAAGGGGAATATTCTAATAGTACAACTATTAGTTGTGCTATCTGCAAGTCGGCTTTTATGGAAGAGTGGCAGAGGGAAACAATTTTTTAAAGAAAGCGATAAGATGTCACGTTTCCAGTGTGCCTCAAGAGACTTGGGGGGGATCAAAGAAGGCGTTCTCTACTTAGCTTATTTAAGAAGCTGCTTTAGTGAGACAGAGCAAAATGTAACTTTTTGACCAGAACCTGGAGGAAAACCAATATAGTGGTGGAAACATCAAGCTGTGGGGATTATTTTCTTCTACAGAGAGAGGGCCGATGGTCATAGTTGATGGAGTAAAATACAAGGCAACACTGTTAGAGGCGGCAAAAGACTTGTGACAGAGGCAGAGGTTCACCTTCCAGCAGACCAATACTAAACATAAAGCCATATATACCATGGAATGGTTTAGATCAAAGCATATTGATGTGAGAGGATGGCCCACGTCCAGACAAATTGGGAATCTGTGACAAAATCAGAACTTGATTTTAGTAGATGCTCTAATCTGCATGTAATCTGACTGAGCTTCAGATATTCTGCATAAAACAATGAACAAAAAAACTACAGTCTCTATATGTGGTTTTACAACAATTGAATCACGGGAGGTCAATGCAAATGCACACCACACTTTTCAGATTTTCTCTGCAAATATTTTCAAGTGTTTATTATGTTCCATACACTTCACCATTGTATAATACTTTGTGTTGGTTTATCACATTAATTCCCAAATAAACAAATTTAAAGTTTAACAAAATGAATACATTTGCTAAGCACTATAACTAAACTGATCAATAAATTCTTCGTTTTTCTCATTGTCACCCAGGCATAAATACTATGGGGCTGTATAGAATTGGAGGAGTGAACTCTAAAGTACAGAGGCTGATGAGCACAGTCTTTTGTAAGTAGTTTTGTTTTTTGTGTGTGTGATAAAATTGTGAATGAAACAAGTTGTTTTTATTGCGGTGAGTCTAGTGTCTTCACAAACATGATGTGATCTTTCAGAGTGAGGAAAGAGCTCCTCTCTGTGGTCAGACCGTGTAACCACCATCTAGGCTCATTTTATTTTGTCCCTACCTATTAAATTACCCGAGGTAATCCTGTTTACACACGTTTCATACACGTGAACAGAAAATGTCAGAGTGATCCACCAGAATCCCTCTAAAGCTCAAGCTCCATCTCGCAAATGTGTGCTTTAGGTTTTCCTTTTGAATCTCTTTATCCAAGGAGACAGTCTCTATTTTTAATTCCCTCTTAAACATCGTGTCTGGTAGTGTCAGATTATATTGGTTTCATGCTGACATATTGGAACATAATCATTGTGGTGGAGTTAAAAAAAATGTAATAAAACGTGTTTTTATCAGCTTCCAAGGCACCTGTGAATATGGAGCTGGATCCTGAGATGTGGGACAACAAAACCATCACCAGCGGTTTGAAGAATTACCTCAGGTCAGCTCGCCCCGCCAGCTGCATGTCCTTAACTGTCAAGAGTGATCACTGCCTCCATTATGACTCTCTGAAAACCACCCTGCTGTTAGCCATGCATTCAGAGCTATCTCTGACTCACACGGGAAGGTGGCTGCATTCAGTGGTCCAGTCTCACCAAATAACAGTAAATTATAACTGGGCTTTTTTTCCCCCACCTATCAGGTGTCTCTCTGAGCCTCTCATGACTTTCAAGCTGCACAAAGATTTCATCATGGCTGTCAGTAAGTTTTGAAAAGGTTGGGTTATATATGCACATGTTTACTGGCACCTCCGGTAAAGGTTTCTAGACACCCTTAAGATCATTCCTCCTCTTATTCCAGTAGCACAGTCTCACACTGACAGATTTTAGGAAAATCCAGCTTAGTGGTTCTCAGACTTCATGTTCAAAGCTACAAATCTAATGTCTATTGTAGATTAGAGGTCTGAGACAATTAATGATGAACAAATCCTTTCTTATTACATTTGTTTACAATTTACAAGCAAAATAAATTGTACTTTGTAGCTACAGTTTGATTTACAATAAAGTAAAATGAGCTCTCAATTTGGCCCCTTAACAAATAAAGTGCCTTTCTCTACACACGTTACCCACTATAATTAATGTATTCCACAGCTTTTTTACTTCCATTAATACTATAGGCATTCTTCAATTGGTTGTGTGTTGTTTACAGAAATATAAATGTTTCGGGAGGACTGTGGGTTTTAAGCATTAATGCCTATAAATATTGCATTTGAACTGAAATGAATATTGTATACGTCATAAAATATGTAACAGAAAAAGTTTTCTTGAAGGAGCTACTTTAATGTTCGGATTGTGGCAAAAATCAAATGAGCAAAAACTGAAACATTTAAACCCTTTTTAGCTCAGAGACAGTTCCATGCTGTGTGATTTTCATCTTTCTGCAAGTTTAAATTGAATGCAATTATCAAAAAAAGATGTTTAAAGTATAGAATAATGTTTAATCTGATCAATGAGGGTGAAAACAGTAAAAAAATAAAAAATAAGGTTACTCTTGCCACAATTAGAGAAATACTGGATAATTTACAGACATTTTAATAAGTTTGAATTCCTGATTTTATTGTACTCTGATTCCACTCATTTTTACTCTTTCTCACAGAGTCTGATGACCAAAACTACAGAGTGTGTGCTGTTCATGCTTTGGTTCATAAGCTACCTGAGAGGAACAGGGAAATGCTGGAGTTACTGATAAAACATCTTGTCATGTAGGTGTCTCTGTAATAAAGCAAAACCACAAAAATTGGGCCTCTTGAGAGAGGAAATGAAGGTATAACACTAATTAAACACCCCTTGCATTCAAATACAGAGTTTCTGCACAAAACCAATTCAACCTGATGACAGTTTCCAACCTGGGTGTCATCTTTGGGCCAACGCTTATGCGGTCGCAGGAGGAGACAGTGGCTGCTATGATGAACATAAAGTTTCAGAATATCGTGGTTGAAATACTCATCGAAAACTTCATCAAGGTGAGAGATTGTTTCATTTCAAACCGAAATCCACATACTCAGACATATTTCACCAGACAGAAATGATTACATTTATTTGCATTGTCCAAGTTTATATGCAAGTGTCATTTAAAAACAGCATTTACCAAAAAATAAACAAAAAAGCCATATACAGCACCCTCCACAGTTACTAAAACTCCATGGTAAAGTTATTAATAAAAGCTTCAAAACTGACTGTTATGGAGACATAAAGAGTGACTAAGAGAAAGGGGCTTGGTGCCATGTCATCTTTTCAACTCAGGAAAACAGGATGTTATTTTTTTAGTTATTGGCTGATGAAGATCAACATAAAATCTGCCCTGTTCACAAGGCATGTTCTTATGTCTTTTCCATTTTGAAGATTGGCTAAGGGAAATTGATCTCTGTGTCACACCATATTTATATCTATTGGAAGCAACAAGATATTTCCTGACCTACAGTATGAAGATCAGCATGCGTCTGCCCTACTTGAGCTGATTGTTGATTTCATTCCCATTTTGAACACCAGTTCAAAGTTCAAGCTTTGGTGTCATGTTATCTTTACTCATCAGAGAAACAGAATTTATTTTCCCTCACAAATAAAGATCAACACGCATCTGCCCTACTTGAAAGGCATATGAACTTGTCTTTCCCATTTTGAGGAGCGACCAAGAAAAATAGGCATCTGTATCATGTCACATTCATACCCCAGAGAAACAAAGCCATTTTCTGATTTATGAAGCTCTGCCCAAATCAACCCTACTTGACCTTTGTGTTCATTGTCTTTTCCATTTTGAAGACTACCATAGGCAAGGCGAGTTTATCTGAATAGAATAGAATAGAATAGAATAGAATAGAATAGAATAGATACATCATTTAATGTCCCAGAGGGGATATTCAGCTGTAACAGCGGCAAAGTGACTGGTAATTGAAGCATTTAGTCACACAAGAAAAATATAAAAAAGAGATTTGAGGAATCTGCAGTTGAGCAGGATAATTAAAAATATTTACAGAACGTGCATGTGTATTTGTGCTTTAAAAAACAAGATATTATTCACAAGAAGTGAAAATATAAAGTATGCAAACAAAGATGTGTGAAAAATGTTTTTTGAACTGAGACAAACTGAGGCAAATTACAGTAGAGATGTAAACAATCATTGAGTTTCTTGGGAGCAGCTCTGGTTATAGAGTCTAACAGCTGCTGGGAGGAAGGACCTACGATAACATTCCTTCATGCACCTAGGATGCAACAGTCTTTCGTTGAAGGAGCTCTCCAGCTCAGCAACAGCTTCGTGCATGGCGTGGGAGCTTATTTCAGCAACAAGAGAACTCAAAGTGCTTTACACGCTGAAAACTTAAGAGTACATTGCAGTGGCATAATGAAGGAAAGTAAAGAAATGTTGGACTAAAGACTTAAAATGTATTATGGTGCAGTTAATATAATTAGTAGAACAGTATAAGGCAACTCTAAGCAAATGTTTTTTCGCTTTTGTTTTTTGCCTTGATTTAAAGGAACTCTAGGTTTTAGCATTTTTGCTAATTTCTGGAAGTTTTTTTCCAGGTTAGAGAAGCATAACACTGATTGCTGCCTCTAAATGTTTGGTTCTGAATCTGGTGACGCAGAATAGACTTGAACCAGAATACCTGGGTAGTCTGGAAGGTTGATACAACGAATCCTAATGTATTTGAGTGCTAAGCCATTCAGTGAGTTATAAACTAAATATAATAATTTCAAAGTCTAATCTCTGAAATACAGGGAGCCAGTAATTACTTTGGTTTTTTTTTGGTTTTTTTATTCACCTGAGTAAAGTTATGGCACATCCATGTATTGATTTGTACTATGAATCTTCATATTCACCTGGTGACATTGAAATGTAGAGCTGTGCATCATTTGCATTATTAAGGTAACAAATCTTTGTGACGATCTGGGCTAATATGAACTTGTATGTAAGAGACTCGAATAGGTTTGATTCATATATTTTATAGAGTGAGCTAATGCTGCTGCAATAACATATGGATGTAAAGGCTTTTGACACAGTTTTACCAATGATGCCTATAAAAGCTAATTTTTAGAAATTTGCCTTTCACCTGTTAATTGATACAAAGATTGTGAAGTTTTTGTGTTTTTTAGCAATCAGTGCTCTTTTTGGATGTACAGATCTTTCATCAGCCTCCGGATCCCAACGTGCCTCTGCCACAACCGCAAAGTAGGACCGGCTCCCGCAGGACTAGAGCCATCTGCCTCTCCAAAGGGCCCCGCAAGCCCCGCAGTCTTTACACCCCAACACTGTGCCTGGCAGATGCAGAAAGTGAGTACCAAAGTGATGATTACTTACCGCCACAGGTTTTCACACAGCATGCCATGCCAAAACCTGTCGGTTCTCTCAAAAATATGCAGAAGTTTTGAATAACTACTTTAGGAATTAATTATATGGATAGTTTGTTTCTGAAATGTTCCTAATACTTAAAACTATGTGGTACTTAAAGTTAAAGTAAAATAATAATTAGTAGTAACCCAGCAGATTTTTATGAGGGCATTGTATGCCTCCTTTCTGGTCCCTGCATAGGTGACACCTTAAGCAGCAGTCCAAGCAGCACTCCAATGGGCAGCATAGAGTCTCTCTCATCCCACTCCTCCGAGCAGAATACCTCCACCAAAACCGTTTCCTTAGGACCAGGGGCGAGCAACAGCAGGATGGACCTCCTCCGACGAACCCCGTCGCAGCTCTCAAACGGCCCCAGGAGCGCGACGTGTGTCAGCAGCCCCGAGTCCAGCTCCAGGGAGGAGGGAGGTCGAACAGATGGAGAGTCAGAGGATACTTTCAGCCTGTCCTCAGTCAGCACAACGCCTCAACTGTCTCCCGCACCCAAAAAAGCCCCCCACTGCTGCACTGACCTCAAGCCAGTACTGCTGAACCGCTCTATTTCTCCCTCACTGAAATCACTGCAAGGATCTGACGGTAGGATAATTATCAGCCGTTACCATGTGATTTGATTTTTAGTGTGACAGGGAAAATGAATGATCGGTGTAGCTTTTAAAGTGCCACAATTATAGTTCAAATTAGATGTTTACATACACCCTACATGACCTTTTTTTCTTATCATCTGACATTAAGAAAAAAACATTTCTATTTTAGGTCAGTTGGGTTAGGAAAATGCTAGAATAGACAGAGTTTATTCTTGGAGAATATTTTAATGCTTTTGTTAAATTCAGAAATGTACTTTACAGCATTGTATTACGCTTTATTCCAATGTCTTTTATGAACCCAAAAATAAAAGCGATGGAATTTGTGAGGGTGCTGGTAAGGTGTAATTATCCACAGTAAAACAAGTTCTCTATCAACTTGGACTGAAAGGTCATTCATCAAGGAGTAAGCAATTATTCTAAAATAAATTAGGAAAAACTGGGTTACCCTTTACAAATGGAATCTTGGACAAAGACATTAATGTTTAGAGACATGTAATGCGGTCTGATAAAACTACAATTGAAGTTTTTGACCATAATGACACATTTGGAGGAAAAAAGGCGGAAGGTTAAAACCCTTATAACCTCTTTCCGACAGGGATTTACCTAGGTGGCTGTATCATGTTGAGTGGGTGTTTAGCTGCTGAAGGGACTGGTGCACTTTACAAAATAAATGGCATTATGAGAAGCAAATATTATGTGGAAATATTGAAGCAGCATCCAGGAAGTTAAAGCTTGGACACTAATTCTTCAACATCAAATCAGTGGCTTTAGTCAATGTTTTGCCAGTTCCATAGAAAATGTGGAAGCAAAACTGAAAAGGCAGCCTACAAACCCAACCCAATTAAATAAGTTCTGTCTGATTTAACAAGAGCTAAAAATAAAGATCTTCTTACATAAACATGTAAACATCTGAGCTAACTGCACATCTCGACATTAAATTTCAGAATAAAAAGGATAATCTCATATCCCATTTCCTGAGTTATTTGCTCCCAGTTTCTTTATCACATTTTGTGTCTTTGAGACAACTACAAGCTGCTATTATGTGTATCTCACTCTCAAGGCCAGCGGAGCTGCTCTGGATCTGTCCAAAGTTTATCAACACTGGAGACCAAAGACAGCTTAAAGCCTGGCGATCACCCCAACCTTCCACCGAAGCAAGTCACCCGCCGCAGGATCGACGCATCGGTGAACAACGGCTACCAGAGGCCTGGCTCAGTGTAATGAGTTTTTTTTTTTGTTTTTGTTTTTTTTTGCTGCCGTTAAGATTAACTGGTTCTGTAAAAAATGCTTCCACACATGATATTTTATCTTTGTCTTTTATCTTTTTCTGAGAGCTGAAATGATTAGCTAACTGGAACAGTTCAGTACTTTGATTTATTTAATTGTTTTGGTTGTATATCTCGTGATTTCAAACTTTTATCTGGAGTTTCAGGAGATATTCCTCGGACAAAATGGTTGATCGGTTATCCAACAGAACACAAACAATAATACCCTTGTTTTTATGAATAATATGATACTGGGTGTCTTGTAAAAGTTTTCATACCCCTTAAACATTTTCACATTTTGTTACATTACCCCCACAAAGGTCCAGGAGAAAGGAAATTAGTGGTTTTCAAAGGATCACACTATATCTGTTGGTGCAGAAATCTAAAAAGGTGTAACAAGCATTTGTCTAAATTCCCTTTACTTCAATTCCCCTAAATAGATTTAAATGCAACTAATTGCCCTCACAAGTCACTTAGAGTCCCCGTATGGATGTCATCTCAGTACAAATCTAGCTGTTCTGTGAAGACCTCTGAGTTTTTTTAGAGAACAATAGTGAACAAACAACATTAATCAAGACCAAGGAACACAGCTGATGGGTTAGAGATAAAGCAGTGAAGTTTACAGTAGGGTTTAGTTACAAAACAGTTTTCCAAATCTCAGAGCCCTTCTCAATCTGTCATCTTATTATAGCACAGCTGAAAACTAGGGCATGAAGATATGGGCTTATTATTGTTAACCTTATCGCTATCATAATGAATACCACAACTATCATGATAAAATGGGTTTATAGACCAACGGTCTGACTCTTTTCTTATTATACTTATTATTGTTAACCTTATCACTATAATAATGAATACCACAACTATTGTGATAAAATATTAAGTATAATAAATAAAGAGTCAGACTGTTTGTCTATAAACCGATGACTGTATGCTGTCAGAGAAGCAGAGTAACAAATACTGCTCTGAAAAATAACACTTATCTGTTATCAAATAGGTTGCTTCCATACAAGTTACATTTACAGCTAAAGTAATTGCTTTCAATAATATTTTTATAGTTTCTTTAAGGACCCATGAAACCAACAGTAGAGATACAATAGTCCAAACAGCAAAAGTAGCAATCCAAAGCATACTGTCAGCTTTGAGGATATGGAAACATAATAAATTAAAATACATCATTATCATGATAAATCACAAATTTTATCATGATAATCTTTTTTTTCTGATAACTGGTAACTTGGTAGGAGGTGCACATATCCACAATTCAAATGGAAGGACCCCTTGAAAAGACAACTATTTACTTGTGCACTCTACAAAATTGGCCTTCATGTTAAAAGTCAAGTTAAAACACCGTGGCGCAGGAGGTAGGAGCTCATCCTGTAACCAGTTCCAACCTCCGCTCGGTCCGTCCCGGTTGTTGTGTCCTTGGGCAAGATACTTAAGCTGCCTTCCCTACTGGTGGTGGTCAGATGGCCCTGTGGTACCAGCTTCACTTCTGTCAGTGTGCCTCAGGGCAGCTGTGGCTGCAATGTAGCTTACCATCACCGGTGTGTGAATGTGGGGGTGAATGACTGAATGTAGTGTAAAGTGCTTTGGTCCTCAGGACTAGATAAAGTAGAGGCCATTTACCATTTTAAAGCCATCGACAAGCCATGTAATTTACTTAGCAAACATATTTGATGATAGTGCTCTGGTCAGAAAAGACCAAAAATAATTTTATTTTGCCCTCTTGAAAAAGCACCACTAAGTAAATTAATAAAACCACAAATCGCCTTAAACACACAATCCCCACAGAACAAGATGGTGGTGGCAGCTTAATGCCATGTGGATGCTTCTCTTTAAGAGGGACAGGAATGTTGGCCATAATTGATGGGAAGATAGATGAAGACGGCCTCAACAGTGAAGCCGTCTACAAGAAGGGACAAAGCAGACTGTACTTCTTGAGGAAGCTTAGGTCTTTAAAGGTTTGCAGCAATATGCTGCAGATCTTCTACAAGTCTGTTGTGGAGAGTGTAATCTCTTCGGCCATCATCTGTTGGGGTAGCAGCATCAGAGCCAGGGACTTAAAATGGTTCAACAAGCTGATATAGAAGGCTGGTTCTGTTCTGGGGACGACTGTGGAACATCTGGAGATGATGATGCAAAGAAGGATTCTACATTAAATCAAGAACATTATTGACAACCCTGAGCATCCTCTTCATGAGACTGTCATACAACAACAGAGCGTCTTCAGTCGGATGCTTCTTCAGTTTCGCTGTAACAAATACTCAGTAGTCGAGTCGAGGGGGAGCGGAGGGGGACGCCGCTCCCCTTAAAAAGAAATCCGACATATAACGTCCCACCAGTAAAAGTCCCATCCTCCATCTCCATCCCTTCCATTTTACAGTAAATACTGTATGGAAATATAAATCATAAATAGGCATAGCCTATATGAAATAATTTCATCATCAGAAAATGTAAGGTCTCCGCATGTTGAGCGAAAATAAACAGTCTAATAAAATCCGGGGGACAGGGGCACGAAACGCAATGATGCAACATTGTTTTTGCCTGAGAGTAGGCCAGGTGAACCCAGTTTTAATTTCATCTTGTTCCGACCTCTGGCATCTACAAAACAAAATAAATCGGGACTAGTTTGTTTGCACCGTAGTGAGAAAAGAGTGACACGGCTGCTACGTACCCGTTTTAGACCAAGAGAAGGATTTAACATGAAATCCATGTCTTGTTCATATTTCATGGAAGTTAAATGCATGTAACACATTTTACATAGCCCTACATGCTTTTGCTCGGTTTTGTAAAAGTCTTAAAGAAGTTTTCATCATGACCTTAGCTGTCTCCATATCCGCATACGTCATCATGTCGGTTAAACTCTGCCACCGCATTGGTCTAAAACTGGTACGTAGCAGCCGTATCACTCCTTTCTCACTACGGCGAAAACAAACTAGTTCCGAATTAAAACATCGATCATAAAAAAACTGCGGCATTACAGAAGGAGAACTTTTACTTTTGAACCAAGTGCGAACGTATTTATTTTATGAAGTAAACAGTTTGTAGATGCCAGAGGTCGGAATGAGATTCATTTCTTAAGACATTTTCGGGGTTCACCTTATGGCCTAGAGAGCGGCAAAAGCTGCATTACAGAAGTGCAAACATGCCCAAACGAGCGGCTGGTCAGCGGGATGTCCGGGAATTTTTTAAAAAGAAAAAAATTACAGGTGAGCTATTAATCTCAATAATTAACCTATCCTGCTTTTTGTTATCTAAAGACCACCCGACTCACCACAGGTGTAGCACAGATCCCAGGATGCTACCCTCCAAACTAGCTAAGATGAACAAGCGACCCCCCACATCTCTATTGTTAATTAGCTTGCTAAAATACATGACTTGTCATTCAGTCAAGACACGCATGCAGCTTGCTAAATCTGCACTAGATGTCAACTCTTTTTACACATCCAGCCATAATCGGCATTGGAAAAATGATCACCTTGTCAGAGCTCATCTGACAGTGCCGACATTTAGCCATAATCAGGACGAATGTGAACAAGAGCAAGAAAAACTGTAGAAAAAAAAAACATGATTACGAAAATGTTTGGAAACTGCTATGAGCATGTGGATTAAGTGAGCGTTGTAATGAATAAAATAGAAATGACTCATTTTGTTTGGTCTTTCATGGTAAATTAATCCAATACTTTGTTTTGTATAGGGCTAGTTTGCACGAAAAAACTTCTTCTGCACTGCAATTATTTTCTAAGGCTTCTTTGCAAGGTGCTGGTATCGGCTTTGCTTCACAGATATATAAAGCCTCCATTTCACCTGATCTTGTTTAATTCTAATAAAGGCTATTCAGTTGTAGTCCCCCAACATTCCGGCCAATTCAGCGATACAAAATACTCTATAAATAGCACCTTTTTAAAAATTAAAACCCAGATTTTTTTAATAGGCGAAAAAGATGACCATCCCCCCTGATATTTTTTTTACAACTCGACTACTGCACATACCGCTACAGGAGATCCTTCCTGACCAAAGCCATCAGCATTTACGACAACTCCTTGAAGAATTGATTTGCATGAGCTACAACAACACTTAATTTCCCTCTGGGATCAAGAAAGTATTTTTGGATAGAATTGAATTAAAAACCTGACAAAGGCTGTGAAAAATCCAGAATTACAATGGAATGGTTGACATCAAATCATATTCTTGTGTTTGTGTAGTCCAGTCACAGTTCAGACGTGAATCCAATTGATAAACTGTGGCAAGAAAATTGACATTTACAGATGGTCTCCATTCAGAGCTGAATGAAGCGGAGCCATTTTGTTACCAAGCCATTTACCAAGTGCTTGGTAACAATTTTGGTCATTGGATGCATGCCACACTGTTCAGATTTTTTATGTAAAAAAATGTAAACTATATTTTGTTTTCCTTCATTTTCACAATATTACCCTTTTCTGTTGCTCTATCAGATAAAAAAGAAAAAATAAGTACTTTGAAGTTTGTGTTTGCAACGTGACTAAATGGGAAAATTCTCTGGAGATGTAACTACTTTTGCAAGACACTGAATATTTATAGAGGGACACGGCCTCCGATTTGATGCAGCACCACAAATTTGCAATAACCCAATGAGACAGGAGCACAATAGCTTAGCAACAATTCTTTCTGCTTTCCTTCCTCCCTCTCCCTCTCTCCCCTCTGAGTCTGCGCCCTTCCTCGTCGGTTTATGAGCATTGAGACGTTTCTAAAATCAGTTGAGTGCATGTTTGGAGATTTATGTCTTCTCTGCGCTGGTGGGAGGACTGGCTTTAATTACGTTTTGCCTGCTCTAGGGTTGATGTGACCCAGCAGCAGTCTGTGCTCATTCTCCTGGGACAAATAGATTGTTTGACTCGTCGTGTCGGAAGAGCCAGTCGCACGGTCTAGAGAGTAGTCTTTCCCTGCGTAGCACCCACCCAGCCTGCCCCTTAAGGCTCTGCAGATGACCTTGACTCCTGTGTTTGCTGTGCACTGGGGTCACATGCGTCTGTGTTGCATATTTCAACTCGATTCTGCGCTGGGGAGAAACACAGTCGGCCTAGAGGAAGGAAACCTCCCCTTATATGTAGTTTTGCCTTTCACGTCATTCTAAACGATGCAAAATGCTGGCAAGGCTAAATGAACAGATGTGATTTGGTCAGAAAAGGTCAGTCAGGATTACATTACTGGTTTAGGCAGGATGGTTGCTTCAAAACTTGTACGATATTTTCTGATTGGAATCAGACATTCTCTTTGTTTTATGGCTGAATTTTATTTCCCTTCCATTTCAGGGTTGCTGCCAGAGCACTGCTTTTTGAAAATCCCTCTTCATCACAGTCTGTCCCAGTAGGAAGGTAACACCTAACACCATCTACATGTGTAACTACTTATAAACACTAATTCTCATTCAGATTTATTTCAACATTATTGTTTTGCTTGATTTTAAAGAGATGCCAAGGCTATGTATTCCTGTGAGGCAGAGCACAGCAATGAGCTCAGTTTCCCCCAGGGGGCGCACTTCTCAAATGGTAAGAAAACAGAAAAGGCAGAAACGAAACTGTTTGCAACTCTGTATTATAGGTGCATCTCGGGAAATATTATTAAAAGTGAAACTCACACTCGGATACATTTCAAGCATTTATTTCTGCTCATGTTGATTACTATAGGTTACAGCTAAATCTGTACAGATGCAGAAAAGTAAAGTATTCTTTCGGAGCAATAAAAACGGTAGAAAAAGGTGTACAGGCAGCAGGGAGATTAAAAAGCATGGCGTATGGGTCCACTGGACTGTTGCATTCCTTTTGTAAGGCCATTCCTATGCCAAAGACGACATGAGAACAGTCTTAACTGGACTAAGGGGAAAAAAAGATTGTTGTTCGATGGTATTAAGTCCACCATGAAAGTTTTGCAAGTCATTCAAAAATCAAGTTCCCTGACCATGAATGATAAGTGGACAGGCACAGAATCCAAGCTACTTGAGGTCCAGTGTGAGATTTCCACTGTCAATGATAATTCGGCCAGCCATGTGGTCTGCTGGTGTTGATCCACTGTATCTTCTGAAGTCCAAAGTCAGCACAATCTTCTACCTGCCTTTTAGTGCAATAAATGATCACATTTGTAAAATTGTAAAGACGAAGGCAAAAGACACCGTACAGACAAATTGGAGGTCAGTATTAGAGCAACCTGGGCTTCTTTAACATCTGGCTGAAACCAAATTGATGCAGTAATTCATGTAAAAAAAAGCCCTGATCAAGTATTGAGTGCATGCACCTTATTTTTCAATAGGATTACATTTCTTTATTGATATCCATTTTATTATTGAACTTACGTTACACTTTTTGATAAGAAACTGGGGTTTCATTAGTAGTAACTTGTAATCATAAAAAATAAATAGAAATAAATTTTCAAATATATTGTCTGTCGGTAATTATTAATCTATATAATACATGAGTGTCACTTTTGCTAAAAGAAATCACATTTATGATTATTTTTTATTTTATTTACCTAGATGTGCCTGTATACTAGCATCTTACAGGAGTTAGGTAGAGGTATGAAAAAAGGTTTCATATAACAACCCCACATCCCTCTATACATGGTAAAAATCCTAACAACCCCACTATTTTATTATAGCTTCATGCTTTTTTTCCAATAAAGAGATGACTTGGCCCATAAGCAGTGCAGTCAGGTCACTGTAACCTAGTGATTGAAGGCACTGGTGCCTGTTCCCTGTTAACACAGCCAGCAGAGTCTGCAGCCAAACGCAAAAACGTCAACAAATGCTCCCTACCATTTACAAGCAGGCTCAACGCTTTTATTGCTTTCCACATTAACAGAGCATTTTTACTTTTTTTTCAGTTAACCCAGTAATTACCATAATGTTGGACTTTTTGATGCTGTCTGAGTTTATTTGAGCGTGTGAGTTTAAACTGAAATATACCCTCAAAATAACTGACTGAATCTTCATTCATTTTGTAGATTACTGTAACTAGTACACCTAACCAGCTGATACAATAACCTTTCCTTTCTCTAACACATTTGTTTTTTTCTCCTCTCTGATGTCGTTTAGTCTATCCCTCTGTCGAACCAGGCTGGCTCCAAGCAACATACGAGGGGAAAACAGGTTTAATCCCAGAGAATTATGTTGTTTACCTGTAAAAGAGGCTAATGCTGCCATCTTTTTCATGGTATCCATGGAGAAAACTCTTGTGCTCACTGTTAACTGTTGTGGTGTTCCCAATATGCAGTTCTGTCAAAGATCTAAAATATGCACTCATCAATTGGCATGAATCTCTTATTAATTTTGGATTTGTAGTGATGTATTTGAACTGTTCTTCCAGAGTGAAATTGTAATGCAGTATAGGGAGAATTCAGATGTAGATGGACATATAAGTAACTTTGGACAGGGTAAGTAAAAAGACATTTTCGAACTTATAAAACAAAGCTAAGGGTGTTATTACATTACTTTGGAAGCGTATCGCCAAAATTGTGACCTGTAATTTTCAGGGCAATAATGAAATACCTTTTTGCTTAAACTGTCCCAGATTACCTAATAAGTCCCAATAGACTTATTACCCACCCTTCTTTAATGAATTTTGAAAACAAGAACTGGATGCACAAGTTTGAATTTATTATGAATTTTCTTTAATTCACACAGTCAAAATTACACATACAGTCCTATAATTTCCATTATAGGTTGGTTTAGGGTTTTTCAGAAACTTAGTATGCGCCACTTTATCCATTCTCGGAACAAATTTTGATTAGTGCTTCCAATAATTGGAACTTCGCTTATGTTCAATTTTCAACCATTCAACCAAAGTCCTCACCCTCAGAGGAGTTTGGGAAGTATTAGGGAAGAACCCACGAGCCAAAGGCTCAAGCCTGTCACAAACCAGAAGAAGTTGGAACACCAGCATCAGTATCCACCATGGATCAGGTTTATTATCAACATGCAGTTTGAGAGTATAAACAAGGAAAGAAGCCCCAGTTTCAAAATCAGCACCATCATGCATGATTCAGTTTTGCAGCTGCTCAAATGGAGAAGCCAAAGGCCTTCTGGAGAAATGTTTCATGGTCAGGTGAGACAAAGATTGATCTCTTTGGCTGCAATAGCAAGAATGTTTGGAGGAGTCAGTGTGAGGCGTTATTAATTGTAAGACTGGGTTTCTGCAAGGTCTTTTAACAGCCATAAAAAGTCTTACATGTGATCATTTTAATTTCAGACCTGAAAAAGCCTTAAATGTACCCAAGATTTTATTATTAGGTCTTCAATTATATGTAGGTTAGCCTTAAATGTATTTACTCCAGGGTTCTTGCACGATTCCTTTCTTTAGGCATGGAGGAATTTGTTTGTTCTGTGAATTGTAGTTCTGACTAAGAAATTCAGATGTTATTTGGTTGAGAATAGTCTCCAAACACCATGAGCCAGGGTAGAAATAAGCCCTGTTGAGAAGAATTTATTACATGTCAGCCAGCTTTCCCTATGAAACCACAATAGAACACACCTAAAACTGGTTTATTGTCATTTTAGGCAATTGAAATCAAAACGTTTGAAAGCTTTTTCACTACCAGCTCCTTTGAAACAAAAAATTATACATTTAGCTTCAAAAAATCTAATTTAATAGCTGGATGATACATATTGTGAAAAACTATTTTGAAGCTTATTGTATACTTTAGGAAGTCAAAGAAGTTTCCTAGCCTAGATGTAAAAGTCACATCCCACAGGCGAAAAACACAAAACAATTTCTGTGGCCATTTAACTGGATTACGTCATCAGGTAAATTCAACATAATTTAATTATGTTTAATAATTCTAATAGGTTTTAAATTTCAATCATAATGCTCTTCAAGAGTTCTAAAAGTTAAACTCATGATAATTGCTAGGTGCAAGGTGCTCAGAACACTGTCAAGCATGGTGATGGCAGCATCATGCTGAGGGTCTATTTCAAGGCCAGTGATACTGGTGTATAGCACAAACTGGATGTAATAATGAATCCACTCTGTGTAAATGAAGGACCTCCAAATTATTTAACATAACCCTAAATCTACAGCAGGACAGGAAGAAATTCAACAAGACAAGGATTCCAAAGACATAAAAAAAAAACTATTTGCGAATGGGTTCAGATAGGCATTTGGAACAGCTTTCCCAATCCCCGACCGTCCGTACATGAAAACTAGTTCATTTAAAGTAACTCTACAAAGTGCTCTCAAGAGGAGTAGTGAAATACTCAACCAGGTTGAGACCAGAGGTTTTTTTTTGTGTATTCACAAGGCATGTGGTTTTTCTGCCGGTTGCTAAAAGGCATTTATCTAAAGAGGGAGGATTTTGATCCTGTGTAAATCAGGAAACAAATCCACAATAAATTCAAACTTGTGTACCCAAGCTTTTTTTTATCATATGTTTCTTGTATGGCTTATCGGTACCTCTAATTTAAAAAAGAAATTGTTGTAATTATGTTTTATTCCATTATTTTAATCATCGTTTATGTTCACTCCTTTCTTCAGTGCCTGCTGTTTGTTTGGATTAAAAACTCAAAATTATTAAGACATTCATGCAGATGAAGCTAAACTGTAACTTTCATTTCTACATTGTTTGCAATTTTAGAAGATATAATGGTTAGTGAAGCTTTTGCAAACTAATGACCAGTTATAAACTTCCCTTTTGAGAGTGTGATGTATTCAATGGATCCACAGAGAAATAAGGAACAACAAGCTTGGCATTGAAGTAGGATGTAAATATGATAAATACTGATGGCACTGATCTCTAATATTAGCCTACAAAATCACAGAACAATCAATTTCCTTTTGAGTTATATTACTCAGAAATATATCCCCTCTGAACCCTTTTCACCAACCTTTATCACAAATCTGTCTCAAACATTTTGATGAACTGTAATTGGTCAAGCTGTGATTTATTTCAAATAACATTGTGTATTCTGTTAGAATATATAAGAGAAAGCATAAATGGTTTGCACCTTAATATCTCTGGACTCTGAATATTGTTTACCCACTGAAACTGTTCCTGGCTGCTGTCTCATCAGTTAAATGCTACTGTACAACACTTGCTCATGTTTTTTCTTTAAAATTATATTAAATATTTACTTCTTGTAACTGTTTGTTACAGAATATTGGCATGTCAAATATATTTTTTATGTCAAAGTTGTGTTTTGAAAGATATAGTCTTTTGTTTCAATGTATGTTGTGTGGTCAGTGGTACACTGGTGTGCAAGTAACAACTAGACAAATATGATAGTATGTGTTAAAGAAGACATTTAATACTTATTTACTCTTTTTTTCCCCCACAACATTCCCACACAAAAAATTATAATAAAAAAAAAGTTACATTTAGTGATACAGGTTCAGAAAAAAGAAACAACAAAAAAGAACAACAATCATTTTTGCTCTTTACTTATTAAAAACTGAAAAGACAACTCCAAAGTTAAACTTTCTCCGGTTTCTCAAAATGTATTTGGGAGTAGATTTGACATCTAGCTCCTGCCAGGATCAGGGTGTTCTTTTCCATTTACATTTTCAAGAATGCGAAGTGGCCTTGAACACTGATGCTAGACTACTACTCCCTTACAGTAAATGAATTTTCCGGGGCATGTCACGGAAATGATACTCATATCCTGAATATGTCAAACTTGGCACTGTTTTTCATGCAGATTTTGAGATAGCTGGCAAACATTTAATTTAACCCAAAGAAAAAGGTTGGCAAATAAAAAGGGTGAATGATGAAAGCATCTGCTCAAATACATGCATTTTCTGTTCATCAAAGAGGGATAAATAAGTAAAATATTATTTGCCCCTCACAATTTTCTTCTGCTTTTGCCTTTCTGTTTCACCTCTAACACATTTTAATATCAAGGATAACGCAAGTAATTTTTTAAATTATTATTTTATTTATTAAGTGGAAAAAGCCAAAAAAAAGAAAAACTTCAGGAAAAAGACTGCCCCCTTAGTTACTGGTTGTGTAGCCAGTAAGCTACAAAAACTGCCATAAGGCATTTGTGGTAATGCTAATCAGTCTTTTATATCACTGTGGAACATTATGGCCCTCTCTCTTGTTTGCAGGAGGTGTGCAATTAGACACATTCTCAGTGTTTTCTGCTATAGGGTAGAATTTGTGGTTTCATTAATCAAGGTCGGAAGGCAGGAAGTAGTTTGATGTTGTTTGCCCCCGATCATCACACTACCAGCACCATGTTTGACAATGGTGATACAGTTAACTTTACTGCAGATGTAAACGGTGATAATTTTACGAACATTTCTACTTTTGTCTTGTCAATTCAAAGAATATTTCTTTGAAGATCAAAAAGATTTTTTTTGGCAAATGTAAAACAGGCATTTATGTTTTAGCCTTGGGACACTCCCCTGGACACCTTGTATCTTTCTTATTGTTAAATCATTAACTCTGACCTTAACTGAGGCAACTGAGGTCAACAGTGCTCCAGTTGTTGTCCTGGGTTGTTTTGTGTCCTCCTAAATCAGTGGTGTCTAAAGTCAGTCCTCAAGAGCCACTATCCTGCATGTTTTAGTTTATTGCCTGGTTCATCACACCTGAATCTAATGATGGTTCATTAGCAGGCCTCTGCAGAACTTTGACTTGCTCAGGGAGATAGATGGACCATTTGAATCAGCTGGGTTGGAGCAGAGACACATTCAAAACTGGGGGGACACGAGATGACTGTTGGTATGCTCCCCGTTCCTGGGAAGTTCACAATGGTTCAGTGTTTTCTCTAATTTTTGGTAATGGCTTTCTGTGGTTTGCTGGACTCCCAAAGTGTTAAAAAGAGCTTTGTAACCCTTTCCCAACTACGAATACACCATAATGACTTCATTCCTCATCTGTTCTTGATTTTTTTTTCTCAGGTGTTGAGGTTTCTTTTTAAGATTTACTTTCTCACATAGGGGGAATATAGGTCTTGTTAGCTTTTTTTCCCCGTAATATCAATGTGGTTGTTATTTAAAAACTGCTTTTTAAATGTTTGCTCCGGTTAATCTGAAATTATATTCAAATTAGTTAGATGATTTGAAGCATTTAATCGTGGCAAAAACAGAAGAAATCGATGAGGGGAAAACTACTTTTTCACTGAAGGCCTGCTTTTATTAAGATCCATATATTGACTAGATAATCCAATCCTGTTCAAACACTCAAATCCAAATGCTTTGTTGAAGTGGGATTATGTGTCAAGGTTTGAGTGATTAGTTACATTTTTAATGTGAAAAGATCTGATGAAATATTTTTGACTTTTGTTACTTTTTCATGAACTTCACTGGCTTGAATAACATAAATATTCATCATTGTTTAAATGATAAAAATGATCAATTGTGCTCTGTTCTAAAAATAAAAATAGCTGTTTTGTGCACATATGAAACTTGTTTCTTAGTTTTATTTTTCTGTGCAAATACTTGAATATCTCTCTAGTTTTCTCTCCCTGCGTATTTTGAATTTGATTATCTTAGGTTGCACAAATTGCATAACAAAGTTATCCAATTCTTCTGCACAAATAAGGCAGGATTTGTTCAAATTGTTCTGTATATCTTCCATTTTTTGCAGCTTCAGTACAAAAATATTTCAGATTGTTTCTTTTTTAATCTACTTTGTTCCTGCAAATGGATAAAACTGTACACAAGTGGCAGGATGGGAAATGTTTGATACACGAGAATACACAACAGATGTACGCTTCTGAATTTACAGCACCATACTCAGTTATTGTCACCCCTGGTGGAGATGTGTAAAAAGCCTTAAAATGCACTTATACCTTTATTGCGTTAAAATCTCACACTGAGAATTATTTGAAAAATCTAACCTTTAATTTGGGTACATTTATTCAATGAAGAAGAAAAAAATCTCACATTAATACATAATTGCTTTTTTTTTTTGTTTTTTTACAAATTCATAAATCCCAACAACTCAAATTAAATTAACTGAAGAAAAAAAATGCAATTTTTTAAATATTATTTTTATGTTGATCATGGTGTTTGGAAACTTTTGATTAGTAGTTGATGACTTCCTGTGTTTCTGGGGTATAAAATATATGAAATGACATAGAGGTCCATTTTATTATGGTTGCTCTCCAAGATGGGAAAGACAAGAGACCCATTAGTTTAAGTAAGGCAGATGTTTGCTGATGTTAATAAGTCAAGAAATTGCTTAAAGAAAATAGCTACACGACTAAACTTGGCCATAATTAGTCAGATGAATGAATAAAAAGTAAAATGTATTTTTACACATCTTTACCAAAAAGGGAAAAAAAAACTACAATTGTGGAAAGTACTGTATTATATTTATGATACAATGCCTTGCAAAAATGTTTATAGCCATTGAACTTTTTCTGATTCTGTCACATTACAACCATAACCATTAATAGATTTTATTGTTATTTTATGTCATAAACCACCACATGGTAGCATCTAATTGTAAAGTTAAGGAAAAGGAGTTCACCAATTTTCTACAGACATCACCTAAATAGTAAAAAGTCCACCCGTGTTTAATTTAATCTTATTGTAAAGCCAGTTGTTGAGTGAAGGTCTCAGAGGTTTGTCCAGGAACACAAGGGACCAAAGAACATGCAGGCCACACAAGTCTTAGATAAAGTTTTGGAAAAATGTAAATGCATGGCTGAAAAGTCACACTGCTCATAGCCCTGAACACAAGATTCCCACTATACTACACGCCAGTGGTAGCATCAAGCTGTGGGGAAGCTAATTATCAACAAAGACAGCTAAAAGGGAAACGGTGGTTAAAAACAGGGCATTCCAAGGAGAAAACCTGTAAGAAGATCCAAAAGACTTCAGACTGTGGTGGAGGTTCACTTTCCAGTAAGACAACAACACCAAACACACGGAATGGTTTAGATCAAAGCATATAGCTGTATAAGAATGGCCTGGCCAAAGTCCAGACGTAAATTAAATTGATGACCAAATGTTAAAATTGCCGTTCAAAGACACCATATATTGTGACAGAGTGGTTACGTGGTTAAGTGGTTAAGCTATTTTGCAAATAAGAATGGGCAAAAAATTAATTCTCTCAGTGTTTCCTGACTCCGGTCCTCAAGTCACACTGCATTGCATGTTTTAGATGTTTCCCTATTTTAACCAAGGGGCAAACTCCGCCGGCCAAATCTGAAGACTAGACGGAAGTGACAAAAATTGCAGTTACCCCCTAATCTGCGTTAGGGGCTGTCTCCAGAAAGGAGCAAGTTCCCATTGACTCTTGTTTTTAAAAAATGCCAACTTCACAGCAGAAATAAACATGTTTACAGCCTGGTTCAAAAAACTATTTTAGTTTAAGTTTACCATCATGACAACTCTGAGGGGGTGAATTATTTTACAACTCATCCGTCTAGATGTATTTTAGGCTTGAATTTATGAATATTGAGGGGTGTGTCCTTTTGATTGACAGTTCTCTGATGAGCGTTTAGCACTAGCGCTGGTGGCTAGCTGCTTGCTCTCCCCCTTCTGGCTCCAGGGAAGGCCGCAGCCTCGGCCTCACATTAACAGTCTAGGCCATTTCATCTTTCTGAACTTGACCATCAGTTGTGTCTGCAATGTTGATTCGTATTTGGATGTTAATCGTGCATTTATTGGACAAAGATGGCTTGCTGTGGTAATGACTGCACTAACAGTTTGTCCAAGAAGTTCTGCTCCATCTTTTTCAGCAAGTAAAATGATATTTCTGCTGTGCATTTAAGATAACACTGCTTGGTCAAAAATGGGTTGAAATGATCTCATTTCTTCCTTACTTTACATACTTACAATTAAAACTTGTGATTAAAATTCACATAGTTTCAGTGAAAGTTATGGACCAATAAGGCGTCATGATTTTGTTTGACAAAATTATTGAATCCGCCTACAAGTCAGAGGGGTAGCAAAGTCACTTAGCTGCGGTTTTCTGGATAAAAGCACCTGTCAACCTCCATTCGCTTCAGTTAGCTCATAGCTACATCGGCTCAGAGTTTGATTGGTGTCAATCATCCACCCCCACCCTCACAGCCCCACTCTCAGCTCTAGCTCTTTGCCCATTTTTTGCCCATTTACAGTCTATGGCTTTAACATGCCTACTTCAGATGATTGTAGTTCAGCAAAAGCTTGTTCATCAGCCACCAATTGAAATAATGTGTGCTGATGCAGGGAAACATTTAAAACATGCAGGGAAGTCTGCCTTGAAGAGCAGTATGGGCATAAAATCAAGTTGTTAATCAACAATTTTTTTGTACTTGTATCAGACTGCGAAGCTGTGATAAGTGCTGTCACCTTGTGTGAAAAATCCTGTAAATTGCAGCTTTGTTCATCCATAAATAAGAGTTTGTGTGTGTGTAAAAATATTTGCATTTGTAAAAATAACTGCACAATTTGCAAAATTAGTTCTTTTACACAGATGAACCAAAAGACTACATGTAAGACTCTGTTTTAGGTGCGTGTGACTTTCAAAACGCGATTAAGAGTTTTAACCTTTTATTTCTTCCAAATAATCAGATCGAATATAAATATCCAATCAAAGAACAGATGGGTTTGGCTGTGGGGGGGGGGGGGGGGGGGGGTTGTACTTGTTACTGCGCTCCAGTTTCTGGGAAAACATGTACATTTTGAAGATGGAGGATGGCGCCAGGAAGGCTCAGGTAGGCATTACTTCATAATTTAGTAGAACAAGATAAAACTTAAGTATTCTGATAACTGATACATTGAAAAATCTGGTGAGAGGAAGAATTAGCCGGTCAAAATTCGTACTCGCAATTTGAAAGTCACACGCAATTGAGAACAGAGTCTTACATGTTGTATTTTGCTTTGTCTGTGTAAAAGAACTAATTTGTAACTTTTGTAGTTATTTTAACAAATTAATTTTTTACCCACACACAAACTCTTAATTGTGGATGTACAAGGCTTAAATTCACTATTTATGTATTTTTACAAGGTGACAATACTTAACACAACAATGCAGTCTGATGTACATATTCAAAGCTTTTAGAAGAGTACCCCAAAAGACTTGCAGCGAAATGTGGTTTTGTGTAAAGTATTAACTAATTAATTCTGCACTGTTTTGTGTTGGTCTGTCACAGAAAACCCAAATAAAATTGATTAAAGTTTGTGGTTGTATCATGATTAAAAATTGAATTTAAAGAAATCAAAGATATGAATGCATTTTGTAGGCACTTTACGTCCATATCAATGCTGTTTTCTTTATCAATCTGCCTTACCTTGAGGCATCTATCAAAGTCTTATACATATGACAACAGTGCAATGCAGGGTCTGAAGAATCCAGTATTCTGCAGCAAATATCCAGTCAAAGGCTGCCTCCACAGAAGCATGATGTTTGCATTACTGCTTCGTGTGGAACAACAAGGGTTTCACCATGCCAGCCAGCACTTTGGGAAGTTGAGAGGCGATGACTTCTGACATCATCTCTGGAAACTCCACTTTCATGGCATCTGCCTGGATGAAGGTGCTCAGACAGAACAGGTTGACCTTCTTCACTATCTACCAGAGAGGAAACACTTATGTTTGTTTTGGTGCTCAATAAACACACACACACATTAAAGGTGTACTTTTTGAAAGAGCCTTACATCATGCATGGCGTCCATCAGTTTGGTGAGGTGGTAGAACCGCTGGGAGCTGGCGACCACACCTTTTTCCTTCATGTGGATGGCTCTGGAAAGCTCTCGTATGTAGTTTTGTCTCATTTCCTCAAATGCAGCCTGACTTTTCAGACCTTCAAGAGGCACTGAGAGCACATACGACAAGCAAGTAAAAGTTAAATGCAAATGCATTCACTCATAAAATTGACGTGTCGGGCTGTTGTAAAAAGGCTTCTTCAAAAGGAAACCTTTTTCTTTGAATATTTTTTTGTCATTTTTATTAGATAAGGGAAAAGAACTGGACAGCAGTTGCTACATTAATCCATTCAAGGTTTAGTATTGTTTAACACTCTATTATTGTTCAGCTCTGCAGTAGCTGGTCATCAAAGCTTCACATTTCAGGTTGCAACATTGTGTAATGATTGTGATTAATTTTAGGGTCCCACCTGTGTTGAGTAATATTATAGCTTTCATGCAAAGGAATTCCTCGCGGGTCACTTGGAGGTTGGCAAACTCCTGAGGAATAAACTGGATCGCCAGGCAGAGGTCATAAATGGGAGATCTCCTCATTTGCTCTCTAAAAAACAAAACAAAAATTGTTTAAATTATCTTTTCAAATTTATATATACCACCCTGGGTGTGTTTAGGGTGAAATGACCCACACAATGTCTTGCGTAAAGGCCAGAAGGTTGGTCTTGCCATTTGCTTTGTCTCCTACATTGCTTAAAGCTACATTGTGTAAGAACTTCTCCCATCTAGCGGTGAAACAACCAACTGAATATTACGTTCTAGCCCCACCTCCCACCCCCCCATTCCGAGCGACTCGCGCGTATGTATTCTGAATAGCAGATTCTATACTTTCGAGAATACTTTCATTAGTAGGTGGAAGTAATTACACATGAATGAGCACATATTTTTGAAAGAACAAAGGGGTTTTTGCTAAGAAATAACTAAGAAATAACATTGTGTATTTTTCAGATAAACTTCAATCAGGAGATCCGAAGATTTTTTTTTTTCAATAATGGCTTTCTTCTGGATTTTTTTGGTTGACTAACATTTTCCTATTAACAGTTTCTCCCTCCTGAGCAGTGGATCTCTGCAGACCCTCCAGAGCTACGATGAGCTTATTAGCTTATTCTCTAATGTATGTCCTACTTGTCCTCCCTGTCAGTATAAGTGAAAAGCCATGTGTTTTTAGGTTTGTAGTTGTAATACTCTTTCAGATGATGGACTGAACAGTGTTCTGTGAAATGATTAAAGGATAGAATATTGTTTTTACAGTGCTTTTTGGTCTTCCTGGTCTGTTTACTAGTGTTTTCTAGCAAACCTCAGACATTTACAGAACAGCTGCATTTAATCTGGTAGATTTACTTATTAGATTATTTCTAATTGCACTAAATTTCACTGGATTTTGTTGACGTAAGGTCAAAGCATTTCAGAGTTGTTCAAGGCACTGAAGAGTTTACTTACTGGCTGAGCACCAGATCAGGTGCAAAGTATAAATATTCACTGGTGACATTCTGAAAAGAGCGCCACCCGAGAGAGAACACCATCAGGTTCATCCACGAGTACTGAATTAGCGTCATCTGGTCATTGATGTGCAGATTCCGAAAACCTTACAAAGAAAGTAGAACACAAGCGTTAAAAAAAAATCGAAACACCTAATTTCGACAATTTTTCTCGTACCTCTTAATTTGATGCAACATGATTCATAGAGATCACTGCAGCACATTGGTTTTCCTTTTATGTTGTTCTCTCTAAGATTAGAGTTGAACACTTCTTATGACTAATGGGAATCACTTAAGGTTGAGACCTTTAGCAAGGCCTCCCAGTGCGATCCCCATGACAACAAATGTAACCCTGAGATGCAGAGAGTTGTTACCTGGCAGGGACTTAGACCACTTGACGATCCACAGCAGCTGTTTCTCGCACAGCCGGTTGAGACTATTGAGCAGAAGATGGGGAACTTCGGGTTGTGAGTTGTCGTAACCGGAGTACACAATCTCAGGCTCGATGTTTTCCAAGATGCTAATTATTTGTTGGGACAACTGAATGTCATGGATGCTTGGTATGCATGACATGGAGCTCAAGGCCTGGCCATCCCCGGACATGGCCAAGTGGGACTGGAACATCAGGGACGGGGCCAAGCCTAAGGCCTTCAAGGCTCCAAAACGCTTCAGTTTCCTGCCTGTGACAGAAATATGAAGCTTTATCAACTCTAATGAGGAAGTACCCTTAGCAAAAATCAGAAGTTAAATGGTAAAATACTTGGTGATATTATATGTAAATATTGTGATAAGGATATCAATGGCCATAAATCCACATGTAATTTGTCAATTAAGGGCACCTGCTGCAAGGAGATTCCATCAAACAGGCCGAACATTACATTATCAAGCAAAGTTTCAACTCGTGACACTTGGAATATACTGTACTAGCCAAGAGGTACTATATTTCAAACAGTCCTGTGCAATAATACTGTGCATACTAATACTGAGATGACTATACTTTTTATACGATATACCATAGATACCATGCCAACAATGAAACATGGTGGTAAAATTCTCTGATTCTGAATCCAATTCCTAAAAAGTGATTCATACGTCCAAACGTCAATTTAATCATTTGACACTGTGTGCCCTTTTTACAGCTAAAATAGTGAGGAAAGGTCCAGACGGGCCTTTTAAGGCTCAGGTCTGAAAGGGTTAAAGGGGCTATATGCAATTTTCTGAAATTTAAACTCTCGACTGACACCTGTGGCCAAAAAACGGAACTGCTCTTCCTTACTGCTCGCTCTCGCAGCGCGCGCTCGTACGCTGGTCGCTCTCAATCTTCGATCTTTTTCGGGCACCTGTCAGGGGTTTAACTTTTTTAGTCTTATGTGGAGTTACTATTGGTATCAAAGTTGTCCTTGGTCTCTTCTGTGTATTCGCACAATCCATTGAACTGTTTGTGAGTGCTGACTAGCGGTAATGGCAGAGTGATCTGAAACATTTAACATGAACGCGCTTGACGTCACATCCGCAGACAAAGCAGGATAATCCGACCCGACAGAAAATGGAAAAAAAATTGGATACAGGCTTATAGGTGCACCAGGTGCTGACAAGGTGTCAGTATGCTCATTAGGAGATGTTTGAGTCTTATATGGTCAAATAAAAAGGCTATTGTTACGTTTATTTTGGGGGGAAAGTTGCATATAGCCCCTTTAATACAGTTTTGCTCTGTGAACTGGAATCTCACCCAGTGTTGTGTCATTGAATTACAGTCATGTAATTAAGGTAACAGCTAAAAAAAAACGTTTTTAATAGCACTGACCCATATCAATATCGAATTTGAACAGACTGGATTGGATCAGATCGTGATAATCAATTCTTACTCTTGAGAATTGGAATCGAACAGATTCTTGAAATTTAAATCGATACCCAACTCTAGTCCAGAACTACATCTGGAAGGCCATCCGTGGGATCACCTGGAGAAATCTGAGAAATTTAGAGAACTTTTGCAATGTAGAGTGGACAGTTATTGTCAAGTCAAGATGTGGGAGGCTGATAGAGTCCTACCAAACAGTAAAGGCTAAAGTTTTGGAATTATCATAGTCTCAAAAACATCATGTCTACACATTTGAGACCTACTGTAGGTATTAATGTAAATCTAAAGCTTACGAATTGACGCTGTTTTTTTAAGAAAAATCAACCTTGACCAAAAGAGTAAGACTTGATGTATACTACTCAAAACATTTCTGACATGGAGGTTTGGTAGCAGTTCAATAAAAAATCCAAAGAAATCATACCTCCAAGCATCATTCCTGCTTGATAACACTTTCTGAGGCGACATGCGGGGCAATTTTTCCTCCGAATTTTGTCCACAATGCAGTCATTTCGCCCAGCGCAGAGATAGCTGTGATGGCCTGATGAGGGGAATGGGCACAGACAGACAATACAACCAATTTTAACAGTGCTTGATTCCTAAATATATAGAGAACCAGAGGAGGTAAATTATGGGTGAGTGGGGAAAAAAGTATTGAGGGGGCTCTTGACTAAGCACTCCAAACTCAGGCAGCATTCTAAAAGACCTAAAGAGGCAAATTAGATAGAGGCAAGGCTGTGAGGACAGAGTGACATGGCCATGGTGAGACATAGTGGCTTTCACTATATCTTGCACTGCAAGATAACGGAAAGGAAAAAAAAGAGTCCGAGATGAAGAACATGGTGTACACAGTCCGAAGTGATACTGTTTCTAATAACCTTTAACAACCACCATAGAAGGTTGCACAGTGTTTATGAATGACTCTGGGTTTCGGTTTGTGGCAGAATTCTATTTTTAAGTTGTTTAGATTACAAGATAATTAAATAAATAAACCTCTTTATCATATTGCATGTAACCCTGTGTAAATATACAACGTCCACCTAGGTAACACGAAAGGAGTGTGGCTCAAAAAGCGGCTAAAATCCTCTAACCGGCACCAAATAAAGACATTTCAAAACATTGTTACATTTATTTTTTGGGAAAACATTTATTCCTGTAGCATTTCAACTTGTAAATCTTTTCAAATGCTGAACTTGATAAAGGCTCTTAAACCCTTTATCTCTTCGCCAAAGTTGTAAAACGATCTGGCACAAACTAATTTAATGTACATTCAAGAAAGGTGATGGGTTTATGCTTTATAACATAGTTTTGAACAATAATATTGAGTCAGTTTGTTACTTTTCAGAAAACACTAGACGTCATCATTCTTATTAAACCGCCATTTTGAACTTTACAATCACCTGATCAGACTTTAATGAACCTCTTCACTGGAATTAAACAAGACGTGGTAAGTAGATAAATTTATGCAGCATAATAGTTTTGATATAAGTAGTATTTTTTCATGTTAGTGTGTTCAAATTAAAGAACTAGTTTGTTCTCTTAAGGTAACACTAGCCTTTAGCATCATACACTAGCCTTAGCTAGTTAGCATAAGCTATTGCTAGTTAACATTTACACTTTGACTAGGCCTATAGAATTTGCTATTAAGGTAACATGATAGTAACTATTTTATATTGTGCTATAACTTCAAGATGTGTTTGAAAATAAAAGACTTATTAGACATTTTGGGGTTCTTGTCTGTATGTTTCTGAATTAGAACATTTTTAAAGCAGAATTAGGCAAAATCACAGAAAATCATGCATTTTAACCCAAATATTACCTTGTAATTCAATCTTTAAATCTTTGGTGGCTTTATCAATATTGACATTAGTCACTTAAATCCATTTTGGGATTGAAAATCAACCCCAGTATGATGAGTCAAAGCTATAAATCAAACTTGTGTTAATTCAACACAGGACTGGTCTTATCTAATTTAGAACTGGGTTAGCAAAATGATCTAAAATAGGTTTTTGGCTAAGACATCATTTTTTTATGTGTAGCTAACAAATCAAGTTACCACCAAAAAAAATTGTATAAAATGTGAAGATAAAAACAAATTGAGGAACAACAATTACTAACCGTTTTTTAAATAGATATGGATGTAAAGAAATAAACAGGTTCAGTCATCTAAAGGTGTTATAAATAACTTTAGATTATGTCTGTTTATGTTATGAAAGCCAGCCTGGAATAGGTTAGAACATTTATGTTTGTAGTTTATTCATGTTAAAGGCTGATCAGTGTCATTTATGCGACACTAAAGAGGTTTACATAACACACTCAAGAAACAAAATTGCATGTTTCTCACAAGCCAGAATGAATTCCTAATCTGTTAATGAGGTCATTTTAGATAGTGCTATGTTTTTGGTATCATTTCAAGAGTCATATATAACAATAGCGGTTTTACTTGCTAAATATCTGAATATGCAGTAGCCTTCAAAAGATAGCAGCGTTGCAAAATGACATCACTATCATGTCATAGATATGGTTAAAAGTAGGCCAAGAAAACCAAGAAATAAGTGTGGGAATAACAACAATTTTAAATTATTTGTAATCAGTAAGGGACAATAAAGTAAAATCATGATTTATATGGTTAAACTATGTTAGAAATAGCAGTAGCAGGTTAATGTTTGCCTGACATTTACATAACAGTTTTTAATGAGTTACTACCATATATTTTCTTTAAAAAACAAAAAAAATGGTTGGGTTTTTTATGTTTCTTTGAGGCTCGCTGAGATCAGTATATTAGAATTATAGTATAATTTCAGTCTTAAATATTGTGATAATCTCACAGAGATATAATTTAACCACAGTAAAATGTATAATCATATATTTTTTTTATGTTTAAATATTTTGCTTTTTTGTGAATGTTACTGACAACCAAAACCGTTTTGTTATCAGACACTTCCTGGATTAGGGGTACAGCCCTTGATTCTGAAGCGCTTAAACTGTCCGCAACATTTTAAAACCCACAGTTTTCCCTTTTAGGATAATCCCATCACAAACATGGGAGGGGAAGGGATGGGGGGGTCAACGTTTTATAGAATGGAAACCAAAATAAGTAAAGCAAAGCAATCTCACAACTTGCACCTAAACACATCTGGCAATTAGACATTTAGATTTGTCGCTCACCTTCCACTGCTCTTTTGAAAAAGACTTTACAGCTCCCACATGTTAGGACTCCGTAGTGGCAGCCAGACGCTTCATCACCACAGATAACACACATTCTCTGAGGTTGCATCCTGGAAAACAGTCCAAATAGTCAGATTTTGATGGAGGCTTGGATGTATCAAGGGCCAAAACGGCTACAGTGTACTACACCACTGCACTGTTAAAAACATATAGAAGTATTTAAGTATTTATATGTGCTTAATTCTTCTATAGTTGCAGCATACTATGAATTTATTTTATCTTTCATCCTTATCCTTCAAAGTCAGTAAGTGAGGCTAATAGTCCAATAGATAAGATGATATATTTGTAAATATAATATTAAACTTTACAATTTCAACATTGAAATGTTTAATATTAATATTTTATACATTATTAATGCATTTTAAATAGATTTACTCTTTTTAATTAAATGATTCAAATTGTAAATAGTAATTAAAACAGATAAAAATATTACTAAATATGTAAACTAAAATGAAATCTAAATTGTGTCCATTATATTATATTGTCAATGTTTCCGCCACAGCCAGTAGGCGGGACTAATACTGCTAGGTTCAAGATGATTGGTCTGCAAGTTAAATTGCAGCGCAGATTTACCTATCAGATGTTCCAGTATATTTTATAGAGTATTTTGAAAATTAAAATGATTTGAAAAGCACAGAAATGGAAAATAAATACACGAGTTTCATACAGAGTAAGTTCAGATCTTCATGATTTGTGTTTCTATCTAAAGCATTTTTTAGTTGTTTTTTCACATACAGGCCTTTAAAAATTCTTCTTTTTTTTTATCATTTCTAATTGCATTTTTGGCACCTTTGGTCCGATATATAAAAGGAATCTCATTTTGCAGACCAATACAACGAAAAACAAACGCTTTCAAGTTAAAGGTTTTTCCCCTTTCCATTACTTGTGACACTATAACTAAACATAACAAATAAATAAAGCGGTAATAATGCATAAGAAAATGTACTAAAAGTATTACCCTGGAAATGTGGAGAAAGGTGAAGGGTTCCTCTGAGTCTGGGTGTGGTTCTGAATCCCATCGTAGCTGCTGGCTGTAAAGGCGTCTGTCTCGGTCATACCTGTGGAGTGGAGCCAGTACTGGGACTCGGAAGTAGAGGTTTGGATGTGCCAACGTGAAGCTTCCGTCTTGTACACGGCCGGTGATTGAGTGGACACGGCGCACCTGGAGTCGGTCCTCCCGGGGTTCCCCAGCTGCTCTGGCTGGTTCAGCTCTAGAAGAAAGTTCGGAGAGCCCTCCAGCCGTGGCCGGGGAACCACTTCCAGCCCCAGGTGGTGCTTGCTGTCGGTTTCGCAGCAGGTGTCGAGAGCAGGGATCTCAGGTGACGCGTCGAACCTCGGACATGGGGTGTCCATAATCACAGAAGGCTCCTTTTCGTCTTTAATGAACTTACAAGCCCCGGACGCGGAGGACAGGCTTAGATTTGCGCCTGCCAAACTTTCCGACAAGGATGCACTGGACCTCTGTAGCTTAACAAAATCAACCCAGGGAACACTATCAGACTTTAGGTAGTCACTGTTGCTGTCATAAAACGGTTTTGCAGAAACCGACGCTTCGATGACATTAGAGTCCTTATAAACGGTGCAGTCTCCACTCGAGTTTAGACCATGAATTAAAGGGTCTAGGTTTCCCAAATTACGCGCAGCCACTTTGGTAGACCTGTTGTAGCCAGCATCAATCATGTCGCTAACTCTCGAATCAGTTGAATCAGCAATTGAAGTGGTGCTGATGGTGCTCATCTTTCCGTTCATTTTGTTTTCCATTAGTTTTTATTCTTCTCTGAAGCTCTCTGAAGCGTATGGAGTGCGCCTGCTGGCTGGATGTTACTGCATGATAAGAAGCAGCTCAGAGACCTTCCTGTAATCCTCCTCCCTGCCTGTGACTTTGCCTTTCACTTGAACCACAGCCTCTTTAATAGCCTACTTTAAAAGTTTTTTTTTTTTTCCACTTGTTTGTTAGATAAATATTCTCTAAATTAGATGGCGTTTATATTGTCTTTACAAAAATAAAGCAGAGCAGATTGACAAAAACGACATATCCTTCCTTGTGATGTTGGTGTCATTTCTAATATTCCTTATAGTGATCCGGGTCTCCACGGGATTAGCCGAAGGGGAAAGAAGACCTCAAGGTTTGTACAAACTCCTACCCTAACAGCAGGGCGAAAAAGTGGGATTCCTTTCAGGAGAATTTCAATGTCAAGGGCCATTAGTCCCCGCCCTACAGATCAGGAAAAAGTGCAACAGGATGCAAAGAGGTGTTGCATAATTAGAAGTGAAAAAAATACAAGCAGTCTCACTATCTGGGTGAAGAAACATCAGGATAATATTGAAACAAATCACCCTAACATTGCTTTATTTTTATTTAATTATTATTATTATTTTTTATTTTATTTTTTATTTTTTTTTGGGGGGGGGGGGGGGGGGTAGTTTTACAACTTGAATGATTCTATCAATAAAATGATGCACAGTCTATTGTGGATTTGCAGTAATCCAAATTTTAAAAAAATATCCATACATGCTCCAAAATGTACATATATCCCAAGCTATCATTTGGTTAAATTTCCATTTGCAAGTTGCAGAGTCCATATATTTTGATAGGATTAATGTCAAGGCCATTCCAAGGACTTACTATAAACCTGGTCTAACTGTTCCAAAATAATTTGTGTGTGTGTGTTCTAAATCCTTGTCCTGTTGGAACCTCCAGTGGTGTTCAAGACTCAGCCTGTTAACAGTTGATTTGTGGAAAGGTTGAAGAATTTGTTGTACTTCCAAATGCTTTATATGATGGGGATCTGTATCACTGGGCGCTAAACATACCCTCAGCATAATGCTGCCAGCTCATCCTCAGAGCTGGTAAAGTTTTCCTTGGTTTAAAAACCTGACCTTAACTTGTCCAAACATTTCCCTGGTCATTTTGGACAAATAATCTTTGTCTGTTCTTAACACAAAACCTCTCAAGAAGACATTTGGAATGTCCACACAGTTATCCTCCTTTATCCATACCCACTTGTGTTGTTTGTTTGGGTTTATTGTCTGGCTGAAACCCCAAATTGCTTCTAATGGTCCTTTACCACTAGTACCTACTCAGCGCAGCTCGACTTGACTCGGTTCTATGCGGTTATAAGGTTAAAAGGTTTTCCACTAGTAGCGGCTACATGGTACCAGCCCCTTTTTAAAACCTGCTCAGAAGACTGTCGATCACGGATTGGCTAGGGGGTGGAGTCACTGGTTGCATCACAAGAGTGACTCCTTTACAATAATTTGACCTGCCATTTGTAAAACTCACAACAGAAACCTAGAGTATTTGGAGTTTTTAAGGACAATGGCAGACGGAGCAAAATTTTCAACATAGCTTCCATGTCCTTCATTCTTGCATTGGGTTGTGTCTGTGTCAGATCATGCTGCGCTACTTTTCAGACTCTGGGACAGCCCAGCTATATGACAACCCTACCCATCAGAGCTGTTACTCACTTGTAATGGAAGACCACCTGAACTGTGTAGAGTTCAGCCGAGTTGAGCTGTGCTTTTAGGTCCTAGTGGAAAAGGGCCACAAGTCTAAACCATCAGACCCAAACTGTTACCTCTGATGAAAGGAAATTGGTTAGGATGTTCAGTAAGAGCTCAGGAACCAGTGATGGCCCAAGCCTGTTACAAACCTGTATCTGTGAGAACCGCAGTGTGACCATTTCTCATAGACATAATTGAAAAGAGCGTTGACCAAGAAAGCAGCACCAAAGCAACACCTTCAAGCTCAACTAACATTTTGGGCTAGACACATGGACAAGCCAAATTTTCTCTAGAAAGAAGTTTCACGGTCTGACCAGAGAAAGACAAAGTTTTATGGCCACAATTACAACAAGAATTTTTGGAGAAGTCAAAGTGAGACTGTGAAACTGAACGACGCTGTATTGTCAAACACGGTAGTGGCTGCATAATGAGGGTGTGTTTTGCTGACTTTGGTTCTTCCACAATGTGTATTGAATATTGAAGAACTGCCTCCAAATCGTGTCTCAAGTCAATCACTAGATGGTTGAAAAAGTATCACAGTCAGGAGTTTGAACATGATTAATGATCACAAACAAATCAAAGCTGGTTATAAAACTGATGAACCAGACTAACATCAATCTTCGGAAGCAACCTATATCTGAACACCTTGAAAATTTTATTGTGTATACTTAAACACAGTTTCCTACTATCAGGAAAACAACCAGTACTCTTACATTTCTGATTAGACGGGTTAAATATCAAGCCAGAAACTTGTTGATGGCTAAAAAACTGTACAATTTCTTTACATCTTTAGTACTGTATTCTTGTTTCAAAACTTCCTGGACTAGCTATACAATCATATCAATCTGAAAAATATGGACCAAATGCATAATCAAATGGCCAATAATGTCATTCATGAGTATGATGTGCAGATGCAAATTTCTGATTTGTGTTGTAACCTATAGGCTTGTATTGAGCTGTTTGTTCATGTGAAACTGTACAATCACTCTTCAGTTACGTTTTAGATGCTTCATTCTTGCACTTAAATCGCTTCAACTTTACTTTAGGCAAAATATTTTGAAAGTATTTAAAAACATATGTTTTGTGTATAAGACTTAGAGACATAGTGAAGAAGTTTTTTTTGTGTCTGTTACATAATTCTCAAACTGCATTTCGGTCCTTTTTTACCTAATCTGACTCATCTAATTTACTTTTCTGTTATCCTGGTTAGATACCAGAACAGGTTTTACTATTCGAGTTAATCAGTCCAGTATGGATGTTGTTGATGAATGTGCTCATGATGCACATGCAGTCCTTGGGCCTATCTTCTGCGTCATCTTTTAAATGACATCCATGGGGATTCTCCTGCAGTGGCCTACATAATTCTTGGATAACAATGGCACACTCGTATCTGCAACATGCGCTCTTCAGATGTTGTAATGGCCTAGATTTTCTCATCAGACTTTCTTCTGAAAAGGTGGCTCACAATGATCAAACTTTGCTGTAACACCTGCCCCGTTTATAATTCAGTTGTGTACTTTTCCCCCTCTAATTCTCACCATTCCTACTAAACATAACAGTAATTATTTTTATGTTTTCTTTTAATAAAAAAAAAAGAAGTCTGCCTTTTAGTCGTATTACCTCATTATATGGCATGGCAGCCAAAGTGTGGTTGTAGCTTGTATTCTTTTTTAACAGGCAGGCTGTTGTCCACACAGGTCAGACTGTTCTCAGACATTTACCTTGTTTCACAGCAAAAAGAAAAAATAAATTGAACAAAAATGACACTGCTAAGCAGCATCTGCTTCAATGGTTTTAAAAGAAACATAACCCATCTCTATTCCAAGAAGCGGAGGTAACCAACATTGATGATTATTACATTCATTAAACAGCATGCTCAGGTAAGCCTCACGTAATTGCAGTACAATTTTAGAATGCAATGTCTCAAAGTTCATTACCTTTACAGTGAAATTAAACAGGAAAAATAAAGAGTATTTATTACCAAAAAGCTTTATTCTTTCTTCTGGAATGCATGAATTAGACACAATTAAACCAATGTTCTTGTTTTACTTGATCAAGTCACTTGTCTACTAGACTATATCAAAAAAGGAACATAAAAAAGCATGTGAAAAGCTATTATTTGCTAACAGTCATACACTCCAGAACCAACAAAAGGGAAACATACTACCTTAGTGCCACCATGTGGTTAACTGAAAGATACGACTGAAGGAAGGTAAGTTCCCTGTTAACATGGTTGTAATCAAGCAAAACATTAATGCATAGCCCTCTATAGAAAACAAAACTAAATAGAGTATTTTTTTTTAACTACATGTGCAACAAATATAAGAATCTTGCAAAAGTATCTATTTACCTTGGTCTTTTCACATTTTGTCACATAACATACAACCATTATTGTATTTTTAGGAGAATTTTATGTTATAGATCAACACAACTTAGGGGCATAACTGCTAAACCTTTAACATTAAGTTTGATGTAAAAAATCTGGAACGTGTAGCATACCTTTGTGCATATTTAAGACCCCTAAGTACTTTGTAGAATCACCGTTTGCGAAACGATTTCAATTCAGTCAGATTTAATAGAGAGCATGCAAATATGTTTTTATCCACGTTTGCTGGATTTCCTACATGATTTATGGTAAACTGCTAATCTGACTTCTTTCCAGCGATGACGTTCTTTTTTCCTCTCTTCCATAAAGGCCAGATTTGCGGAGCACACAGCTCATCATCATTGTTTTGATACATTTTCCATCTAAGTTGTGGATCATTGCAGCTCCTGCAGCCTTATCATCGGCCTCCTGGCTGACTCTCTGATTATTGCTCTCCCTGCCTGGCCAGTTCAGGTGAGCGTCCATGTCTTGGTAGAAGCTGTGCTATATTCTTGACATTGAACAGTCCTTCATGAAATGTTTAAAGCTTGTGTAGTTGTTTTAAGACCTAACCTTGCTTTAAACTTCACTGCAACTTTCTCCCTGAACTGTCTGCTGTGTTTCTTGGTCTGTTTGCTGTTTATTCACAAATGTTCTTTAACAAACCTCTGAAGCCTTCAAAGAGCAGAGGGATCTATGCTGAGATTAAATTACACACGGGTGCAATCTATTTATTAACGAGGTGGCTTCTGTAGGCAACTGGGTGCACTGGATTTTTTTATTAAGGTGTATCGGTGTAAAGGGGACTCAATACAAATCCAGGCCACGCTTTAAAGATTTTTACTAAAATATATTTTCCTTCCAGTTCACAAATGTTCACTACTTCTGTGTTGATCAATCACTTAAAATACATTGAACTTTGGAGTTGTAGGATGACAAAACTCCAATTGGTATGTATACATTTGCAAAGCACTAAGGCTCTTTTTACCTTGACTTAATGTCACAAAAATTAGATTACATACTTAACAATTTATATATTTCTGTTAATTACACATTTTTAGTGAATGACATCCCCTCTCTGCTCTTCTCTCTGCACGACCTCTCCCAGTTGTCTGACAAGATCAGCCAGTGTGTTCAAGTCATGGTTCCCTCTTTCCAGCAGCTCGTAGCGAAGACTGGAGATGTCCTGTTTGATCTCTCTCAGTTCACCTTTGGGGGAAGTTAGTTCTTCATTTATTCACTTTTTAGTAATTTCATGATCTAGAGATAAAGAAAACCCTGTGTTTTTCAGGAAACTTACCTTCGTTCACTTCGTCATTATCTTTATCTCTCTGTGCTTTAAATATGTATCTTTTGATGAGGCAGTTCATTACTTTCTGGAAAAAATAAATAATTCAATTATTAAATTAGTGAAAATTCAGTTTGTATATACAGAAATTTAGTTGGGGGAAAAAGGTGCAGCTTCTGACTTGAATTTAATAAACATGCTTAATTAAAAAAATTGTATATGTGCAGCCTCTTTCATATTTATCGACAATAGCAATCATAACACTGATGTTCTAATCCAACCTTTAAAGGGGACATAATATGCAAATGTACGTGTTTTTTTTATCCTTTTGTACTGTCATTTGTGTCTCTGTTGCCTCTATAAACTCTCCAAACATGAATAAAAACCATCCATCCTTTTTTTGGCAAATGCTGTCAGAAATCTTGTTCTTCTACAAGCCATTTGAAAAAGTACCTTATTTGGACATCACAATAAGTGGAATTTGCATATAACTGCCCCTTACCTGTCAGACCCTGCCCACCAATTTGAATCCCAGCCCATTCTGGCATGGGGCAAACCCTCAGCCTGGTAACAAGATGGGTGGGCAGTTTGTAACAGCTAATTTATATAAAAGTGACGGGGCCCTCTAAAGAGCTCATTCTGAAAAAGACTGACATTTTCAAGAATTGAGCTGGGGAGATCACTTTATGTGAGAGTGATTTTGTGCAAATAACTTTATTAACATGTTTTGTACAGACCATAGACCTGTTACAACATGTTTAAAAATAGGCATAATATGTCCCCTTTAAGTTGAGTTCATTTATTCAGGGGGGAAAATCTTAAAAAAAAAAAAAATTTAATTAGGTCTCCTAGTAATTAATAGTTTATGATGCCTTCCAATCCAACAAGGCTCTAATGGATTTTGGCAGGGGAAAAGGCCCACAGCATAACAGATCCTCCACCATATGTAACATTAAGCATGGGTTGCTCTTCACACATCTTCCTCAGTTTTATCTGCCTTTCATCAACAAATGACCATTTGGAGTCAGGCAGACTGCTTAGTTGCTGGGCAGCAAATCTCATAAAGAAATGAAGAGTGCTTTACTTGATGACGTGTAGGCTGAATAGATGAGTCCTCCTTCAGTTCTCCGTGTGCCCTTAACTATAAAATTAGAAACAACGAAAATGAGAAAATAAAACAAAAAAACAACATTTTATTTGGGGGGTACGCTTTCAATGAAGGACATCACTCATCACTAGGTGTAACTAGAGAAGGTTTTAATTGAAATCATGCCTACCGAGTCCAACCAGGAGAAAGGAGAAGGGTTTCAGTCATGAAAATAAAAGCTTTGATTTTCAGCTATAAAAACAATACTGACGACTACCCACAGCTTTTCTAAAGAAAGTTATTCCTGTTATTGGGTCTGATCTTGTTCAAATAGTGAACTCATCCCTACTATCAGGTGTCTTCCCTCAGGGTTTAAAAACAGCAGTTGTTAAACCACTGCTAAAGAAGAAAAAACTGGACAACACGTTAATGCAGAACTACAGGCCAATCTCTAATCTCCCATTCATCAGTAAGATTATTGAAAAAGCGGTGTTTCAGCAGTTAAATAGCTTCCTAACAATGACAAACCGTTTTGATGTTTTTGAGTCTGGTTTCCGTGCTCACCACAGCACCGAAACTTCCCTCGTCAAAGTATTCAATGACATCCGCATAAATACAGACTGTGGAACAACCACAGTGCTGGTTCTGTTGGACCTCAGTGCAGCATTTGACACTGTTGATCATGATATTTTATTGGAACGACTGGAGAGCTGGGTCGGACTCTCTGGTACACTACTTGGCTGGTTCGAGTCTTACCTAAAGAACAGGGACTTCTATGTTTCAATAGGAAACTTTTGATCAGATGTGGGGTGCCCCAGGGCTCCATCCTGGGGCCCCTCTTATTTAATATCTACATGCTCCCACTAGGCAAGATTATAGCGACCAATAACATTAGCTACCATAACTACGCGGATGACGCTCAACTCTACATTGCAATGTCACCAGGTGACTCTGAACCCATTCAAACTCTAAATCAATGCATTGACCAAATAAATGGATGGATGTGCCATAACTTTCTCCAGCTGAATAGAAACAAAACTGAAGTAATTATTTTTGGACCCAAGGAGGAACGATCAAGAGTCAGCACACAGCTTCAGTTAATACAGCTAGAAACTACTGATTGGGCTCGAAACCTAGGTGTAGTAATGGACTCAGACCTGAACCTCCAGGGTCACATAAAGGCAATAACAAGGTCAGCCTTCTATCACCTGAAGAACATTTCTAGGATTAAACGACTGATGTCGCAACAGGACCTAGAAAAACTCATCCATGCGTTTATATTTAGTCAGATTGATTACTGCAACAGCATCTTCACAGGTCTGCCTAAAAAGTCAGTCAGACAGCTGCAGCTCATCCAGAACCCTGCCGATCGTGTCCTCACTAGAACCAGGAAAGTAGAGCCCATCACCCCAGTTCTAAAGTCCTTACACTGGCTCCCTGTAGCTCAGAGAATAGACTTCAAAATACTCCTACTAGTTTATAAATCATTACATGGCTTAGCACCAAAATATGTTGAAGACCTGTTGTCACAGTACCAACCACCAAGACCACTCAGGTCCTCCAACTCTAGCCTACTAAACATCCCTAGAACTAAACATGGAGAAGCAGCTTTCACTTTCTATGCTCCCCTTATCTGGAACAGACTTCCTGACGAGTGTAGAGCTGCTGAAACTCTGAACTGCTTTAAATCGAGACTAAAAGCCCATCTGTTTAGAATTGCCTTCGAGTAAATGATTGATGTCATATGTATGAAATGTGTTCATGCTCTCTTGCTTTTTTGATTTGTGAATCATGTGTAATGTGTGTTTCTTTTACTTTTAATTTCCAATGTTATATTACATGTGTTTTTTTTAAATCACCAAATATGTAAAGCACCTTGAATTACCCTGCTGTTGAAAGTGTGCTATACAAATAAAATTGCCTTGCCTTGACGTGTCACATCAGTTACACTTAATAGCTTATGACAAGTCACTTGAAATCATTTGGAAAGGTGTACCTATAAAAATGTAAAAGCAGTTACACATGCAGCAGCAGTCCCTGTAGTTTTAGTTGCCTATTAATAAAGTGTCACATTCAAGTAGGTTATTTGAAATATATGAAGTAGGAAGTATAATATTTTGCAGAAGATATCTTACATTTTTAACCTCCAGTTCATTGTTTGACTTTTCTTTGCCTTTCCATTGAGATTGCAGAAATTTCTTTATCCCCACTAGAAGGGACACCACAGATTTGGGGCTGGGTATCAGGTTGAAGGGCACAGGCAGAGTGCTGCCGTGCTCAAAGTAGGAGAACCACAGCTTGGCTCGGGCAAATTTCCATTCCACGTCAGCGTCATCCTGGAGCATCAGATAGGCGAGGGCGATTAGATACCGAAAACACAAGGGATGGGTGAATATTCAGAGAAGGTGATGGATTGGATTCCTAGATAACTAGCTGAAATTAAAACATGCGGTTGAGTCATACCTCAATTTCCTGGAAGGAGCTGTTGAACATAGCTATGAGCATGTTCAGCAGAACAATCACCATGATGATGTTGTATACCCCATACAGAATATAGCCTATGTTCTCGATGAACTTATGGTTGATGTTTAAAACAACCGATTTTACTTCTGACAGTCCAAAGATGGCCCAGAATAGAGTTTTAAAACTTTCTTCAACCCTGGAGGAAGAGAGAAATTAATAATAATAATACACAAATAATCATTACAACCCAAATGTGTCTAGCACTTACGTTGTAAAGGCAACATTGTGTTTGGCTCCAAGGTAGTATGAGTACAGATCGAACATTCCCACCATGAACGCCACAAAAACTGTTATGAAAATCACCATGAACTTAAAAATGTCTTTCATCGTTCTTCCCAGAGAGATCTGCAAGGGCCCAAACTGTTCGTTGGCCGGCAGGATGTATGCAATGCGGGAAAAACTCAGCACAATGGCAATCGCATAGAGGCCTTCGGAAATAAGCTGCGGGTCTGAGGGCGTCCAGTGAATTCTCGCTAGAAATATGTAGAGATGGTGAGTGCGAGAGCATCATCAGGGCCATAAACATTCATTCTAGTCATTTGACTACATGTTTACAGCCTACAATGTAAAAAGCTATAGTAGTTGCATTGATACATAATTTAGTATACTTGTTCCTGAATAAATAATTATAACTACAATAAATAATTTGTAGAATTTTCTAGGGATTTATTTAACTTTCAAACAAAGTAACTATGGTGAAACCTCAAATCTGAAAATCCCAGCCTCGAAGAATGCAATGTTTTATTATATTTTAAATAAAAAGAGAATGTTTAAATTGATAATATTTTTTAATGTATACTTACCCAGCTGAAAATATTGTACCTCAGAAGGCAAGGTCATGTTGGACGGATGCTTGTCAATGTAGCACTGTGCAGAATGGGCATGCCAGAAAGCCATCAATCTCGCAATGAAAGAGGTCATAAAAATGGCCAGAATGCTAAAGTCCAGAAGGTTCCATGGTTCTAAGATGTACTCCTGGATGTCCTGTGACCAAATATCTTTACATCCTGCCCATATCTTACCTGTTGGGAAGGAAAATATAATGTATTATTGTGTGCAGAGTCAACCTTGTTTACATGAAAGTTTTAGGGCAGCAAGAAAATTGTCGTTTGGTTATTTTATGATTTTATAATTTTTTATTACAAATAGTTTTTTCAATGAGAGACGATGACACAACATAGAGTTGTAACCAATTAGAAAATGAAGACTTTTTTGCACAAATTTATATTTATCACAGATTTTCTCTAATCCACGCAGACACAATACATACATACACCACCACGCATATTTCAATAAATATTCTTTTGCAAGATGCAGAGAAACAATACACTTTTTGTTCCCATCAATAAGGTCTGACATAATTCTGGCTGCATATTTGATCTCTCTTCCGTCATTTATATTCTTTGTTTTTTTGGGCACGGACCCAGCTTTTAAGCTTAGTCCAAAATATTCCGATAGGACTGATGTCTGTCCACAGTGAAGTGTATGTGCCTCAGAGTTCACCTCGACAACAGACTGGAGTGGAGACTCAACAGTGACTGTGGAACATCTGGAGATGATGATGCAAAGAAGGATTCTCCAAAAGACAATCATACAACAACAGTGTCTTCAGTCAGAGTCTTCTGTTTCGCTGTAACACAGATCGCTACAGGAGATCCTTCCTGCTTACAGCCATCAGCATTTACAACAATTCTTTGAAAATTCTTAAATAGTACGAATTACAAAAATATCTAATTTCCCTCTGGGATCAATAGATTACTTTTGAATTGAATTGAGTGACTAACCTAGTTAAAAGCCAATTCAATTAAATTCACTTGGCTTTTAACTAGGTTAGTTTCTTTTTATAAACTATTTGTGGTGGTAATTGTAATACATTTATTGCGTATAACTACAACTGCTTCTTTCATGCTTTATTTTATTCTTGTCTTGTTAATTTTTATTGTTCTTATTGTCTTTATTTACTTGTAGATCACTTGTACAGCTATGGCAACTATGTTGTAGTAAATGTGATTTATAAATAAATTTGAATTGTATAATTATATAATTTAATGTAGTTGTAAAACACTGTACCAACTCCCAGGGTGGTGGCAGCATCATGCTGAGGGCCCGTTTTCCTGTCATTGATAGTAGTGAGTTGAAAAATTAAGGCAAAAGGCTACGTCTGAATTATCCAACGTCACCTCAAATCTAAACCTTAACGGTTTAAACTTGGACACAGTTTGACGCCCTAACATGACTGTGATCCTAAACACATCAAAACGGGACTAAATTGAATAGATTGGAATAAAAAAGATAGACTCATGTTAAGCTTTGGGAAAGCTCTGATCTATAATGGTTTATGAAAGCCAACAGATTTACATGAGTTCTTTCAATTCTGATCAGAGGAGAGGTCAAATATGTGTAATTGCTAGAGGACATTTATTTAAATATTAGTGAAATTATTTTTTTTAATTGATAGGCTGTAATTGCAAAAAGGCATTAGAAGGTAAAATGTGTCTAAGTAATACCTATGACCCAGAAAATGATAAGAATCTCCATCCAGTTGAAGCGGGTGGTCTTCATCCGGAAAACCTGTGAGGGGTAATCGTGGGTGGTCATGTTTGGCAGCAGTGATGTTCCTGCAAAGCGGTCTGCAGCGTTCAGGACCAGCAGACAGAGAAATATGATGAAGGAAGCTGCATGAGCCACAAACTTCAGGAAGGGTCCGCGCATGAGTTTCCCCAACTGTGATAGAGGTGTTTATTATAAGATCATCAGATTACAACATTTCTTTCTGTTAACAAACTATAAATATTTCTTGGAAAAAGTACCCCTTGTTAAAACAGCATGTAACATGTTTTGTAACTAACCTTACTTGATGGTGCTATCCAGTAAATGAAAGCCAGGACAGGTAAACCAGCAGCTACACCGAGGACAAAAAGAATTTTAACTGCAACTGTTTGCTGATGCAGTCCTGTCAGGTTCTCATACCAGATTGAGCGTAGATGCTGTTGGCAGTTTGGATGTGCCACAAACTGTGAAAAAGGAGGCAAATGTATATTTAGGTTCATGAAGGAAAAACAAAAAAACCAATGCTTGGCACATTAGAATTACAAAGTTCAATGCATTATGTTGGAATTTTATGTTAAAAAACATAAAAACAAGCACAAAAAAGTAAATTGCTAAGGTGAAAGAAAAATCGTTTTAAAACTTTTATCAGTAAATGTTTGAAAAGTGTGAGCACCACATATAGAGAGATTATAACTCTTCCTGTTCCCATCATTTAAACCTTTGCTGCTTGCCCACCACACTGAAAAACGGTGCAAACTTCAGGGCCCCTTACTCTGACAACCCTAAATAAAATCAGGTATGACCAATTTCGTTAGAAGTCACATAAGAAGTACATACTTTCCACCTATGTGTAATTTAATTCGTCTTGGGATGAAGGGATAAACAGTTCATTGTAAGATCTTCAAGATTGAGATTTTGTTTTATAACTTAACCCTGTTTTAAACTTCTCCACAACTTTATCTGTGCTTTGCCTAATGTGTTCTTCAGGATGTTGTTTATTCACGTATGTTTGCTAACAAACCTCTGAGGTCTTCACAGAACAGCTGGAATTTATACTGAGAAAGATTATTGGACAACAAACCTGAAAAGGCATGGATGTCCACCAAGACAGCAAGCAAAGCATTATATAGAGAACCAGCCCACGGTAACTCTTGAAAAGTTGAAAAGCTCTATTAATAGCAAGGCTGTTAGTTATGCATTTCACAGGTTATGCATGCTGGGGAGTTGGGTACATTCTCGGTGATTGACATCTCCCAGTTGTGGATACACAATTTTATTAGTCAACGCTCTTGTCAGGTTCTGTGGATTTTTGCTTTTTTTCCTTCTACTTAATTTCCTTTCCCTCTGTACCCCAAGCTGCTTTCTTGTTTTGTCCCTCCTGTTTGTGTTTAAACTTAGTTCTTTTCATTATCTAGTTTTTTCATGTTAGATTATTCCTTGTTTTTATTAGTTTATTCTGGCACTTCCTTGTTTCTGTTTCTTCTTCTTGCTCTTAGATATTTTCACATTTTGTTTGTGTCCTCATTTGTTTCCTTAGTTTATTCCCTCTAGATAGTTTACTAATTTATTTCTTCCTTCTGTTTTCCAGTGTTTCCTTTAGATTCCCTGCTAGACATATTATCTTTAGTTTCTAGTTTCTTAAGATTTTTCTGTCTCCCTAACCATTCTACCTGTCTTCCCAGCTGTTGATTGTTTCCACCTGCTCTCTCCCTCTCACCTGCATCTGATTCCCCTAATTGGTCATTGGTCTCCTCTCACTTCCTCATTTCCTTCCCAGTATATATTTTGCTTGCATTCAGTCACTACTCGCTGGTCTGTCGTCATTCTTTCCCTGTCTGGTTCCTGATTCCTGCCCAATTCCTGTTTCTCCCTCATCTCTGCATTTATTGGTTCTCCCAGTTCTGTAAGTTTATTCTCCTTGTTTTTTTAATTACAATAAATCACTTAAGTTTTATTTTTGCTGCCTTTGGGTCCTTTATCCGACAAACATGACAGCTCTAGGCTCATATAAATTATTCGCTTTCCTGTAGAGGCCAGAGGAGGGATTTAGGAGAAATATAAATTCTGAAAGATTACCTACTTTATATCAGAACAGGATTAGATAGTAAAATTTTAGCATTTTGAAGTTACTTTCAAAATATTAAACTATGTACCCAGGCTTTAACGGAAATATGGATGGAGCTAAATCCACTGTAATCTTGGAAGAAAACTTGTTAGAAGCTGCGAAAGACTTGAGACTGGGGTCGAAGCAGAACAACAACCTTACATACAGTCATAGCTGCAATGAAATGGTCTAGATAAAAAATATCAATGTGTTTATAATAGCTCTGTCAAAAACCCTGACCTGAATTCATTTGACTTGAAAACTTATGTTAACTGGCACACCCCAAGGAATCTGACTGAGCTTGAACTTCTGCGTAAAGAAGAATGGGGAAGGTTCAACCTCTAGATGTGCAAAGTTGGTAGAGACGCACAGTACAGTATCAATGTAGGGGGGCTAAATAAATAAAAATACGTCAGACCTTTCATATTTTTATTTGTAAAATTGTTAAAAACCACTTCACGTTTTTCTTGCCCTTCATAATTGTTTGGGTGTGTCAAATAAAGTATCTCAAAGTTTGCAGTTGTAACAAGACAAAATGTGATAAATCCACTATGTAACATAGCTCAGTATTAGTTTGAATATAAAAAGGAATGCATAAATTTGCACACAAGTTAAACATTCACCTTTTTAACTTCATATTTTATTGCCAGCTTTAACCTGATCAGGTTCGGTCTGCCAGAGGTTTCCGGGTTAGCGCAGGATTCTGTGTCACCATTTAGGACGGCCTCCACTTCCTCCGTATTCCGACACAAATCCAAGAGTCCCACCACAAAGTCCTTACACTGCATGGACAGTTTCTTGTAGTCATTCTGTAACAGACAAATTACACATTAAATACAGAAAACGACTCTACACCACGTGAAAACAATTACATTTTCATTTAAAAAGACAAAGTATGTTTAGTCACTGTAGTTAAGACAAGAATTAAATTTTTGTACCTTGAACTCTTTCTCAGTGTTGGCCAGAACTGCGAGCTCATTGCTCAGGTCCAAAGCTGCCAACACAGGATCCTGACTCGAAAGGCAAAGATATGCGGGACTTGCGAGGCCTCTGTAAGCACTGATACGAGACTGAGAGTGGCAAAAGGAGTCGAGCCTCTGCTGCTCAATGCAGGCCTTGCACTGACAGAAGTAGTCATGGGGATGCTCTATATGGGCCCCCGTCAGAAGCAGCATGTGTACTATTTCATACTCATGGCACTGGGAAGCCAGGATAATAGGAGTGATGTCACGAGAGAAACGCGTGCCATCCTCATCATAGGAGAAAAAGTCATCTCGTGTCTCTTCCTGACTGGGGCTGTTTGTCAGCCTCTGACCATCTGCAAAAGCATCATGGCTTAATATGGCTTCTACGATGCGAATGTACCCTTTACTAATGGCTAACAGCAAAGCATCTACTACTTTTGCAAGTTCTTTCTTCTTAAGCAAAAGCTTGACGACTTCTAAGTGCTCACTTGCAACCGCCAACTGCAGCGCATTCTGACCCATGTAGTTGACACAGTTGATGTTGAGGTGTGGAAGCTCCTCCAGCATCCGCCTCACTTCAGGGATGTTGCCGTACTCCGCAGCTTCTAGAAACACCTCCTCGGTAATGGAAAGGCAGGAGGAAGGGTGAGCTTGGAACAGGTAACCAGCTCCCCGAGTAGTTTGTCTCTGAGGTTTGGCTGCTACATGCCCCATCATCATAAAGGCTGTCCTTTCGCTGATCCACCTGAAGACCGATAAATATGTTGTGCTCACATGATGTTTAAATAAGAAAGATGCAAACACAGACTGCAACTTGTTTTCAAACCTCCCAAACTTGTTCCATTTGGTCATTTTAGAGCATAACTGTGAAATAGAAGGAACATTTTATGTAGGTGACATCCAGTAGTATTCAGCCTAACTGTGGCAATAGTTTGTAGAACCACATTTCAAAGCAATACTGCTGCAGGCCTTTTGGGCTATTTCTCAACCCGTGCTCGACTCCCAGAGCAGAGCTTGCGCAGCAATTTTTTGTTGTTGGGAGTAAAAAAAAAATCTGGTCATAATCTATTATTACCTGTCAATTTTTTTTTATGATAATAGTGAGATATTCAGTGGTATTTAATTTTCATTAATTTGAATTATTATTCAAGCTGAACAAACTGAACAGAGAATCCCCATCAATAATAGGCTATATGTATTAATTATGAACATTACACCTACTGTGGCCTAAACGCTCTGCATGAAGCTGAACTTTGTTGCTTGTGCATAATGGAGGGTGAATCCACACTGGAGCTATATGATATTGTACTGCTCTGGGTGGCTGCATGTTTATGGAGTTAAATCAGGGCCATAATGTTTGTGTATTTGAAAGAAATGTATAAGCTGAAAATGAAAGTCAAGTTTTTATTGTGAACTTTGAAAAACAAAAAATTGGGTAAAAAAAAAATGAAATGGAATGTTTATATAAATTGACATTTCAATGGTATTTTTATTTTTTAATTTTCTGTCCAATGTAAATATATCTGTTGTGCATATGTTGCACTGATATGTTTGTTAAAAAGTAAATGTTTCAAAAGCATGTGTGTATCTGTAAATATTTCTGTGCATGTGAACAATCTGAAGGATTTTTTCTACAATTTGAAATATTTTAGTATTATGGCAAAGCATAAAAAAATCTGGAACGACTGGAGAGCTAGGTTGGACTCTCTTGTACAGTACTTGGCTGGCTTGAGTCCTACCTAAAGATCAGAGACTTCTTTGTTTCAATAGGAAACTTTTCATCAGAATGAACAGAAATCACATGTGGGGTGCCCCAGGACTCCATCTTAGGGCCCCTCCTATTTAATATCTACATGCTCCCACTTGGCCAGATTATAGCAACCAATAACATTAGCTACCATGACTACGCGGATTATACTCAGGTTTACATTACAAAGTCACCAGGTGACTCTGAACCCATTCAAACCCTAAATCAATGCATTGACCAAATAAATGGAGGGATGTGCCATAACTTTCTCCAGCTGAACAGAAACAAAACTGAAGTAAATATTTTTGGACCCAAGGAGGAATGATCAAGAGTCAGCCCACAGCTTCAATTAATACAGCTAGAAACTACTGATCAGGCCTGAAATCTAGGTGTAGTAATGGACTCAGATCTGAACCTTCAGGGTCACATCTGTAGCTGATCCAGAACGCTGCTGCTCGTGTACTCACTTGAACCAGGAAAGTAGAGCACATCACCCCAGTTCTACAGTCCTTACACAGGCTCCCTGTAGCTCAGAGAATAGATTTCAAAATAATCCTACTAGTTTATAAATCATTAAATGGCTTAGCACCAAAATATGTTGAAGACCTGTCGTCACCGTACCAACCACCGAGACCACTCAGGTCTTCCAACTCTAGCCTACTAAACATCCCTAGACTCAGAACTAAACATGGAGAAGCATCTTTCAGTTTCTATGCTCCCCTTATCTGGAACAGAATTCCTGCCACGTGCATAGCTGCTGAAACTCTGAACTGTTTAAATTGAGACTAAAACCTCATTTTAAAATTGCCTTTGAGTAAATGACTGTCATATGTATCTAATGTGTTCATGCTCTCTGGCTTTACTGATGTTTCTCTTGCTTTATTGACTTTTAATTTCCAATATTATATTGTGTTTTTTCTTTTTTTTCTCTTTTTATCACCAAATCATGTTAAGCACCTTAAATTACCCTGTTGTTGAAAGTGTGCTATTCAAATATAATTGCCTTGCCTAGACTGGAATTCGGGGACCTGAGTGGTCTGGGGGGTTGGTATAGTAACAGTAGATCTTCAAAATACTTTGGTACTAAGCCATGTAATGAATATACTAGTAAAAGCATTTTGAATTCTACTCTCTGAGCTACAAGGAGCCAGTAAACATGGGGAGTTAATTTAGCATTTGTAAATTGTATCAGCTGAAATGGCAAACTGGAGTGATGCGAGAGCCTCTGGCCTTTAGAGCTGAAGACCAGATCGCCAGACAGTTCCCAGGGACTCTGAAGGACAGCCACCTTTTGGAGTCTTTTACAAAAATACTTGAGCAGCGAGGCTTCAATCGTGATAAAAAACAAATTATGTCCAACTATTTTCTCTGCTTATATGGACTCTTCCGTCTCATGGTTTATATGCAACCCTGCACGTTGACAGCCCGGACACCATCCCCACACCGACCTTTATCCCGGCATTGCGTAATCTTTTGTGAAAAACACCTGATCACAGCACATTGCCACCACAGGCTGACCAAGTATGAATGACCAAAAAGCGCACTGATGGTGGCATTGTCTTTTGAAACATCCTACTGACACGTGGCTGCAGGATCATATCCCTGGCTCCAACATCTCTCTGCCAGGCTTCCTGACTGTACGAGCAGACCGAAATCTGAAGAGGAGCAGAAAAAGAAAAAGAGGTGGAGTAGCAGTGCTTGTCAACAGCAGATGGTGTCATCCAGGACATGTTACTGTGAAGTGTTGTCTCTGCAGCCCAGATATTGAACTCTTAGCAGTTAGTTTTCATCCATATTATTTACCAAGAGAGTTCACCCGTGTAATTTTGGCAGTTGTTTACATTCCACCTTCAGCCGTTGCTGACAATGCATGTGATGTCATCAGTTCTGTTTTCGCTAAGCTACAGACCCAGCTTCCCGATGCGTTTGTGGCAATACCTTGTGATTTTAATCATGTGTCACTGTCGTCTACACTTCCAACATTTTATCAGTCTGTCAACTGCTCCACAAGAGAAAACAAGACCTTGGATTTGTTTTATACAAATGTAAAGGATGCATACATATCCAAACCAACGCCTTCTCTGGGACAATCGGATCACAATCTTGTTTTTCTCTGCCCAGAATATAAACCACTTGTTCAGAGACATGTGACAAAAATAACTGAGAAAATGGTCACATGAAGCTGAAGAAACTCTACAGGGTTGTTTTGATACCACAAACTGGATGACATGGAGAGGACATCAATGCCATGACTTGGTATGTGACTGACTATATAAACTTCTGTGTGGACAACACCATCCCCACCAGAACAGTGAGATGCTTCCCTAATAAACCCTGGATCGCCAGTGACCTGAAGGAACTGCTAAACAAGAAAAAGAGAGCCTTCAGTGAGGGAAACTGGGAATTATTGGGGAGTATACACAAGCAACTTAAAGTCAAGATCAGAGACAGCAAGGAGGCATACAGGAAGAAGTTGGAGACCAAACTACAGAGGTAAAATATCAGATATCTGGTCAGGGATGAAGAAGATCAAAGGCTTTAATTACAGGAAGGGTTGAATAGATGGAAGCCTGGACAGAGCCAATTAACTGAACACATTCTTCTATAGGTTAACTTCTTAAACTAGCTCAGGGTCGTCAATTCATGTAACCAGTCAAACAGCCACCCCAACCTCCCCTGACCCACAACTTTCCTGTCACACCTCGGATGTTTTATTCTTCACCTCAGTCAAGGTCTCTTCTGCTTCCACAAGTTTGTCTTCAACCAGATCAGCAGATGCTGCTGCTCCCTTTGCCTCCCCCTCCCACTTTTCTGTTTCCAGAAGTCATGTGAAGAGACCTTTGAGAGACTGAACCAGCACAAGTCTGTAGGTCCAGATGGTGGAGATTCTTCAGCACCTGTACAACTTTAGCCTGACCCAGGAGAAGTTTCCTGTGTTGTGGAAGACATCATGCCTTTTTCCAGTAGCAAAGAAAAATCTCCCATCAGTCATTAATGACTTTCGACCTGTTGCCCTGACATCCCACATCATGAAAGTCATAGAGAGACTCCTGTTGGCCCCCCTGAGTAAGCAATCTAGAACATATCAGGACCCGCTGCAGTTTGCTTGTTGTCGTGGAGTTGGTGTTGAAGATGCCATCGTCCACCTGCTTCAACCAACCCACTGTAATCTGGACGAAGTAGACAGCTCTGTGAGGATCATGTTCTTTGATTTCTCCAGTGCATTTACACAATTCAGCCTGAATTGCTCTGTCAAACTCCTGAAAACACTGGTGGAGCCCACAACAATCGCCTAGATCAGTGTTTCTCAAACTTTTTTTTATCATTCCCCACTCTGGACAAAGGAGCATACACAAGCCCCCCATGCTTTTATCGCCCCAACAGAATGGTGACCACGCCTGGTTTTTAAAGTGTTTTATTTATTGAAATAGCCGAGTTAGTCTACAAGTTTTTAAGGGTATAAATTAGTTGAAAAAAGGGGTTGCGCACTGGTATAAAACTAGCTCAGAAATATATGCTGTCAGTAGTTGCTACATGTAGAACTTCAGCTCAGAGTTGGAGAAAATAAAAGTTGCAGTTTTATCAAATTTACAAAGCAAGATACTCATCCCTGTATTTCCTCCGTGGTTGACCGTGTGACTTCTCTTTCTCTGAAACGTTCCCTGCTCTTTTTAGATATTTGTATATTTTGTAGATGGAATCTCTGATAATGCGGCTACTTCAGCTTGTTTTGTTCTGCTGCGATTATATTCCAACGTCAAACTCCCAGCCCGATGTTCCAGGTTCCGGTTCTGTTTACAATAATGATCACAATTGCTAATTTATTTGAGTGTGTTTAATTTTGTGAGAGGGGGGAGGTGGTTGATTTAATTTACAGTGCAGTGAAACATTCACAACGACAGAATCTAGGGGGGAAAAACTATTTAAATCCCGTTGATGTCACGCCCCACCTGCAATACCTCTGCGCCCCACTAGTGGGGCTCGTCCCATAGTTTGAGAAACACTGGCCTAGATCAATGACTAGCCGTAATCTCACCATTCTTTTTTTACTCTGTACACACCTCAGACTTCTGGTACAAATGAGAGACTCTGCAGAAATACTCAGATCACTCTGCAATAATCGGGTCTATCAGAGATGGACAAGAAGCTCAATACAGAGAGCTGGTGGGCCGCTTTGTGACATGGTGTGGAAACAATCATCTTACCTTGAATGTGAACAAAACAAAGAAGATGATTGTAGATTTCAGAAGAAACAGGGATAAGTCAAACACTGTTTCCATCATGAGCGAAGAAGTGAAGTTGGTTGAGGAGTATAAATACCTCAGAGTTCACCTGGACAACAGAGTGGACTGGGGACTGAACAGTTAAGCCGTCTCCAAGAAGTGACAGACTAGACTGTACTTCTTGAGGAAGCTTAGGTACTTGAAAATTTGCAGCAAGATGCTGCAAATCTTCAACAAGTCAGTTGTGGAGAATGTAATCTCTTCAGTCATCATCTGTTGGGGTATCATCATCAGAGCCAGTGATTTAAAAAGGCTCAACAACCTGATAAAGAAGGCTGGTTCTGTTCTGGGGATGACGGTGGAATATTAGGGAACTTTTCTCCAATTGAAGTGATCAGAATTAAGCAACGGCTTTCCTGATTGCTTCAGCGGGAGGAAATCCTGCAACATGTGCTCCTGTATCAGTGGGTAAAGCCTAGTTTTTACTTCTCCATCAGCAAGTTTGCACCCACACGTATTGACAGAGATGTTTTACTTTTATACTTCTTCGTTGGTGTTTCAGTGTTGCAAAGCAATTCTCTGCCAGGACAGCAGGGGTGCAGACCTTTATTGCCGGGTCTGCCTACCATTGCAGTGACATCTCTGGTCGACAACAGTTTATTTACTTTAGCTTGTAAAGGCACATCCAATTAAGAAGCAATGGCTGACAGAGAGTGATTTTTGATCGAGCTGGAAAGCTTTTTACTAGAAGTGCAGCTCATTGAATACTCTAACAACGCATGTAAACAAACAGCGGAATGTTTTGTTGTTCTCTACACCTCCTGGTGTTCAAAATCACCAGAAGGCCATATTAGATAAAATGGCCATGCAATATGAAGCATCTAGTGCCAAAATGTTGCATTGACTACTAACTACATCCACTATAGAGCACCCTTCTGGTGAAAGGATCTGGGGCTGATGTTGGACTGCCCAATCACAGATGTGCGCTCTTCGTTGTGTTCGACAGATAGTAATAAAATTGGGCTTTACTCCTTGTGTCCTTGCATGAGTGATGGAGAGCCCTTGCGTCAACGGATTATAGGGCTACATGTCTCCGCACCTGCAGCAATCTATCACTACCGGTGTTGGTACAAGATGTGCTTGGGTAGCCAGATCTGTTATGGGGCCCTGCGCTTGCTGATAACGCCACACTACGGCAACACCAATCGGACAAACTACATTGTGCCATTTTTAATCCTGCCAAGCACTATATGGTAAAATTTAAAAGTGACATAAATATTAACTACAATTAAGAAAATGTGACATCTTTTCTGGTACTGCTCTTTCACACATGGGCTTTGGAAAGAGTTTAGCAGGTTGTTATTAACCATATTTTGACAGATCAGATTTTCCCTTACAATGAAAATATATTTTACTTTTTTTTTTTTGAATACCCAAAAAGGATGATGAATGTTGAACTATGCATAAAATTAAAGGCATACTCCGAAACTTTTACACCTTTAATTTGTTTTTTTCAAAAGTTATGGTGGAATTTTATCATCTATTATGTTCATTTTTAGAGTTATCACTACCTTACAGGGGTCCTTGGCTTTTTTCTGCTCTATAGAACTTTTGAGCGGCGACCCGCCACTGGAAGTGTTCTGCTTTACGGCAGAGTCATACAGCCTCGCTGTTTAGAGACTGTAGAGATAGCTGATCCACCAAAGAGACCGAGAAATCCCATATCAGAAGAAGCTGGAAAAAGAAAAAGAGAACTTGATAGAGAGCAAAGACCAGAGTAAATTTTGGGCCGGCTTTTCCTCATTGGAGAGTTATTTTGGAACTAACGTCATGTACTACGGACGCCGAGTTAGCCGTGCTGCTAATGGATAGGTAAGTAATCAATGATTTCACCGGCGTTATAGTGTTTGGTCTGGCATGATGTTGTTATACAGTCCTGAGAAAGCTATTTATTCAATGTGTGGAGGTGGATGAACATAGTTTGCACAGTATGCCTTACAGTAGTAATGTGAATTACACAACCGAGTCGATCTCCGTTAGCCATCTAGAAGCTAATGTGATGCTAACGTGTAAGACTCGGTTCTGTAGATAAAGCTGCAAACTCCGGCGTAGTCGCTGTATTTCAGTATATAAGTCAAACGTTTTTCTTTTGGCTTTGTCAAGCTAGTGATTTATATTTTTGTCGTTTGATTTTATTCCTAAAAACACCTAAAGATGTCGGCTGATTCTAGTGTCGGGAGGGGTTTGCTACGTAGCACTTAGACGTTCTCTGTATCTAATCCCACTGTTTGTTTTTTCCAATTACCCCGACCTCCCCCACAAACTGAATACCTAGCTGTGAGATCTTTACTCTAAATTATCCCGATTGTTTCAGTTGACTCGCGAACTGAAACGGCGCTCATTTGTTGTTTGGGCAAGCGATTTGGAAAGCAGCCACTGAAACATGCCTCTAATGAGCGACAGAATGATTTGATTTTACGACAGTGATGTTGCGTGGCAAGCCTGAAGAGGGCGACAGAGAGCAAATATAATGAAAGTTGCGGAGTATGGCTTTAATATCAGACTATCAACAAAAAAGCTCTCACAATTCATATGTGTACATTTTTGCATGTACGGTTTGAATCTGTGGAATTCATCTGTATACTTTATTTGTTTTTATGTTATATACTTGCTATTTGTTTAATAAAGTTCTTTTTTTAAATAAAAACTGCCCACTAAGTTAACGTACCAACGTCCTGCCAATCATGTAAGCGGAATGTCAGCATCCAGCCAGTCGTGTAATACGTCGTCATAGGGAGGCACAGGGCCCTGAGCAGATCTGGTACCTATTCCGATTTGTGTCCGGTGCAGTCACAAATGCGCTCCATGCCTCCGTAAGTCGTTATCGCGCTCCCGGTTAGTGAGATGCATTGGGTACTGTGTTCAGGTCTGAGATGATGCTCAGATGCTCTCATGGGAATCCTTTTTTTTTTTTTTATTGATTCAGTTACCTGAACTATTTGTGTAAAGCTGAAAATGTCTGCACCAAGTGGTCAGGTGTGTGAAATGCAATCTGTCAAATTAACCGATGGCTTTCAGCTTTTTCTTTCAATGTTTAGAAAGAACTGTCAAATAGGGAAAATATTCTGTTCTTGCTCACTCTGTTTTTTTAATAGCTTAAGCACAATTGGACTGGATGGCAAACATCCATGAACATGAATATCTAAGGTTTTAACACATGTTCTGAGTTGGAATTGGGTCTGAGCTTTGACTTGGCCATTGTAACATACATGGAAATGCTTTGATTTAATCATTTCATGGCTATATCACTAAACACAACAACAAATCAAAAAGCAATACAATAAATTCAAAGAAACATAACAAAAATTGAAAAACACTACAACAAATAAAAAAACACAATAAATAAAAAAACACTGCAACAAATTCAAAAACACTACAACAAATCGAAAAACATAAAAAATCAAAAAACACTACAACAAATCGAAAAACATAACAAAAAATCAAAAAACACTACAACAAATTCAAAAACAAAAATAAATCACAAAATACTACAACACTGAAAAAATACTACAACAAAAAGAAAAAACACTACAACAAATTAAAACATAACAGCAAATTCAATAACACTACTACAAATTCAAAAACATTTGAACTGAAACCGGAAGAGGTAGGTACCAGTGTGTGCAACATGAGGCATCACTGATTGGATGATGGAGCCGCTCGTCTTTTCAATCGGAAGTTATCCTGCCTGTAGTGCATTTTTCAAACATGAATTTTACCGATGACCCAAACGTTGCTGCCACTATTCATGAATATTTTGATTCGGGGCATACATCCAATGTTATACTGGATATGCTCAAGACTAACCACAAAATTTCAATCAGTATCCGTACACTGAAGACTCCTTTAAAGGACGCTGGACTGTATAGGCGAGGCAACTACTCTCAACTACCTGAGGTGAGACGTGCCATTTTGACCGAGCTTCGAGGACCAGGACAGTTGTTCGGCTATTGAACCATGTGGGAAATTCTCAGACAAAAACACAAGCCGCATGTTGAAGGTAATGTAGTTATGAGGCTGCTGAGAGAACTGAATCCTCAAAGAATAGCTTTGAGAACTCGCAGGACGAGGCTGAAGTTGGTTTCTGTTTCTAGCTTCCGATTCGGGAAATGGCTAAAGGGCAATTAAACCAAAATTTTCTCTACTCTGAGCATCTTTAATCTGCTCTAGTTAAAAAACTACATAACGCAGACATTTCAATAGAAACCAACTTCAGCCTTGTCTTGCGAGTTCTCAAAGCGATTTACTGTGGAATCAGTTCTCTCAGCAGCCTTATAACTACATTACATTTACTAACATGCAGATTGTGTTGTCTGAGGATTTGCCACACGGTTCTTTACCTGAACAACTGTCCTGGTCCTCGAAGTCCCCCCCTCCCAATTTGACATACAGTAAAAGTGCAAATTCTACACACAATTATTTACATTTAATTACTACTTTAGTCTAACACATGAAAAATCTCACTAAATACTTGGAAGTTTGTAATTGTATTTGGACAAGTAAACTATAAAATCAAAGAGGTATTGATACTTTTGCAAGGCATTGAACTTCAGTATAATTTCCTGTTAAAGTTCCGTTCAGCAGAAATATTAGTTTCAGCTCAGCCTTCCTTTCTTGGAAAGGTGTAGGAGACTGTACCACAGTCAGGTCTTGGTGGATTATAACTCACACCAGGTATACATGTGTGATGCCACCCACAGATTCATCATCTGCTCTTTTATCTTGCAGCATAATATTGTAGATTCCCTTAGTCACTGTGTGAGTGAATATAAACTTATTTATTTCAAATGTATTTGATCAGGAACAAGACATAAAACAATGTTACACTTAAAAGAAACCATCCTGTCTTTAGCCTCTCTAGACAAAGGCTAATTAGCAGACAAAGTCCCTGATTAGGCTTTAATGTTTAAAATTCATAATTCATAGAAACTTACTTAAAACAAACTGTATAAAACTTCAATGAAAAAAATAACAATGCATAAAAAATGCTGAGCAGTGTAAGCTGTACATGTTTAAGTGTTCACATATTTGTCTGATGCTAGATCATGTAAAGGTTCGAGGGTTTGTCAATAGTTTGATTATTGGTAGTTTTTCTTGAATATTATAGGGTAATCATGTCTTTTTTTATCATGACAGATTTTTAAAATAAGTCTAGCAGCAAACAGCAATGATACAACAGAGGCTATTTTTAACACTAATCCTATCTTGTGTTACTGTAAAACGACTAAAATGACTCTGTTCAGTAAATTGCATTTGAATAACACGATTATCTCTGGAGCTAATTGCTACAGAACAGTTGTTGCAGATGACAAATGAGAACAACGCCTCTTTATTTAGTAATAACTAGTGTTAAATTTATTCTGCACCATTAAGCAAACCCCGTGTGTATGCAAGAAATACAAATTAATATTTTTATTATACTACTGAACATGTTTCTGCCTGTGTGGTTTTAGGTACACCGAGATGATCTAAATTAAAAATGCTGCCCATTGTTCAAAAAGCAGGCAGGATCTAAATCCTAAACTTAAATAGAATCTTGATAATAAAAATTGACTTCATTATGAATGTACTGAAACCTTTTTCCTTTAAAACTGAGAATTGTACTTGCCTGGATTTTTGAGACTGCCTTACAGTAAGAGTCCTGCTGCGTTTCATCATGATGACAGGGAATCGTAGATGCTCATCAGGATGTGATGGCTCTAATGACTGTAAAAGTAAATAAAAAAAAAACTCTATGCACTGTTGGATTTTAATATAAATGTGATTATAATGCTGAAAAGTAAGAATGTTTTGTGGTAATTAAAAGAAAATGAAGAATTAACCTATTAGAATAATCCAACAGGATGTTCCACTTACCTCAGTAAAAAAACGGTCCACTAAATAACTTTCACATCAATTATATATTAAATCATATAGGAGCAAAATAGTATCCAAACACAGTCCCCGAGCAGGAACCGCCTCATTTGCTTGTCAGACTGTCAGTGTGCCTACCACCCATGCTTCTCATAGAGCCTGTGTTTGTGAGCCTCTTAGGCGGGTTTGAGCAGATTTATAGGTGTGTCCTGCATCAGGATTATTTTTTTTTCATTTTTTTTTCTATAAATACCCCTTTAAGCCCCTACAAAAACAGATTGGTGTGGTAACACTTATAACAGATAACAGATGCTTATAAACCATAAGCAACACTTAGTAAATAATTGAATAATAATGAACGAAACATTTACAGAGATTTGCAAATGGTTAGGAAATGCTATAGTAATATTAAATAAAGGGGTTGTTCCTTATTTACATTTTTTTACAAAATTATAAAATTATGATTAAATAATAATATTTCAACAATAACAAACATTTAAATCTGTTTGTAAAACCAAACCAGTTCACCTTTCTCAGATTAATTGTGCATCATTTTTAAACATTGGCCATGACCCTGCAATGGATAAGCAGTATAGATGATGGATATATAGATGTAAACAATGGAAAATGTAATTAGGAAATACTATTTCTAAATAATTATCTTTAAACCATTAGGTCTGATTGAAATAAAAACCATGGAAGCAAAAACTAAATAAGGTATAAATCACCTCCCGGTTAAACTAACGTTTACTCAATGTCTATATTCACTGCATCCAGTAGTATTACACAGTAAACTAATTAGGAACAAAACATTTGGATGTTTTTTATTAATGATTAGTTATGGAGAGAAAGACTTCGAATGGCCCAGATTCACCTCTCCTGTTTCAAATGTGTTACTCTTTACCAGATGTTTAGTCACTTCCGCATGCATTCTAAATGAAGTCAGCGCGACATTTTGCGTTTTAGTATTAACATGATTTAACCCAACCAATCAGCGGAGATCAATTTCATCACAGTTGTACCATTGGGTCGTTCGATCAGTTTGTGATTCGCCAAACTTTAATCTGTTTAATCTGATATCAAACAAGGTGTAGCAGCAAAGATATATTTAATCGAATAGGTTTATCATCCACAAGGAGTCGCGTTTCACAACACCAAAAACAAATCATGTTTGAAACAGGGTCCCAGACTGGCGAAACCTCACAACGCTGGCTCAGTTTTATCCGTGATTATGAGCTCTCCAGCATTAATTCTGAGTGGATGACATTGTCGCCCCATTCCTATATTTAACGCACATGCACAACTCTGTGATAAAGTAAACACACAGGGCGCTGTATGGTGTTGCGGTCCTAATAAAGCAAATACTGACCTTATTATGGATCCTAGAATACGATTTACTGCCCCTCCTCTATCTACCACAGACACCATAGGCTTTTGAATAAAGCTCTCATTTGAAGCTGTCGTGTTTGCCACTGGGTTGACTGCGCATGCTCAGTGTTCTTTTCTGTGTTTCTCTGGCAGTGTCACAGCACCGCCAGTTGGCCCTGCACATGTATGTACAATATATATGCAGCATTTTAGCCAGTTTGTGTGAATCCATTTGGACAGCCTTTTTGATTATTGTGGTGCTGTTTTTACAGACTGTTTTTGAAACTATACCAATTTTGTCTCCATGTAGAGCATTTTTTGTTTTTGTTTTGTTTTTTACAAGCAAACTACATCACAATTTTCCCCAGACGTTTTAGGACATTTTGCAGTTATTCGGTAAGAAAATTGACCCACGTACAACGATTTTTACAGGTAAAGATACTCAATATGAGTGGTTTCTAAAGGGTCTCATGACTGTTATGTTATACCTGAATTGCATAGGTTTACTGCTTTTCAAGTATATAACTAATTATTGTCATTCATAATAATAACAGTAATTAAATCAGTAATGCTATTGCATGTATTTAGCAGATTTCTACTAAGATGTTCTATGGTAAGTGAAGGAGGACAGCTATTTTGCCAGCCCACTTTGCCAACAGAGACAATGACGAAGAGGAGGAACATGACAGTAACCTCTAACATATTCTAATTTTCTATTTTGGATCTACAATGGTACTTATTGTTCAACAATATAACTTTCTAAAATATTCTACAGTATTTTACTATAAATATTCTATATTGTATGATAATTGTAAAAGAATCTGTTATTCTATAGTGATCTAATATAAATATATACATAATTTATAATGTTCTAAAATGTGCTAGATTATTCTAAAGTGTCTTATAAAACTGTATGATTTTCTAAATTAACCTTTTCATGTTTTTTGTATATATTCTCCCATCACAGTTTACAATTTATTAACAAAGTGTTAGCATGAATCTGGGTCATTCAAAGTCTTTCCATGTGGCTTGTATATAAATGTTTTATAAAAGTTTAGTAACATGAACAAGTAATCAATAACTGTTATTTTTTTCTGTACTTCTCCTTGGATGCTTGACCTGCACATTGGAGAGGCAATGCATTCTAAGATAACTAATCATTTCCAAAAAAAAAAAACATCTAAATGTTTTGTTCCTGATTAGTTTAATGTCTAATACTACTGATGCAGTGAATATAGACATTCAGTAAATGTTAATTTAACACATTGATAGGTAATTTATGCATAATTTAGTTAATGCATTCTTAGTTTTTATGTCAATCATAACTAATGGTTTACACGCTTATGTTATTATGATAATCACATAGATACATATTATTTAGAATAGTTTACCAACTATTTTTAAAGTACATTTTCCAGTATTTACATATTATGTACAATTAATTTGAAGAAAGTGAACTGGTTTGATTTTGCAAACAGAATTAAAGGTGTGTTATTTTTTTTACATATGTATTTAATCATAATGTTATAATTTACTAATGTTTTGAATGAGAAATAGCCTGTTTAATAAAACATTTCCTAATCATTTACAAATCTCAGTAAATGTGTTATTAATTATTTGCTAAGTGTTACTAATGCTTTATAGGCATCTGTTAGTGTTGCCAGTTAAAAGTGGATACTAGAAAAACTAAAGTAAAACTACAGTATGCACATATCTTAGATTAAGGTAAACTTTTAGGCCCTGTCTACACAGACATGAAACCAGGTGTAGCAGCAAAGATATTTAATCGAATACGTGTCTCATTCACAAGGAGCCAGCGATTCAGGACACCAAAAAACGATAATGAAACCGGTTCCCAGAGTGGAGAAATTTCACAACGCCAGCTCAGTTGTCTCCGTGATTATGAGCTTTCTGGCATATATTCTGATTGGATGACGTTGCCGACCCATTCCTATATTTAACCTGCCTGCGGAACTCTGTGATAAAGTAAACCACTATGGCGACACACGGTGTTGCGGTCCTAATAAAGCAAATACTGACCTTTATTATGGATCCTACAATACAATTTACTGTCCCTCCCTTATCACCAGCAGAAACAATTGATCCAGAGAACCACAGACACCATATGCTTTTGAATAAAGATCTCATTTGAAGCTATTTGTCGTGTTTGCCACCAGTTTGACTGCACATGTTCAGTGTTCTTTTAATGTGCTTCTCTGTCAGTGTCACAGCGCCACCAGTTGCCCTGGCATATATATATTGTGGTGCTGTTTTTAGAAAAACTCTGTTTTTGAAACTATACCCATTTTGTCTCCATGTAGAGCAGGCCTTAGATAGCCAGATTTGATCCACCTTTGGTTTTTGATAGGAGTCTCTGTCGGTGTGTTTTCGACACTGTTAATACAGATGGTGCAGTGTCCTAAAATGTTACTCCGTGTTCTGAGGACAGCAAACAAATGAAAAAGCGGATTTTCTCAAATCCTCTTAAATCATGATGCAATCAAAAATAAAAGGTAAAAGGGTACCGACACACCTAAGCTTTTAGCCTATAAGCAAGGAAAATGATCAGTTCAAACCATGTGAAAGGAGCATATATAAATAAATAGCCTATAGCTGAAACATTTATTTGGATCAAACCTCCTTGATAGGGGTCTGCACGTAAGCACAGATACTGCTTTTTCATTATTGCACTCATTTTCCAGACATACGCTATAATTTGCATGGACAGTGAAAGGGTATAAACACTGGACTAGGAACTGTTGTTTTTGTGCGCAAAAGATATATTATAGGTTAGTCATGTGCAGTGTTTAAAATCTCCTATGCACCTTCCAAAAAATTCAGAAACTATATTTATTGTAGTAATTCATAACCAAACATAAAATTCAAATGTTATAGAAATTGTTTAGACATAGAGTAACTTATTTCTAGCGCTTAGAGTTAAGAAAAATACAAAATTTATGACATTTAAGAAATGTTCTGTTGTGGCCATACAATCATTGAGAAGACAGCTGATTATGGCAGTTGTTGTCCAGCATACAGTCAGTCCACAAAGATAGTAAGTCAGAAGAAAAAGTCATTCCTAACAAGGTGTCTATTCACAACACACTGTGTCAAAGCATTTTATCGGAAAGTAAGGTGGAAGGAAAAACTATGGCAGCAAAAAAAACTATAAAGAGGGATAACCGTTGCCTTGGGAGGATTGTGAAGCAGTCTTCAAGAGTTTTGTCCGGGGTCCACGGTTCAAAAGCCACCACACAAAAGTGCATCTAGGACATGGGCAACTTTTGCATGTCTTGTTTTAAGCCACTCCTACACCAGATTACACCCGGTTCTTTTTTTCAGGAGGACTTGGTACCTGCCCACACTACCAAAAGTACAAACGTGTGGTTATATAAGCAGATGTTAGAGCAAGATGAAGACAAGACAGGAGACAGGACCCAATATAGCAGATGAGCTGAAGATTACAGCTAAAGAAACCTGGGCTTCTTCAACACCTCAGCACTGACCAGAGGCTGATAGTCTCCATACAACACGGGATAGATATACCTAGTAATGCAGTAAATGGGCACAGTTTTAGTAGGCTGACCTTTCAGATTTAGAAATGCTTTATTATATTTACATTATTTCTCCCAAGTATTATTGCAAGTTTCTGAAAAACGGAATTTGAGATTTTTATTAACTGTAAACTATAGTCACTGAAATTCACAGAAATAAATGCTTGATATAGGCTATATCATTGTGTGTAATGAATCGGTATGTTTCACCATGTTACTTGAATTACTGAAATAAAGGATCTTTTTTCATGACAATAATTTTTTTAGACATTTTAAGACTGTCTTGCTTTGACGCCCCTCCCATCAGGTGCCTCTGGTTTTTCTCGAAATTGGTCCACGAAAAGAAATAATTAATTCCTTCAAATAACCCGACTGTCAAATATTGAAAGGTGCTTTCAAAGGTGATGGATTTTATTTAACTAAATTTGTTCTTTCTGCATGATTGAAACGTAGGCCTAGGCTATTCTATTCGGAAACACTGGTAAGAATGGCAACGAGTTATCTTTTAGGTATACTATATATACCTATAAGTACTTCACTCGTTTTATGTGTTACTGAGTAAATACCAGTTTGTTTACAGCTTAGTTTTTATGTTTATTGAGGTTCGGTCTTCGTTTTAATGTATTTCCGACGCTTTTTGGTGTACGTGAAGGCAGCAAGTGGTTGTTAAGGAACTGCGTCTCCCCGGTTGCTATCATGGAAGTACACAAGAGCGCAAGCGGGAAGTCGTACCTACCTATCTCTATCAAATGACTTTTCATCGGCGATGCAGGTGCTGTTTGTGGGAAAGCATGTCTCTAAATGGATTTGAACATTTTAAACTTACCGTGAAGACGGATGAGTGAAGTAGCATTTATCGGCGTGACGTAGTGAAAACAGGCAGCGGCTCAGACCTGGACCTGCTCCGTTCATAAAAAAAAAAAAAAAAAAAAACAAGATCCTGGGAGGATGCAAGCTCTACAAGGAAACTTCTCCTATCTTTTGTATCCTTAAATGATTTGTTTTATTGGTCTCACGTACAGGGAAGTCGTTCTCGCACATCAACGCCTGACATCTGATAACGTGGTCGAGGAACTTGAAATTAATATAGGGCTTATGCGAGCAGTCTGTTTAATTCATGAGATTATTCGTGATGTTCTCCAGTCACAGGTATGACACCCATCTTGTAACGCTTTGTTTTTTCCTTAGCGTGAGACTCTGCCTCCTAGAAATTCTAGGCTGGGATCTAACGGGAATCTCGAAAATGAGAGGCAACATTTGTTTCAGCAGCAGAAGTTCTGCAAAGCCCGAGCTCGGAAGTTTTTACTGGAAACCAATCGACGGAGAAAGTCAGTGCCCCTCTTTGCTTTCCTTTGTTTTTTCTTCGTTTGACTTGCTTTGACAAGATGTTTGCAGGTTGCAAACCAAAACCTTTCCGGAGAGACTCGGGTTACAGGACCTAGGGCCAGGCCCCTCACCCCCTCACCCTGGAAGATGTCATTGTTGCACTACAAGACCTTTCACTCATTATTGCAAGATCTGGAAGGAGTCGCAGTTTGAGTTTTCCAGCTTCAGAGTAAGATCTGTCACTTCTCTGAGGGCTAAAGCTGGAAAGGTCATTCCCACATGAGTCTAAATCCTGTAGAGAAAGTAATGACCTTCTAAACGTGTTTCCGTATCAGCAAAAGCTAAATGTGTGAAGTAATGTTTTTAAATCAGTAAGCAACATTTATTTGGTTATAAAGGGAAACGTTTTGGGGCTTTTTTTCTCCCTTCTTTCTTCATGAGTTATAACAAATATTTGAAAGAGAAATGGAACATGCTGAATATTTTTAGATTATTTTTTTTTGCTCTTGAATTTACATTTTAAAACTCTAACTCCTGAAAGATGCATTCATTTACATAAATACATTACTACATTGCCTTGAAAAAGCATCCACTTTAAACTTTTTCACATTTTGTCCCATTACAACCACAAACTACAATGCATCGTTCTGGGATTTTATAGGACAAATAATTGGGAATTTGAAGGAAAATGAAGCATGATTTTTATAGATTTTAACAAACAAAGGTCTGAAAAAAGTGGCATGGATTTGCTTTGCCACCCATTATTCTGATACCCCAAATAGGCCTTTAAAAGTCCTCTAGTTAGTAAACAGAGTTGATCTTTGTAGAACCACCATTGGTGTATATACAGCTTCAGGTCTTTTGATGTATGTCTCAAATAGCTTTCCACTTCTGGAGAGTGAATTTTTCTCCTTTTTCAGTTTTTTTTATAAATAGCTTAAGCTCAGTCAGATTGGATCTAGAGAGTCTGTGAACATCAATTAAGTCTTATCACGGTTCTTACTTCGTTTTAATTCTGTTCTTTGACTCAGCCATTTTACCACATGAATATATATTTTTTTAAACCATTTCCTGGATGTATGTTTAGGGTCATTGTTCTACAGGAATGAGTACCCCTGCCCCACTCTCAAGTCTTTTGGACAGGTTTTCTTACCCTATATCTGGTTCCATCTATCCGATCTGATCATCTCCCATGATCCTGCTGAAGAATAGCGGCCCCAGAGCTTTATACTGCCACTATCATGTTGTTTGGTGGTAGGGATGATGCTTTCAGCAGGTTAGTTTTCTGCCTCACACATTATTTTGCAAATAGTGCCAGAAGTTAGTTAGGTTTGCACAGCATCTTCCACATGTTTGCTGTGTGCCCTATATGGCTTGTAACAAACTTTATACAGGACCTAATATGATTTTCTTCTAGCCATTCTTTCATTAAAGCCCAATTTATGGAGTCTAAAACTTTTTTCCTCAACAGAGAGATGTGTCTATCTAGAGCCCCCACAGTTACCATGGGCCTCTTGGCTGCTTCTCTGATTATTACTCTCCTTTTCCAACCTGTCAGTTTAGGTGGACAGCCATGCCTTTGTAAGTTGTCGATTGCGCCAAACTCTTTTCCATTTTTGGTTGATGGATTGACCAGTGATCCGTGAGATGCTTAAAGCTTAGGACGTTGTTTCATTACGAAACCCTGCCTTAAAGTTCTCCACAACTTTATTCCTGACCTGCCTGCTGTGTTCCTTGGTCGCCATGTTGTTGTTTGTTCACTAATGGTTCTCTAACACTATCTCCGAGGCTCTCACAGAACAGCTGAATCCTAATTAAATTAAACACAAGTTCTGAAACCTCTAAACTCCTGAAAGCAATTGGTTTCACTGGATTTTATTTTTTTTATGATAATGTTACTCATCTGTCACATCAAAATCACAAAATATATATGAAATATATTAAAGTATGGTTGTAAGATGGCTAAGTGTACTTTTGCAATGCAATGTATGTCTAAAATAAAATAAAAAAGTATATTTATTGCTTTAACCTATTAATTTGTCCATGGTTTCAGCTGTAGTGAATAAATGCATATATTGCTTGTGTTTACATTCGTTGAATATTCCGTTTTTTGTTTTCGCTTTTTTCTTCCCTGAGCCAATCCTGCAGTGAGCTCCTATTATTCATTAATGACTATCATGAAACATATCTGAAGGGACAGACTCAGGTTTCTGTATCTATAATGGGTCTGCAGTGCATTTAACAGGTTAGAATGAGCCTCGCATAAATGCTCTTCCACTGCTTTTATGGCTCAGAGCTTTGGATGAACGGCGGAAGCAGTGGGACGTTCAAGAGCAGCGCCTGAGAGAGAACATCCTGCAACAGCGCAGACAGCAGGTGCAGTATGCGACCCAGCGTTTCCAAAGAGCCCATTTACCTCCTTCTCAGAGATACAGGCAAAGTTAGTGTCGGGTTTCACCCACATATCTTTACAACTAAGATGTAGTTTAATAAAAAACCACACGTTATATTGATGCTTCATTTTTATGTTTTAGCTATCAGAAGAAATGCCACAAATATTGAAGAGGCACTCACTCAAATCCAAGGCTGGTTTACCCAGAACAACTCTGTGCTGTCAACCACGAACCCTCGCAGGTAATAGGCTGACTAAGCTTCTCATATTCACACTCAAAACTTGTATCACCGTGGAAAAAAGAAAACCTCAACAACAACAAAAAACAAGAGGATTTGCAGGGTGGCAGAGATAAAATTGAGGGGGAAAAAACACGATGAACCATCAAATATACACAGAACTTCTCAAATCATACAATGATTCAGCAACAAATGCATACTTTTCCAAAATCATCTCAAATCATAAAAATAATCCCAAAACTCTATTTTCCACAATTGACAAAAACAATTAACCATACTACTAATGCATATCAGAAAACCCCCTCAAACACTCTATGTGAGGAGTTCGCAGACCACTTCAGAGGGAAGGTAGACACATCAGATGAAATATTTTATCTTCTCAAATAAATATGATTTTAGACAAATCTGAAGGTATCCCTTTACCAGAGGAAACGCTGGACAGTTTTTTTTCTGGTAGAAGCTGATATTCTTGACAATGTGAGGCCCACCACATGTCTTTTGGACCCAATTCCCACTTAATTTTTTAAGCCATTTTATGGATTTTTTAGAGATGAGATTTTAACCTTGATGAATTGCTCCCTTCAGACGGGGGTCTTTCCTGCCATGAGGCCCCTGTTGCAGATGAGCACTTTAGATTTTAATGATTTTAACAATTTTAGACCGGTATCTAACTAACCGTTTTTAAGCAAAATTTTAGAAAAGCTTGTTTTAATTCATTTAAATGATTTTATTAATATACTCAATGTCCTGGATAAATTTCAGTCTGGGCTGACTTTTATCCCTCACATTAAAAATATCACCAAAATAGGTTTTTATCATCTAAAGAACATCGCCAGAGTCCGCCCCATTCTCTCTCGCGCCAACACGGAAACACTCATGCATGCTTTTATCTCCAGTAAAATTGATTACTGTAATGCCCTGCTTTCTGGTCTTCCCAAAAAGAATATCTCAGGTTTCAGACTTCTACAAAATTCACCAGCATGTGTCCTGTCGAAGACCAGGAGACGGGAGCACATTACACCTGTCTTAAATTCATTGCGTTGGCTCCCCGTATCGTTTAGGATTGATTTTAAGGGTCTTTTAATTATTTTTAAGTGTGTTAATGGTCTTGGACCTTCTTATCTCTCTGAACTGCTTTCACAATATGAACCTTCGCGGTCTTTGCGCTCCTCTGGCAGCCGTCTCCTTGTCATCCCTAAAGTAGGGACACACACTCATGGTGAGGCGTCTTTCCATTATTATGACCCTCACCTCTGGAACATGCTGCCAGAGGACCTCAGGGCCGCAGAGAACGTTCATGTTTTTAAGAGCAGGCTCAAGACTCACCTTTTTAACCTAGCTTTTATTATTGATTATTGCTTATATTTTTAGTGTTTTACTTCGTAGTCCTATCATATGTATCCCCTTTTTTTATACTTGAATCTGTTATTTTAATCTTCCTGCCAGTGTTTCCTCTGTGGGAGCCCTCTGCCTCGGGAGCGGTGGTCGGCTGTTGCCGCCTGGGTGCTCTCCAGGTAACGCTTGGGTGGAGGTGGGGGTCTCTGCCTTTCCTCCTCTGGGCGCCCTGTGTGCTTCGGCTGCTGCGGTAGATCTGCTGCCGCCGGTGCAGATGGCTCCCTTGATGGCGTTTCCTTACCTGACTCATCTGCACTTGGCCCAGTGTCCTTTTTATTTTTGTTCTTAATTGTTTTTGTGAATGGGAGTTGGGTTGGGGGGAAGGGGGTATAACAATGATCATGCTTTTAAATCAGTGGGTGAGGGATTCTAATATGGTTTATGTGGCGTCAATTTAATCTGTAAAGCACTTTGAGTTGCAACTCCTGTATGAAAACCGCTTTATAAATAAAGTTTGATTTGATTATACACATATCAACATATAGTAGTAATAACAATACAGGTATTGAATAACATTTTATGCTGTCATTCATATTTCACTCATTTTGATATAAAATACACACTGCTTAACAAAGAAAAGTCTTCAATAAAGCAAACATCTACCACAGCCATATTTTGACAAGTTTCAAGAATGTCATTGATTTTTTTGTTAGTTTGTTTTTTGTCCAGATCTGTGTAAAGCTTTTGCAGATTTCTTGAATTAATAACTGCAAAGACTTTAAAGTTTTTCTAGCGCATCTCAACGATTCTCAGTAAAGTCTAAGCTCTGCAGTGGTCACTCAGAGAATTACAATAGCTTTCACAGTCCCTGCAACACTGCAAGAAATCTTTGGATTGCTTAGAATACACTGGCCACTTTATAAGGCACGTGATGAACTACTCGTTAACACAAACAGCGCATTAGCCAGTCACATGACAGATATTCAGTGTTTTTAGGCATCTAGACATCCTGAGGACAACTAGTTGAATGTCAAACCAATTATCAGATTGGAGAGAACAGGCTTTGAATGTGGCATGCTTGTTGGTGCCAGATGGCTAGGTCTGAATATTTCAGAAACTTCTGAACTGCTAGGAAAATCATCTTTCAGGGTTCACAGAACTTGGCGTGAAAAGTTGAAAGGATACAGTGAGCAGCAGCTTAAATAGCCATTTTATTTAAACCAAGGTGTGTGGAACCTTGAAGCAGATGGGCTCCAGCGGCAGAAGACCACACCCATTGGAAACTGAGGCTACAGATTATCGTCAGAATGAATTCTGACTCTCATTTAGAGGGGCAAAGCTGGCGGTGGAGGTGTACTTGTGTGCAGTATATTTTCTTGGAGCAGTTTGGGCACCTGAGTACCAAGCATTCTTTGAACACCACAACTGACTTAAGAAGTGTTCCTCACCCCGTCTGTCCAGTTGTGACCACATTGTACCAACTTCCAGCAGAATATTGAAGCATGTCACAAGGCCCCTTTAGTCTCAAACTGGGTCCTTGAACATGACGGGGTTAAATATACTGATGTGCATCCACAGCCACCGGATCTCAACCCATCAGAGCACCTTTGGGATATCTTGGAGCAAGGGATTTTCATTATTGGTGTTGACATAGACCAAAATATCTGAGTATTGTCACAAGCACCAGGTTAAATCCATGCTACAAGGAATTAAGGCAGTTCAGAAGGCAAAGGAAGGTCTAAAGTGGCAGTAGCAGTGGCCGGGGAACATAAATCTGTCTGAACATTTCTGATGATGATTTTATTAAATCAATCTGCAAACATTGATTAATGAATCAGCTGATCAGTTCTGGAGATGCACCCATTCAAAATACACTCATTAGAGAAACAGATGCACTAAGTGAGGGCTCAGTTCAATTTATTCCCACTTGCAACAAAGCAACATTTTAGGCGTTATCACTCTGCGAGGAGGAAAAACAGGAAAACAGGAACAGCCTTTGCAAATACAGCTGAAACTCGAAAAATGTTAATATTGTGCAAAAGTGCATTTCTTCCAGTAATTCAACTTAAAGGTGAAACTAATATGTGAGATAGACTCACTACATGCAAAGCAAGATATTTCTAGTATTTTGATGATTATGCCTTACAGCTTATAAAAAACACCAAATTCAAAATCTCAGAAAATTACAATATTACATGCAATCAATAAAACAACGATTTTAAATAGAGAAATGTCAGACCTCTGAAAAGTTTACTCCTGCATATGTACTCAGTATTTGATTTGGGCCCCTTTTGCATCAATTACTTCCTTAATGCATCGTGGCATGGATGCTGTCAGCCTGTGGCTCTGCTGAGGTGTTATGGACGACCAGGATGCTTTAATAGCGGCCTTCAGCTCTTCTGCATTGTTCGGTCTCATGTCTCGTCTTTCTTTTGGCAATGCCCTATAGGTTCTCCATGGGCTTCAGCTCAGGCAAGTGCTGGCCAATCAAGCACAGTAATCCTATGGTCATTGAACCAGATGTTGGCAGTGTGGGCAGGTGCCAACTCTTGCTGGAAATTTGAAGTCAGCATCTCCATAAAGCTCGTCTGCGGAAGGAAGCATGAAGTGCTCCAAAATGTCTTGGTAGATGGCTACGTTGAATCTGGACTTAATAAAGCACAGTGGCCCAACATCAGCAGATGACATGGCTCCCCAAATCAACACAGACTGTGGAAACTTAACACTGAAGCATCTTTGATTGTGTGCCTTTCCATTCTTCCTCCAGACTCTGGGACCTTGGTTTTTAAATGAGTTGCAAAATTTACTCTCATCAGAAAAGAGGACTTTGGACCATTGAGCAACAGACCAGTTAATTTTTTCTTTAGCCCAGGTAAGACGCTTCTGATGTTGTTGTTCTTGTTGTTCAGGAGCGGCATGACAAGAGTAATACGACATTTGAAGCCCATGTCCAGGATCCGTCTGTGTGTGGTGGCTCTTGATGCACTAACTCTAGCCTCAGTCCACTTCTTGTGAAGGTCCCCAACACTTTTAAATGGCCTTTTCCTGACAAACCTCTCCAGGCTGTGGTCATCCCTGCTGCTTGTGCACCTTTTTCTTCCACACTTTTTCCCTTCCACATAACTTGCTATTAAGGTGCTTTGATACAGAGCTTTGGGAACATCCAACTTCTTTTCGAATTACCTTTTGAGGTTTTCCCTCCTTATGGAGGGTGTCAATGATGGTTTTCTGCACAACTGTCAGGTCAGCAGTCTTCCCCATGATTTGAACCAGACTGAGATACCATTTAAAGGCTCAGGAACCCTTTGTAGGTGTTTTGGATTAATTAGCTGATCAGAGTGAGAGACTTTGACCATAAAATATTGAACCTTTCCACAATATTTTAATTCTCTGAGAGATTTTGAATTTGGGATTTTCTTAAGCTGTAAATCATAATTATCAAAATTATAACAAATAAAGGCTTGAAATATCTCACTTTGCATGCAATGACTCTATCTCATATATTAGTTTCACCTGTAGAACCTAACCAACATTGAATCAGCACTCTCCTTGCCTGTGCGGGTTCTTTAATGTTCAGCCATAATTTGACCTTTTGAAAACAAAGCAACATCTTTTACAGATAACAGAATATAAATTCTAACAACTCAGCTTTCCATTAGGATGCTCCTGGCTATTTAGTTATTTAACTCTAAGATGTTAAATTTTTTTTATTGGATTTTGAATGCTTTTGTTTGTTTTTTACAAGCTGAAGGAGGAATATTCTGTTTTATTTTCTGTATTTTCTGTTTGAAAAAGTTGCCCTCCAACTACAAAGCCTCCCACAGTTTCCAAATCCTCTCACCGCCGAGCGCTCTCCGATGTGGAGGCCTACGCCAAACTGCTTCAGGAGCAGTGCACGATGGAGGAGCTGGAAGATCATAGTCTAGAGGTATTGATGTCATTTCATTTCAACAGCTTAGATGTGGGTGCTCTTATCGAGTTGTATTACTTTATCTGGTGGAGTCATAATATTTCTGCACCAAGTTTATTTATATGTTTTGTTTCCATTTTATACTGTAGGTGAACCAAAACGATTTGTTAACTGATTCTTTTTTGCACCTTATTTCCAAGTCCTTCAATTCACTTTCTTTGTGTTTCAGCACGGTTATTTTAGATGTGTTTACAGGAAAGCCAGGTTGTCATAAGTTGTTGAAGAATTAAGTTTAAGGAAAGGCTAAATGATTCTCTCTGAAATTTATGTTCATTATTGTTTAATAAAATGTATTTTCTGTCCATCTTCAGTCATCAAAATTGTTTAAATATTTAGATCTGTCAGTTTCAACCTGTAAACCTGTCAATCTAATTAGCAGTTTACAATGTGAATTCCCATTGAGTTTCTTTCTCAGCAGATTTAACTAGAACCTTAAATTATGTTTTATCATATTATAAAACTGTTTTATTTGGTAAAGATAATAGAATAATTTCTTGTGTAAAATTTAAATACATCTTGGTCAATTCTATTAACAAAATATTTTATTAATTAATAATCCAAAAAGGATATCAAATGTTCCCTTTTGGATGAATAAAGTATTTCTGCACCACCACTAGAGGGAGCCCTTGGATATAGACAGTTTGATTTTCATTAACACTTTTCTTGGATGCCAACAACCTTCAACCAACTATGGGGGAATGTTCAGTCTGCTTGATTTGTCTCATATTTACCCACATGTATGTGTACAAACACAGTCCTTAATGCCATTGATTTGAATTTAATGTATTAGACAAACAAATATGAGTGCATTCTTGCAAAGTTGTAGCGAAATTCTGCAAGGCTTTCAACATTTTCTTCAAATAAAATCCAGAAAAATGTGACGCGCATTAGTATTCAGCAACCAAGCATTTTGACCATAGCTCAGTGTTTTTGGATGCCAAAAACTTTGGGCATACGGATTTATTATGTAGAATAGGTCATTTACATATATTGGTCTCACTGTTTGTTAAGGGTGGTTTTTATTTAATAAACTTGATACATGAAATTTGAAACGAGTGTCTTGATCAAAATGCTAATTAAATTGATTTTTTTATTTTCAAATTACCTGCAATTTGTGATCTATTTTCTGCTATTTTAATTGCTTTTCTTGTCAGGAATATTTATTTTTAGAGGGAATTATGTTTTAACCATTAATTCTTGCACTGAATCAAAACTGAATTCTTGTCACCACAGATAGATTCTCTGTAACCCTGATCATAATATACTTTGTATGGGTAGAAAAATATTATTGGTATCCTCATAGGGATTTCATTTCCTAACTCCGGTTTCCACCTGAAAATATTTGTATGTGAACAAACACAGTGAATTGTTATTTTTTTCTTTACACATTGTCTGTTTTTGACTCCGTATTGCAGGGAAGCCAGCTGTCTGATTCCTGTGTTTCTGAAAGCCTTTCAAGTAAGGACAGCTTGGAGAATGAGGACTCAAACCAAAGCACGTTAAGTCCACAGAGTTCCTATTCATCCTTTTTTCTTAACATCGAGAACCTGAGAAAGCAAAATGATTTGACTCCAAGATCAGACCCAACTTCAGTCTCAGCAATGATGCTTCTGGATCAAAATCAAGCCCAGATTAGAAAAGTTGACAAACATGAGCAAGAAAAACTAGAGGATTCTAAGTGGACTCATAATGACGTGGACGTTTCTAAAACTTCCTTGAGGGTCACATCTGAACAGCAAACATCTGAAACAGATAAACCCCTCACTCTTAAGGAATGTGATTTGTTAGCTCTTTTCACACCTCCAAATAGAGACTCAAAGCACTTTGAGATAAAATGCTTGATAAACAGTCACAGCGACAACATTCTGGAAACAAATGAAGTTGGTGCTGTTGATACTAAAATGGAAGCTTTATGTCCCAGAGAAGAGGCGTTGTTGGATTTCAGATCTCAGATGATCCATGATGGCAGCCAGTTAACCTATCCATCAGCTAAAAACATTCCTTTTTCTTCTAGAAACGGCATTTTATTTGAGATGCCGACGAAAATAAGCACCGCCAATAATCACTTCAATGATAAAGTCCTTTTGCATACAGAAAAAGAAAACTTCCACCTGTTATCTGAGAAAGAAACATGTGCTTCCATAAATAATCTCAATAAGGTCTCGAACTTAATGCACCCAACAGAGAAGCCTATAAATCCAGCATCACTTCATACAAGCTTATCTAACATTCAGTCAGAGACAGAGAAGTGTGACCGTCGAAAAGAAGATAAAGGAATACCTGTTTCAGTGGCCTCCACTCATTCAGTATGTGATGTTGGATTTCTTAAAGGAATCCTCAAAAAACATTCCAAATATACTTTGGAAGATTTGTGTTTGTATGACTCGGGTCGTCTGATTTTGACAAAACAGATAGCGCTAGCGATAAGAGATAGTATTGAATTGAGAAGAGCAAAAACAAAAGACGTGGTGGTCAACAACACCACAAAAAAAAAGCTTCGTTGGTTTGATGAAGTCCATCCAGAAAAGGAGTCTAAAGAGCAAAACACAACGAAACAGGATAAAGATATGTCTTACGGTCTGTCTCACCCAACAGACAACTCCAAGGACCACCCTTCAAGTCTCACTACAGAGGCAGGGTCTTCAAAGCCTAGACCTAGAATGACCCCTACAGTCTCTGCTGGTTATCATTTTACAAAAGAAGCCTGGACAGATGTTGGGGTTCAAGTCAACTTGCCCCAGGAGCGAGTAGACGAGGTCAAGGCGCTGCGTACCAGCGCCAGGACTGCTGGGCCAAGGGTCCCTCGGAGAGATCGTAATGCCAGAGCCAGCGGGGGTCCTGTTTCCTCACAGACAAGAAAGGGCACCGTCATACGACCTCAATCTGCCACCGAGGCGAGTCAGCTTGCAAAAACCCAGGGGAAGATCTTGGTGCCCCGCCCACCTCCTCGGACAGAGCCAGTGGAAGAGAATAGAGCATGCACCAGCACGACTCCATGCACGCACCACCCCAGTGTCAACTATAAACTGGCCCTCGTCGCAGAGGAGGCTACACACAGGAGCAACTCGGTGGACATTTTGTCACCTAACAAGCATTTTCCAGTCCCAGCAAATTCTACCGTTATGTACACAATAACACCAGTGTCGTATCCCTGCCCAGTCTGCCCATTCTCCGACAGCAGTGCTAACGGCACACCCAGTTCAGGACATCAAGAGACTCCCAACAACAGAGGAAGAGGGAAGATGAATGAGAAAGGCCTCTGTTTACATCGCACCCCCACAGACGAAGAGATTTCACAGCTCTGGCATGGAGTCCGCAGTGCCTTAAACACAAAGGATGGTAACGTATATTCTGACTGGCAACCACTCATACTGCTTAGGCTTGGGTTAAATGCTAGTTATATAGTGCCTTGCTGAAATATTTGGACATTTCACCTTATGTCATGTTACAGCCACAAACCTCAATGTATTTTTTGTGGATTATATCTGATAGACGAGTACAGAGTGGTAGATTACAGTAAAGTCAAAAGAAAATGAGCCATGGTTTTAACAGGCATGAATACTGTATTCACTCTCCCCGAGTCAATACTTTGTAGAACCACCCTTTACTGCAATTACAGCTGTATGTGTTTTGGCGTATGTCTACCAACTTAGAGCATCTAGAGACTGAAATGTCTCCCCTTTCTTCGTCAAGCTCAGACAAATAAAAATTAAATTCTCTCCACAGATTCTCAATGGAATTTGCAATTCCGGGCCTCAAGGGCCGGTCTCCAGCCAGTGTTAGACGTGTCTCTGCTCCAACAGAGCTGAATCAAATGGTTCAACTACCTCCTCAGCATGTCAAAGTTCTGCAGAGGCCTGCTAATGAGCCATCATTTGATTCAGGTGTACTGAACCCGGGAAAGAACTCAAACATGCAGGAGACCAGCCCTTGAGGACCAGAATTGGGCACCCCTGGTCTAGACTTTAACTGGGTCATTCTAACATAAATACACTTTGATCTAAAACTGAGTTGTTGTTGTCCTGCTTGAAGATGAAACACTAGCCGAATCTCAAGTATCTTTCAGCTTCTAATAGGATTTCTTCAAAGATTATCCTGTATTTAGCTGTATGCATCATCAGAAAGAAACAAAAAAAACAAAAACAGAATGTCACTGCTACCACCGTGTTTTATAGGAGACCTTGTGTTGCCAGGTTTATGTCCAGTGTCCAGCTCCTCCAAAGTTACCATGACCTTTTTGGCTGCTTCTCTGATTAAGCTCTCCTTGCCTGGCCTATCAGGTTAAGTAGATGGTCATATCTTGGTAGGTTTGCAGTTGTGCTAAAGTATTTCCAATTTTTGGATGATGCAGTGAACAGCAAGTTGTTCAAAGCTTGGGAAATCTTTCTGACCCAACCCTGCTTTAAGCACCTCCACAGCTTTATCCCTGGACTTTCTGATGTTTTTCTTGGTCTTCATGATGCTATTCATTCGTTAACATACAAAACGTATGAGGTCTTTACAGTACAGCTATACAAGACATCCAAGGATAATTAATATTTCTACAAGGCAATGTCACCACTGTTCCTTCAAGTCTGTATCAGCCTGTTTTCTTCCTGAACAGTAGATGTCAAGTTCACACAAATATTGACACTAATAGTTTGAGGAACTGTATATAAACTCTGGTCTTCCATTTCTTCACAATATTATAGCCATACGCCTATACAAATTTGGCTATAAGATATACATTAATTCAAAAGACTCACAAAGAATGTTTAAGTTAAGCAGAATGGAGTGGTCCAAGAAAACATGCATGATTCACAGTAGGTCTCTTCACAATATATACAGTATGCCCCTGCATCAATTTAACTTTCATACATATGCAACTTATCTTTGCTATTGGCATTCATATACTCTGCCCCCAGAAAGATGATGGCTTTTGCACCTTTTGCTGATAACAACATGCATGGTGTATTAAATATTCAGTCTGTAGAATCAGACGCTGTTTGTTCCTTTTTATTTTCTATAGGAAGGCCGTCAAGTGGTGGATGTATCATGTGCAACATGCTAGAAACACATCCTTACTTGGAAAACTTTAATGTATTATTCTTTTATAGCAAGCATTTATTTTGTCTTCTTATTGAGCACATTGCTGATGTTATATTTATTTAGTTCGTTATATTTAATGACACTGAAAGATATTTCATCTGCCCCAGTGTCTGCTAAATAAAGTTACCAACAACTTTTCTACAAGTAAGCTTTACAGCACACATGTGCCTGTTGCATTTCAAGTTTTTTTTATTTTTATTTTTTATTTCTTTAGATGTCCTTTTTTGTATTTGGTTCTACATGTGGTGATGAGTTTAGTGGAATATCTTCTTTTAGCCAAACCCGTCCTTAAAAAGCAAGCCCTGGAGAGCAGGCGAGTCTGCAGGAAACCTTGTACTGAGCAGAGCAGACAACCTCCTGACTTAGGAAGAAGGCTTCTTCAGAGCTCTCAGGTAAATCTTTGCACAGGTCTGCAGTTGCCCTGTGGGGAAAGAAAGTGAGCATAATTATTAAATATCAGTCAGTTGGTACGTTTAAACTTGTTTTCTGTGTATTCAATGCCACACATTGTCTAAATGAAACAGATTAACAGACACTTCATGTAAGTCACTAAAAGACATTCCTATTGATCTTGAGTTTTACTGAAATTAAGATTGGACACATACCTGCTGTTTTTACCTCTGTGTCGATTCCTACAACCTGAAAGTTTAACAGTGACATAGAAGCTATAAAATCTCAATGTAAAGCCTATCTGAAACATGATGATGTAACACATATTTATCTTGCTTTTTTTGCAGCCTACAAACAAGAACACTGAGCTGATCAGACCCGGCCCAAGGACTCGCAGCACAGTCTCTGGAACTGAAGGTAATACTTTCTGTATTTTAAGTTTTTTTTAAAGGACATTCAGTCTTAATGATTTCTTAAAGTAACAGTATCCGTTAGAATGTTAGCTCCTAATTAGGGTAAATAGTTCAAAAGAGTACTATATTATTGATTACACATTTAATCACATCACCAAAATTCAACAATCTTAATATTCAGAATATTCAGTGCATTTTGTTGGAATTTGACTTAATTGACCAACTTCTGTATACATATTCTTATTCTTCTACTGTATAAACCCTAAATATCTTGTGGCAAACTGCAAATGAGACTTCTTGTCACTTTCCCCAGCCACTTGCTGCTTTTTTGCCACCAGATTTGTGAAGCTGTCCTGTTTGCAGATTCTCCCATCTGAGCTGTGGATCTCTGCACCACTCAGAGTTACAGCAGGCCTCTGGGCTGCTTCTCTGATTAGTTCTCTTTTTCACCGGTACATTAGTTCCCATTTGTTCTTTTTGTAGACTTTTGTTCATGTTTTTTTTTTCTTTTTTGGTTCAGGCATTGAATGTTTGTCCAATTATTCCCACTGGTTTTTAGATGGAAGGATTTCTGCTCTTACTTTTTTTTCTACTTTTGGACATTTGTTATGATGTGTAACCATGGCAACAAGGTATTGTTTTTTTACAACTGGGAGCAGCTGATTAGCATCTCAAAAGTCAAATAATACTTGAATTATGACCCGAAATCCCAGAGGTGTTGAAAAAGAGGCTTCGTTGATGCAGAGCAGGACCAAAAAGCAGAAAGGGAAGGAGGAATTTCAAACCCTCATAATGGGCAAGGATCATATCCCCGACTCCCAACATCTCTCTGCCCGGCTTTCTAACCATACGACCAGACAGATTTAAAGAGTAGCAGCAAAACCAAATGAGGTGGATTAGGAGAGCTTGCCAGCAGCTGATTGTGTCATCCAGGACATGTTACTGTGGAATATATACTCTGCTGCCCATAAGAAAATTGTATAGTATGAGTTAGAACACTAATTAATTTCCCTCTGGGACTGCTAAAGTGTTTTCATATTTAATTAGATTGTCTGGGCTCTCAGCTGAGGTGGGCAGTAATGTCTTGGTAGGTATTTGTTCACTAATGTTCTCAAAGAAACCCCCGAGGTCTGCATATAACAGTTGCATTTATACTGAGATCAAATTACACACAGGCGCACTAAGTAGTTACGAGACTTCTGAAAGCAATTGGTTGCACTGGATTTTATTTTTGGTTACACGCCAAACTCGTGCACACCACATTTTTCTGATTTATATTTTGTTATAAATTTGAGAAACCATATATCATGTTCCTTCAACTTCACAATTTGATAAATCAACATTTTTTATCAAATAAAAGAAATTTTAAATACCTTTAGGCTTCTTGTTTTAATGTTGCAAACTGTGAATGTGCTATGACTACTTTGCCAAAGTGATGTAGGCAAAAATATATGCTTCCATAAAACTGTTGCCCATTGGTTTCCAGGCTTTGAGAGTGCAGCCCAGTTACACTTGGCTGAAGTGCATCCTGAAGGCCTTGTTTCACAGAATCAGATCGTGACCCAAACACAGAGGCCTGAAAGAGTACAAGAGGGGCTCACCACCCTTTCTTTAGAGGAGAAGAAAATCATGCTTTCTCTAGACAGACTCGACCACCAGCTGTACAGTAAGCAATATAGAGGATATATGCATTAGACTTCAACTGTCTGAGTGCATTTTGGTATTTAAATAGATCTAATGATAACCACTTACTCATTTCTTATTATATTTGTAGATCTGAAAGAGCATCAGGGAGGAAGAATTGACAACAATGGTCATCTAATTATTGGTACACCCTTTGTAAGTATATTGAAAGATTTTTTTGCTTTTGTTTGCCTCTGCACTAAAACTGACTTTATTGGAAGTGTTTGTCTTACCTTGTTGCTCTGTTTTCAGACCAAAGAAGTAAAAGTTTCAAATAATCACAAGCACCGAGCATCCTCTGCAAACCAGCTTCAGTATCAGAAGAAAATCTAACATGTTTTATTTTTCCGTCTCACCAGTGTTTGCGCAAAACCTTTTATTACCAAAAATGTGTATTACCAAAGTTGCCTAATGGAGTTTCTGAAAGAAAAAAAGACTTGTAAAGAGAAATGAGCAACATTAACTAAATGTGACCAATAGACCTTCAAGTTAGCTTTAGGTAATACGACATTGTTGTTTTTGTTATTCTACAAACAGGGAGTGTGAGTTAAGGCCTGTGAGTACTGATATGAATAATTTCTAAAATCCAAATACCATATGCACTCATACCTTCCAAACCTAAGTCATTACTTTCTAAACATGCATACAACAAACTGCATTTATATGTATTTCCCAAAGCTCTTGTGTTTAAAACAATAGTTTGATAGACTGAATGTTTGTGATCCAGCTGACAGCAAATTCAATAAAGTTTGTTGTCAACACACTGTTAACTGACTGGGTTAAGTCTTTTTGGCACTGTTACCATTTCCTTAGCTATTTACAGGGCAGTTAATAAATTGACAGAGCCCTGGAAACGGTGTTTAAATAAAACGTTGCTGTGATGAAGGTGTGTTTGTCTTTGTTTTACGGCTGCAGAAGAGATGATTGTGGATGATGTGTGATTCTGGAACTACTGGCTCAGCAAGAAGAGCCTCCTTTTTTCACAGAGTGCACTGAACTCTGCTTTTAATCCTTGTTATATTTAATAATGCCCTTAAATTAAAATTGCATCAAAAGACGACACACTGTATTTAATTCATTTTGCTTGTGGGCCGGTGCATTTCTTGGGTTTCTAATTACACGCTTTTCTGCCCTCCTCCATCAACAATGGGGGCATCAGGGGGGAAGAAGCTGTAGGGATTATTGATGTGGTAGCTGCCCCTCCTTCAGTAGCGTGTCTGGTTTTGCCCCTCAGTGAGCCTGCTAGGACTTGCTCCGAGAAGTGTTAAGAGGTTCTTTTCAACAGTGCTCCAACTTTTTCTTTCCTGGTCTAACTGGAGGTTCTTTGAGTGATCCGAAAAGGAAATATAAATAACAATGTGACAGCGGTGTCTCACTGCCATATAAAGTCATTCATACTCCCCTTTTTTTTAATCTTAAACCAAAACTGAGAACAGTCATAAAAGCAATATTTAATACCATCCTTGGTTCACAGAAACATTTTAACAAGTTGTGTTCAAAGAAATCATTATCAGTTAGATCTGCGGTTTTTTTGATCACAGAATGACACTGATGTAAAATGTAAAAAATTATAGAGAATAAACTTGTTCATTAAAAAGTATCGCCAATGCCAGATAGTTTTTTAGATGTAACACTTTTATAGTGGACATTTTTGGTATTACTTCCAATGCATACAGTATTTAAAAGTAATAGAACAATAGGAATGAATCAGTCCACATCATTTTCTTTCATTCTTACTGGGTAATCCAAATCTAAGTGAAGATATACTAAGCTAATATGCTCCAACACTAAAGCTAAACAGCATTTACTGAGGGTTTCATCTTTTCTGTGACAGGTCTGACCTGAAATTGGTTGGGCCGTTTCCATTAATGTTGTGAGTCCCAGGTGGCTCAGCCCCCTGAAACTCGACAAGGAAGGGCGAGAATAATAGAAGGAGATTTTTCGTAGATGCAAGTTCAAGCATGTCCAGTGGTCTGTTGTGTGGCATAATCCCACAGATCTCGCTTTGTCATAGTCCATTTAACGCAAAAAGAACAGAGGTGGGATGGCAGTATGTTATGCAACAACAATGTGTGCATGCGTGTGTGTATGTGGGGGGGGGGGGTTAGTGCTTGCAAAAGTACTCACGCCATTTGAACCTTTTCATTTTGTCTTTTGCCGCCTCTGCTTGAACGAAGCACATCCCCATAGCATGATGCTGCAACCACCTTGTTTCGCTGTAGGAATGCTGTATAATGGGTGATGCGCATGTGGAGCCAAACGTCCCATTGTAACTCTGGCTGCATGTTTAGCATTGTTGTCCTACTGGAAGCCTCTAACAGATTGAGCAACATCCATCTTGCCATTAGCTCAGACCAGCTTACATATACCTCCTGAAGAAAAGAATCCCCACTGCATGATGCTGCCACCACTATGTTTTACCATGCGCATGGTGAGTTATTGATGATATGAAGGGTTTCCCACACATTCCAATGATTTTCTTTCAGCAACCAAAAGTAAAAGTAGTTGCTGAAAAAGAGTTGTTCTTTCAGCAGATTCTCCTACCTGAGCTGTGGATCTATCCAGTTCCTCAGAGTTACAATGGCTGCTTTACTGAAAAATGCTATTTTTTGCCAGGCCTGTCAGTTTCAAGTGGCGGTCCTGCCTTGGCAGATACGCAGAATCGTTTTCTTTCCCTCTCACAGTTACGCATTCATTTGTGTGGGTCTGTCGCATAAAATCAATACAAAAAGACCTAAAATGTTTATAGTTGTAACCTTACATAAGAAGAACAAATTCAATGGGTGTAAATGATTTTGGGAGGCACTGTATGTCACTGTTTGTTTTTATATGCCAAAAAAAAAGGTAGGCTCCAAATCGATACAAAGTTACAGATGCTTCGGATATGGGTTATTGATGGTTCCTTTTCAGATGCACTTCAGGACTCAACAAAGTAAGCATCAATCAAATGTTTTTAAAACAACCAGCAGGGGGCACCTGAGTTCAAGTCTACTAATGTAACTCTTTTTTTATGACACCACAAGGCCAAAATGTTTGCATAAGCTGGACTGAAATAGTGACATAACCTAGATAAATTATCATTCTAATAAATACATCAAATAACAATAACCTTCCCACTGATATCCTGCAACACGATATGGATAATCACAGAGAGCTGGTGGCTGGGTCAGGGAGGGGAGATGTTGACCAGAAGTGGCCAAACTCTTCTAAGTGGGTGGTCTCTATAGCTACTCTGTCTGTTCAAGACTATCTCTTATTGTGTCTGAGAGCAGTACAATGACATGAAAATAACCACTTTCAACCATGCCAAGGGGATTCCGTAGACTGGCAGCAACTGGGCACAAAATTTTAATTGCAAAATTACTTTTGCTGTAAAGACATAAATATGGCACTACCTTTCCAGGTAATTGTTGAACTACGGTATGTCGTTTTGTATAATATTTCAGATCTACTAAATGGAACATGGTGCAATTTAGTATGTTTCAAAGCCTTCGACGCTGTTGTTCAGCTAAAAATACTAAAATTTTACTTTTCATATATTAGTATTTAGCTACAGTGATGGGGTAAATAAGTTAATAAACCTGTTAATGTAGCTAGAGATATACAAGCAAATCTGAGACTCTAAATTTGTTAGGAGCTTTACTGTGTCTGTTTATATTTAATAGGGCTTCATAATCATTTATTCAGTGGATGTATGGGAAAAGATGAAACAGAGCCCCTACATTCAAAGAGGGAGGATCTTGACAGAATGATTTCTGAATGGAAGAGAGGCCTCATTAGCATAACAATTGTGGGAACTGAAAAGGTCTACTTTCCATGAACACTGTAAAAAAATGAAAGGGATTGAAAGTGAGAGAATAAATGGTTCTATTACCCACTGATGAGCGACGATGCTTTGGATTCATTGTTAAAGTTCTTGGGAAAATGTGTCACCAACCTAGAATTGATTATGATCAGTAGGTGGACATATGAGGGGGTCTGTGCTTAAAGTTGTTTAAAAAGGTGCTATACAAATAAAGTGTTATTGACTAACTTTAATCATGATCCAGACCTTTAAATACTGATAGCATTAATCTGCTGCTAGGCAGTATAAATTAAATAGCCACGGTCAGATAGTGATCAAGCAACAAACTCCTGTCACATGGGTATATTGGGTAATTGTTACTTGGCTTCAGTCTCAGTGAAGTATTATTAGCACACTCGGGTTCAGAAATACACAAGACCCATAAGGCAACAAAATACCAAAACATAGTAAAAAATATGCAAACATACCAAAAACCTAAAATGATTATCAAATATAATAAAACAATATGTGAAAACAGTCAGAGCAGAACAGAAACAAGATATCAAACATGCAGACCTCAACCAGTATTCCCAGTCCTGGATTTAAGGGGAGGTGGGCTCCTGGAATATAACTAGTTTTGGTGCCCTAACCACACATAAATAATTTAGGCATGCAGATTTCAAGATACTTAGGCCTTATTTACGTGGAAATAATTTTACCTAAATGTCTAGAAAAAAAAAGTTTTTCTCCTGGCAAAAAAAGAAAAAGAGAGAGACTACAGCTGTTATTATAACACAGAATACCTCATTTTGCATTGGCTTATACGTTTTCTTTGGAAATGTATAAAATACAGTATTTCCAAAAGATCTATTGATTTGAAGAAGAAAAAAAAAGCATAAATGAATAAGAGTGCCCCCAAAACTTCAGAGCCGTGAGCTACTACTCTGGCACATCCTTGATAAAGCCCTGTAGAATAGTGAGACTTATTACACTTTGTATGAATCTTTTTAGAGGACCTCTTTAAGTTAGATGAGAACATGTGCATGTTGGTGTTTATGAAGCTGTGCTGGGTTATGTAACGTTTTAACATTTTTACATATTATACTATCATTTGTGATACCAGCTGAGATGCAAAAATGCTGATGTTCCCAGAATGAAGGCTTTGAAACATAGTCTTTGGAATAAACTTTCCTTTTTTCTCATATTTTCAAGTGCCTTGTTAAAGCTACTCTGAAGTAAACTTTTCATTGTCCTATTATATAGGCTTTTATATGTCATGAACTGTTTATTTGTTGTTGGTTTGAAATAAGTAACATCTGCTCTTTTTATATTATGTACATCTGTAATTACTTTGTCCCTTTTTCCTTCTTGAAACTTTCCAGAGGATGTTATTCATTGAAACTGTTTTAGTTTGTTGATCTCGGCCCAAACTGCAAGGAAGAAGAAAATGTAAAGGCCTGAATTTGTATAGCGCTTTTCAACTCATACTGACAACTCAAAGCACTTTACAATATAGCCACATTCACTCAGTCCTGCACATATTCATGCACAGATAGAGGTAACTATGGGTTACGTGCCTTGCCAAGGGGCACAAAAACATGTAGCAGGAGGAAGCTGGAATTCAACCCATAACTTTCGGATTACAAGATGACTAATCTGCCCTTTAGTAATTGCCCTATATTGTCAGGTTCCCTGTACCTTTAATTTTTTTTAACCTATGCCGGACTTACCTGGTTAAATGCCTTAATAATATTAATAATAACTTATTTAATTTTAATGACAGGAAAAGGCCTTGTTTTGGCCAGTTAAGGAACTGGGGTGAGATGAAACAATTTTTAAGTCACTTTATTTGAATAGGCTGGATGGATAAACAATTCGATGCTTCATAATTAAGTAAAGATTTGTTTAAAGTTTACAGTTTATTTGCATTATGACTTCTACGTTTTTATCAATGCAGCAAAAGTAGCCTAGGCAAGTATCGTCAGACTGTACCTTTAAACCTTCTAATCCCGTTTGGAAGTCAGACCCGCCTCTGGAAGAAACGTCACATGAGCAGTAAAGTTTATTGTCCTGCCCGAAGTTTAGACTCAACATGATGAAACTTTTTTTTCCCCCCTCTGATCCAGTGAGGAGCGGAGATTTACCCAGCCTAACTATGATTTTACTAAAAGATAACTGAAGATAGTTCGGATTTTACCGTCTGAAGAACCGCGGGGCTCTGTCAGCCAAAAGTTCATGTTGTTTTTTTCCCCAATCTTTTGCGGTTTCCTCTGCGGTTTTTACTTTTTTTTTTTTTTTCTCTCTCTCCACGAGCGGGGGCCCCGGACACTAACACAGATTCCTGAGTGGAGTGGATATGCGCTTTGTTGCGTTTACAAGAATGCCAGCAGGAAACAAGGGGAAGACGCTGCCGTTTACTGCAGATTCTGACAGCTAACACACATTGTGAGAAAGTTTAAAAAAAAAAAAAACTTTTTTTATTGAAGTAAACTTGTAGAATGACTCTGGATAAACTTCACTGAGACTCGTCGAGGTTTTCCAGATTTCCTGCTGCGCGTCAGAGGCTTTGGGATTGGCTCAAGTTTCTCTTAACTGAGTTACGCTTTAACTTTTTGTGACACTTGGAATAAAAGTTTATTCGAAAGTTTTTATTATTATTATTATTATTATTATTTTTTTATTACTATTATTTTGGGGAGGAAAATGGATCCGAACCAACACAACCCTCCAGCCGGACACCAGATCGTCCACGTAAGGGGCGACTCGCAGACTGACCTGGAGCTACTTTTCAACAGCGTGATGAACCCGAAAAACTCCAACGTCCCAGCTTCCGTGCCTATGAGGATGAGGAAGCTGCCAGACTCCTTCTTCAAGCCGCCAGAGCCCAAGTCCCACTCCAGACAAGTAAGGCCGCCCTGTTTGTGCTGGGGGGGGGGGGGGCTCCCTGTCGGGCCTTCTGACTCTCACCCAGTTCGTTTCATTTAACACATTTACTCTCACATTTTGCTGTAACTTTCAGACCGTTCTAATTATTTTTCTATAAATGTTTGTGTTACAAAACGAAAAAAAAAAAACAACTGTTGATGCACCTTCCGAAAGGCGCATTTAGTAGAAACCTTCTAAATATGCGAAATAGAAACAGGTCAATTTAAGTAGTAGAAATGTTCTCCTTTAAAAAACAAAAAAGACAAACCCGAATGGTTTTGAAGAGATTATGTGAAATTGGACGTCTGTCTGTGCAAGTTCAAAGATAATATTCACACAATAAACTATGTGTATGACGATTCCGTCCAACAACTAGAAGTTGACTTCTCTAACTTCATCCTATCTCCTCTCTCCCTGCGCCCACCGTCCCCAACTCCCTCCTTAAAGCTGAGGTTTTGTAATCAGTGCGCAGGCGTTGTTGCACTGAGTTTTTTTCTTCTTCTTTGTCCCACACAGGCCGTGAATTCATCCCTTCTCCAGTGGTTCTCAAACTTTTAATGTACAATTTCGTGCGGAGTAAACATTAAGTTTAACCATACTGACAGATAAATGGATTCTAATCCATTGGCACTGCATTGTTTTATGCAGTTTCTGTTTTTACTCATTTTCAGGTTTCATTTCGGGAGGGAAACTTACAGAAAGGTCCCCTCAAATTGGAAAGTTTGATAGCTGGAGGTTTCTTTTTTTTCTTCACATTTGAAACTGTACATCATCCTTCGGTGAACATGTTGTTGCAGTTCCATCCTCCTCGTCTTTTATAGGTAGTATCCCGTTTTAAAAAAAGTGCCCGACGAAGCAAAACTCCAGTCAGCAACTCATCTGTTAGCGGTACTTGTACCACATTTTTAAGAACCATAGGTTCCTGGGTGCTTATCCGTATGTATAAAAATACAAGTTGCTCTTCATTTATATCAAATTGTGAAGCAAACAAAACTTTATATACAAGTTTAAAAAAGGAAATTCAGACAGACATTTAGGTTGTTTTCAATTATTATTTCTGAGTAGAAATAATGCGTGTTCCACAGCTAAAACACACTTTTTAATTCCCATGGATATTTTTAGACTATAACTGGACTATAAGGTTAACTAGTAAACGATTATCAACATCACTCTGCTCGTCTGTTTTGTCCTTCCGGGTGAAAAAGAACTGGTTTGTGATTAAGGCTTACAATCTATTCTAACAAGGTGACCTGTAAATCTTTACCCTGACAACCACAGCTAAGGTGTGCCATTTATTAGCTAGTAACTCCCTCAGGCTTCAGACGCTGCGCTTGCTACATGTTTCACTTTAGCCTTAGTCCTGTCGCTAACATAGTCAGAGCATAACATTTGGCCGAAATGGTTTAAAAATCAGTTCGAACAAGGAACTGTTCTCGGCGAAAATCCCAGCGGTGAGGGATATAGCTCCAACACACACTTCCATAAGCAAAAGTCTATTGACAGTTTGGAAATTTTACTAAGATGAAATATTAACTCATAGTATAAGTCGCTAAACATTGCCGTTCTTCTTGACACTACATTCGACAAATGAAAATAACAGCTGCCCCAACCAACATCAGTTGTAATCAAACTTGTTTTGGTAGGATGATCAAAACAGAGCAGTAAACGTTGGTCATATTGAGCGTGCACGTTCACAAGTTCTATGCTCGATCACCATTTCAGGTCATTTAACTCCTGATGCTTTGCGCATCCTTTTTATAGTGTTGTTGTGTGTATGTAAACAAAATCTTCTCAAACTGACAGGATGTATAATTTAAAAATACAGACTTGTTGAACTGATTTGGACTTTCCCGGCCTCTCCGCAGGCCAGCACCGATGCTGGGAGCGGCGGAGTGCTCACCCCCCACCACGTCCGAGCACACTCCTCCCCGGCCTCCCTGCAGCTGGGAGCCGTTTCTGGTGGCTCCCTCTCTGGAATGGCCTCGGCCGGTGCTTCTCCTCAACATATGCGTCAGTCTTCTTACGAGATTCCCGATGACATGCCCCTGCCAGCAGGGTGGGAGATGGCCAAGACTCCATCTGGCCAGAGATACTTTCTTAAGTAAGTATGCTTACAGCAATTCCCCTGTTTTTCGGTGTCCTCACAAAAAACGAAACAAAATAACTTGGGATGTCGGGAGCTTCAGAGAAGGAATTTGCAATTTTACAGCTGGATTTGGACATCCTTATTGAAAACTCTATTGCTTTCAAGTGTTGTAAGAGACCACAGTAAATGTTAGTGTGATTTCACTTGACACAAAAAAAGGATGTTCGGTTTCTCCCTTTTTTCTGATACTGACAGATGTTTTGTCTTAACTGGGGTTTCTATACTGTAACGCTCTAACATCATATTATCTAAAAATGTACATAGCTGTATTATTTGTATCTGAATATATCTTTCCTGTGACACAACCTACAGCTATGATCTTTACTAAACTGTTGGAACAGTTTCTTTTTTGTAATCCGGTTTTTCCGATGCACTAGGCTAACTTTAGCAAGTTTACTCTCTTTTGATATGATTTCTTGATCGCTTGGCTTATAGCTTTTTTCGCTGTGCTTTTAGTTAAGCGTGTGTTGACCGAGCTTGCAAAAAATAAAAAACGTTGCTCTGTTGCTTCATGAACCAAAAGTGCTTTGCTTTGAATGTCATAAAATGTATCGGTTAGGATTTCAGCTGCTTTCTGTATTGCGTCCGAGAGCTGTCTCGGCTTATCTGCGCACAGAGCGCAGTGATAGCCAATGCATTCTCTCTTTCACTGAAGACTTTACTGTAAAAGGTGACGTGTACTTTGTGAAAACCCACATTTGTTAGATCAACAGAATAATATACACAGAATTTATTACCGTTTCGCAACCTGCACAATTTATCCTGATAGGGGTTTGGCACCAAACATCACAGAGGACTGTCCAGCTAATTCTTTTAAAATGCCGTGATTGGATTAGGACATCCTTAACATTTTTGTAATCATTGTTAGAAGCAACTGATGTTATATGTTGCCAGTACCTTGGTAGTAAGGACATGACAGGCCATCCAGCTCAGGTGAGGTGACAGTATTTGGTTCACAAGAACAAGAAAAGATATGTTTTTAGCAACTTCTTTTTTTTCCGAGGGGAAAAGTCTTTTTGTTTTTCCAGATCAAGATAAGTCACAAACGGTGTTTTTAAACATTCTGATGGATGTAGAATGTTCCAGTTTCACTGGTCTCCCTATTGTGGTGTTTATTGCTAATTTGTAAGTTTAGAAAAGAAAATCCACTAACATTGAATTCCCAAAAAAGAAAGATGTCTGAAATCTTGAACAGTCCCCCCCCCCCCCCCCCCCTTTTTTTTAGCATTCAGATTTTATCACTCTTTTATAATAGATTTTAGATTTTGAACAAAAGATGATTATATAGTCTATACTTAATTGAATAGGAAAGAAAGAAGAATTAACCCAAAGACGAGCTTTGAAGCAGATTAAAAGTTTTGCATCAAAAGCAGCTAACAGTTAGCCAACTGAGGTATTTTCTCACTTAAAGGGTAGAAAACGGGCTTAAAATTTGACTTTTTGAAAATTGTTCTTTTCCTGACGAATCAAAGGTGAGGTTCAAAGTTATGGTTCAGCAACTTTTTAAGGTTAGACCGATATGTGCAGAAACTTGTCATAACCACAGGTTATCTTCACATTTTTTACAGGGTTAAACATTTTTACCTCTCAGTAAAGATCTCTCTCTCTCTCTGTCATACTGCAGTTCTCCTCTATGCGTTGTGCTGACAATAACATTCAAATTAGCTACAGAGCACAATAGCGGCCAATGTCCTTAGACGGAGACAATTGCAAAAGTTAGATTGTAGGTTATTAAATTTGGTGGCGTCTGCATACGAGAGAAGTCTTAATGGACCTCTGCTGTATGTGGAGTTCCTTTTCTTGGTCTCAGGTTTCAGTAGAAACAATGGACCACTGTTGTTGCCCCAGACAGCAAAGGACAGACAGTCCTGCGATACTCATCTGCTAACCCATGGATCTTCTCCACATCGCAGATTCAAAGTTAAATCTGAAGGTAGCAAGCATGCAAGAAAATTTCAGTATGTCACAGAACTGAAATGTATAAAGCGAGTAGAAAGTTGTTTTTTTTCCTCCATATTTATAAGTTGTTTGAAGGACCTGCTGTGTGTAGCTCTGTGTACTGATCATTTGAATTATTCATAAAAAAATGATGTAATGTCAACAATTTATGTTAATATAAACCAGCCTTTGTGAAAGGTTCCAGACGTTTTTGAGAGCTGTGCTGCTTATGTTTAGCGGAGATTTGAGCTCGGTAGATGTCATCCCTGCCCTTTTTAAAGGCAAAATGTTACTGGTTCGTAGAACTGTGATCCAGACACACAAGAGTCTGGAGTGTGGAGAAAAACATGATGGCGTCAAATTTAGTTAATGCTTTCGTTGCCAGATGTTTTGAGGTCATACATCTGGAGAACATCTGGTAGCTCTTCTTTTTCTTTTCTTTTTTTAACAAGACGTTCTTCTAAAATTGTAAAATCTCAAAAAAGAGGGGAAGGAACCAAACATTGGTAGCTGAAAAAAATCCATTACCCTTAAACACATGATCTTCGCAGTTTTTAAACCTCCTACAAATATGTGATTCTCTAATTAGTTTTTGTAATTATGTTTTATAGAAATATGTCTCTTTTTGTTGTTTTTTCCCCTTTTTAAGAAGCAGTATTCAATTGCTTAAAGGTTGAGTGCACCTGTACATAAACAAAGGGTGGATGAGTTACCAAATTCTGTTAATCTACAATCCCTTATAAAAGTATTCATAAGCTTTGAACTTTTTCCACATTGAATTATTTCACCTTCAGAAAGATAATTATTGGTCTAAAACTGACAAACCTGGTAAAACAAAAATAACAGTCACTGTTGAATGCAAGCTGTAAGAAATATCATTTGCAGTTTGCTGCAAGTCAGGTGACATGGCAAGCATGTGGAGGAAGTTGCTCTGATCTAAGAGATCAAAACTAAACCTTTTCGCCTACAGTAATGGCATATGTGATGGAAAATCACACAGCATGTTATCCTGAATACATAATCCCCATGGTGAAACACGGTGGCGGCAGCATCATGCTGCGGGAATCTGAGCAGCTACAGGAAAGCTGGTCAGAGTTGAAGATGGATGGAGAGCAAGATTGGAGGGTCCAAAAACTTGGGACTGGGGGTAGAGATTCGCCTTCCAGCTGGACAACGGCTCCAAATATGCAGCCTGAGCTGCAACGAATGGAGCAGCTTCGGTCAAAGTGTGTTAATGTGCTAGAATGGCCGAGTTAATAATCAGACCAAAATCTGACTGAGAAACTGGGGGAAGGTTAAAAAATTGAAACTCACAGACATCCTACATCCAAACTAACAAAGCTTGAGAGAAAAAAAGCCTCCGTCTACATGTGCAAAGCCTAAAGAGTTGCAGCAAAGGTTAGCTCTACAAAGTATAGACTCTGTAGAGCTGAACGGCACACTTTTCAGACTTTTAACCATGCATTATTTTCCTTCTGCTTCACGGTTAAGCACTGGTTTTGTGTCGGTCTTTCACAGAAAATCCAGAAAAACACATTAAAGAGAAAATGTTCAAGGAGTGTGGATAATTTTGGAAGGCGCTATAATTTCTTACCATTTTTGGACCTGCACACTAATTGGAATTGCATCAAAAGGTTGTATCAAAATATTAGTGAGTGCAACATAACAAAGAACTGATTAAACATTTTGCAGACCGTCCTACAATGCCCTATGATATCGCATTTTCCTAAAATGTAATCCTGATCATAGGGTAGACAAATTTTAGCTGTCTGCATCTAATCTGCAAAAACTGTTCCGCACACAGCATTTTAAAATCGTGTGACATGGGCAACAGTGCCAGAAAATGTTGAAAGATGGTAAAATATTGAACAAATTACTTAATTTCCAAAGAGAAAGGGCCGTGGATCTTGAAACAGTTGTGATTTTAATAGGAATAACTTTTGAACAAGCATTGCTTTGACAGACAGATCCTGGAAGAGGATAATTTCCGCGAATAGCCATCAGAATCATCTTGTCTTGCTAGAGTGAGAGTTTGATTAGTAATTTTTAATAAGCATGGGACGAAAAGTTTGCCAAAAGCAAATATCAGGTAGCAGGGGGCTCACGGAGAGGTTTTAACATTCATTTTGTAGGCTGGTCTTATCACTTTTGATGTGAGTGTACTCGGCTTCTTTGTGAAATCTCATACTGTGTCTAATATATGTCATAATTCGTGTGTGGTATTATTTTTTCTACCTTTTGATTTTAATACCGGCCAACAAAGTACACATTTGCACATTATAGCCTACTGTTTTTTTTTTTTTTTTTTTTTAAAGGGACAGTCCGACTCCACCTTAGCTTTTGTTTTGCAACTGGACGGTTAACAGTCAGCTCTGCTGCCGGCTTATGTGGAAGGATATTCCTAAACTGTATTGTTTTTATTGTGTTGTTGGAAGGAGGGTTAGAGTGCAAATCTATGAGTCAGTATTTGCCACTGGACTGTAGGGCTGAATATGAATACACTTATTAAGAAAGGACTTAAATGTATTGTGATGCACATTATGCAATAATAAAAAAAAAAACAAGTCACAGTATTGGTTTTAGGTCATATTTCTATATAAAGCAATACTAGAGAGGTCTCCCAGTCTTTAATTAATTGATTGGAGCACATGGTTAAATCTAAGGGTGATGATAAAATCTGATCATTTGTCAGTTCACCCCTTCCACTCTTCATTTCCTTCGTTTCACACTCACAAGTTGGCATTTTGACCAAACCTATTGAAGCCATTTTGAGGATTTCATAATATGCTGCATTTTTAATCTCTATTTGGGACACTTGACATATATGGAATATACCTAAATATGAGAAGTTAGAAGCCTTTAAACAGATCATAATATCTATGAGGTACCTCCAGCTGTTAGACATGAATTATTGCTGTTATATTTATTACCCCATTTCCTTTCGGCAAACTGTTACGAAACAATGTAGCATTACGTCATTGTCTGTCAAAGCAGATATGAAATGTTTACAAATGTTGGTAGAGACTTTTATCTTTTATACTTTTATAAGAGACTGTAGATGAACTAAATCTGGTAAATCCTATCTGGATTTTGTGGCCACTTTCCATATTTTTAAAATGTTTTTTGTAAAGTTCTGATCTTTCAATAAAACATTTTTCTGATTCTGATTTCTCTGATTTGTTAAGTACTTAACATAAGAAGCTATAAGAACAGCATTCTGAATATTTTCCTTCCCTGAACACTGATTGATTGTAGGTATTGTAAACTAAAATAAAATAGTAATTTTAAAATTGGATTGACAATCAGCGAGGTTAGAGCAGCTAGCATTGCAAAACTATCAGTCTCCATCATAGCTAGGTATTAATTCACATTTCAAGAATCTTTTCAAATTCCGAAGATTTAATCGATTATGACTGGTACATGCTTGGGATGATTTCATCAGAAATATGTTTGCGAGACACCAAAGTCTAATAAGTCTTAATGACGTAATGCCTGACGTAAGTCTAATGACGTAATGCGGTTCCGGAACTTTCATTAGTTGCCTGAAGCGACTAATGAAAGTAGCGGCGGTATTTTGTTGTTGACAACAACAGAATACCGGCACATATCCTGCTTGGCTGCAATGCCCTGTTGGACGGGGGGCATCGACTAAGATGATGCTCCCAGTAACTGAACATCCACTGTGTCCTGTTATCAACTTTCTACTTTCTGTAACATAGAAAGTTCTCTTATTTCAGATCTTCTGTTCCTTCTGTGTCTCTGCTCTGTCTTCTCAAGCCCCCAGATGGTCGTGGCAGATGGCTGCTCCTACTGAGCCTGGCTCTGTTGGAGGTTTCTTCCTGTTAAAGGGGAGTTTTTCTTCTCCACCGTCACTACATGCTTGCTCAGTATGAGGGATTGCTGAAGGATTGCTGTGTTTGGAAAGTCTGCCCAACCTCACGCCAATGACTGACGCAATCTGCTGGGATTCCTTAAATAGGAAACTTTTTAGCTGATTGGAATGTTTGTATAAATATGTTAAAAATGACTTCTTGTTAAGTGCCTTTAGATTACATCTGTTGTGAATTGGCGCTATATAAATAAACTGAATTGAATTTAATTTAAATACCCTTGCAAATGAAGCCCTCAATCTCCAGTGTTATTTAGAGGGAACGTGCAGAATTGACTGGTAGTTGTAGCGTTTGCTTGAGTTTCACCTGTTGCGGCCCTGCGAACGGCTGTAGGGTAGTATACAGAGCTTCACCCTAAATATGAGCGTTGCCAAATTTTCAAATCCAGCTTTTTCTACAACGGACAAAAGTTTGACAGCTCAAAGAGACAAAGTAGAGCAACTTTGCTGTACACCATTCAGCCTTCATGTTATCTGCTAAAAGCCTACACTAAGGAGGGCTGTTGTCAACGCAACCTGGTGACACTTGCGAACAAAGTTCCCGACTGGCCAGTCACTGATCAGGCCAATAAAGCAAAACATTGTCCCTTTCCAGACCTACGGTTGATTTCTCTGTGCTGGGTTTCTGACACATGGTTGACACAAATCATCCAATGGCAGAAGACTTTTTTTATCATCCCAAAAAGTGTCAAACGACCAAACGGGCAATAGTGCGAAACAAAGTTGAGATAATATGATCGGCACCCTGGTTAAACACATACAGTAGTTGTTCAACATACAAAGCTAAAACATTTTTAATTTTTTTTTTAAATGCATCAGCAGCTATACAAAAAGTGAAAATAAATTTTCATGTTTTAATAAAAAGGAATTTAGCCTCGTCAGAGAATAAAAGACCAGAGTATTCTAACAGCACAGAAGGTTTTCTGCTGGACTTCAAAAAGTTCACTTAAGATCTCCTGTTTCAGCTGGAGCGTTATGCAACCACAGTAATTGTTCCACCGAAGATTTGTGTTCGAGGACGGAAAACGCCAAGAGATGTCCTCCAAAACTTCACTCATCAAAGAGCAGGTACTCGATCTGAAATAAAGGTGGCCTGGCCTCGGCAGAGCTGCTGGAAAAGACACTCCTATTTATAAACCGGGGGTGTCTTGACTAAGACGAGTTGCAGGGAGAGTAAATCAGCCAGCTGGGTTTTGTGTGATGGGTGGGCAAGCGGACGGCTTGAACTGATGGGGGTGGGGGAGTTCAACCAGCTAGCAGAGCCTAGGAGCGGTTTCACATTTCACTCCTCTGACTGCTGTTGTCCGAAGAGATAAATCAACTCCGGGTGAAAGTTGTTGTGTTTTTTTAAGATGTGGTTTCTCCTTCTTTCTCGGTTGTTTATTGGTACACTGCGGGTAATGATTTGCCTCTGAGAGTCTCTGCAGGCCAGGAGATTCCTCCGTCCCGCTTCCCTTTTAAAGGTCTGTCTCCAGTTTTGGTAGTGAATGGAGCCGTGGCTCTGTGATGATGCCTCTTTTGTGTCGGTAAAGTTAAGTGGCAGCCATGTGGCGATGACTAGAAGACAGGCCAGGAGAAACTCTGGCCCTCTCTTTGTCCCAGCAGTGTAACAGTGATCTTTATTCAGACCACAGGCCTGTTGAGACTCATGTGAGCCTTCCCAAAATAGACAAATGGCTGACATGCAGCTTAAAGATGGCGGTGGAAGGAAAGAGCAGCAGTTTTTTTTTTTTTTAAGACGTTTGGCCGTGTTCTCTACACCTGAACAGTCCCAATCAGGCCGCCCTGCCAGCTTTTTCTTTTTAAATTATTGTAGCATTAAAATAATCATATCATTGACATGTTTAATCCCAGTGAAACCAAAACTTATCAGCTGATTGAAAAACCCTTCATCCATCATTGCCAGGAATCGAGTAGTTGAGCTCTTTATGGAAATAGGAGTTAAGTATGAGGTAATCTACTTAAACATTTTCTTTGTCTTGTCTGTTAAATAAAAACAAAGATGTGAAGACTGTCAACAAAGTCTACTGACCTTTCTTCCAGCAGTTTACTCTGGCCTTTGATTTGTGGCTGCGGGGGCACTGAGGTTGGGTCGCCTTGCTTGGTGCTGGGACAGGGAGGTGGGGGGTGGGGGGGGTTTGGGGAGCCCCACTCTCCTGGGCTGGGTCATAAACTAATGAAGGTTTCTAATTTAGACACACCGGTGGACTTAGCTGGATAATCACTGTTTCCGGGGCTTATTAAATGCAGCTTTGAAAGGGCCTTTTAGTCCGTGGGAAGTCAGCCCTAAGTGGAGGAAAGCTTTGAGCGAGGGGCTATTGTGTGTCTACCTCAGGGGCAGGTAGAGCTCTGTGTTGATGGACACTTTTGTCTTTTCACACTTTGATTTCTAAATGTTTTTTGGGCCTGGTTTCCCACAATCGGGGGGAACTAGTTGTCCTTTTAAATTTGTTTAAACAGTGACAACGACTGATCAAATAAATTACTGTAATGTGGTTTGATGAATGTGTTCTTTCACCACAGATTGTTTTCTTGTGTTTTTTTTGCACCTAAACGCTGTCGCCTCATGGATAGCATTCAGCAGGCTGATAATTAGTTTACCTTTTATCATTACCTTTTTAAAGGAAAAAAAAGTTTACCTTTTTTTTATTGCGTTTTAGATTTGTGTCCAATCGAGCTAAAATTCAGCTAACTTCTCAATGCACTTCTATAACTCTACATACATATAGAATAATTAATCGCGCTCCTGGATTGGCTGCTTTGCTAATGGCAGCCAATAGAGTGTTAAGTAGTATTATGTGTAGGTATTTCACCTTCCTAAGTTGTATTTTTCCCCCAGAATACTTTAGATATGCTGTACAAATAAATCTGCAAATAGGCTAATTTTACAATAATAATTTGGAGTTGCATTCCATAGAAAAATCCACGAATAGGGGAACCTCTGAATACTGAGCCGTGAACAGGAGGGGGGTCCACTGTGTTTCTCTTTTTTCTTTGTTAGAGCTATCAGAACTGTAATTGGTTACTTGTTTTTGTGGATCATCTAAAAAAGATTTTAGTTTTTTTTCCTTGTTTTTTGTTTTGGGGTTTTCTTTCGGGTTCATGCTGATACGACGCACAGCGTCTTGTTGGGACTATAACTGTACTCAATCCACAAGTAGGATTCCGCATTGAACTGTGTTGAAAGCAAAGGCCAAGTGTTCGGTCACAAATGGCGCTGGGAAGACTGGCCTGGAAGCCTGTGTGAAGCCCTCATTTGGAGCAACTTTGTGTTTGACAAACTTTTGGTTTATTGACCACACACAGACAAGAACCTTCCTGTTCAACTGTGGCCTGTCAGCTCGGTACACAAACGGGACTGTGAGAAAGTCAGGCTAGTGTTTACCAAAGTCTTGATGTAACACCTCTGTTTGAGACATCAATGCCTCCACTGTCGCCAAGGGCATCTCCACAGAGATGCAGTATCTGAGAAGTGGATTCTCCAAGGTGGAGTTTAGCATTCCTAAAAATACTCAGCCTCGCAGCAGAGGACATTTGTGCAACAGAAATAGAACATTACATTTTTTACTATGCATAATAGGTTATAATATGTATCTACTAAATAAATGCAAACGTTCTTTATCTAATCTCTTGCATAATAAAAATTTTGATTGATTGACAATTATAACCCTAAAACGACACTTTCTGTAGTTTCTTTTCATTTGAACTCATCCTGGACAATGAGCAGCTCAGTCCTGGTACTTCGTTGATTAGTTTCTTCATTACTACGTTTAATGAAACAAGCCAGCCTTCAAAGGGAAACTTAAAGCCACAGCAGGGTCACAGAGGTCAGTTAAATAATCTCCCTTGATGATGTCCTGCTGATAGAGAGGCAGCCAGGCATCCCTAGTCAACCAGAGAGGAGGTGGCCATCCTCATCTCTGACTGATTACATCTGGCCTCCCTCGGTGTACTCGGCACTCATCCGCCTCAACCACTTTCCAAGCCTACACTCCCAGGGTGGAGCCCCTGTAGCCTTAGGAGTCCATTTTTAACATTTTGACAACTCAGCTGTGGGAGTGTTTCATCTCTTGCTGAACTTTCATGGCCTCACTCCCCTGTTCTACAACGGAGAGAAACGGATATAAAGATTTGTCAGTGGAGCAAACATTTAATCTGGTTTCAAATTGCTTTAAACCCCCAATATGATTTATTTCTGTGCACGTCACTAGTATTAAAGCTGGGTGTGACCCAGAGGTTTACCCCTCATTCGAAATGATGGTGTTTCACATGCTCCACTACTTTCATCAGAACTCCTAACATAAAATGTGCAGCTACTGAAGTTGGATAGGGACCAAATTCTTGAGTGTAAAAGGATTATGAAAATTTTAATCTAAATTCAAGTGTAGGATGTATGGAACAGAGAATCATAAATAAACCCTGCTACAATGATGCCAAATTAACACCCAAGCTATCAGTCAAAGAGAATTTGAACAGAGTACGACTTTTTCTCTGTTTAGTAACACATGTTGGGAGCTGTAGCAAAAACTGGTAATAGTTGTAGGTTGACAGAACATTAATCACCGGCCAAAGAAATTCAGACTACTCACTAATCTATAGTCCAAACCCGGGATTGCGCAAGATACAAGTGATCAGTTTAATAAAATCAAATGAATCCTTTAATAGATAATGGAAACTAAAACTTGATGGTGAAAAGTTTTCATTGTAGGGTAATTACTCTGCTAATTCAATTCAAAACTACTTTCCTAAACCCAAAGGAATATTAAAGGTTGTTGTAAGTTAACTTATCTGGGTTTCTTCAGACAGTTGTAGATGCTGATGGCTGGGAGCTGGAAGGATCTCCTGTAGCGGTCAGTATTAGAGCAGATTAGAAGAAGCCTCTGACAGAAGACACTGTTGTTGTATAGCAGTTTCATGAAGAAGATGCTCCAGGTTGTCCTTAGAATCCTCTCCTTCATTAAGCCTCTGTTTTGGGTTTTCTTTGTGGTCTCATCTAAAAGTTCTGATTTTGGTAGAATCGGATTTCCTTTCAGTCGACCAAAACCTACAAATCCATTTGTTTTTCATTTAAAGAAAGCTTATAATTGTAGCAAACAATATCCATTATATTTTAAATGCAACTGGGAAAAAAAAGTTTGTTGTTTTCTTTCCTCAGTATTTGACCTTCTTAAAATTGGCCAACTGACTGGTGCGTTGCTATTTGACAGAAAACTCTTGAAGCCAGGACCAACATGCCTTCTGGTCATTTGGTTTTGATTTCGTAAAGGACTGGGTAACCATGTAGGCTTGAAGTCAACTTGCTTTTGTTACACCTCTAAGCCATCAGACAAGGTAGTTACAATGCCTTAATGGTTAGTGTATAGGACAAGGTGGCTTAAGAATGTGACAAATTGATGACAGACAATCTGTGTGAACAGGTGCCCATGATATTTAGAAGGGCAGATGCCAAACACATCTTTTATTTGTGGACCTCTGCATAAATCACGCCACTCCTACTTTAGTCTCGTGGTACAGGCATCATTTATTAAAGCTCAAATTTTAATGAGATGCTGTTGCCCTGATTTATGATTTATGAATGGCCTCAGGCTGTTTAGTTCATTAGAATGTTGTTTATTCATATAGCGCCGATTCACAACAGATGTTTCTCAAAGCACTTTACAAGAAAAGTCATTTCATTACAATTATGCAACCATTCCAATCAGTTTGAACGTTTTCTATTTAAGGAATCCCAGCAGATTGCATAGAGTCATTGACTTGAGGTTGTGCCCCATTTATGCAGACTCCAACCACAGCTATCACTCAGCAATCCTTCATACTGAGCAAACATGTAGCGACAGTGGAGAGGAAAAACTCCTCTTTAACAGGAAGCAACCTCCAGCAGAACCTGGCTCAGTATGAGCAGCTATCTCCTACGACCATCTGGGGGTTTGATAAGACAGAGCTGAAACACAGAACAAAATGAATGGATGTAAGGGTACTTTCTATATTAAAGAAAGTAAAAAGTTGATAACAGGACATGGAGGAAGCTCAGTTACTGGCAGCATCAGCAAAACATAAAATGTACAGCTGGAGAAGAAGAGAAAAGTAGCAGAGTCTGTCCTCCAGCAGTCTAAGCCTATAGCAGCATAACTACAGAGATAGCTCACATCCTAAGCCACTCTAACTATGAGCTTTAGTCAGCCTCACTGACTAAAACTAGGAGCTGGTTCCACAGGAGAGAACTAAAAGATCTGCCTTAGAAATCCTAGGAACCACCAGTAAACCTGCCGTCTGAGAGCGAAGAGCTCTATTAGTAACATATCAGATCTCTGATGTATGATGGAGCTAGTTTATTAAGGGCTTTATATGGTAAATGGCCTGTACTTGTATTGCGTATTGGCAGAAGGGCTAAGGGTGTTGCCCAAGGACACAACGACTGAGACGGACAGAGCGGGGGCTCGAAACGGCAACCCTCCGGTTACAAGACGAGCTCCTCACTCCTGAGCCACAGTCGTTCCTATATGCAGGAAGGAAGATCCTAAATTCTATTCTGGATTTAACAGGGAGCCAATGAGGGGAAACTAAAAAGGGGGAATGTGATGTCTCTCTTTTTAATATTCATCTTAACTCTTGCTGCCCCATTTTGGATCAACTGAAGGCTTTTAATGGCATTTTGTGGATTTCCTGATAGTAAAGAATTACAGTAGTAATCAGTCAGATTTACATTACAATGTCACCAGGTGGCTTTGATCCCATCCAAAGCATGATTTAATGCATTAAACAATATGCCATAATATGTCATAACTCCAGCTGAATAGAAACAAAACTAAGGTAATTATTTTTGGATTTAAAGAGGAACGATCAACAGTCAGTAAACAGCATCAGTTAATACAGCTAGAAATTACTCATCAGGTCCGAAATCTAGGTGTAGTAATGGACTCAGACTTGAACTTCCACGGTCACATAAAAGCAACAACAAAGTCAGCATTCTATCACCTGGAGAAAATTTCTAGAATTAAAGGACTAATGTTGCAACGAGACCTCGAAAAATTCTTTCCATGAGTTTATCTTAAGTCAGATTGATTACTACAACAGTGTCACCACAGGTCTGCCTAAAAAGTCGGTCAGACAGCTGCAGTTGATCCTGAACTCTGCTGCTCATGTCCTCACTAGACCCAGGAGAATAGAGCACATGACCCCAGTTCTAAAGTCCTTACACTGGCTCTATGTAACTCGGAGAATAGACTTCAAAATACTTCATTAGTCTATATAAATCATTACATGGCTTACCACCAACGTATGTTGTACAGTCGTGGCCAAAAGTTTTGAGAATGACACAAATATTAGTTTTCACAAAGTTTGCTGCAAAACTACTTTTAGATCTTTGTTTCAGTTGTTTCTGTGATGTACTGAAATATAATTACAAGCACTTTATAAGTTTCAAAGGCTTTTATTGACAATTACATGACATTTATGCAAAGAGTCAGTATTTGCAGTGTTGGCCCTTCTTTTTCAGGACCTCTGCAATTCGACTGGGCATGCTCTCAATCAACTTCTGGGCCAAATCCTGACTAATAGCAACCCATTCTTTCATAACCACTTATTGGAGTTTGTCAGAATTAATGGGTTTTTGTTTGTCCACCTGCCTCTTGAGGACTGATCACAAGTTCTCAATGGGATTAAGATCTGGGGAGTTTCCAGGCCATGGACCCAAAATTTCAACGTTTTGGTCCCCGAGCCATTTAGTTATCACTTTTGCCTTATGGCACGGTGCTCCATCGTGCTGGAAAATGCATTGTTCTTCACCAAACTGTTGTTAGATTGTTGGAAGAAGTTGCTGTTGGAGGGTGTTCTGGTACCATTCTTTATTCATGGCTGTGTTTTTGGGCATAATTGTAAGTGAGCCCACTCCCTTGGATGAGAAGCAACCCCACACATGAATGGTCTCAGGATGCTTTACTGTTTGCATGACACAGGACTGATGGTAGCGCTCACCTTTTCTTCTCCGGACAAGCCTTTTTCCAGATGCCCCAATCAATCGGAAAGAGGCTTCATCGGAGAATATGACTTTGCCCCAGTCCTCAGCAGTCCATTCACCAGACTTTCTGCAGAAGATCAATCTGTCCCTGATGTTTTTTTTGGAGAGAAGTGGCTTCTTTGCTGCCCTTCTTGACACCAGGCCATCTTCCAAAAGTCAACGCCTCACTGTGCGTGCAGATGCGCTCACACCTGCCTGCTGCCATTGCTGAGCAAGCTCTGCACTGGTGGCACTCCGATCCCGCAGCTGAATCCTCTTTAGGAGACGATCCTGGCACTTGCTGGAGTTTCTTGGATGCCCTGAAGCCTTCTTAACAAGAATTGAACCTCTTTCCTTGAAGTTCTTGATAATCCTATAAATTGTTGATTTAGGTGCAATTTTAGTAGCCACAATATCCTTGCCTGTGAAGCCATTTTTATGCAACGCAATGATGGCTGCACGCGTTTCTTTGCAGGTCACCATGATTAACAATGGAAGAAGAATGATTTCAAGCATCACCCTCCTTTTAACATGTCAAGTCAGCCATTCTAAGGACTATGCAATTCATCTGATCACTGTTCATAACATTCTGGAGTATATGCGAATTGCTATTATAAAAACTTAAGCTCTTAACTTAACTCTTCCAATTTCCAATATTTATGTAATTCTCAAAAGTTTGGCCACGACTGTAGGTCTCTTGTCACTATACCAACCCCCCATACCACGCGGGTCTTCCAACTATAGTCTACTACTTGGGGCGACTGTGGCTCAGCAGGTAGAGTAGTTGTCTTGCAATCTGATAGTATGACTAGAAAAGTGCTGTGTGAGTTCAGTCCACATACCATTTACTAATCATCCATAGAGTTAGAACCAAACATGGAGAACCAACTTTCAGTTTCTATGCTCCCCTTATCTGGAACAAACTTCCAGACCACTCCAAAGCTGCTGAAGCACTGAGTTCCTATAAATCAAGGCTAAAAACCCATCTATTTAGAGCTACCTTTGATTCACTGATTAATAATAGCTGGAATATGTTTTAATGTGTCATATGTTTTGTGTCTAATGTTGTGTTTTATGCTTTTATTGTTTTATTGCTACTTTTATTTTATCCCAACCAAAGCACCTTGAATTGCCTTGTTGAAAGTGTGCTGTACAGATACAGTAAAGTTGTCTTGCCTTAGCTTATCATGGTAATAGAGATCCACCAAGAAACTGGCAAATGACCAAGCCCAAATAACGATTAGGCTTCATCAACAAACCTATGTGGTGAGGAAGTGACTTCTGAGGAAAAAAGATTCAACATCAGTTAATTTCAGTGTCTGAGATGTTGAAAAATAAGTCAGAGAAAGCACAGAGATATAAAGAAGCTGTATTTTCTACGTGACATTGTGAAAACTCTGCGGTTCATTCAGGCTGCAGGAGAACGAAAGAAAGCAAGACTTTAACAGATGAAAGGTCAACTCTGTAGACATTCTGCTTACTTCTCTTACACATTTAATACATGGAAGAAGGTCATTTCAGCTCCTAATAATAAGAATAATAGTAATGACCATAGAAAGATTCCTTAGATTGCTGTGTTTGTGTCCTCTAATATTATCGCTCCTTAGGAGATATTGGAATTGGCTACAAATCAATATTAGCAGGTTAAAACTCTACAAAACTTATTAAAATCAGCCACAACATTTCCATTGGTACATATCTAAAATTAAGAATTATAAATATCTATTCACATTCATAAACAACCCTTTTTGTCCTCTGCCTCCTCTGGATGTGTGGATGGATTTTTACGAAAGGTGGAGTTGCAGTCTTGCCAAGCTTCTGATGCCGTCAGAGACGTGTAAAGGCAGCAGAGAGCAGTTGTGACTGTTGCACTCAGTGTTCATCAGCAATTCCTAACAGCAACTGGTGGCCTCCAGCCGCCCCAACAGTTGCCATGACATTGTTTTGTTTTATGTTTCACCCACGGGACGTGCTGTATAGCTGGCCTTATACGGAAGGGTTCCGGGCAGCTATGATTGAATGGATTATCTTTTGGTTTCAAAAGCTGGTGATGAATTAATGATTCCTGGTAACTAATTAACCCGTTTTCTCAGTTCCCACATTTGGGCTCTTTGAATACAGTGCAGTATTGAGCTGGAAGCTCTAATAATGTCTGGATTTCATCACAGACTTTCAGATTATCATTGCCCCCATTTTGAACTGAGGGCTTTGTTTATAAATGTTTCCACAGACTGAGATACAAAAAGTTGGTATCTGGGCAAAATGTAGTATCTAGGAAAGTATTTTATTTTAAATATTTGCTCTAAGATCTTTGAACAGGTTTGAAAAAGAAAATCACATGTTTTGGAAGCATAGAAATTGTGCCTTTCCTTTTGTTTTTGTGTTGTTTGTCTTTAGATGGAGTTGGGGCAGGTTAAACACCTTAACTGTGACAAAACTACAACCACTCACAGGGCCTGTGAAATTTAGAATATATTCATTCCTAGTTTTAATGCACTGTTGTTAACTTTTTCCTCTATTATTTGTCGTGTTAAACAGTTCAAAAAAGAAAAGGAGACAAGCAGCATGGTAGAGTAGAACAAACTGAGATTCACATAGTTAAAGTTTTATATGAAATGATTTTTCTTATAAATCAAAAAACAAGTATTTAACGAGTTGAGAGAAGTTTAAGAACAATAACTGTATAAGTCAGGTGTACATTAAATATTTGTTTCAATATTTGCTTTAGTTTTCCAGGATGGGTAGACTGTTTGAGATTTATATTCATCAAAATAAATAAAGGAGATAATCAAAATGTCTTCTTCAAAGACAAATCGTATATGTGATTTTATGACATAAGAGCCAAAATAAATGGGAATAGTGTTTTTGCAAAGGTCTCTGTTGGTGATAAGCAATTAAGTTAATTTATATGTAAGATCTGAGCAATGTAAGACTATTTATAATACTACAATGAATAATAAACTGATATGCCATTGTTGAAGTACATGTAAGCCTTTTCTGAAATACAGTGCTTAAAGGAAGATGGCTCTTTTTCCAGTTTTTCTCTCTCCAAAAAATAGATTTTATTATTAATCTCATTGCTTTTCTTTGTCCTTTCCAGATGTATTTGTTGTTATATTTAAGTTCAGGTATTTTGACTCCATCTAGAGTCAAAAAAATTTGGGACAAATTTTTATTGGGACAGAAAGTTGGCTTTTGCACAAATGGAATTTGGTTTCTAAGGATTGCACATGTATCCATGTTCAATTCCTTAAGTAGAAATGGAAACCTATTTTTCCTTCTCTTGTTGTTGCAACTCTTTTCCATGTGACCTGACTTTCTTAAGGGCCACCTTTAGTTGGAGTGGCTTCAGCTCACTGTGTGCATGTGTGTGTGTGTGTGTGTGTGTGTGTGAGAGGGCTGGGGAGGGGGTTGGTAAGGGATTTGGCAGCTCCTTTGATCAATAAAGCATAAACAAGAGGGGGGCTTCAAAATGGGTTTCATTGTGTCAGGGGGAGGAGTTGCTGAGTCAGGCCCACTCGCTCTCTGGTCTGGGATAGAGGCAGGCAGGCCAGGCAGGCTAGGATTACTGGACAGGCTAAGAGAAACGTTCTGAATCTCTCACTACTCCCAGCTGTTCCAGTATCTCGCCTAATGGCACTTTGGGATCAAATTAACTCTGGGCAGCCAGAATCATCTGTATTTGGGTATAATTAAAGTCTAATAGCAGTATATATTGGCATTACAAATAAAATCTTGTTTTTGTCCTGCCTGCTAAGATTAGGTTGGTTCAGAAGTACAACATTAAAGCAATATTGTTGTATTGCACAAACAAGCTACTGTAGTTTGATGCCTTTTTTTCCAAATGAGGGAATGAAAGGGGGGGGGGGGCTCTCCTAAATAGGATGCTTCAAAAACAAAACAAGTGAATAGTTAGGTTTTAGGTCGTAGCTCAGTCTGCGCCTTTGTCAAGCAGGTGAAAGCTTTGTAAATGTGGCGCCAGATTGTTAAAGCCCCTGACACTCCGCAGTGTCCGAGCCGCTTCCAGGAAAAAGGGACCCCCTGCGTTGAGCCCTGGGACTGACCCTCCCTCAATAGAGAGGGGTCCTGCCTGGGAGAGGAGGGCTTCCTGTATTAGCTTTCCATCTTAATCAAGCAACAAGTGCCAACAAAGCACTAATTATCAATGCCTTCACAGAGTTGCACACAATGCTCCCTCCAACTCCTCCCACCTCTCCCGTCCCATCCCGGCAAAGATAGTCGGAAAATAGATGAAGCAACATTGTCTGACGTTACAATACCTATTTTGAAACCAATTACAGCCTTTTAGAAGCTTTCGAGACATTTTCTCCTCTTATGCTCTGTCATCATTTTTTTTTTTTTTGGCTTATTTATCTGAAGGTCATGTTTATTTTTGGCTTATTTATCTGAAGGTCATGTTTACTCATGAGAGGTGAAATTTTTTTTATACCAAGCTAATTTGAGCTAATGATAAACTCATGACTCATACCTAGCGGATCAGCACTACTTTGTCTACTTGCATGTGAGGTTCCTCAGAGCCCCGTTCTTGGACTACTCTTACTTAATAATAGGGGTGTAACGTGTACATTCATATTTAGATTTTTTTTTTCGGAGTACAAATGTTCCACAGCGCAGCTTTAAAAAGTGCTACCAAAACCAAACAAAGGACTCTCAGCTATCGCTAAGCTCTGCTATTTCCAAACATTAATGATTTCTCATGCAGCTACAGTAGAAAAAAGAAAGATGGACCAAACAAGAACTTTGTCAGCGAAAGCATCTTTCAACAGCAATAAAGTACATAACGCAGTCTGCACTGAACTGAATTACTCACCTTAAACAATGTCAAACTGAATGTTAACATCACTGATACTGGAGAAAAACCAGCTGATGTCCTCATGGCTACCAGTAGCATCCAATCAGCCCAAACTCCTTATTTTGTATAAAACACAAGTTGGCAGAATCCCTATTGATGGAAAGGGATTTTCCCAACAGCTGCCCATGGTGCATTCGAGCACAGCAGGGAAACTAGTCGAAATATCAAAACACCCCCCAAGGGATTTACGCATGTTTTATTTTCAAAAATGGGCAAAGTATTGTTTAAACATTTCTAAACATTAACACTGACTGTTTTCAAGTGGTTATATTGTTTTTGTTTTTTTTACTCTGGCTATGTCTGCTTGCACTATTTATTTTTGAAAAATCCCAATAAAATGACATGTCAGTTCTATACGTTACACTTTTTAAGTTATATAACCAAATAAAATCAAATGAATTACAGGAATTGAAAGGAAGGAATTTAGGTAAAAATGTTCTTTTTTTAATGCTGATCAAAGTAAAAAAGAAAAGAAAACAAGTCCTATGCACATTTGCATGTATTTATTTTGAATAATGTGTATCAAAAACGTACCGTGCCATGACTTTAAAACCCTAAATATGTACCGAATCATGATTTTTGTGTACCGTTACACCCTTATTTAATATCTATACGATCCCCCAAACTCAGATTATTGAAAACTACATCTCTTAGCATATGAATGCTGATGACTTTGTTTGTAAAATGTTATTATTTTATTTTTAGGTATATAGTGAAGTTTGGAGTCAGACTAAGTTCAATAAGTAACTTTGGCTTCCTGTAATATGATACATGGACAGTAACAACATGCTGAGTCATTCATATGCCTCTGGTTGGAAATTAGTACTTGTTAAGTAAAATTAGATGCAATCTATTCATTTATTTTGCCATCTTTTCTTTTTACAGCCACATTGATAAAACCACCACCTGGCAGGATCCTCGCAAGTCCCTCCTCCAGATGAATCAGCCTGCTCCCCCCAGTTCTGTGCCAGTCCAACAGCAGAACATTATGAACCCAGCCAATGGTGTGTACTATAGCATGCCTTTTTTTTTCTTCACCTTTTGGATTAAACTCAAAATTATTGAAATGGGCATATATGGACAACTACTTTTCCACAGCACAGAGTAGAATACAGGTCTGGTCTAGTTCTTGCATGCCGCTGCTCTCAGTTCTGACCATGCAGCTGGAATTTGCCCCAGGTGAGGGAAGACTCGGGCAGAACGTTACACGTCCTCCATGTTATTTTGGAGCTCTGACTCTCAGATTGGAGTTTTACAAATGAAGTTGCCCTGTTGGGTCCTTTTTTAGATTCAGTTCTGCTTGTTCAGTTGTTGGTAAATGAAAAAAGTTTCAAATTTTGATAAATTAGATTTTTTTTGTTCTAAGGGCTATATACCAGAGTTTTGTAAAAAATAAATGATCTTTTCTTTATTTTATAAACTGTTAACTGGCAACTATGCATAGTCTCATCTCCTAGTTCCATGTAATGTTGTTGTTGCACAATAAAAGCAGTGTATGCAAATCGTGTCAGTGTTTTGGTTTGTTATCCCCCAGGACCCCTTCCTGATGGCTGGGAACAAGCCATAACGCCAGAGGGAGAAATTTACTACATCAACCACAAGAACAAGACCACATCCTGGCTGGACCCACGACTCGAGCCACGCTACGGTGAGTTTCCTAAAGCCAGAAAATGGTTTGAGTTTCTTTTATCTTATTTATTCATTGATTTAAGAGAAATGGGCCACATTATTTTTTTTTTTCAGCACTGGTCACTTTAGTTCAAGCACATGAACTATTCTTTTACAACAAAAAATACAACAGGAAGCCTTGTCAGTGATTTCTTAGTATATAGGTGATATGACATTATGGCGTAAGTGGCAATAAAACCTAACCCGTGATCAACTCACTTCTCACTTGAATCACACATTTTTAACTGTGCTGCTAAATTATCCAGATTCATGGAACCAATGGATGAAAAACCTTTTGAACAGCAAATGTAAAGAGGAATTATTGGTCTATGTCATTTGCCTGCTATACTGCGCGTGTCGTCTGCAGAAAGAGAGGCGATCATGCCTTGTGGTGTTGGTTGCACGAATTGCTTTGATTAAAAACAACAAAATTTGCAAGTTGTATAGAATTCCATCGGCTTGCACCCCTTTTAAGATAGAAAGACGTCTTTGGTTGCAAGCGATCAGAAGAAGCCATTGGAACGAGCAGATGATTAACAATGCAACAATCTGCATAATAACTTGTTTTATCACAACATTGTTAGCCAACACTGCAACTGCAAGATGACCGCAAATAATAATGATGGGAACTGCAGCTAGGTTTCACGCTCATCCGCTTTGTTTATTTAAAAAAACAATCCCTACTGTATTATATGTTTTTGGGATTTCATTAGATAGATCTTTCATTAGATTTCATTAGATTTTGTTAGTTTACTGACATTATCGACCTTTTTTTCTTTAGAGGCTACTATTTTATTTATATAGAAACATAGCCATTTTATTTCATTTGTAGTTTTTCTTGTGTACTGCAGTATAGAGTTTAGCACTGAGTGGACTTTCCTAATGAGCTCTGAAATGTTCTGTTTTCATCTGTGGCCTTCCTGGGGGTACAGCCAATCAGTGCAAAGATAAATAAATGGTGCTCCTGGTTTGTCTGCTTTGCAAACGGCAGGCAATAGTGTGATAAGTAGCCTTGCACTTAGGTGTTTCAGTTTCCCAAGGTGCATTTCCTTTTGAATGTTTCAGAAACACTGTTGGAAAAAATTAAGCAAACGGCAGATTTATTTGTAAATAAATTGGAGTTACATTCCCCAGAAAAATCCACTATTATGTGAGTCTATTAAAACTGAATTGTGAATAGGCAGGGAATCCACTGTATGTGTTTACTGTGTGAAACTTAAACAGGTGCCAATCCTTTCACGCGTCACCATTTGGTACATTGGTTGTTTTGGTCTTTTTATATTCAGCATTTTGGCCACAAGACATTTTGTACCCATTATATAGCTCTACCAGAAAATGCAGCGTTTTCCAAATACCACCATCCTGTTATCTAAAACTGTACTACAACAGGTTGTACAACAGTTCTTATCCACTAGCTTCAATTGCATGGTTGAAGGATACAATAAAGCATTTCACACAGGCTCAGAAATTAAAATGTTTAAATCTGAGCTTTGAAAAAGGATCAGAAGGTTCCCCTGAAGTTGGAATGTGAAATGGGACGGTTCTCAGAACCTTGTTGGATCCTTTAAAAAATTTTTAAAACAATAACTGTTTCACACACACAGCACTGTATGCTCTTTTTTTTTTTTTTCTTTACACATCATATTGCTGTGGGCTTATAAAACACAAAATGCTGAGAAAGACGTTAGCTCTCATTGGTAATAGGCTCAAATATTAACAGTTTACCAGCAGGAGTTCTTTTAATTTGAGGTGATGTCGTGATTGCTCATGTTTCATATGTGAAACGGACCAAATCGGGATCAGTACCACAATTAGTGGACGTAGGGTGTTTTTCCATAACATTTTCAGAAAATAAAGATCTTTTCAATTTAAATACATATATGAAAACATGTCATTATTATTTTTGCTTTAATATTCAATAAAACAGTATTTTTGCAATGCTTTGGTAACCCACTACCTGACCAAATGAGGGTAAAGGTTGTGAAAGGGTCAAAATGACCTGGAGCCAACCTAAATGATTATTACAAAAGTAAATGTGTCGGAATATTTGTTTCAGTCTAAAGACGGACCTATAAGAAATCTCCACACAATAAAACATTCGTAGCTGAGCTAAGTTGTGCTGGATGACAAAAACTGCACACAGTATATATTTTTCCGAGATCTCAATTCATTTTCAATTATTTGGGTAGAATTATGTCATAACTTATTTCTAGAACATGCTTCATTATAACAAGACGTGATTCATTTCCCCATGAGTTTCTTCACAGTTTATTTGTTCAGTGTATATTGTTGAGGACTTTTAATCAACACCTCACCTTCAAAATTCCCACCTAACCTTTTGTCGCCATTTTAGTGTCGGCCCGACAGCTGAGTTAGCCATTAATCCCTTGGGCCGAGCTGAAGTTTGACAGTTGGTTTTCAGTGAGCAGCGGCCAGCATCGGTGAGTCAGAGACAGGTCCAGGTACATGTGCTGAAGCATCTCCTCTGCTGCCATTGGAATGAGCTAATCTTCCTAGTGTGTTGAAGAGGCTCCCATGGATCAAGTCCCTCCCCCCCTACCACGCATGTGTCACTCTGACTCATTTCTGCTTCAGGTGCCGTTCTTTCACTGCAGCCATGTTTTCCTCTGTGGCAGCTCACCCCTCCCACAGGTTCACAAAGGCAACGTGTGCGAATCGGCACGCAGTATGTGATCCTCTTTTTAATTTTAGCATTAGTTTTTAATCGAGGCCGGGCGCTCGTGGCACGGGTTTTATGTAAGCGGTCGTGCCGTGCACAGGGGGCGCACTGGAAAGTTCAAAATAGAGTTGTAAGGGGAGCAGGGCAGCTGGGGAGGGCGGCTGCGATCGGCAAAGCTCTTTGAAGATTTGGAAGTCTTGAACACACAAGGCGGCTGGGCCCCCGAAAGCCGGGGAGAGTTAGAAAGACTGTTAACTCATGAGGTGCCACGAGCATTTTTCATGCATTGGGTCAAAGTTTTAGCTATTTAATAAGTTATTGTTTCAATTTTTACCTCTTTATTAATTTGTTTTTAAATCATTTTATTTTGCTCATTTAGATTTTTATTTCTAGCACCCATACTTTGAGTGTATTGGAAATCAATTCCTTCTTTGTAGGTTTTCCAATTGTAAACTAGGTCCTGTGATAATGGAGGCTAATTTGAGTTTTGGGAAGAAAAGCAGCCGAGCGCCTTTAACCAAGGATTGTTGTCGGCTGGCTTTCCCCTGTGTGAGGCCCAATGCAGGCACAGCCCCATTTTGCTCAAGCTCCAGACAGACTTGAAACTCTGCCAGGCCTCTATTCTGCGGTCCAACTCTTAATCTGTTCCAGACCTTTTCATGGGGCGGGGGCAAGCCTGAGAGAGGCGAACAAAATGAGGGGGAAGGAGCACAGGGAAAATGCCTCCTCTTCAAGGTCCCAAAGAGGTGGTGAGCAGCAAATACAAGTATTAAGTGTACAGTGACTGGGTTTAAAAAGGGGCTGGGTTATGTGGGCTTGTTTTTTTTATGTTCTTCCTATGCTGAAGTTTCTTGATTGCTAAAAAAGAAAACATCGATTATCTGTAGTAGAAGCCTTCATTTTTTAGCTTTCAAAGACGACAAGCGACAACTTCTCTGCTCCTGGGTAAGCAGAAAAGTTGTCACTGAGCTAAACAAGACTCTATCTCAGAATGAAATGATACAAAAATCAGAAATAGAAGTTCTGACTTTTCATTTAATTATGAGATATTCTGCTCTACTTTCCTAATACAGTGCTCCACAAAAGGCACAACTTGAACTTTCTTCATATTCAGTCAAGACTAAAACGACAAACTTAACCATAATAATAATGATAGATTAAAATGTAGTGCATTGCACAGGAGATTGAGGAAAATGGTGCATGGTTTACAATTTCTTTTTCTCAAATTAAAAAAATGTGAAAACTAGGGTGTGCATTTCTAATAAACTTTTTATAAACTCTTTATGTTGTAGAAGCACCTTCCATTGTAGTTACAATTGCAGGGGTTTTGAGATCTGTCTCTATTTAATCTACCGACTGAAATTTTTTGCTCAATCGTCTTTGGAAAAACAACTCAGGGTCAGTTAGAATGGATAGAATACGTTTGCGGGTACCAGTTTTTAAGGCTTTCAATTAGATTTAGGTATTCCACTTAGACTGGAGCTTTCAAATACATGAACATACCTTGATCTAAACCAATATACTGTAGCTCGGGCTATTTGTTTACGTTTGTCCTGCTGGAAGGAGAAGCTCAGGTCTAGTCTCACGTCTTGTGGCGTCTTAACAGGTTTTCTTCCACGGGTGGCCTGTATTTGGCTCCATCTCTGGGCAACTCTGCACAGTTTCCTGACCCTGCTGGAAAAAAAAACCTTCCCCATAGCATCATGCTGCTTCACCATGTTTTAATGTGGGGATGGTGTGTTCAAGGTAATATGTGGCGTTGCTTTTCTACTGCAGTACTAGTAGTTTGGCTTGTAGGATCTTTCTGACCAAAACCTTCTTCTCCATATGACTGCTGTGTCTCTTACATGACTTGTAGTGAACTGAAATCAGTTCCCTTTTGCTGCTCTAATGGTCCCCCTGATTAAACATTCTCCCACCCGAGTTGTGCATGTTTGCAGCTCCTCCAGCCTCTTGAATGTGCATCTGATCAAAGCTCTCCTTGCCTGGCCTGTCAGTTTAGGTGCGTGTCCATCTCTTGGTAGGTTTTCAGCTCAGACATTCCATGAGATGTTCAAAGCTTGGTTCCAGTTTTATAAGCTCACCCTGCTTTTAAGTTCTTAGTTTGTTCATTATTATGTTCTCTGTGATCTTCACAGAGCATCTATATTTATACTCTGATTAAATAACAAGGTTCAGTCCATATACTAATTAGTTGACTAAAGAAGGCAGCTTATTGCACTAGGCTTTACTTCTGGTTTGTTAGAGTCAAGGGGTCTGAAAACAAATGCATGCCACAATTCTCAAATTTGTGCATATGTTTTTCCGTCTACTTCACAATTGTATGATGATTTGTGAGGGTGTATAACATAAAACTCAAATAAAACACACATGACACAATGTGAAAAGGTTTGAGGGTGTAAATACGTTTTGCCTCTGAGCAGCACACAACAAAGTTGTGTTTCAATCACAGCCAGACTCTTTCTCCACCGGCTTATCTCGACACAAAAAAACCCCACAAGTGGCCTTTTCTTAAACTTGTTAAGTCGGCAGAAGACAAATATTTACCAAACCTTCAAAGGCGCAGTGCCCTGGTCACGCGGAGAAGTTCCCTCAGTTTACCTGCCCCAGGTGATCCTGCGCTGCGTTCGCCTGCCAAGAGCGATCGGCTGATAAGGCCTCGAGTCGCTGGATCTTTGTGCTGCAGGAGTGCGTGAAGAAGACAAAAGGCAGACCGCATTAACTAGTCTCTTATCGGCTCGACTCAACGGCAATCACGGCCTCTGGGTGCTGCTGATTTCCAACCACACTAACGGGGAGCACACACACGGTCCCGTCCTGAATGTTTAAACGGGCGGCTTATTCTAAACTATCACTCTGGAACGAACGTTCCTTTTTTCTCCCGCAGATTTATTTGATATTCTCACTGTTTGTGAATAGTCTCTTCTTAATGTTTTGTCTGTGGGGGAAATCCTTGACTCGGCTGCACAGCAAAAACTTTAAAGCCCCGAGGGAAAATTCCATTTAAATTCAAATTTGGGTTTAGTGACACTGGTTAAAAAACAAACAAACTGCAGATTTTCCCTGATTAGACTGCCTATGTAACCATGATATTATTGTGGAAAAACACACACAGCTACTGAAACTTTGCAGGTCTGTTGTAGACTATATAGTGCCTTGCAAAAGTATTCATACCCCCATAAATTATTTCACATTTCCCACATATACAGAGCAAAGTGCATGAGTTTCAACTTCATATTCAAACGCCTTTACTCTTGTATCCTTAATAAATTCCAGTTCAACCAATTTTGCTCAGAAGTCACCTAATTACGAATCACATAATAATTGTTTTCTTTATTTCCTCAAATGTTTGTTAGAGAACAATATTGAGCACACTGCATCATGAAGATTAAGAAATACAGCCGACAGGTCAGAGAGATAGTTGTGTTAAAGTATAAAGCAGGGTAAAGTTTAAGGATGCACCGATATGACAATTTGGGCCGATATCGATATGCAGTGTTATAATTACTGCTGCTTTTGCCAATTACCACTATTTATCAATATTGTATGTATTGTATACTTTTGTATATAATACATACTCTATAATACAGACATACTGTGTGTATTGTATGTATATAACACTTTTGCAAGGCGATGTATTCTGTATTAGTGTCTGTTAATCCAAATTGAAGAAAGTCGATGGGGTTTACAATGACTATAAAAGTGCAGTCGCAGCACTTCCATTTACCTTCCACCACTTTAACACATCTCTTCTTCAAAACTCGGGTCTTGGTGGACGCAGTGCATGAGTCATGCGCAGAAATACAGTCACAAGACCAGTTAAGGGTGCAGTGGTGCCGGAAATATCCAGCCTCTAAAGGCCATCTGTATCTGCACGAGATAAGAAGCAGAGAGAAGCAACTATAAGGTGTGTCAGCGGGGCAACTCTTGTCTCTCCGTGTTTGTTTATTCGTGTGGGTGAGGTTCTTGCACGGACACAGAGAATAGAGGGGGTGAGATGCAGGGTGGGGCCTTTCAGAGCTTCCCAGGGAGAGCCCTGAGCTACAGTTCATTCAGCTCCTGCAGGAGTGTAAACAGACAGTGATTGAATGGTGATGTGAAAGGTGCCGGGGAGGGCAGGACAGAGACGCGACCCCGCATGAAAATTGTGCCACTATCAAGCTTTTTGTTTTGGTTGCCACTTGAAGCACACAAGCAAACGGCCCTCCTCATTGGTTCCCTTACTGGAACTCCCCTTGCTCTACTATGATGATAAAGCGTGTGACCTACTTCGCATGCATAGGCTGGGGGATTGCTTTGCTTTGCTGCCGTATGTTTATTGGGCCCACCTCATCTAAGAATAACAAAGATTTCACCGGGGGAACAGCTGTGTTTTCATCACAAACACATTCGATATTGTAAACACCTAGCTCGTCTGCTACAGAGCAATGCCCTGACATTTGTTGTGTGAAAGAAACTCCTGTTAATAGTGTTTCTGTGTTTACCCAAGCTGATGTAGGTCTGTATCACTTTACTTTGTGGGACTATCAGATTTATTAGATCAGCTGACGAGGAGCCGTCAGGGGGCAGGTGGGCGGTCTGTGTCCAGGGAGGATCTGCGACTTGTTTAAGTGGAAACAAAAGACTTAATGAAAGGATAAGTCATGCCTGATGCAATGTACAAAGCCAACAAAGCCTTGTGTTAGTCAGTGAGTGGGAGGGAATCAGGTCTTACAGGAATGGTTGTTTCAGATAGTTAATAGAAAACCTTTACTGGGACTTCTTGTCCCACTCAACCGGCTGCACTGGATCAGCTCTTCTACACATTCAGCTTGTTGACTAAAGTTGTAATTAATTCTGCCGTGGTTTAAATGTTGCCATATGTTGAACAAAACGGATGTTTCTCAGTTGGAGGTATATTTAAGATCGGGTTGAGAGCCTGTATATTTTTATTATTATTATTATTATTATTGTCAAAGCAACATGTCATGTAGTGATTATTTATTTATTTATTTATTTTAGTTCACCGAACCCGTTTCAGTAACAAATTGGTCCTCATGCTTTTTTTTTTTTGCTTTTTTTTTTTTTTTTTTTTAAGCACCAGTTCTTTCTGTCAACACCACCGAATCTGCAGACTTTGGAAGACCAACAACCAATCAGAATGTCTAAATTTTTAATTTATGTTTTACTTTTTTGTGTCTATTTTTAAAATGTATGTTATTTAGTTTTATCATATTTTTAAGTTAAATTTTTTTTTTTAGCTTTTAATCATTTTAAAAACAGAAACAATTCATGTCTGACTGAAAACCAAATGCAGTAATTAGTGGGCTGCATGTTACCATGGAACTGAACATATAAAGGTGGACAGACTTATAGACATGTTATTGAGACAGCTCTCTCTGCTGCAAGAGAACGTTGTATTGGTCGACAATGCATCGAATACGTTGGCAGCTGTTAGCACAGTTTAGTGCTGAGCTGCAAGAAAGATCTGCATCACTACTTTTTCTCTATATATTTGTGCATTGGAATACAATATGCATTATTTACAGCAGCAAATATAGTCTCAGCATACACAAACACACCCATAACTCGCTTATGCATTTTTAAGTACTACCATTTCTATAGAAACACGTTTGAAACCAGCTTGATGTACAGCAGGATGGCAGCCATTTTTCACCCCAGACGATAAAAACGCTTGGTCTGAATATTTCAATTCAAACCTAAAGTGGCAAGGGAAATCTCAAACAGCCACTATAAAGGTTACCACAACGACTAAATGCAGACTAATGGATGGATATTATAGCTGAACAAGGAAACACAGTAACTTCTTTGTAGGTTTACAACAAACTTTTGGTCTTTTAATTTTCACAGGAGATGTGAACAAATCCTTCTTGAGATCTTGTGTCTCAATACCAATCAAAGATCAAAATTCTGGGAAGTCACTGCATTGACTTTGTCTCAGAAAAAGGAGCTGGGAGCAGGGCATGACGTTGCACCCGATTAGAGCCAGTTCTAGTTGCACGTCGGGAAAAACCAGTGAGATTTGCTAGTCGTTCCGTTCATAACATATGTTCTCTCTTTTTTTTCTATGCATTCACACTTTAAGGAAACAGGATCACAAATAGAAATTACACATTTCTGTGTATTCCACTGGTTTGATGGGATACAACCCATTAGCAGTTTTCTTCAACAACTTTCACAACCTAAAAAGATTGTTTGGTTGTTGAGTTCAGGAGGCGTTCTGCATGATTGTTTTCTGACTTGGCATTAGGAAAGTACAACAAAAGCAGTGATTTTATGTAAAGAGTATAACTGATGCAGGATCAGGATTTACTTTATTTTTAATGCCGTATTGATGTAGCACCGTGCTGTGGTTTTACGGAACCACTTAAGAAGTAGTTCTAGAAGCAGCCCTGGTTGTATCGCCAGAACATTTTAGGTATTTTGTCATGGCATCATGTTGTATTTAATAATAATAATAATAATAATAATAATACATTTTATTTGAAGCGCCTTTCAAAGCACCCAAGGACACTTTAATATTGCTCCCTTCTTTTTATATTGTAGAGATACAAGCAACATGCTAAAACGTAATCATTAAAATATTTATGAACATACTAAGAGCAGGCTATTGTTGAAACGCAATATTTGTGAAAGCTTTTTATATTGTATTGCATAGTATGTATTCAGTGTGGATCAACTGTTCCGTATGTTTTGTTTTCGCTGCACATAACACTGTTTATATGCCACAGTCTCACATTTTAACTTTCTTTTTTTTTTTTTTTGCAGCGCTGAACCAACAGCGGATCACACAGAGCGCTCCGGTGAAACAGTCTGGACAGCTGCCTCCCAGCACCCTCGGTGGAGTCATGGGAGGGAACAACCAGCTGAGACTGCAGCAGATCGAAAAGGAGAGACTCCGACTGCAGCAGCACAGACCGCAGGTCAGCCATCACAGTTCAGCCTCCATGTTTTCAGAGAAGATAATTTGCTTTTCTCTGGTCCACATCTGTCGAGAACTCAGTGACTCACTGAATTAAGGCAACAGTATTGTGTTGTGTTATGTGGGTACAATTATGCAATGAGCCTGTTGGCATACTGGTGAGTCATGAGTCCAGTGTAATGGTGGCTCTTAAGCCTCTTTGATCAGAGTTTATTGCTCAACTATTCTCCACTGTGAGTCATTAGGTGGTAATTTCTTTCACTTTCAGCTTGAAACACACTGGGTGGTGCCACAGCATCTCCTAGTTTACTCAGTTCTGCGTCACATCTGGGAACTGAGCTTTATGGTTATGAATGAGAGTGCTGGAGACTTTGTTTACCCTGCCGTTCACTTGGGTTGTTTAAAGTTCACGGTGTTAGGAAGTGACCCGTCTGTGTACATGCGCCAGAGCTGTGAGGAGAATAGAGCAATCTGACATCACTGAAGGGCCACAGAGGTCATGTGCTGTACGTTCAAGCAGTCCTGTTACTGTCGGGTTCTTATCCAACATTGCAAAATTAAAAAGATTTGTTTCACAGAGAGGTTTCTGCTGCAGGAGGTCTGATTATTGGCTGATGTATTTTTTTTTTTTTATGAACATTTTTCTTTAAATATGTTTTCTTCTGGCTTTAATATCCCCTTAAACTTTATGTGCATGAAAACATGGTGATTAAAAGTTTAGGAATTCCAAAGAAAATTATCCCCCTTGTTATCTAAACCATAAATCTGCATAATAAGTTCATCAGATCAGTTGATGGTGGAAAATGAAATTAGATTAGATTTTTTTTAATTCCTGAAATGTTAAATCCTTACCATTTTGGGGGGGGGGGGTGTTAATTTGAAGATTAGGCCTGTTTAACAAATGGAATTTTAAAACGACTGTTTTTCTGTGGATTTTACAAGGTACAGCAAGTATTTAAAAAGTTTTTAACAGCGAACAGTTGTTTGTCATACCGGTCCTGCGCTTCGATAGCACTGCCCTTTCCTCATTGTTTGCAACTCACTGCCAGTCAGCTGGCTGAAAGTAACCGTCTACACCTTTCCTTTGTGAGCTAAAAAAGACTAATTTATCTGGAAATATATTCAGTCGGTTAAAAACAAGCACAACCATGATTTTGAAACTGAAGTTATTGCAACTATCGCCCTAAAAAAAAAGGGGGAGCACTTTTTGACCGACTGCAGGCTCACAGATGACCCGGACGACGAAGTAACTTCTTTCACCTCATTATTCTCCCAGTCATAACGTTGTTTAGAGTAAAATGGCAAAATGACTAACATATCATTTTATTAACCGTAGAAGCAATTGTTGATTTTCTGTTTTTAAACCAAAGCAGTTAGATCATGTTATCTATATTTTAGATAAATATATCGGATATTGGGAACTTAAAGGAGCCGTATGCAAGATTGTGGCCAAAACTGGTACTGCAATCACTTTCAATTTACTGTAGAGCGGTGTATCCCCTCCCACTTCCCCCTGACTCGAGGTTGCCAGATAGGCTGCAGGATCCAGCAGGAACAAATTCTTCTCAGTTTTCATCTGTCTCCATCTTGCAAAGGCATCTCCTATACAAATCCTTGTTTTATTTCAGAGTTTGTCACAACGTATTTCTGAATGATAACAAGGTCTTTTAGATGTAGTAACATTAGATATTCTTTATCCAAAACACTTTTGTAGCTGCAGCTGTAGTAACTAGAGCAGAGCTGGCAACGCCGATGCCGAAACACTACTGACTTTGTGATTGGTAGATAGGTGGAGGGCGGAGCTTCCGGCCAAAACACAAGATGTCAACATCAACATCGGTTGAGGGCTGCAACTTCACTTTTTAAACGACAATATCCTGGCCGTACTACTGTTGTCAGTGAAATAAGTATTTGAAATGAACATGATTTCTTCATGTCTAGTGACATATCAGGGCCATTTTATGATTAATTGAAATACATTTCTTACATACAGCTCCTTTAAGGTTATCACGGTGAATAAAAGTCTCATACCTGCCCATGACCAAACATAATATAAAATTGGAGTAACTTATAAATATAAATATTTAACTTCTAAATGTGTGAGCTATATATTCTGAAGCGCCGTAGTTTCTGAAAACATGCATCATCTTTAAATACTGTTCTGCTACAGGTTTCCTGGCATTCAACAACCACGTGTTTCTTATCGGTCTCTTTGCTTTCTGACTTCGCGATAATCACAACACTGGCATCTCCAGCAGTATGAAATAATGGAAATATGGCATATATAAAATCTTTAAAAATTATTTACAGTTAAATGGTGTCAGCAACACAGATTTACATGTTTCACAAAAATACCAAACTACCAAGTGAATGCAATTGTTAAATATGTGGAAGTAGAAGATGAAGTCGCAAGTTATTACCAGAAGTTATAAACAGCTTAGTTGACATAGAGGCCATCGCATCTGATTGGTAGTCTCCGTGCATTCTGTTCATGGCAGTTGGAAGCATTGTTCTTGCAATGACACGACAATTTTGATTAATTCTGTAGACCTAATCATCTGTGTAGAAGCGATTGCCACCTGGCTGCGCATACAGTATCAGTTATTGTTTGATGCGTTGAGTGAATCATAATTCACATTTTGGTATCAAACAAGTGGGAAGTCTGACTTTTTGTATAATTGTTGCACAAAGTTAATGAAGGAGACACCGCAGCAGTAACAGTAGTTATAAAGAGTATTTACTATAGCATCTTTACATGTTTATATTTAGTTTGTGAAGCTTTGCAAGATCACATGAAAGAACACTTAACAGGGTCTAATTACTGGTCAGTTGGGAAATTGTTTGGGGGTTTGGTATTAATCTACAATGAAACTGCCTATTTATTTCCTGTTTTTGTGCACAAACACTTCAACACCTAATCCGATGTTTGTTAGTGGATTTGCTTTATCCAGTAACCCTGCTATTGAAAGTGCCAGCCCTTTTCTGGTCTTAACGGATGACTTCACGGTGAAATAAGCAGACTTGTCTATCAAGTTGGCCCAAAGGCTGCCACTGATCTTACTTTCCTCATTGAGCAGGAAATGGGACTTCCAGTGTTGGATGGAAAATAGGCCCTTCCAGTCTTACTAGATAAAGATATCAAGCGTGGTGGAAGTCTTGCAGAACAGAAGGACTGTAAACCAGAAACCGAAAGCTGCTGCTCTGACACGCCACTTCCGTCTAGTCTGACACAAGTCCCATAAGGAAAACCTCTGTTTCAGCACGACCTGCAGAACTGTTGACATAACTCACATCCCAAACAACAAGGGACACCCCCGCCCCCCCATTGGGTAGTAACTATTTATCCAGAAACATCACTCCTCACCAAAAGCCTGCCTTACCTTTTTTTTTCCGTGAAAGCAAATTCTCAAAATAGACACTGGTCAAGCCACTTCACCTTCCTGTTGAAGGAGTTGGAAAAGAACATGACATCATTTCCTCAACTTTATCTGATGCAGCATGTGCGGGGGCTGGTCCCTTGTGTAACAGAACTTTTTTTTTTTACCGGGGGGAGGGGACGTGTTAGTACAGCAGAGGTGTAAGACTAGTGGTCAACGTTTTTATAACAAGGTTCACTACTTTTAAGGGATTTGACGAGAGTGGTAAAACAAGATTTGGGCCGCTTTGGTTTATGTCATAACCAGAAGGTTAGATTTTCCCCTTCTGAAGTTTAAAAAAAAAAACAGAATCGGACATTTACTCTGGAAAAATTTTAGTTTTCCCAACCTTATCAGCTAATTAGACCTTCATAGAACACATTCCATGCAGTCTGTTTTACAGACGTTGAAAAGAAAGCTTGGAAACATCTACAATCACACCAAAGAATCAAGTCAGGAAGCAGCGCAGGCTGATACAAAGGATAGAAAAACATTACATTTCTAAAACATCAAAAAACTGCCTTTTAACCACCTGACAAATAGATAAAACAGAAATTTTGATTTATGAGTTCGAAAATGGTAGCCAATGAAGCTAGATTAAAGAAATAAGTATTAGAAGAATTATTAGATCAAATAAAAAAAATATAATAAAACCAAAACCCAAAAATCAAAACTTGCTCACTTTTGGCACTCTTGCATTAACTGTCAGTTATGGCTGCAATAAAAAGAAGTATGTTTTTAACCTTTAAACAGTAGATTCCATCAGACTGAACTAAAGTGGAAGGAGGATTAATTAATACATCGATTTCCAGTAATAAGCTCTGAAGAGTGTGGCATGTGTTTATTTTATTTTTTTATTAAGGCCCTTTTACTCTGATAATCCTAAAAAAAACATATGTGCAGCCAACTTCCATTCACCCATCCGTTATCTGTACCCGTCCATCCTATGCAGGGTTGCGGGGGGCTGGTGACTATCTCCAGAAGTCACGGGTTCAGAGGCGGGGTACACCCTGGACTGATCGCCAGTCCATCGCAGGGCAACGCAGAGACATACAGGACAAACAACCATGCACGCACACACTCATACCTAAGGGCAATTTTTAGAGACCGATTCACCTAACAGGTCATGTTTATGGAATGTGGGAGGAAGCCGGAGTACCCAGAGAGAACCCACACATGCACAGGGAGAACATGCAAACTCCATGCAGAAAGACCCCAGGCCAGGATTCGAATCCTTCGTGCAGCATGGCAACAGTGCTACCAACTGGTTGAAATATAACACAATGTGGCAGAATTTAAGATGTATAAAAGTTTTTGTAAGGTCCTCATAAGAAAATACAAATAATATAAAAATAAGGTGTAAATAAACTTATTTTTACTGCCTCTTTAACTAGGTTCTATATAAAAGGCAGCTTTTTGGATTTTTGTTTCACAGTTAGAGATTTCCCCACTCTGATTCATGACTCTCATTTTTCCAACCAAAACTTACAATAAAGCATCATAAATATGTATATCATTGAAACATCAATAATATACATTATTAATTTGGACTGTAAGTGAGTGCAGCACTTTTTACTGGCTAACTGTTGTCCTCTTTAGCTCCTGCTGGGATTTTATCAATCAATGGCTTGAAGAACTAGATCTTTTTGGCCCGTTGCGTTGTTTGTTTTTATCTTGCAAATAACAAATTCTGTAACTATGCCCAGTCCAAGTACCAACTGTGGTATCATGGTATTAGACAGTTCAGGCATATTTTTAGGAAGCTGCAGCTGTTTATAATCAGTTTCTGTCATCACCCACAGGAGCTTGCTTTGAGAAACCAGCTGCCCACCAGTATGGATCAAGATGGCAGCACGAACCCCGTTTCTTCCCCCTTGGCCCAAGATGCTCGGACCATGACCGTCAACAGCTCTGACCCATTCCTCAACAGGTCAGTCTCACACAGGGGCCTCTGTAAAGAAAATGAAGGAAGTCTTCCTCTGTCGCAGCAGAATCCGGCTCACATCAGGCCGCCTGCCAGAAAAACTTCCAGTTCTGGTTCAGCTCGTCCTGCTCACTGCCTCCCCGTGTGAGGGGGGATTGCTGCCATTTTAGCACTGCTCAGGGCCCAAATTATACAAGTTGCAAAAACAGAGGGCCTGGCTCTGGGCTGAACCCTCCTCACATGTTAATGACTCACACAGACCAGCGGCTAGGCCCGAGTTTTCCTGCACAACAATGACCTCTGGTGTACAGCAGCTGCAATAAAGGTGAATCAGAGTTGAAATGGTGGGTGTGTGTCTCGAGAAACCACTTTTTTTTTCATACCAGATCGGAAACAGCTTCGGGTTTGCACGGACGGCAGGATTCCCCCGCATGTAAACGGAGCGGAAAGCGTCATGGCCGAGTGTAAATCCGAGCGGTTCAAGCTCCAGCTCCTCTACGAGCGGACAAAGTGTGGAAAGAGCTGAATAGCGAGCTGGGCCATGAGAACATGTGGTCCAGTCAGTAGACAGGCCAAACTAACCCCCCCCCCCCCCCCCATTCCCTCCTCTCCCCCTGCTCTGACAAAGGCTTCATTCATCCCGCCTCGGCCATACTCTGCCTACATTTCTTTCTGCTAATTAGTATAGGCTTGTCAAATATCTTGTTTGCTCCTTTCGTCTCTGTCGTCGCTTTATTTGTTGCAATTTTTGTTCTGTTATATTGGGTGAAAAAGTAGAATTTGTTAACAATAGGTATAAAAGATCAAAATGCAGAAGGTCCATTTGACGGCAAAGAAAAGTCGACAAATTCGAGACGAAAACAAAACCTTTTCAAACCGTTTCAGTTTGATTTAAAGTAATAGTTTATAATCTGTGCTTTCCTTGTTTCGTGATTTCCAGCGGGACCTACCACTCCAGGGATGAGAGCACAGACAGCGGGCTGAGTATGAGCAGCTACAGTGTTCCTCGCACTCCAGATGACTTCCTGAACAGTGTGGATGAAATGGATACAGGTGAGTTACGCTTGGTGCAAACTCCGCTGCAATCTCTTGCGCTGTCATGGCAACAAAACAGATACAAAAAAAACATCTTGGATCTTGCTTGCAAAACAAACAAACAAAAAAGCTGACTCGTCACCCTTTATTTGAATTACCCTTAGCTGTGCAACTACCACAGATACAAACTGTTCTGATGCCATGTGGCTTTTTGAACCCTGCAGGTAGTCATGATTTGTAGAATATTTCTGATTATTTTCTAATAGAAGACATATTTAAGTGTAGACACAGGGCCTCTCTGAAACAAGGTTTCTAAAGTTCTACAGAATGAGGTCTGGCATTACTCTCTCCAAAAGAAAAAAAAAAAAGAAAATAATACAAACAAATTTCCATGGAAAATATGTCCGCTTGATTGTAGCTCATGTTTCTCTCACATTCTTGAAACAAAACCCAAAGGTTTCACCCATGTGGAAGTCATCCAAGCCATTGTTGCAGCCTCACAGCATCAACACCACTGCCTTTTACACTGCTCGCTGATAATGATCTGCAGTTTTGGCCTCAAACGTAGGAGTAAGCTCTGGGTTAATATATCTTTACATTTTCTGCATTTTGTCAGGTTCCCACCGCAAACCTCCGTGTATTTTATTATGATTTTATGTGACAGACCATCACAAAGGAGTGCAGAAACGTGAGGTGAAAGGAGGATGGTACACGCTGGAAAATCTGAAATGTGTGGTGGAGATTTGAATTCTCCTCCCTTTTCCTCTGATAACCCTAAATAAATTCCAGTGCATTCATTTGTTAGGTGTCAGAGATCAGCTAATTTATAAGCGTAGTCCACCATTGTGTTATTTAATCTCATAAAAGTAACTGTTCTGTGTATGAGAAGTTTGTTAGGAAACATTAGTGAACAAACGGCATCGTGAAGATCATGGAACACAGCTAACAGACCAGGGAGAAAGTTGCTTTGCAAAAAGAAAGATGCAATAAGAAAGATGCTTAAAGCAGAGTTCGGTTATAAAACAATCTCCAATAAGCTTTGAACATCTCCCAGAGTTCTGTTCAGTCAGCTGTAAACAAAGGAAGCATGGTACAAGTTTAAACCTACAAAGACATAGCCGGCCACCTAAATGAACAGCGTGGACAAAGAAGAGCGCATTAATCAGAGAAGTAGCCAGGAGGCCGATCATGACTCTGGAGGAGCTGCAGAGATCCATGGCTAAGTTAGTAGAATCCTTTGACATAACCAGCCTCTCCACAAATTTGACCTTTTTATCTAGCAATGTGAGCAGAGAGCCAGAAGAAGTCCTGTTTAAGGTTTGCTACAAGCCATTTGTACATGTACATTTAAAACAATTTATCATGAATAAAAATCTTTTTTTTGTCACTCGTTCATTCATTCATTGATTCATTACACATAGATTAAAATAGTTTAAGCCTTTATTTAATGTAATCTTGATGGTTATGGATTACAGATAATGAAACCCCAAAACTCCTGTGTCTCGGAAAATTGGAATATAAAATTAATAAAATAAATACAAATTTCACTTGTGAGAAAAACTGTGACTCGTGTATCCTTTTTGTTCCGCATCATAATTATATAATACTCTAATCTGTGATGGTTCATCACATAAAATCTAAGTAAAAGGTATCAAAGTTTTTGGTTGTAACTTGACAAAAACAAAAAAAAATTCAAGGGTGCTAATATTTCAGTCAGGCCCTCTTGTTGATATATGGCTACTTCATTTCATATGTTGATCTAGAGTTGGATTGTTTGGCAACAATTAGACAACCAGGGTACTTCAGCTCCACATTGGTAAAGCCTGTTGGACCATTTCTCATGTAGAGAAAGGGATGTATTTTGGTTCTGTCATCACCTCCTGTTGAGGATTAATCGCAGAATATGTCATCTTCTGTTCACCAGGTGACCCTCTCCCGCCCTCCATTGCGTCTCAGCCCAGTCGTTTCCCCGACTACCTGGACGCCATCCCCGGAACAGACGTGGATCTGGGTACCCTGGAGAGCGAGAGCATGGCAGTGGAGGGCGAAGAGCTGATGGCCAGTCTGCAGGAGCCGCTGAGTTCCGACATCCTGAGCGACATGGAGTCTGTGCTGGCAGCTACCAAGATCGACAAGGAGAACTTCCTGACGTGGTTATAGGGGACCCGGGCGGAGGGGGTGGGGGCGCGCCTTACTCCTTGTTCACCGCTGTGCTCTGAACTTTTGCCTGTTCTGATCTGTGAAGGATTCATAGATGCTTTTTACCAGACATTTCAGCGAGCCTCTCTGAACTTCTGTGCCTCTCAGCATGTAAGACCTAACCTCTTTTCAGGCAGTATTCTGATCCTTTTCACTTGTGTTTTTATCTTTTTTTTTTTTTGTCTGTGTCTTCAAGGCTGGCCTATGAACAGACAATTATGCAAGGGCCCCAAAAAATATTCACAGGTCTGTCAGCTTATTTACCCAGATCATAGCTGAACTGACTCCTCCGCAAGGACTGCCCATGTCGCTTCCCACCTGGAGTCTCTGGAGCCTCTCTGGGGTTTTTTTTTTGCCGTGCGAAACAAAGTATCGGTATTTGGGACTATTGCATTTAGTTAAATAGCTTTATGTTTGCCTCAAACGTTTTTCTTGTCTTCCAACGAGCCTGAAAAACCAAAAATGATGTATTCGAAGCAAAAAGAACAATACTGATTTGGCGTGATGGTAATGTCAGGCGCGATTTGGAGATGGTGGCTTTGCTTTTTTGTTTGGGGGTGGGGGGTAGGGGGGCCGGGGTTGGAAACCGGGGACCGACTACATCGCTGCTTGGCTGTGCCAGCAAATCTAAGTTAAACCTTTGATAGATCAAGTGCCTTCGGATGTATTTTTTTTAAGACGCGAGCAACTCGAACAATTTTACCTGTATTCATACATATAAGCCGCATGTTTCTTAATTGTTTAATAATCAAACTGTATTATATTTTATAAACTCCAGGTGATTTTTCTTTTTTTTTTTCTAACCCGTCGCTTCTTTTTATTTAGTCTTATCCAAGCCTAACCCAAAAGACGTGTTTTATTTGTAGCTTGTTACACATGTATGATAGCTTAGATCAAAAGGTTTTTTTTAGAGTCACAAACTGGGTTGTTCTGACTTGTTTGTATTGTTTCTTATGCTCTATTCTTTCGCTATATATATATATATATATATATATATATATATATATATATATATATATATATATATATATATTTCACCTTTTAGTGTTATTGTATTTTCTATTCACCACAAGGCGATTTGTTTTTTTGTTCTCTGCTCAATATTAACCAAAAAAAAGGAAGATCTGTTGGCTCAACAGACACTACAGCTCAAATCAGTTCAAGCATGTGACAGGATAAATGAATTTACAATGTTTGAAACTGAACCCTCCCCTCTCCATGTGTGATGCTGTGTTGAGTGTTCAAAAAAAAAAAAAAGCGAAATGTTTAATAGACTGGGCTTGGACAAGTTAAAGCAGGTTTTAGAGTCATGTTTAAAGTGTTATGTTGGAGGAAAAGGGTTTGGCTTATTGCTGTAAGTTACACAGCGTGTGTGTTTTGTTTTATGTTTAAATGGGGGGAAATTTAGAAACAATCAGATATTTCAGTAAGGATTCCAAAGATGTGTTTTGTCTACTTTCCTTCCAACGACACCACCCTTGTTTTTCACTTCCATTGTCAGGGAGTCGAGAAAGGTTGCGATTTGTAAATCGGTGTCCCGTATGAACAAAAAAAAAAACAAAATGTATAAGCTAACGATGAGATGATTTGTGTATGTTTTTTAGTGTTAGCGGACACACCTGAGAGGTTCTGAGCCTGAGCTTTCAGAACAGAGGAGCAAGTGATATTGGAACAGCGAGGGCATGTTTACATAACTTACAAAACTGCTCCAGCAGCCGTGCAGACGACACACTGACGGCTTCTCTCGTGATCATGCCGATGTTTACATGATGGCTACATCTGTGCATTAACTGCAGTACCCTTTGGATAATCTTGATAGAGGCCTTGCTGGATGGCACACTGATTTCTGATGCCAGCCAACAGTGAAATGATAGCATTAACTTGATGGAACACATGCATATACATTTATCTTAGAGTAGAGTAGAGGATGTTAACTTTTTTTTATTATTATTTGTTATTTTGTGTGAGAACTTCCTTTTAGTACGGATTTTTACTGATCATGAAACCATGTGTTGATGGATTTTTAAAACAGTGTTGGTGAGAACAATGCAACTAAAACAAGTGGTACACCACAGTGCTTCCATAACACGGCTAGTTTTCATTTTAATGCAACAAATGCTTTTTTTCACACATCTGATTTTTATCCTTACCTAGAGTGTAAATTGTAAGAACAATATTAACTGTTGACTCATTGTAGCAGTAGAACTAATCACAAGTTAAAGTTTTTTGTATTTAGAGTTTTTCTAAATGCACATGAAATGAATTTATATTCAGTAATGACTGTTCATTTTTTGATAGATATATGCATGTGTTTTAGAACAATAAATTCTGTTACATTATACATTTCTTCATATGATACTTTGAAATTGGCCTTAAATAAAGTATATACTTTGTGTTAAATTTTACTTGTGTTGTTCAAAGTGTTTTTATTCAGTGACTTATTTGAAGTAGTTCAGATTACACATTTTCTGTTCTTTCTTCACCTCTGCAACAGTCAAAGATGAATTAATATAGCCTCTTGAAGGCACTATTGTAACATATAGTGATAGGTATGCAAATTAATAATTAGTCCGCACCACATTTATTCACTTTAAGGTAAGCGTATAAATGCTCTGAACTAATAAAACTGAAACCTTTTTAGTTCCTCCAAACAGTACAGCCTGTTGCGAACAGATGCATATTTGTGAATGAGAACGGTACATATAGGAATTTTTTTTTTTTTACCATAAATTGTTTATTTGGAAATCTTAGTCGTTTAATAAGTTACAATGAGTAGGTGAATGCATTCGATGGCTGCTAGCGTCAACTTTTAGTTGAGAAAAATTACATTTGATGCACATGATGCAATAACATTAAATACTGCATGTATTTTTTATTGTTTGTTTTTCTCTTTTTTGAGCATAGATAGATGGATAGAACATATAAACAGACTGTAGACCAGCCAAGTTCCTCTACACTAAACTGGTAAAATCATGTCCTGTTAGTAAAGGACCGTTTCTTTGCGAAAATCTCAGACATCAAGGATTCCATTGCTCCAACTAAAGTGAAAGTAGTCTCAGCTAGAAAGAAGTCTCCGTGGGCAAGTAATCACTAGTACGTAGTGAAAAAAGAGAGTGTCGACGAGTCGAGAGAAAATGGCGAAAAACTCGACTCCAGGTTCACTGTCAGATCTACAAAGAGAAACTGGATAGATATCAGCTAACTATAAAAGATGCTAAGGAATCGTTCTTTTATGAAATCATCAACAGAAACATTAATAATGCACAGACTCTATTTGCAATAGTGGAAAGACTAACTAATCCTTTAGTGACAGTAGCCCCTGAACTAAACTCTACCAGGGCCTGCAATTAATTTGCCAGCTTTTTCACTGAAAAGATTCTAACAATTAGACGGTCAATCTGTACCTCAATATCGAACCCACAAACAGTGCCATCCCCAATCAACAACAATGTGGAGAAAATGTCTGAATTCCACAAATTAAACCAGAACAGCCTTGAAAAAACAATTATCCAATTAAGCTCCTCCTCCTGCTGTCTTGATATCCTACCCACAGCTTTTCTAAAGAAAGTTCTTCCTGTTATTGGGTCTGATCTTTTTCAAATAGTAAACTCATCCTTCCTGTCAGGTGTCTTCCCTCAGGCTTTAAAAACAGCAGTTATTAAACCACTACTAAAGAAGAAAAATCTGGACAACACGTTAATGCAGAACTACAGGCCAATCTCTAATCTTCCATTCATCAGTAAGATTATTAATAAAATGGGGTTTCAGCAGTTAAATAGCTTCCTAACAATGACAAACCATTTTGATGCTTTTCAGTCTGGTTTCTGTGCTTACTACAGCACTGATGGTTCTGTTGGACCTCAGTGCAGCATTTGACACTGTTGATCATGATATACTATTGGAACGACTGGAGAGCTGGGTCGGACTCTCTGGTATACTACTTGGCTGGTTTGAGTCTTACCTAAAGAACAGGGACTTCTTTGTTTCAATAGGAAACTTTTCATCGGAACAAACAGAAATCACATGTGGGGTGCCCAAGGGCTCCATCTTAGGGCCCCTTCTATTTAATATCTACATGCTCCCACTAGGCAAGATTATAGCAACCAATAACATTAGCTACCATAACTACGCGGATGACACTCAGCTTTACATTACAATGTCACCAGGTGACTCTGAACCCATTCAAACCCTAAATCAATGCATTGACCAAATAAATGGATGGATATGCCATAACTTTCTCCAGCTGAATAGAAACAAAACTGAAGTAATTATTTTTGGACCCAAAGAGGAATGATCAAGAGTCAGCTCACAGCTTCAGTTAATACAGCTAGAAGCTACTGATCAGGCCCAAAATCTAGGTGTAAATGTGGACTCAGACCTGAACCTCCAGGGTCACATAAAGGCAATAACAAGGTCAGCCTTCTATCACCTGAAGAACATTTCTAGGATCTTCTTTAGTCGGATTGATTACTGCAACAGCATCTTCACAGGTCTGCCTAAAAAGTCAGACAGCTGCAGCTGATCCAGAGCGCTGCTGCTCGTGTCCTCACTAGAACCAGGAAAGTAGAGCACATCACCCCAGTTCTAAAGTCCTTACACTGGCTCCCGGTAGCTCAGAGAATAGACTTCAAAATACTCCTACTAGTTTATAAATCATTACATGGATTAGCACAAAAATATGTTGAAGACCTGTTGTCACGGTACCAACCACCAAGACCAACTCTAGCCTACTAAACATCCCTAGACTCAGAACTAAACATGGAGAAACAGCTTTCAGTTTCTATGCTCCCCTTATCTGGAACAGACTTCCTGACGAGTGTAGAGCTGCTGAAACTCTGAACTGCTTTAAATCAAGACTAAAAACCCATGTTTTTAGAATTGCCTTCGAGTAAATGATTGATGTCATATGTTTTAAATGTCTTCATGCTCTCTTGCTTTATTGATCTTTCTCTTTCTTCATTGTGTATCATGTATAATGTGTGTTTCTTTTACTTTTAATTTGCAATGTTATATTGCATGTCTGTTTGTTTTGTTTTTTAAATCACCAAATCATGTAAAGCACCTTGAATTACCCTGCTGTTGAAAGTGTGCTATACAAATAAAATTGCCTTGCCTTGCCTTACAGGAAGAGCCCGTCTCCAAATTGTTCGCACACAGGAGCATCAAATTGTCCAAAAATGTCTTGGTATATTGAAGAATGAAAAGGTAATTTCAATCAGAACTGAATGTAGAGAATCAGCTTTCAGTTTATATACTGCTCTTGTTTGGATAAAACTTCCTGTTGACTGCAAAGCTGCTAAAACACTGAGCTCATTTAAGTGGAAGCTAAAAACCCATCTGCTTAGAGCTGCCTTTGATTAATTGATTAATAATAGCTTGAATGCCATATCAGTAGAATGTTTTAATATTCTTTATGTCTTTGATGTTTTCTGTTTTTATTGTTGTTTCATTGCTGCTATTTCCCCTAAATCACGTAAAGCACTTGGAATTGCCTTGTTGCTGAAAGTGTGCTATACAAATACATTTACATTGCCTTTCACTGGAACCAGGTAGTAGAACCAAGTCTAAAATAATAATAAAAAAAAAGGCCCACACCACAATCCTCTCTGCACCAAACTTTATACTTGACCCAGTGCAGTCCTGGAAGTGAGGTTCTTTAGATCCGTCCTTTGGACGAATGACTGAGGCACTGCTCCAGAGTCCGGTGGAGGGGTATGGCACCAGAAAAAATTATAATTCTAACTGAACATATTAATCTTGAATCTGAAATAAAGGTAGTGAACATTTCTGTATTGAAAGTGAAACAAAAATTGGAGGAGAAAAAGTTTCAATAAAACTCAAAATACATACATTTAAAGAAATAACTCACTCACCATCAAGTTTTCAGACTGTCATCTTTTTTTACAATGCCAATTTTTTTTCAATGCCACCGTTTTTTCAGTGCTGCTGCTTTTGAGCTTCATCCCTCTGTCACTCTTTTCACGTCGTGCACGCACATGAGAGGGCGTGCACAACGTGAAAAGTGTGACATTACAGAAACATAAGAAATTAAACTGATGCATTTAATTGTGAACTACACTGAAAACGATGTACCTACGGGATTAGTACATGAAGTCAGGAAATGCATCTTGATCTAAAATAATAAAAGGAATAATTTCAGATTACATTGAAAACATTGAGAATAATTTAACATCCAAGATAATGCGACTTTCCTCATATAAGAATTAGACCCATTAGATGGATTGTGAAATTTATTGCATACAAATGCTGGTCATCTCCCCCTCGTGGTTAGTCACATATTTGCAGATTTCCACCGTTTTTTTATTTATTTAAATGATTCAAATCAAAAATATCAAAAGCCACCGACGGAGCTATGGCGCCCCCTAGGGGACACCGTCATTAAGACACGCTTCCATCGCAAGAATAATGTAGGCCTATTCACTATTCACTTCTAGCGGGACCTTGAATACTGACAGTCTTCCTGCTAAAATATAGGCTGAAAATGACAGAAGCTTTAAGTAAGAAAGAAGAGAAGTAGATAGAAAAAATAAATACATGCAAACAATTCGGACTCTTTAAATTGATCTTCATGGTGTAATACTAAATAAATCTGCTTACGGTTTTGGTTGTGGAGTCTTTTTCATGTTGGTAGTCTGACTGAAGGGCCCGTTTTCATGTGCAGTCACGCTCTTGCTATGAGTTATTTGTCCACCGAAAGATAATCTACAAACAAATATTAACACACGATTATTAGATCGCTTTGCAACTAGTTTTCTCCACCAAATACTTAAGAATGGGTAAACACGTTTTCATTGAGGATAGTTAGCGCTTTGACTGTATACAAAATAAACCAGACGTATTTGTAAATTCATTGTGAGAGAACCTAATAAGATAAAAAAAAATCCTTTATGTCCCTGAGGGTTCTCCGTAGAAATCAGATTATATGGAAAACGCAGTTTTCAATGTAGGATTTTAAAACAGCTATCCTATGTGAACCTACGTGATCTAAGTGAAACAGTGTTTGCCCCTCAAACCTGAGACACACTGGAGTTTTTGCAAGCATTAACATCCCCTTTAAAATCAGGCCAAAGCATCTCATTCAGATTTAAGTCTGGACTTTGACTAAGCCACTGAAAAATCAAGTGAGTTTAAGGTTAAGGGTCACAAACTCCTTGCCTGACATTCTCATTTAGGATTTTCTGTTACAGAGCAAAGTTTATGGTTCCATTAATTATGGCATGTTGTCCAGATCCAAAAGAAGCAAAGCAGCCTTAAGCCGTCCTGTTAACTCCATCATGTTTGATTTTGAGGATGATGTAACAGGGCGCACACTTTCCCTGAAGTTCTACTCTAATCTACAAAATATTTAACCAGAAAAGTCTTTGGGATCATTAAGATATTTTTGGCAAACAGGAGACTGACCGTTGTTTTCGGTCACCAGTGGCCAACTGAGGAAAGTTAGAACTGCAGCGCCTTAAATGTTGTTCTCTGTTTTTGTGACCTCCTGGATGATTCCTCTACACTCTTGGGGTAATTTTTGTAGGCTGCCCACTCCTGGGAAGGTTCCCCACTGCCGTTTTCTCCATTTGTGGATGTGGTCTCTCACTGTGCTCTGCTGGGGTCCCAAAGCCTTAGAAATTGATTTCATGTTGTCAGACAAATTTGTTGATTCTACAGGTAGGGCACTAATTGAACCCTTTCACACCACTATGAAAGGGCTTAGTGTGAAAGACCTATCTTTAATATTAAGTCTTCATAAAGAGAAACAAATTAAACTATGACTTTATTCAAATAAATTTTATTAATTACATGTATTATATTGCCTAATTACTATTAAGAGTATTAAATATCACAAAAAAAGGGTTACATTATTTTAAACAGCATTTAAAACTACCACAGATGAAAAATGTTCGAACAGTAAGAGGAAACGTTTCTTTTGGAAAAAAAATCAGTGTGTGGTAAATACTAGAACATGCTAAATGTGGGTTAAGAAACTTAGAGCAAAGTGACTTTAAAAGTAACTTTTTTTAACAGTGTGTATTTTTACGTAGTAACAACAGCACTAATGCATGAAATACAATCCACAAAAACAAACAGGAAGGCAGTTTCTTGGGGAATATACCGGAGAAGAATATGTACTGAGAACACAAACATACATTTATTTTACAGTAAATACAAAACAAAACAAAATCTGTATACATGAATAACAATTATTTTGACTTATAAAATTTTTTTTCAACAATACTTACAAATTGTTCTTCTACATTACATATATAAACTCTAGAATTTGAGCTGCAGGGAACGTTTTCTGCAACCTGTAATCTAAATTTACGAGTGACTTCCCAGAATCTCGTCCAGATTTATATCTTTCATCCAGTCATCATTTCCAGAGCCCGATTTAAGCAGAGAGTCAATGAAGTCCGAGTCTGCATTAATTCCAGGGACTGTGTTGTCCCCTTCCGGGAGGAAATCGAAGGTCAGACGGTTGGATCTGTTGTTCTGGTAGCTGCTTGAGCTGGGACTGGCATCTGGAAAACTAGCTGCCGGCACCCTTTGTTCGGGAGAAGCCTGGCTCAGGTTTCCCAGAGGGGATGGACAGCCCATCATGGCCTGACTTTGTCTGGCTTGGCCTGCGTCCCCTATGGATGGGTTCAGAGGAGGCATCCCGACGTCCGGTGCTACCTGGTTGGCCGGTCCGACGTGCCTCTGCTGGTACGGGTGGTTCGGCAGGTCTTGCACACCCTGCGACTGTAGTGGGTTGGGCAGACGCTGAACGCCGAGTCCCGCTGTCACTTGCTTGTTAGCTGATCCCCAGCCCAGACTGACATTTGTCATTGAGCCTCCTAGACTCTGTACTGGCACCCTGGAGGAATGTAAGTCAGCTGTTACCCTCTGGTGTTGCACACCGGCTACATTGTTCATCCCAAAATTCTTCCCCTGTGTGTTTGGTCCCAGGAACCTCGGTTTACTTTGATTCAGTCCCATGCGATTGTGACTGTTTGGCTGCTGGAACTGGCCAATACAGGAACTTGGATGGCAGTCTGGCCTGATACCGAATCTGCGATCTGATGGTAAGGGGCTCATCTTTGAAGCAGGCCCGCTTGAGAGTTGGCAGGATATGGTCTGTAAATTATTATCAGGACCGGTACTGGGAGACTGCACAGGGTTTTGACCTAAGGAGACATTAAAAACTGGTCAGTTTTAGGATTACCTGCCAGGACTTTAGCTATTACCAATTTGCATGTAATCGTAAGAGGCAGAGTACCTGAAAAGATGTTTACTTGCTGAATCCCCACCAAGCCTCTCGACTGCTTGTAATCAGGAGGTGGTCTTGTAAGACGTCGACTGAACTGATCGTGTGGATTATCTTTATCCTGAAACAGAGAGAAATAGGTAGAAATGTATAATAGATGCTTAACCGATGCTGAGCAATTCTCTAAGCTCTAAATGCAGCTTACTGTGTTGCTGATGGGATGTTGCTGCTGGTTAACCTGTCTTTGCATTGGCTGGCCTCTTGCTGGGCCTTTCTGCTGGTTACTAGGCGCCGATGGCTGTGGTTGGGATTGGGCGGATAAGACTCCTAAGCTCCCACTGGTGGGCAGCCTCGGACCAGCAGGAACAGCCTTTGTAGAGGAAACATTACAGGAATAGCATTATTAGTGGATAATCTTAATAATTTAGAATGTTACTGAAAAGTGAATTTATTTTAGTAAATACATTTAAAGAGTGAAATTCATTATATAGATTTATAACACACTAAGAATGATATATTGGAAGTGTTTGTTATTTCTGTTAATTAGGTTACAGATAATAAAAACCCAAAATTCAGTTTCTCAGATAATGTGAATAATAAAGGCAGATAAAAAGGAATTTTAATATAGAAATGTCAACCTACTAAAGGCATGTAGTGTGGCATGGAGGAGATCAGCCTGTGGATCTGCTCAGAAGTAATGGAAACTAAGGTTGTTTTAACAGCAGCCTTCAGCTCACATGTATTGTTTCTGGTGTCTCCCATCCTGCTTTTGACAATATTTCATATCTAGCTACTTCTGATTTATCTTGTTCAATAGTACCTCAAAGTATGGAACAGTTGTAGCCAATGTAATGTACACATCTGTGGTGGCTCTTGAAGCTCAGACTCCAGCTACAATCCAAGCCTTGACTCTGTGAAGCCATAAAGAGCTCAGACAGGTCCTACTATACAGATTAGTGGCATAGAGGGGAACTTCTTAAAGGCAGAGTAACACGTCTTTGTGAGCCACAATCTTGTTGATTGCCAGGTGTTCAAATAGCTATGTGCAGCAATAAAACACAAATACATTCTTAAAAATCAGACAATGTGATTCCCTGATTAAAAAATACTGTATCTCACAGTGGAAATGCACCTACAATGTCAATTTGTAAATGGGAGAACTTGCAAAATCGCAAGGTGTTCAAATACGTAATTCCTGACTGTATTTATAATTTCAGAGAAACTAAATTTGGGTTTAATTATCTGTAAATCATAATCATCAAAAGGAACATTTCCCACTGTGTGTAACAAATCCATATAAATAATTTCACTTTTTGAATTGAATTACCTAAATAAATTATCTTTTTCAGAGTATTTATTGAAGTGCAGGTGTATATATAAAACATCCACTTCCTACTTTGTCTTGAAATGTTCCATAAAAAAGGAAAATCTGAACCATTGCAAAAACATATATTTACCACTAGAGGGCAGAATTCTACAAGCTATTAAATATCTGTGTGAAAGATGCTGTTCAGCCTCCAGAATGTGGTCAAGGCTACTCCCTCTGCAGATAAGTAAGGGATACTCAGAGAACAGAGAGGCTTTTTTTGGAAGGGAGTGTGGGGGGAGGGTTGGGTGGGGGGAGTGAAAGAGAAAGAGAGAGAGAGCGTCCTCCTCAAGGCCTGCCTTTCCCTTGATAATTGTGTCTAAGGAGAGTGGAAAGAATCCCTGAGACAGCAGGAAATGTGTGCCGATGGGAAGTTAAGCGCCAGCTCTGTGACCACCTCCATTTAATAAGCTCTCCTTTACTGATCACTGTGTGCATTTGGCAGGGAGACATTCCATCCTCTGCAAATCCATTTGGCTCGTGACGCTGATTAAAATGTTGTAGCCTGCCATACTTTGATGTAATTGAGACATCCAAAACTCCTCCTCGTATGTTTTTGCAGATAAGCTTTCGGCATCACCGGTGTTTGAGATCTTACATGTTCTTGCGCTTCACACTTGCATGAGCTCTTTCTGTTTAGGCATCGGTACGGACCATTCAGGATGCACCAAGTGAACCAAGTGTAGGGCTTGCAATGTGAGGACATCCTCGCATTGCCCGCAAAGGAGGTTAATGTGCACTAAATCCAAGTCGACACACGTTATGTGTACAGTGTCAGTCATTGTGTTGACTTAAAATGTTTCCCAGGGTGAAATGGATTAGAAATCCAACAGCGCATTTGAAAAAAAGCTATTAGAGGACCTTTTTAGCAGAAAATGAATAACCACAGGGCAGTGATTTTGTGATCCCCAAAAGGAAAAAAAAGAGTGCTTATGTATTTTCACTGCATGAGTGCATTTGAGCGAATCTAAATGAATGCCCTAAAATTGTGAGAAGGAACAACACAGATTAGAGAATGGGGGGGTAAAATTCACCAGGACTTACAGAGCATTTCACATTTCCTCCTTCTTGTCTTACTTTTAATCACACAGTAAATCAAGGCTTGCAATGACGATGAGTGAGACATCAAAACAGATGCCTCCTTTCCTTTCCTGTCCGCGGTTTTGATTCACTCTCCCCAATAAGTTATTGTGAAAGAACTGGTGACCATCACAAACATACTGGAAAGGGCTCTCTCCACCTTTGTTGTAAGTAAATATCGAAAGAAGGGGGTGTTTTTAGCTCAACTCAGTAATCCTTTAATCCTGATGTGTCATAAAGCTTTTTTCCGTGCCCCCCTCTTTCCCGTTTTTATTCTTCCCAAGCTTGTTTTAAATGAATACCACATGTGGCTCAGGCTCCAGAGCGAGGGAGCCGAGTGATTTGGCCTTCCATCCTGCGGCTGCGCAGGCCTCGCCTGCTCTCACACTGCACTTCCTCTAGTCTTGTCTCAGGATGCTGTCCCTGGGGAGGGCCTCGGCATCTGGACTTGGCCGCTGCTCCCTTTCCCAGGAAACAAATACTCCCTTCACAGCTCTGCCAGAGTGACCTGCAGGCTCAACCCAAAGGGTCCTGCCCTTAGTCTTACTGAAGGATGTGGTGCCACAAGATCATTGCCAAAATGTTTAGGACATATGGACAAGTTTTGGCAAGGACCCATTGTCTTGTAGCCATTTCCTGACATACAAAAGATCCACACACATCACTTGAACTGCCTGTTCTATTGTCCTTCCAATTTTCACAGTAGGTAAGAGCGACTGGCCTGTGTCTAGCCATACTTTTTTCCTAGGAAAATGAGAAGTCATGAATTACTTCCAATGTCTCTTGGAGAACTATAAAACAGGTAAACTTTTCTGTAATATATCCCGCCTTCCTGTTATCTGCAGAAAACCTCACTCTCTCCAAGCCAATATTAACTCTTACCATGTTAATACAGAAACAGTTTCCTTTGCATTGGTTCTTGTATCCCAGTGCGTCCTCTCACTTGAAATTAAATCAATTTCACTCAGTAACAGATTCCACACCAAACAGTGTTGTTATTAGTGTGACCTGGAAGTGCTTAATGTGGTGCATTCACTGATTGGAAAAATATCACATTTTGCAGTTTCTGACTTGCCGGTCACAATATAGGGAAGCTTAGAGAAGAAGCTACTTTCTTGTTGGTGTTTACTTACTTAAACTGGATGTGTTATTGTCTGTCCTATGTTGAAGACTGGGTAAAAGCAATGAACTTCTGTGTCACATCATATTTATGACAGGAAACAGGCAATCATAAATTATTAGAAATGTAACGGTACATGTATTCATATTCGTATTTTTTGGTACGGCCCAGAATTACTAATATGAAACAATATCAAGCTGAATGTAAATGTCAATGATACTGGAGAAAAATCAGCTGATGTCCAAATGGCTACCAGTAGCATCCAATCTGCACAAACTCCTTATTTTGTATAAAACACAAGTCAGAAGAATCTTCGTTGATGAGAAGGGATTTTCCCAACAGCTGCCCATGCTGCATTCAATTACAGCTGGGAAACTAGGTTGTCAAAATATCAAAAAAATTCCAAATTGATTTAAGAATGTTTTATTCTCAAAGATGGGTAAAGTATTATTTTAACATTTCTAAACATTAACAAGTGGTTATATTGTTTTCTACTCTGGCTATGTCTGCTTGTACTATTTTCTTCTTCTTTTTTTTTAAATACAATCAAATATCCGGTCAGTTCTAGCTTGTTTAAGTTATTGAACATAATAAAATCAAATTAATTTCAGGAATTGAAAGGAAGGAATTCAGAAAAAAGATTATTTGTTTAATGCTGATCAAAGTAAATTACATTGTAGTTATTTTTCTTGATTAAAAGCTACCGCAAACGTACTAAACTGTGACTTTAAAACCAACAACGTGGTGAAACATGATTTTCCATTACACCCCTATAAATGATAAATATAATGTTTTAAAACATTCTAGTGAAATCACAAAATAAAGTATAAATTCCAGTAATTGTTGAAATCACTTTATTTCTCTATTGGAAAAAAGTACACTATATCCAAATTGTATTTATCTTAAGAAGAACAACTAAAGTTGCAAATATTCAATCAATTAATGGTTCAGTACTTAACTATAAAACTACTGGTGTTAAATGAACATTCCACAGATGATGAAACATGGACAAATTAAAGGAACTGTTCTCTCCTTATCAATAGGCACAGCAACATTATAAAACAGAATTTAGAAAGTGAATATTAGAAATCCTAAAACTGTTAAGTCTTAAATAAATACCAATAATGCTGGTCACTCGAGTTACAGAGAGGGATCAAGCTGTTCATTCAGGATTTCTTTGGGATTATTAATTCAGCTCTCTGGGAAAAATTTCGATCTTTTTCCCCCCTCCTCTATGAGTTGTCCCCTCCTCATTAGCTGGATTTTTAACCCTGTCCCAGCTGACTGCAACAGACAAATATCCATTATCTGCATATTTAAAGAGACGTTCGGAAATTATAATGCGGTTCTTGTTTGTTTTCTGTTACTTTTTCAACTTTAATATGAGCACAGTGTTTGCATAATTTGTTCAAAACAAAAAAGCTCACGGAAAAGATAAACTCCTAGGGGAAGATGTCCTAGAAACGTTACCCACTTTGAACTTAACTACAGTCTCATAACATCAATATCCAAATCCTGAGGTTATCTAAAGGGCTTTGGAAGACTCGTCTTCGCTTTAAAAAAAAACAACCATAATTTATATACACATACATACATACATACATACATACATACATACATACATACATACATACATACATACATACATACATACATACATACATACATACATACATACATACATACATACATACATACATACATACATACATACATACATACATACATACATACATACATACATACATACATACATACATACATACATACATATATTCATTTACTGTTTATAAACATATAGACATTTTTTCTCTCTCACCGTTTCACATTAAACCTGACTAAACATTTGCTGTTTAAGGTGCGTTAGATCAGAGGAAAAGCTATGGTTGGGCAGTTTGGAGATAAATATAGTGAGACAAGGTGGAGCTGATTCTAACATGTACTCAGAAGACAGTGGATGCATTGGAAAGAGGATGTTGGAGATTGAGCAGGAGGAAAACAGGAAGAGCCCGGAGAAAATGCATAGACATAGTGATGAAGAACATGAGGGTGGATAGTGTAACAGAAGAAGCAAAGGAAAGGATGAGATGGATCTGCTATGGCAACCCCTAAGCAGAGCAGCTGAAAGAAGAAGAAGGATGATGAGCAGCTGAAAGAAGAAGAAGGATGATGAAAATCTGTTTTTTTCTTCCTATTTACTAAATGGCTGTATAATATATACTTTTATTTTACTTTCTTCAAATGAACAGTTTACACATATTTAATTTGAACTTGCTTAAATTGCCTACTGACTACTTTGCAAGGACACACATTTTCATCTCTGCCCACAGTCCCTCCTGCAGAAACGCACCCACACAACATCATGCTGCCACCCCCGTGCATTTGAGATATTTTTATCAGGTTTGCAAGCTTCTCCCTTTTTCTTACAAATGTGCAAGCCGTCATTGTGGCCACACACTTCAATTTAAGTTTTATCATACCACATGAGATGCAAGTTAGCTCGCATTTAAAAACTTATCTGGCCTTTTCATTTATTTATGGATACTGAGACTCTCAACAGTTTTAGCCAGCCTCTTTTCAAGATATTTTGCTGTTCTTCGAAGGTTGATACAGTACACACATTTCTTACTCCAACTTGTCTCCTTACTGAAGGGTAATATCGCTGGATATTCCTGTGGTGTTTATACATGTGTCTAATTGTTTGAATAGATGAATGTGGAGTCTTAATACATATAGAAACTGTGCCCAATGATGAACCAGACTTGTGGAGGTCCACAATTATCCTTCTGATATTATGCCTGTTTTCTTTTGCCACTGCTGTCACCCTGTTTCCCATCTTTCCATGTTTGTTATCCTGAGGACATTTTGTGAAACATTAAGACCCTTAGAAGTAGGTGTTACTTCTCATGAATCCCTGAATTGGAGAGTTCCTGAAAACTGGGATAAAGGATTTAGTTCAACTGGATGAGAATGAAGTAAATTACTCTTGTTATGGTGTCATTGTTTTTTTTTTTATATTTAAGGATTCGTTCCCCATCTGATAATAAATGTTTATTGCTTTGTGAGTGCCTCTGAGTGGTCTAAGTATTAGCACAATTAATAAGAAAGTAGGCCAGGCTGCTTTCAGTTGGAGCCACTCAAGGTATTCTGCATGCTTAGGTGAATAAATCGTCATCTATAAAAACAGAACAGAATGTCTGCTGACATAGTGTGAACCTAGTGTAACAAGAGATTGATTTAGGTTAACATTACTGAGTAGCACTAGTGAAAAATCTGAAGTAATGGCACATATGTGTGATACATATCAAGTTGTTAACGTGTATGTTACAAAATTTGTAGATATGTAATAAAAGCCTGGTCTAGCTTGTATTCAAGTTCAACATGCTGCAGTATCAGATGCATAGAAAGGCATTGCTAGATTGTTAATACGCAGCCTCTTTCAATGCCTCTGAAAAATGAGGCAGATTTGTAATAATAGGGTCGAAATTTAGTCAAATGGCTGCTCATAATGACATCAGAAGAGATCTGCATTGTTCAATGAAAACTGACAGAACATAACTAAACTCGCAGATAAGCCAGACATCATGTTGACTATAGTCAGAATTGTTACGGATGACGATCGTGTTGACAGGTCTCCTCCTATTGTCCCAGCTAAGCATTCGAGCAGTGTCAGCAAGAGCAGCGAGCAACAGCAGCTGCTGTTGGTGAGTTGGAAATTTCATAAAATAGAAAGAGCTTCTCTGTACCTCTCTCTTTTAGCTCAAGTCGCACACAAGGCTGCTGAATTTAAAAATCAGGTCAAACTGAATATCCTGCCTCTGGCTGCTCTGACATGCTGGTAAAACGACTCGCTATGGCTGTATTGCTGGAATCCCACAGAGTGTTTGGATAACAGTTTCCAGCTCCTGCCTGCAGTTTGCTGTAAATTCAGAAGCTCATTCAGACAGCTGCAATGTCATTCTGCCAAAACGACACAAATATATATATGTGAGCTGAAATTAAAATTAAGGCAATGGGCAAAGATATATGCAACTTTTTTTTTCTTTTTTCCACAAATGCAATAGTTGTATACTATACGTTTTTAAATATGTACTTATTTGTAGACAAGTTCAGCTAAAAGAAAATGTGAATATTGTGAAAAAGTTAAATACTTTTTGTCACCCTTATCATAAATCGAAACTTACATATTATATAGGTTCATTGCACATTGAGTGAAATGTTTCAAACCTTTATTTCTTATAATTGTTATTATTATTATGGCTGACAAATAATCAAAACCAAAACTCTCTTGTAGAAAACTTATGACACCTTGAAATAGGCACCAGCCACCACCACCCGACCTTGTGAAGGATCGACGGTATAGATAATGGATGAAAAAAAATTAAAAAAGTCGAGTGGAAGGAAAAAAAGGTGATAGCAAAAGATGTCCCAGCAATAGGGATAACCGCAGCCTTGAGAGGATTCTTAAGCAAAACCTATTTAAGAATTTGGTGGAACTTCACAAGGTGAGATTTGAGACTGAAGTCAGCGCCTCAAGAGCAACTACGCACAGATGAATCCAACACATGGGCCACAGAAATTGCATTCCTTGTATTAAGCCACTCCTGAAACAGAGACTGGACTGTTGCTCAGTGGTCTAAAGTCTACTTTTCAGATGATGGGGAAGTTAAGATTTCAGAATCCAGGTTGTTTGAAGAGTGAAGTTTCCACAGTCAGTGGTGATTTGGGGTGCCATGTCATCCGCTGGTGTTGGTCCACTGTGTTTTCTGAAGTCCACAGTCAACACAGCCACCTACCAGGACATTTTACAGCACGTCATGCTTCTTTCTGCCGATAAGCTTTATTGAGATTCTGATTTCATTTTCCAGCAGGACTTGGCACCAAAGGTACCAAAAGCTGGTGCAATGACCATGGTTTTACTGTGCTTGATTGGTCAGCAAACTCACTTGAACTGAACCTCTTAGAAAATCTCTGGGTTATTGTCAAGAGGAAGAAGAGAGGCAGACCATACAATGTAGATGACCTGATGGCTGCTATCAAAGCAACCTGGACTTCCTGAACACCTCGGCAGAACTCCAGGCTGATCGCCTCCATGTGGCGCCACATTGAAAAAGTAATTCATGCAAAAGGAGACACAAACAAGTATTGAGTGCAAGGAAACGAGCATACTTTTAAGAAGCCTTGCATTTCTGTTTAAAATATCCTTTCTTAACGGATTGTGTAATATTCAACATTTTTGAGAGACAGGAATTTGGGTTTTCTTTATCTGTAAGCCCTAGTCATCAAAATTACAACAAAAAGAGGGTTTGTATTTCACTCTGTGTGTAATGAATCAATATAATATATGAGTGACAAAAATACGGATATTTTTATACAACATTCAGATTTTTGTAACTGTACTTGTATGTGTTTTACAAATTTATATTTTTCTACTATGCTAACAAGTTTTAGAGGTTTTTAAAATAACATTTTCTATCTATTTTCTTTTATCTAACTCATGTTTGGTCCACATTGAAAGACATCTTTTATGGCATTTTCCCCTCTTTTGCTGTATGAATCCCAAAAGGTTTGTGCCTAAAGATAACTGTTTAAAAAGATAAACATGACACCTTCAGGCATCTGGATATTGTACCTTAAGTTAATCCAGAAGCAGTGTGTTTGAGTTTTCCTTAAAAATACATGCAAATGTGTGCCTCCAATCAGAAGCTTATAAAGTCATGACATCATCATGCTGGCTTTTTCAAATTTGTTTTGAAAGTATAGCAAATTATTTTCTGAATATGAATTCAATCAATAACATATTTGTTTGCCCTCAATATCCTGACATTTAGTAAATAAATAACAACCATCCTTATGATTAAGAATATTTTATTTTGATTTTTTTTCTTCTTTTTTAAAATACATACTTATTTGTATCTGTGGTTTAAATTTTTTTAAATGTATTTGTTAAATAAATTATTTTAAGTATTCTTTTTTTTTTACAAATGTTATTTTGTAAAAAAAATGTTTATAAATACATAAAGTGTTGAAAAAAATGTTTCCTCCACAACAATCCTGCTATTTCTTTTCCTTTCTCTTTTATGTTTTTTTTATGCATAGCCTGGGTGGAGGCTTCATGCTGCAAAAAGTTATATGATGCTAGATTGACTGAAGAACATCTAGATAGTAGATGAAGAGTGTTCCTTGATGAGATGTTTTTCATTCACTCTTGTTTACTTCGATGTCTATAACTCCTTCCTTTTCTCCTCTTCATCCCATCCTCCCCCAGTCGCTCAGGCACTTCCCTTGATCTGCACACTTTACAAGAGCTCTCTTGTGTGGCTCACATTATCATTTCACACAAAGGCAGTCGCAGATAGTGTTGGTGCATAAAATGAAAGAAGGGACAGTCTAAATCTCCTCCAATCATAACAAATCAGTGATTCAACCTCCAGCACCAGGCTAAGAAGATTACTGTCATTTTCCACCACTTGTCCCTTGTAGCTAACAACCTCCAATTAGCAAATCCTGCTGTGCATATCTGCGCCCTGACAGGGAGCCACCACAGCAAGCAAAGAAATTAGAAGTCCTGCATGTTAATTCGCCATGCTCTGGCAATCTGTGTCAACGTCAAAACACTTGCAGGGGACAGACGTTTCTTAGGGACTCACAGTAACCAAGGCGCAGACATTACGAAGAACAGGTCCCAAAACAAACAGAACTCTGTTTGAGGCAGCGAGGCGCCTGCTAGGAACAAATGGGGGGAAACCAAGTGAAGAAGGCTCCATATATGAAGGTTGACTGAGCAGTATGTTACTTTTACTGTACCTGTATGTGTAATTTTGCATTCAGACGATTTTTGTATGCCTTGTTTTTGCTTTTTTTCTGAGACACTACAGAATATGGATGCAATGGTTACCACTTATCTTAAATTTTCAGTACCTCCAAAATGGGTGCCACATGCAGTGTACAGTCGTGGCCAAAAGTTTTGAGAATTACATAAATATTGGAAATTGGAAAACTTGCTGCTTACGTTTTTATAAGAGCAATTTGCATATACTCCAGAATGTTATGAACAGTGATCAGATGAATTGCATAGTCCTTCTTTGCCATGGAAATTCCACTGCATTTCATTGCTGTCATTAAAGGACCTGCTGAGATCATTTCAGTAATCGTCTTGTTAACTCAGGTGAGAATGTTGACGAGCACAAGGCTGGATATTGTGGCTACTAAAATTGCACCTAAATCAACAATTTATAGGATTATCAAGAACTTCAAGGAAAGAGGTTCAATTCTTGTTAAGAAGGCTTCAGGGCGTCCAAGAAAGTCCAGCAAGCACCAGGATCGTCTCCTAAAGAGGATTCAGCTGCAGGATCGGAGTGCCACCAGTGCAGAGCTTGCTCAGGAATGGCAGCAGGCAGGTGTGAGCGCATCTGTACGCATAGTGAGGCGAAGACTTTTGGAAGATGGCCTGGTGTCAAGAAGGGCATCAAAGAAGCCACTTCTCTCCAAAAAAAACATCAAAGACAGATTGATCTTCTGCAGAAAGTCTGGTGAATGGACTGCTGAGGACTGGGGCAAAGTCATATTCTCCGATGAAGCCTCTTTCCGATTGTTTGAGGCATCTGGAAAAAGGCTTGTACGGAGAAGAAAAGGTGAGCACTACCATCAGTCCTGTGTCATGCAAACAGTAAAGCATCCTGAGACCATTCATGTGTGGGGTTGCTTCTCATTCAAAGGAGTGGGCTCACTTACAATTTTGCCCAAAAACACAGCCATGAATAAAGAATGGTACCAAAACACCCTCCAACAGCAACTTCTTCCAACAATCCAACAACAGTTGGTGAAGAACAATGCATTTTCCAGCACGATGGAGCACCATGCCATAAGGCAAAAGTGATAACTAAGTGGCTTGGGAACCAAAACGTTGAAATTTTGGGTCCATGGGCTGGAAACTCCCAAGATCTTAATCCCATTGAGAACTTGTGGTCAGTCCTCAAGAGGCGGGTGGACAATCAAAAACCCATTAATTCTGACAAACTCCAATAAGTGATTATGAAAGAATGGGTTGCTGTCAGTCAGTATTTGGGCCAGAAGTTGATTGAGAGCATGCCCAGTCGAATTGCAGAGGTCCTGAAAAAGAAGGGCACTGCAGATACTGACTCTTTGTATAAATCTCATGTAATTGTCAAAAAAAGCCATTGAAAAGTATAAAGTGCTTGTAATTATATTTCAGTACATCACAGAAACAATTGAAACAAAGATCTAAAAGTAGTTTTGCAGCAAACTTTGTGAAAACTAATATTTATGTCATTCTCAAAACTTTTGCCACAACTATACTCCACACCTACTGGTTTCTCTGTTAGAGATGTGTAAAAAGAATTAGAAAGCATCTGCCTTTTATTCAACAAAAAACTGAAAAATGGTAAAAAAATAAAATAAAACTTCAACCTTTAAATTTAGAACATTTATTCAGAGGAGAAAAAGATCTCCTGTGAAGAAATTAATTAATCACCAGTTCCACACTTTATTGCACCACCAACATTTTCTTTTAAAATAACTATAATTGAAGCATTTTTTAAATTTATTCAATGCTCAGAGTGTTTAGGAAACTTCTAATTAGTAATTCATGGCTCCCTCATTCACTAGGGCACAAAAAGGATCAGAGACAGAGGGCTGTTTATATTAGCCACTCTTCAAAATGGGAAAGAGAAGAAATAAAGATCTCAAGTAAGGTTGATGTTTATAGAGTTAAATCAGGTCCATAATGTTTGTGTATTTGAAAGAAATATTTGAAATAGAAAATATGTAATCCTAAAATGAAAGTCAAGTTTTTATTGTGAACTCTGAAAAACAAAACATTGGATTCAAAATAAAATTAAATGTACTGAATGTTTGTAATAATTGAAATTTCAATAGTATTTTTATTTTGTATTTTTCTAAATAAACTTTAATTCAAAATGTTCAGTATTATATATTTTTTCAAGTTTTAGAATGTTTTTTCCTTCAGTTTCAGATTATATATTTTCAGATTCAGATCTTTCTAATAAAGGTCAAAAAAGTTATTTACATTTTCAGATTTTTCTTCCAGCTTCAGATCCTTTTTCTACACTTTCAGATTACTGTTTTTCAGTTTCAGACTTTTGGACCTGATGTGGCGTGGTGGGCGGAGATACACAGAGAGGTGAGTGGAATCATGAGTGGCAGCAGAAGCAGGAGGATGAGGATGTTCCCTCTATCATGTTGCCTCCAGGAAACGTGGGAATGAACACAATCTATCAAACACCTCCTGCACTGTATTATTACATGATTATACACAGACATAGGTATACATACATAAACTTCAGGGGTAGTAAAATAAAGATATAGGAACAATAGCCTATGTAGATGTACTGTACTTGCATCCACGGTAAAAAAAAAATTCTAATATAAAAAAAAGACAATTATTATAGAGATGACATTTAACCTATCCTCAGGATCACATATTAGGGATTAGCATTGTATTTGTTAAGTACCGGTCGCCATGAGAATTTGATGACAGCTGCTACTGTGGCTCAATGGCATAAGTAGTCATCTTGCGGTCTGACATTTCTGTGATCGATTCCAACTTTCTTACTTGCTACATTTAAGCATACCCTTGGACAAGGCTCTAAACCCCAGGCTACGTAGCAGTGTATGAATGTGAGCGCTACTGGGTGAAAGTGGCTCTAGTGTAAAGCGCTTTAAGTGATCAAAAAAGTGCTGTATAACTTCCATTCTTGTAAATCCTTACCTTGACTTTGGTATTTCCACAAGGCTACCAATATTTCCAATGCCAGCACAGTCCATGATAGACAGAGATTAAAAGCTAAAAAGGAAGGCTTGCAAGAATAACAAGTTGTCTGCTGTCTGCTTAAAATGTTGCTCTCTCTCACTCTGTTGCAGTCTGAATGTTTCCCAGATATGTCTAAGCATTCTATAGAGTACATGCTTTCTTTTAAGTAGCTTCCAACATCACGGTGCTTTCTCTGACTTTATTGTGAAGCACCTCAGTGATATAGGTAAAACCTTACTTTGAATCTTTATACTATAACAACTTCCATGCTGAAGAGTGTTATTTTCAGTGTGACCTGGTAATGTTTTTGCACATTTTGAATTTTCCTCGCTAACTCTATTAGCAGCTGATTTCTTAATGTATCTCCAGTGACAAACAAAGACAGGACAAGGGCCAGAGTTTATTTTTCCACTAAACAAAGTCTGGGGGATGCTACCATAACTGTCGAGGGTGCTGTATAATACGATATATATGAGTTTTATAAATTAAAGCTTTCCACAAACAGTCATAAGATGAATATTAATACAATACTGCTTGATTTAGACATCAGTTTTGCTCTATTTGTGAAAAGTATTTGATTTGCAGTAGAAATAAATGAAATATGGTTTTAATTTTTTGAAGTTTTCATGGTTAAATTTACATTTTATATTCCTGCCTTACCTGTTGCTGTTGAGACATTCTGAATGGTAGCCCGGCAGAAACTGACTTGGGTTGTAAACAGACGGCACCCGATGTTGAGATCTGTTGGTTCTGGAAATGGAGAGCGGAATGTGGTTGATTCTGGGTCGGTGATGGTGACTGTTGATGCTGCTCCGTTTTGTTCATTGAGTTCGACATAATGGACATAGACTGACTAGAGGAATGAGACTGTTTGGGGCTGAAGTGCAATGTGGGCTTGGAACTGAGACCCTTTATGTCTAACTGATGGGAGCCATTGTGGCCATTTGACTTAAAGAGGCAGTTGCTGATTCCTTTATCATGGGACCCCATCTTGTGCTGGTTGAGTGTGGCCTGGTTAGAAACTTTTGCTTTGGCAAAGCTGCTGCTGGTGGGTTGGGAGCTCATGGTTGCTGTCCAGCTGGTCATTCCTACATGCTGGGTCTGGTGTTGGTGATGGAGAAGAGAACCTGGCTGTTGCTGGTTTGCTGCCATCTGCTTGAGCTGCTGTGCGTGGGATATTTCTGGCCAGCAGGGCATGTTTCTACTGTGTCCTGTCTGGGCATTAGTTTTCTGCGATGTGTTGGTAGAGGAGGTGCTGTTCAGTGTGAACGAGGGACCTGCTGAGGCAGGTCGAAGCTGTGGCGAACCATTGTGACTCTGTCCAAAATCTTGTGAGTGCTCAGTCTTTATAATCTTTTCCACTGTGGAACACAGGGTGGCTGCTGCTCCTGCTGAATTTGGCCGACCTAGATCCAAACCAAAGGTATCGTCCTGCTTTAGCATCTTCTCAAACTCAAGATCATTTAGTGGAGGCACTGACTTTGTCAATTCATCAAACAGATCCTGGAGATCTGGGTCAATCTGCCCACTACCTTCATCTTTGAAGTCAAAAATCATCTCAGAGTTTGAGTGGCCACAAGACTGAATCTCTTGGGGCTCTTTTTTCATTTCCTTCAAAGTCATGTTGAACATGTCTGACCCTACTCCATGAGGCATCATGTAGCTCTTCCTCTGCATGCCAATGGTTGAGGACCCTTGTAGAGGGTGGGTTAAGTTGTGGTTGCAGGAACCATGACCCAGGCCGCTTGCGTCCAAACGGACACGCTTAAAGTCGGATCCCGAAATTCCACAAGAAAGGCCGTTCTGCTTCAGTGCGTGTCCTGGTGCATTTCCTTCAATCTTCCTTCGCAGAGATCCTTGAATCTACAACAAACAAAAGCAAAAAACATTATTAATTCCAGCAAAAGACTTTAATTTGCAACCTTTGCTTCATTTTTCATGAACTAATTTTTACCATTTTGAAAAAAAATTAATCAGTAGCTAACCCATTTTACATTCCACTTTACAATTGAGTTAATGCTTTCAGATGTAGGAAACGAGTCCAACTAGTGAAATTCTGCAAGAGGCTTTTCTTAACAGAAGAGTTATTTACCAGTTCCTGGCTAGTAGATGGTGGCAAAATGTGTTGAATATGCATCAACAGGCATTAGTGGTATACATACACCACATGGTATGTGGTTTTAGGTGTATTAGTCAACAAGACTTGAAAGTACGGCTGTTCTACAAACTCACAGAAGAGCATAAAGGTAAAATATCTGCTCAATCAGGTTTTGGCTACTACCAAATTTAGCAGGTGTTTCTTCAATTATATTCTTTATAACATCACATTTTGTTATAATGTCATAGATAACAATGTTGTTGTCTGTACTAGTAAATATTTTATTTTATTTTAGCAGCAGTAGAATTATTGGTATTAGTCTGTGTTAAATAAAAGTAACTAGATCATGAAATCCATTTTTGTTTCACATTTTTATGTAACGACCATGGACCTATGAATCGGTGGTATTTTTACTCAAGGTTATCAAACAATGAGAATCTCATACCGGCCTATAGCTATATCTTCCAACCACATCAGTTAGTGCAATTAACAGGTCATTTCAAATAAGATGCAAAGCTGCCCCGTTTTACTTAAACATTCAGAATACAGTAATGAGACAATAAAAACGTGTTTGGCTAAAATGTAGTTTGAGACAGTGGATGGGATGAAAAGATAGTTAGGAATCTGATACAGACTGTAGAGGGAAAGAATAGCTTCTTTGTCTGATTCCCTTATTTGCATACATTATATTTTCCACCATTGTGCTTGGTTAGATAGCAGAGTATCCCCTTTGTGGCTGAGATTCAGCTTAACATGCTGGTGCAGATATCTGATTTCCTTTTGTGCTATACTCATGTCTTCATTTACGTATGAACATGGCAATGACTCACAACTCCCCCTACTCTGCTGTACTCCACAAAACTGTGTTATACGTTAACAAGGCAACACAGTGAACTAATTATTTTTTGAAACTTAGCAATAAAATAATAAATCTTATCCCTCATCTAAAAGTTAATGAGTTATTGACTGCAGTTGATTGGAAATAAATAGTTTAGTGTTAATTTCCTACTGTTGTTTTTAAACACAAAACAGGTTTGTCTTGTCATGTTTTAATGTGGCAGCTGCATGGAAACAAAATGGCTCTGATTGGGATCCAGCCGGGATACAGGAGAACAGTATCAGTGTTTATTGTCATTTTCATTGTTGGAACAAATTTGAGTCATTTCCACCTGCTGGCAAATATTGCATTAAGATGATTCCACGCCAGAGGGTTAGAGTGAATTCTGCACTTCATTGCACTTCAAGCCTGTATTACCTTCTACTACTACTGCATTTACAACATCATAGAATTACTCTCAGAAATGTTACCAAGGCTTATTAAATGTCTGTGCCACACCAAATTGTTTTTAATAAGAACTAAGAAGTCGAAACTGAATTAAAAATGGTTTTGGTGTTGAGAAGTTACTAAGCTTGACTCTGCTGTGTCTTATGGGACTATACCCTTAATGGTAAAAATAAATATGTAATTTACTTATACAAAAAACTGAAATATACAAGCTACTACATCAGAGTATTTAACATAATGTGATCAGAGAACATTGTGTTATCAAGGAATGTCATTTTCTAATCCAAATTATTGACTTGGGGTTCTGATCAGGGCATATTTAAAAGATAAGTACCAGAGAACCAAGCTACTCAACTTCTAATATCTGTTGCTGGTGTGCTATCTATGATTTTAGCCACGTCCCCAAGAGCCATCAGGCTGTAATGTGCATATAAAAAGATACTAGTAATTAAAATTAATAGCAATACTCTACAGTAAACTTGCTAGTGTTGGCCAACTACTTCAGTAAACCACTCCTAATTAACATAATTATACAGTGGCTTGCAAAATTATTCGGCCCCCTTTAACTTTTCCACATTTTGTCACATTACAGCCACAAACATGAATCAATTTTAATGAAATTCCATGTGAAAGACCAATACAAAGTGGTGTACACGTGAGAAGTGGAACGAAAATCATACATGATTCCAAACATTTTTTACAAATAAATAACTGAAAAGTGGGGTGTGCGTAATTATTCAGCCCCCTGAGTCAATACTTTGTAGAACCACCTTTTGCTGCAATTCCAGCTGCCAGTCTTTTAGGGTATGTCTCTACCAGCTTTGCACATCTAGAAACTGAAATTCTTGCCCATTCTTCTTTGCGAAACAGGTCCAGCTCAGTCAGATTAGATGGACAGCATTTGTAAACAGCAGGTTTCAGATCTTGCCACAGATTCTCGATTGGATTTAGATCTGGACTTTGACTGGGCCATTCTAACACATGGATATGTTTTGTTTTAAACCATTCCATTGTTGCCCTGGCTTTATGTTTAGGGTCGTTGTCCTGCTGGAAGGTGAACCTCTGCCCAAGTCTCAAGTCTTTTGCAGACTCCAAGAGGTTTTCTTCCAAGATTGCCCTGTATTTGGCTCCATCCATCTTCCCATCAACTCTGACCAGCTTCCCTGTCCCTGCTGAAGAGAAGCACCCCCAGAGCATGATGCTGCCACCACCATATCTGACAGTGGGGATGGTGTGTTCAGAGTGATGTGCAGTGTTAGTTTTCCGCCACACATAGCGTTTTGCATTTTGGCCAAAAAGTTCCATTTTGGTCTCATCTGACCAGAGTACCTTCTTCCACATGTGTGCTGTGTCCCCCACATTGCTTGTGGCAAACTGCAAACGGGACTTCTTATGGTTTTCCTTTAACAATGGCTTTCTTCTTGCCACTCTTCCATAAAGGCCAACTTTGTGCAGTGCACGACTAATAGTTGTCCTATGGACAGATTCCCCCACCTGAGCTGTAGATCTCTGCAGCTCGTTCAGAGTCACCATGGGCCTCTTGGCTGCATTTCTGATCAGCGCTCTCCTTGTTCGGTCTGTGAGTTTAGGTGGACGGCCTTGTCTTGGTAGGTTTACAGTTGTGCCATACTCCTTCCATTTCCATATTTAGTCAATAGCACTCATCAGCCAATGTCTATGGGCAACTGACTGCACTCAGACCAAAGGGGAGTGAATAATTACGCACACCCCACTTTTCAGTTTTTTATTTGTAAAAAATGTTTGGAATCATGTATGGTTTCCGTTCCACTTCTCACATGTACACCACTTTGTATTGGTCTTTCACATGGAATTCCAATAAAATTGAGTCATATTTGTGGCTGTAATGTGACAAAATGTGGAAAAGTTCAAGAGGGCTGAATACTTTTGCAAGCCACTGTAGTTATATAATATAGGTTCTTTAAAAATATTCTTTACATTGTTTAACAATGAAAAAGTGAAAAATAAATTAACACTAAACCTAACAACTGGTTTAGTATTAATCTATGTGTTTGTGATAGTGTTTGTGATAACTGGTAATGATCCTTTTAGATCACTGTAAAATAATTTTGGCTCACTCTAAATCTACGTCAACACTTTGACTAGGACACTCCAATTGGTTGATGACAGCGGTTAGAGATTCTCTTTCAGGATTTTCCGATGGAGAGTAAAATCGGTGGTCCTATGATTCATGCCACATCATCCAGGTCCTGAAGCCTCAATGCAGCACCAGACCATCACACTACCTCCGTCATGTTTGGCCATAGGTATGATGTTGTTTTTCTGTAATGAAGTGCTAGTTTTACACCAGATGTAAAAGAGCACAGACCATCCTTGCCATCTTAAAGATTTATTTTGATTGTTTGGCTTTTTTGTCAACATAAATAACTGAGATTGTCAAACACATTTTTATACCAGAAATGGATGACCTAAGTAAATACAAAATGCAGTTTTCAAATTATTATTATTTCATTTTCATAAAAGTATTTAAAATAAATCACATAAAAAAAGTTGTGGATGGAAATTATTATGTAAAATTTGAAGTCACGGGCTGCATTGTGGCACAGTTGTTAGCACTGTTGCCTTAAGTGAGAAGGTGCTATGTTTGAATCCCAGCCAAGGATCTTTTTGCATGAAATTTGAATGTTCTTCCAGTGCATGTATGAGTTCTCTCCAGGTACTCTGGCTTACTCCCACATTCCCAAAACATCATTGTAAGGTTAATTAGTTAGTTGGATGGATGGATGGATGGAAGGAAGGAAGGAAGGAAGGAAGGAAGGAAGGAAGGAAGGAAGGAAGGAAGGAAGGAAGGAAGGAAGGAAGGAAGGAAGGAAGGAAGGAAGGAAGGAAGGAAGGAAGGAAGGAAGGAAGGAAGGAAGGAAGGAAAGAAATGAAATTATTATAGGAGTCATAGAGATGTGTACTGTTTAATTTAAATTGTAAATGTGTCCTAAGTTGCACACAATTAACTTTTCCTGTCTTTATTAAGATCTGCACTCTTAGGCATAACGGGCCATTCTAATGTTTGCAAAAGCCGACATAAACAGCCCCTCTGGTACAGCCAGTTCAGGTTCATTCTTGTTTTGAAGAAGAGAGACAAGAGAACTGCTCATGGTTCAAGGCTGTCTGTGAAAACATATCATGAATAATGGAAAGGACGGCGCATGTGTTGCAAAAGCCATTGTGATAAAAAGGTTGCTTTCCTCCCACAATCTGCCATTTTTAATTTGTTAAGGCAAAAAGAAAAACGGATTTCAACATAAGATTTCAAGGTAAGACCGAGTTTGAGTTGTATATGAAACCATTTTTTGTTGGTGAGAAAAAACTGAAATCTGTTTTTCAACATTTCCATTAGTGAAGGCCAGTCCAGTTCACACAGCTCTCAGAAGCAGTGGCCTCCTACTGTAACTGGCCTGAAATCCTCATGACTGATCTCAAAGTGATCTGAAAATAGATTTTTTGATTAACATTTAATGAGCTCAGATGCTCTGAATCACTTTGAAACTGACTCCTGCAACACGAGAGGCTTAAACATATGATATACTGATCATCTTTAATTTCCCTCTCCAAGTACACTCAATTATAAGATAACATTATGCATTCCAGATATGTTTTAAAGGTATTACAAGGATGAATATTTTTTACACTTTCCACATAAGAACAGTATGGGCTTCCATTTTAAACAGTCTTTTCAGTGGGGCTTATTTTTGCATTACACCATGGCAGCAAGGAACATGACCTTGAGCATGTCAAAGGAGACAAACTATTCATGGGTGCTGGGAGGCTGGGCGCGAGAGTGTCAAGCTAAGCAGCGTCGTGATGGTGAGCGCTGTGGATGGTGCTTGGGGTGAGCCGTCACGGGAACGCAACACCAGACCTCTTGGTACCATCTGTCAGTCCAGTGGCACAGCCTTAAGAGAAAAGCATGCTCAAAAGACTGAGCACACCAGCCTTTAATCTTTTCACTGAAGCCCTGAAACATGTTGCAATACTCTCCTGGGAGAGTAAAAGACCTCCCTCTGAGCATTTTAATATGGAAAAATGTCTCAAAACAACAAAGAATTTAAAAAATACAACTGTTGTGTTCCTTGGGAAACATAATATTTATGCGGTTGACGCAGGTTGTTCTTTTTATGTGGAGAAATTTATGGCCCGATTATTGCCTGAAAAGAAAGACGAGCCGCAAAACCAGTGCCAGTTATCAGCTATTACACAGAATGTATTGGCTTGGAGAAAAGCAAAGGGGTCATCTGAGTTATGATTTGTATTAGCTGTCTTGGTAAGTAAATATATAAGACTAATTACCACACTAAAGCCAGGCCAACATCCAACCATTCATTCGGCGAGGGGGAACTGGTGCCTGTCTTTAGCAGAACAACCAGTTTTTTGTTGTTTTTTTTACAGGAAATTTCTTTTGAACCAAATAGCGAGATAAGGGTGAAATACAAAGCATTTCAGAACTAAATAAATCCACTCAAATTAGGGATGGCAGGAGAAATTAAAACGCAACAATATTTCTCATCTGAGTAAAGTCTATCTTGCCAAGTAGGGATGTCTATTGGCAAAAATCTGGCGATACTATATGTATCGCGATACATGGGAGACGATACGATATATCGCGATACTATGAGTAGGACTATATATTGTGATTTTTAAAACTCAATTTAACAGTAGGAAAACTGTCACACATCATTCTAAACACTTCAACCTGTTTCATACTTTAACACATTCAGTGTTATTACTAGATCTAGTTGATCCACTGGGACGAAGAAGGTGAAAACAGCCACAAACTACCAGTTATACTTTTAATTTTACTACCAAAATAACTGTCATCATAATTGGTTCCGTTCAAATCCTTGAAAAATTTTTTATATTTTTGTTTTGAATATAGATACAATATCGGGAAATAAAATATTGCGATAAATCGGTGTATCGATATTTTCTTACATCCCTATTGCCAAGCGCCATCCAGTTGCTCTCAGGATATTACTTCATCTTAAGTTTAATGTATAATAAGCCCAGGATATAAGTGTGAGTGCTTTAAGTTTGACAGCCTGAATGTAAGCCTGAGACTTTTATTTTGAAGTGAGGAATTAAGTTGTTCATGAGTTGCCCTGTTCTGCTAATATAGTTGGCTAAAAACATTGCTCATTATTTTGGTGTTTATGTTTTTTAAAGTGCTTCTTTTGTGGCATTTAGGGTGCTTGCTAGAGAAAAGAAATGAAGCCAGAGTGACTGGCCAGATACAAATAACACTCAACAGAGCTTCTTCAAAAACATCTTTGTTCTATTAAGTTGGACACAAAAAAGTGCACTTTAAAAAATGTTTTTGTCTCCAACTTAGATTGAGATTGAGGTTGCCATAGTTTGTGCTATTCTTTGACCACTGGGCTTTTCCATGTTCCACCACTTTTAATCTCCTGGAGCCATATTATCGTATATTTGTTCGACTGCTTACTAAAACCAAGTTTGTCTTTAACCTTGCCTGTATCATTATTGGGCAAAGCCTGTTTGTTTGTATAGTGCCATTCATACACATGTTAATTCAAGGTGCTTTAAAGAAGAAGGTACAGTGACAAGACCAATTAAAAACATAGAATACATCAAAACAGCAATAATCTAACATTTAAGCACCATATAAAAAAGGTTACCAGCCCTTCTTGCATTCACTTCTTGCACTCACAGCATATTTTTTTCTGTCTGGGTTGCTTCTTTTATAACAAAATATAAGTAGCTCTAATCAGAATTTTCAAGTTGATTTCTGATTTCAAGTTTTTGTACAGCTTTGACCTGTCAATTTTAACTGCTTCAATTTTCTCTAAAAAACTTTTATATAATATAGAACAACAATATTCAAACTATTTTTATGGCTTTTCGTCCGTGAGCACTTATTAATTATACAAACAATTGAGAAGTTAAGCCTTGTCTGTAAGAGAGCACTTGTAGTAAAGCAGAGTGTAACTATTATTAAAACAGAGAAAAAATAATTAAGGAGTTCAGCATTCTATATTAATGCAAAAAGGATTACTACAGCCTTCCTTTTATCTGCTGAAAATCTCGCTCTATCCCAGACCCTGAATGAACCACCTAATTTCACTCCTTGTAGAAATTACAGTTTCCTTTAAAATACCTCCATGCATCTCAGTTCTTCTTCTGACTTTTACCATTTTTAACACTTCACTGATACTGTAAAGTGCTGCTTGAATCTCCATTCAGCAACAGCATTCACACTGAAGACTGTTTTTGCCAATAGAACATGGAAGCGATATGTTGCACTAGGTAACTGGAAAAAGATTGTATTTCAAAGCTCGGGGTTCATATCTATTAAATTTCTACCACCTGAAATGTAACTGCCCCCCCCAACCCCCCCGCCCCGCACCAGTTTCTGGGTGGCCTGTGCCATTAGGCTGCATAGGGATGTGAGGACGGGTTCATGGCATGCTTCGTTAATAAGGCTTTGTGCGTACTGGGACGAAGCACACTGCAGAGGTGGGCTACTTTTGGCTCATCAGCACTTTGCATCCCCACACTTCCTGACACAGTTGTATTAGATTGAGGCTTCCCTCCAGAGGGCATGCAGGAGAAAAAGATGAACAGCAGCAGAAAAAAAAAGAAATAAAGCAGCTTTATGGCTGCCTTTGGGAAATTGTAAGAGATGATAAAAGCTCTTTTGAAGACAAATCCACTGTTGTTTAAAGTTTCCCTACACTAACTACTTTTAAAAATGAAGCTTGCACTCTAAAAGAATTTGCTTTTATTTTTAAGTAACTTAGCTTTAGTTGCACTCTGTTAGCCCTAACATAGACACTCAATCAGTGCTTGCTTTGAAATGACCTTTGTTACTAGGGAAATTTCTTCATATAAGAAACTACACGAAGCCTCTTAGGAAATATGCAGCCACATGTTTTCCCCCTTTTCCCAAAATGAAAAACTAATGCTGCATATCTTTAAATTGAACCCTTTTTATCGGCATCCTAAACACAGTGTTAATAGGCCAAATAATGTGTACGCCACCCACATTTTTTAGAAAACGTTTTTAGTCATGTTACACCTGAAATATTGCATATTTGCACATAAAACAACATCAGTAGATAAGTCTTAAGGGTCTAAAACTTGTTGGTGTTACTGGATTTCAGTGCTGCATTTGATTGTTCATCGATAAACTGGAAAAGTCGGCTGGATTTTTTGGTAGTGTGATATATTGATTTAGATCTTATTTAACACAATGTGAGTATTTTGTGTTATTTAGCAATTCTGAATCTGAAGAAAAATCACATGGGGGTTCCACTAGGCTTCTTTCACGGGCCACTTTTATTTAATATCTAGATGCTCCCCCTTTTATCATTTGTTGGCTGATGACCGACAAATTTATACTCCTGTGTCACTACGTAATCACAGTTACTATGTCACTGTGCCAGAATATTAATGAATGGATGGGTCTGCTGCTACCAGAATCTTTACTAACACCAGGGAAATGGGTAATATCACGCCAGTCCTTAAATCACTGGACTGGTTCAATGTTTGAAAAAGAATAGATATCAAAATGTTGTTGCTGGTCTACATGGCAATGAATGGTTTTGAGCAGAAATACATGTCAGAGTTGCTAGTCAGGTTTTAACCATGTAGACCCCTCAGGTCATTTGAGACCTGTTTATTGGGTGTTCACAGGACCTGAACTAAACAAAGAAATGAAAACCCTGAAATCACAAGATATGCAGAAATGGTTTCTGTAACTTTAAATCAGGATTGAAGACAACATTGCTTACTGCAACCTTCCCATAAAGGTCAAAGATTACTTCATCAGTTCATTTTTATCATGTCTTTGCTTATTTATTTGTTTTAACTTAGCATTTACCATTTTTCTCTGTTGTTCCTACCATAATCTATTATTATTTTAATATATTTCTAGTTTTTAATCTATATTTATGTACCCCTCTCTTCATGTATTTTCCTACAACCCATCTTGAATTAAATTGTGTAACAATGATGCAGTTTCTGTAAACTTGCCTTGGCTTTTAATTAAGTGAGAATAATCTGAATATTCTTGTTTTAATAAGGCGGTTTTACTGGCCAGCTACAGATTACATCCATTGTGTATCTTCTCCTGACATATACAATGATTAGAGTCTATGGGCTGTTTCTCTGCCGGGGCATCAAGGCAGCACCAGCCAGGCCTCACCACTGCAGACGTACCACAGGTCACCAACATTGCAGTGACAGCCTGTCACATCACATCACCCATGGCCATGCGGCTAACAGAGCTCCTGACACTGCTGTCGCCTCTCATCCACATGTCATTCTTAACCACAAAGACATTTGCAGAGGAGGTCTGAGGGCTTCCCTGGATTCAGGAACAATGCTGGCAAAAAAAGAAAAAAACCAACCAGTGTAGTTAAGAGCAAAAGGATTCCCTTCTATTAATTATGTAAAGCCAGAAACTGCGGTGGAGGTTCTGCTAAACCTTAGCATTAAAAGAGAAAAATAATTTCAGAGTTTAACTGTTGCTTCCCGATCACACATTTTAGCCTTTTCTTCTCTTTTTGTTGCATAAAAAGGAAAAGCAAGTTTAAAATCGCTCACAAGCTTGCATTCGTCCCCTGAAAACCAACCGTCTGTCAACTTTTTTTTATTGGCAAAAGAGCTATTTAAGATCAAAGCATTTAATGTGATAGTGCTACAAGCTTAAACTGTTATATGGTTCAGTGCTCTGTGAGTGCCAGAGACACCCTTAAGCCACATTTTAAAGGCTCCATGCTGTGCACCAAAAATGAAAGAGCATAAAGTATCTATCACAGTGTCGTGTTTCTTTTAGTCGGTATATAGCACTCTGTCTGACTTAGGGGGTAGTGAACAGTTTTCATTCTGGGAAACTGCTGGAAGGTGTGAGATGGCTGACATAAATCTTAATATTAAAGGATTTTTAAGTGCCCAGGCTTAAATCACCAATAACTCATTTATTTTCCACTTGGGTTCAAAAGGAATAATTTATACCCAAGGAACCAATTACTTGCAAAATCCAGAAACGGAGCAGCATCACCTATTGTTGCGTTTGTACAACTATTACCAGTATGCTGCAGAAAACACAATGAAAACCCTTTGAACTTTTGCACATTTCGTCATGCTACCACCACAAACTTCATTGGGCTTTTTATTGGGATTTTATGTGATGTGCCAACACAATGCAGTGCAATCTTGTAGAAGGAAAGTGATCTATTTTTCTTGAATAAATCCATCTGAAAAGCGTCACGTGTCTAAATGATCAAGAGACTTTACGCTGATATCCCTTACAGTGCAACCAATTCTCATCACAGCACAACTAACAAATAGAGTCCACCTGTTTGTGGTTCAATCTCAGTACAAGTCCAGCTATTTTATGAAGACATCAGAGGTTTGTTCGTGAACATTAGTGAAGAAACACCATCATGAGGACCAAGGAACACAGAAGACCGGTCAGGGACACAGTTGTGGGGAAGGTTATAAAGCAGGTTGGGTTATAAAACAAAACTCAAAGCTTTTAGAGCTGTTCGATCCATCATTGCCTAAACTGACAAGTTTGATAAGGATATTGATCAGTGAAGCAGCCAAGAGGCCAATAACTTTGAAGGAGATTCAGAGATCCACAGCTCAGGTGGAAGAATTGGTTCAATGGAAAACTAGACTCACCCAGGTCATAAATCTGATCTTGATAAAACAAAATGAGAGAAGAAGCAATTTTTGGAAAAGAGTGATAAAAAGTCCCATCCAAACAGTTAAACGTGGTGGTGGTAGCATCAGGGTGTGGGGAAGTCTTCATTCAGAAAGGACAGGAGGGAATTAGATCAAGGGATATCCTGGAAGAAAACCTCTTAGAGGTTGCAAAAGACTTGAAACCAGAGAGGTTTGTAGACATACTTTTAGACTCGCAGCTGGTTCTTCAAAGTACTGACTCAGAATACACATGCACCTCACATGTTGCAGATCTTTGCTTGTAAAATATATGGAAAGTCACAGATTGTTTCCCTTTACTTTACAATAATACATTGTGGTTGTAACGTACAAAAATATGAACAAGTTAAAGGGTATAAACACTTTTGCCAGGCACTGTAAAGCCATTAAGTATAAAAACAGGCTACCCGAATAGTGAAAAATGCATTTATTTCTAGATAAAACTACAGATATAATTTTTTAAGTTTTGTAGTTTTTTGAAAATAAAAACTTTTAGGATGTTTCACCCTCCAAAGCCTATTGTTACACAGCCACAAGTAGTGTTTTCCCAGCAACTGTCAAGCACAAGGCCTGCCTCCGGTCATGCCACGGGAAACGGCACATAAGTAGGGAACAAGTTGCCTTCCTGTTTTCAAAGAAGAATCCTATGGCATGCAGAACAGTTTCCTGCTCACTAGCCTCGGTTCACCATCTCCAACATCTGGCTGCTCTTCAGCATGCAGCTGCAGCACGGTAAAAGCCAAAAGCTCCTCTACTGAGTTGAGCAACACAGTCCTGCGCCATTCCAGTCATTACTCTGGCCACAACAAAGAAAACCTATCATGGAGCTTCGATAGCTAAATGCAAGGCATGTTGGAATTATTTTGATTCTAGAGAAAATTCTGATTCGATAATTTATCCCACATTTGGTAATTCTCTGTCTTGTTTACGTCCTTTTTAGCCCACTATTTGGATTATAAATTCCTTGATGCTCAATTTAAAGTGCAGCGACTGCAGCTCCTAAACAGGAAACAATATTTGTCAATATCTGATGTGACCTCAGCAAAGTGCTCTTCAGCGGCATTTCTGTGTCAATTTCCTCACGAAAACAAGGATCCATTTTATATCCTGTGGGAAACCTGGGGCTGAGTGGTTAATGCTGTGCTAATGCTGCTTCACTCAGCCAGGGCTTCGTGAGCCCTGCGCTTTTAGAGAGCAGAAAACACATTTAGTGTTTTAAACCGCTTCACTGAAGAAAGCTTTGAAAACTCTACCGCTTGTAAAAAAAAAAAAAAAAAAAAAAAAAAAGTACACTTTTTGAGTTTTGCCATCCCTCTCAGCTTTTACTTCACACAAATGCGAAAGTGAGACCCCATTCTCCTCCTGGTTCGGTTTAAAAAAGGGACTGCTACAGTTAGACGGTAAAGAGAAAAAAAAAAAAAAATGAGTGGGAGGCTTTAACTCGCACTCCTATCAGCCCTGACATTCCAAATAAGGTCTGTGTTGTTTGGCTCTGGTCAGATATGGACCCACAAAGCACTGCAGAGCTCGCAGACTCCAACCAAGGAAAAAGTGGATGAGGAGGAGGGGGCTGGAACAGCAGGGGGATCTTCGTGCAGAAAATATGTGACTTCTAATACACATTTATCATCAGCCTGACATTTCCCAGAAAGACAACAACAAAACATTATAGGATAGCTTTATAGTATAGCTAAGACAGTAGTTATGCATAATAATAATAGATAAAGTTGATTGATTAAATCGAGAGCAGCATCAGCCAAAACATTTATAAATTGTATTGTGTATTGTTAAATTACCATCAGCAAACATTCTTTAGAGACAGACAGAGAGACAGATAGATGTTATATTGTATTTTATATTTTACATTACTTTCAATATCTGAACTAACATTTAGTTGTATAACTTTTTCTGAGACTTGCTGCACATCTGTGTTGCATGGATTCGACCAAGTTCTGGCACTTGTAATCAGGTATTCCAACCCAGAACAACTGGACTGCATTCCACAGTTCCTCTGCATTTCTTGGTTTTTACCTGAAAAACTGAATGTCTGATGCCCCCTTTACACGTTTTCTATTTCATAAAGTCTGAGGATTGGGACCACATCATGTTGATGCTGCTCCCTTATTTGTGTGTTTGGGGTCCTTGTGCTATTGAAACTCTTTCCTTTGACCTCTTCTGATGCATTCAAAATCATCCCTGATCAATGGTATGTGATAAATAGGCCCAACATCTTAGTATGAGAATCTTTCCCATACCATGATGCTTCAACCACTGTGCTCCAAGTTGCAATAAGGCTTGAATTTATTATTTGGGGTTTACTTTTTACTTTCTTTAATATAGAAAGTACTCTTACATCAGTTCTTTTTGTTCTTTCTGTGTCTCTGCTCTGTCTTCTCAAACTCCCAGACGGTCGTGGCAGATGGCCCCTCGTACTGAGCCAGGTTCTGCTGGAGGTTTCTTTCTGTTAAAGGGGAGTGTTTTCCTCTCCACTGTCACTACATGCTTATTCAGTATGAGGGATCGCTGTGGTTGGAGTCTGCATCAGTGGGGTGCAACAGCCAGTCAATGACTCAATGCAATTTTCTGGGATTCCTTAAGTAGAAAACTAACTAAAACCTTAAACTGATTGGAATGTTTGTATGATTGTGTTGAAATGACTTTTCTTCTAAAGTGCTTTGAGATGACATATGTTGTGAATCAGCACTATATAAAAAACTGAACTGAATTGAATACCGTCTGTAGTCTTGAAACATGTCTGTGGCTTCTCGATCCAAAAGGAAAAAAAAAATTTCTATTAGTCCATAAAATGTTGCTCTATCTCTCTCTGGTGTCAACATTATATGTAGCTCCCTTTCCAATCAACTTCTTATTTAAACTTCATTGTTCTACTAAACCATGCTGGTAACAACCCATTTTACTCATATCCTCAGAGAGGATTGATCTCAAACCAAAATGCACGTTATGGATATTATGAGAACATTTTGATGGAAGATTTACTGCAAGTACAGTTTGATTTTAAATGTCATTACACAAAAACTTTTTTTTTTCACTTAGTTCCCTGACTGTACCGAAAATGAACCGAACTTGACCAAATTGAAATGAGATTGAAACCAGAGTACATACCAAACGTACCGTTATACCCCTTGTTACAAGCAATCCACAGCAAGCATGACTGTCTGTTGATTTTCCATTACTCTACTACAAGAGTGATTGATCTAGTTACTGTTGTGGGAATTAAATTATTTTAAACACAACTGTATGTGCCTCTGGTAAATGCTAGTTCGGAAAAACAAACTAATATTGAAACATTGTGGTCGCAGCATCATGCTGTGGGGACAATCCGGTATATCTCAGACAGTAATTGGACAATATGACAAAATAAATAAATAAGTAGCTATTTTTCACAACATAAAAAAAATTATTTTGCTTTAGGTGACAAATCAGCCACAGAATTAAAAAACCACCCAGCAGGTGCAGTGGGTACCTACTGACCTGCATGATTCACAAGTTTCTGCTAAAAAAAACATGAGATTAGGATAACAACAAATTCGGCTTTTTATTTAACACTGTTTGGACAAGTACAAAGATTGTACTAGAAACCGTAAAAGCCTGTTTTAGTTTAAGAACCGTAAAGAACAATTTCACACTTGCTAAAAAAGTGCAGCCAATAAATTATGAAAATTTGTTATTAGTTCACTTTAAAAAAATATATATATATATCTGATGTCAGTAATAAATGCCCAGTGAGGTAAAACATTTACCAAAGTAACTAATTAGTAGTCAGTTAACATGTGCAATAATATTCCATCTGTTGGGCTTATTTACATTAACTTGTCCACATTTTGACACTCATAACCACAAACATTTATTGAAGTACCATGTCTTTCAAACTGAAAAAAAAAAATCTGAAAAGTGCACCATGGATTTTCATTCACAAGTCAGCTGAACAGTAAATAGAGCCCAGTCGTGTGTAATTTAATCTCAGTATAAAATTATCTGTTCTGTCAAGGCCTCAGGTTTCGGCATTATCAAAAGACACACCGTGGCGGCATATTATGCTAATATTGCCGGAATGGTGAATATTTTGAATGTGCCGTGGCGGCATGGCAAGGCGCGAATATAGCGCCATTCGTGCCGGCAAGCTTGATAGTAATATTACTGCAATATTACCACAACACTGCACTTATGAATGAAGACCACGCCTTGCCGCAACAGAGGGTGATGACATGATGATGTGTGGAATGTGCGATGGGCCCCGGCCGGCAACAGGATTTAAAATGTGAGTAAACATGGGGAGTTCATTTAGCATTTGTAAACTGCAACAGCTGAAATGGTAAACTGGAGTGATGCAGATATCCGGGAGCTTCTGGCCTTTAGAGCTAAAGACCACATTGCCAGACAGTTCACAGGGACTGTGAAGGACAACCAAGTTTTGGAGCGCCTCGCAAAAAGACTTGAGGAGCGGGGCTTCAATCAGGATAAAAAACTAGTTGTGTCCAACTACTTTGTCTGTTCACCACGGACTTTTCCGTTTCATGGTTTATTCCCAACTCTGCACGTCGACAACCCGTACACCACCCCTACACCCCCCTTTATCCTGCCATCACGTAATCTTTTGTGAAAAACACCTGATCGCGCTACATTCTCGCCACAGGCTGACCACTTAGGAATGACCAAAAGGCTCACTTATGGCGGCGTTGTCTTTAGAGAAAATTAGTGAAAAACAGCATCTTATGTAGCTAAGGAACACAGCAGACAGGTCAGGGTTGAGGAAATGGGTAGGTGTAAAGCAGGGTTAGGTTTTAAAAATATATTCCAAAATTTGAACATCTCTGATGATTCTTATAGCCATCACAAGTGGTGATTAGCTGTACCCCCAAGAGTGGAGATAAGGAAGACTAGATGTTAGCATATGTGGTAGTACCAAGATAGTTTCCACAATGCGTATTAATGCATCTTAGGGTCTATTTGGTATATGAACTATTAAAATAGGAAGTTATAAGCGTTTTATAGGGGGTCTCAAGTATATGAGAGTTTTTAGTTATTTGTGGAAAGCTGTGGTCCATAACCCCAATGAATACTGGTCCACTGTTTTTAACTAATAGCTGTCATGTCAGCAGATTTTTCCACCTGAGCTGCAGAGATCTGCAGCTCCTCCAAGGTCACCATGGACCTCTAGGCTGCCTTTCTGATTAATGTTTTTTTCCTCTTAATGCCACTAAGACTTTTGTTTGTGACAAAAGTTGAAAACTAAGTATTACAGTATTCTTCTTCCACTCCACAACTTTGCACAACTTTGTCTTGGCCTATCGCATAAAATCCAAATAAAATACATTTCAGGGTGTAATTTTGAGAAATGCGAACACAATAAAGTAGTATGAATACCTTTGCAAGGCATTGTAAGACAGTATTCTGATTGTGATGTTACAAATGTTTTGAAAACCTTCCTTTAATTGATATGAAACGTAAGTTAAACATTGCATCCCATAAACACCACTGTAATTCATGGGTTCATCAGAAGACTCTCTACATCAAAACAAAGAGCACTACATAGCTTTCTGCTATTTCTTTTTACGAATCAGTTATTTTGAGAGAGGTATGAACTTCATGCAGGTTTAAGGCAGGAAGTTGAGAGAGCTAAAATGGTCTGAATGATCTGAAATCAGACCATTTCTGACAGTGAAGCGCATTACAAAATCATATTTCACCAGTTAGCAGCAAAGACACAAAGAAACTGCCTCTGCAGAGTAAAATTTGCTCGATCAACAAATAAATGCAATGTAGGACCATTTCAGGGTTCTTTCAAATATTTTGTGGGGTAGCCAAAATTTCCTTCCCACATAAACTTTCAGGTACTGTGTTTTACACGTTCTGGTGTTGGAACAATCAAAGTTTTAAGGTTTAAGGTTTCAGCGAAGCTTAAATCTCTTTGCAAGTTTCTGCATGCAAGCCGCTCTTGTGTGTCAGCCGAGCCTTGTAAAACCATGCTTGAGGTCTTTTTTACATGTTGCAGCTGGTGAGAAAGAGACACAGAGTACGCTCTCAGGTAAGTTGTTCAAGTGGAAAAAAACATCTTTCCCATCATGTGATTACTGACTTTCATAGAAAGTTAGGGAGGGTCAGAGCAGTAGCTGTTACACATAAGCAGATTTACACTGATAGTCAGTTAAGTGAGAAAAAAAAAAACAATGCCATGATTTTATCCGCAGAATGATTTTTAGAAGTTAAAAGTGAAACTTGAGGCTAGACAGAATGGTCTGCAAGTTCTGTGTTGACCTAATTGGGCCAAACTAAAAGAGAACTAAATGCAGATTGACCTCATCTTTAGCCAATAAATAATATTGCTGCCCTGGCTGATTTAATATTTTCAAGGATCCTCTATGAAAGAGGCTTTTACTGATATTGGTTTCCGATTTACCTTAGTCCTGGTTTGACTAATTATCCCGGGAAGTTCTTTAACCAAAAACCTATATACCTGGAGCTGGGCTGTAAATGTAAATTATTTCTGTTTACCCTGAATGGGTAACTCACAAAACCTTTGCAATGTAATTTGGTTTAGTTTCAACCTGGTATTTTGACAAAAATTATATTTGTTGCAAAATAAAATTAAGCCACATGTAGTTATTTTAGTTTTAGTCAGGTCTCAAGTAAATTAAAAATTATAATTTCCCTAAATATTATATGAGGTCATGGGAATATCTATTTATTGCATCTTATATGTTTAAGGAAAATGTTTTTTGTACATCCAAGGGAAACACTAATTAATTTTTTTACTTAATTAAAATTTCCTCTCATAAGCAAAACAAAAAGCCTTATACATGATGTGCCTTATATACAAAATACATTAATTAAATAAAAATGTGAAAGGAGACAGAACAAGAATAAATTTATTTTTTTAATGATCAGATAAAAATAAAGCATATATATGAAACGTTGCCACTACTGTAGGGCAAAACAATATATACAAAATATTTTTTCTGCAATTACTTGGTTCCTGCAAAATATTTCATCTCATTTACTTCCACTCAAGATTAAGACTTATTGGCTGTTTTCTAACAAGTAGATTTGTACCCTGGTGGAGATGAAACGGGGTGGAGAATGATCTCCCAAAAACTACGAAAGTTCCTGGAAAATGTTATTTTCTGACAAAATGATCCGTTTTGAGGTCTGACTTGCAAATTCAGCGTTTTTGTGTAGCTCAGTTTCCAACAAATATTTTCCAGTATTTAAATTTTAAAGAGGCTTCCGTAGCACCTGTGATTTCTGTTTGCATCGACTCTGACACCAGAAAACTGGTCCTTTCTTTGCTGGTCCTGAGGAAAGAGACTCTTTCATCAGAAGTCAGGGGAGGCTCACAGAGGCTGATAACCAATCAAAATGTTGTAAGGACCATCTCAAAAGCCTCTGACTTTTGCTTTATTGCCTTATTTAGGAGAGAACATTGTTGGTAAAAAACAATCAAAGAGCAGCTGGTTGGGCTTTAAAGGAACATTCACATATATTATCAGAGAGCGCATCACAGCTGATTTCTTTATATAATAAAGTGTTATAGGCTTGATACATTTAAAATATTATTATTAAAATAAGGCTACAGATTCCAGGACGTATATATTTGCAGAGAAACTGAGATGTGTGTGTAGCTTGTGTGGTTGAACTGTTTCCTGCGCAGTGTCCCTACAGAAATTCAGAACACAAGAGAGACTGGATGAAACATTTACTGCAAAAGATAATTGGACCCCTCAGCAAATATTCTTTGGATAGACATACGTACATGAAGCAACTAAACAGGAAGTTGTGGTGTAAAAGTGAATGGTGAAAAGATGTCCAAATATAGATGTCCACGTCTAAATGTGATTGAAAGGTGATTGGGGTTGATCAAATTAGCTACTAGAGTCTGAATTGCATGTCTTTCTATAGGATGAATTTTGATGGGACTTATGAGCTAAAAAAGTTACATTTTCAGCATATTTTCTAGACTTAATAAACACCAGGACTGGCCAAACTGAAATTGGCATGAAAAAGAATTAATATATTTATAAAACCTTTTAGGAGCTGCAGCTCCAACAGCTGTCATAATTAGGTACCTAAGAGTATTTGGTGGAAAATCCTTGTTAGAACTAGAAGACATGCAAACTCAGGTATATTTACTAAACTCCTAATAAAAAAGGAAATAAAAAAATGCTGTTTGGTGATGTTTTTAGGGACTGAAAAAGGACAGGATTTTGTCAGTTTTGATGCATTGCATGAAGAAGGAAAGAAGAAATCGGATTTTTTGGTATTTGACCAATTAATCAACGATCAGCTCGGATCAGAGAGAAGCTGGCCAATTGATGCGTTACTTCAATGCTCCCATTCATAGGCAACTAGAGAGCAATAAATGTAGGAAAATCATGTGACGGTCTTTGGAGTCACCAAAACACACACAAAGAATACTGTGCCCACTTTCAGACAGAACTGTATCAATGAGTAGAACATATCCAACTTAATAGTCATTTAATCGTATTTAGATACAGTTTGGATGTTTCAACATAAAAATAAATCTCACTGAATTTTTTATTTGTTAAACAACAAATACTCAAACTGCTAAATGATATAATAAAATATGCGTTCAAATTTTTTTGTAGCTGTAAGTAAAACCTTTACTTAACTTTACCTGGTTTATAACTGGGTTTTTTTGTGTAATGAGGAAATGAGACCCAAATTAAACTTTTTGGGTTGCATGTAAAATGCTTATAGGCAATGCAAAGTATAGGCAATGAAAACCTGTTAGAATATGCAAAAGACTAGAAAATAGGCCAGTACAACAAACCCTAAACATACAGCCAACAATGGAATGGTTTAAATCAAATCCTCTTCATGTGTTAAAAAGCACAAGTTCCAGATGTAAAGTGATGAAATATGAATAAGCATAAGCAAAAGGGGAATAAATACTTTTGCAGGGCATTGTTTTTTTGTGTTCCGTTTGTTACTAAAAAGCAGCTTTAGTAGTAGCGTCAGGTGCAGCAGGTGTCAACACAAGCCCGGTTTGCCTTGATAAAACCGAAAGCCTCTCAAAGTGAAAACGCCTTCCTTAGCCGGTAAAGGTGGACTGTGAGGGTCATCAGAAGCTTTTGACAATGCTGCCTTTTAACTCCAAATAATCTGCTCAAAAACGTAAAGGCAAGAATGAAAATGGGATGAGATTCGGGATCTCTATTTTTGACCTTATGCTGCAGTTACAATTCATCAAGGCTCTGCACACATACAACTGCCCTTTCCACTGCAGGATCTAATATTCAGCCTGGGTGGAAGAGATTATCCTTACTTGTGTGAATTTCACAGCTCAACTGGCAAGGCGTCCCTTCACTGACTAGACAGCTGTTTTTCTCCCCCTCTCCCTTTGACTACTTCAGGCAAAACAGATGAGCCTGGTGATTCAAACCCAGCCAAGGCAGCATAATGGAGAGGAAAATTCCCCTCTTTACCCAGAGAATTAATTCACTGGGAATGACAGCGGGTACAAGCACTGAAACTATTTCAGTACTTTAATCAGTGCTTTGAAGAGTATATTGTACTACCAATCCAAAGGCACATTGGGATTTAACAATTCTGCATGTAATGTGGGTCAAATGTTTACTAAAATGACTTTTAGGAACTAAGAACTACTAACTGGTTTAAAAAAGCTATTACATACAAGTTATGCCTTGTTGGCATTTAAATGCAACAAATACTAACAGTGGTATTTATTCAGTAAACCAAGTGAATACTCTAATCCTCTACAGTTAGAAAAAGCACCTCTATAGGACACAAAATACTTGAATATAAAGGACCTTCATGTTATCAAATGAGTGTTACAGTTTGTCTTTTTTTAACAATATATGTTGATTCAATGCTTTTTGGGTCATATTTTGAATAATACAGAATATTAAAATGTTAACTGTTGAATAGCTGGTTCATGTTGGCAGATTTAACTGGTGTGCACGCATTGGTAGTTTTTATCATGGAGGATGTGGCTTCCAACCCAGGGCGGCATGACTTGCAGGGACGCAACCAGCTTGCAAAAAAAAAATAATAATAATAATTCTAGTTCCTTCTCAAACAAGTTTTCTACTGCTTGTTTTCATGTTCAGCCAACAACAGTAGCAAGGAAGGTAGCAGGAGGTCCCTTACATGTGGGCCCACCACCTGGAAGGAGAGAAGACGAGATCTTGTGCTTTTACGCCAGATGGCCACCAAGGGCTGGGCGATGGGTGGACCAATTTCTGGTGTCATAATTGATCTTTTAGGACTTTGAGTAGCATCATCTCGTTTAACACAACTCCCCCATGATCGTTTCTCCCCAATCCCTTAAAGTTCGATCCCTTTCACTGCTGTTTGTTGCAAGTAGCTACTGACGTCTTGCAAGTACTGCAAACGACCCCAATCGAAAATAGCTTATCTATCCCTGAAATCATAGGTAGGAGACATTCATTTACTAATGTTTCTAGTTGGCGTACAACGTATAATTGAAATAAGCTAACTTAATGTAAAACAATGAAGTGTGCTGGGATTTTACAGACTAGATTATTTGAATATCTGATATGCAAGCTAAATTATATATAAAACTGTTATAATTTGGCCTAATTAAGGCATGTCAATCTAACATGCATAATACAATGCAATTTAGCAATCTTAAGCATGAAAATCCTAAAAAGCATAATTAATCAATCTTATTCTTGAATATTTGTTAAAATTTAATAAGTGATCAATGTGGTTAATTTACAGTCCACATATTTATCACAGTTGACCATGGCTGTATACAGCTGAACCACAGAACGCCACACTGTTAAATTATGGCATGAAAAGGCTGGCTTTGTTGCCGGATGTGGGAAAAACATCCAATAGACTCTAAAAAAAGCACAGGAAGGAAACTGGGGGTGGGGTGGCAGCGAGTAGCAATGGGGGTGTGGTGGTGGTGGAGAGTGGGAGTGAGAAAGGAATGTTCTCTCCACTCGCTCTTTCTTGTTATCATGCATATGCACACATAATAACCCCACTTTCTCACTAACAGCTATGACAAGAATGCAGTATCACGATTTTTCTCTGCAGGCAGAGCCAAATAATGGGTCCATACTTGTTTAACGATCATCTGTCACATATTAATTTATAAGCACAGCAAAAACCAAATTAATTTAGCGGGTGGGGGGGGGGTGTCTTACATGTCAATGGGCTACATTGAGCAATATTTGTGCAATGTGACAAAACAGGGGCTTAAACTGATGCTGTTTAGAGTTTTGTGAACAATTTATAAACCAGTTCACTTTTAATTTAATGAGTATCAATTCTGGTGGCTACTGCTCACGCTTGTTAAAAAGGCGGACGAGACATGTGAACACACACACACACACATTGTTTTAAAGAGAGTATACCTTATTTGGATTTATTCTGCAATTCAGTTTAAGAAGGTCCTCTCTTTGCATTTACAGTATAAATCTCCCTAATTGGTACAGGACTCCTTATTCATCTTCTTGGGGAAAAATTTGCCGTGTGGCTTAAAAGATGGATTAAACACTTTGTACTATTTCCTGAGACAACTCCTCTTATTACAAAGGTATATGTAACTGTAGAAGGGATTGGGAATTAAATCCCTTTATAAAACAATAGCTTTCCCCTGCACCCTGATAGTTGTTACTAATATAAATCCTTAATGAATGGGGAATGGGAAAATAAAATCTACTTACACTCTATGTGCAATGCACTTTTTAGCTGTAACACAAAAAATAGCACTTTAAAAACTACACAATGTTAGGTTCCTTGGGTGTTTGTGTTTTGAGTTTCAGTTATTTAATTTTCTTATTCAGTTTACCTTACCATTTTAGTTCATTTCTTGGTGATAGCTTTAGTTAATTTATACTTTAGGATCTTAATGTTACTACTTAATGTCCCTGTCCTTAGATATTCTTCACCTTTGTTTAATTGTTTTTGGTTTGTTTAATCTTTTATTTGCTTTTTCCTTATTTCAGAATTTTTCCCGGTTAGTTCTGTGAAACATTTTTCTTGTTTTCTTATAAGGAATCCTTTTCTATTATGTTTGTTTCCTTCTGTTCTGTTATCTCCTCTCTAGTGCTCTTCAGTTTCTCTTAGGTTTCTTTACTCTCATTTTCTTAGATATATTTTATCTTTAGTTAGTCCTTATTCTTCTTCAGAAAAGTTTTCAGTCCAGTCTCCCCTTCTGTTATTTCCTTTGTTTTCTTCTGTTTCCCCTGCCATCCTGCTTCCCTGCCCAGCTGCTAATCTTATTCACCTGTTCTCTCCATCTCACCTGCATCAGTTTGTCACTAATTGGTTCTCAGGCTTTCAGTGTCACTCCTCATCCCTCCTCAGTGTAATTAAACTCTCTGGTTATCTCTGCTGTTCGCTGGTTCCTCGTCGATACTGCCTGTCCTCAGGTCCCTGTATTTAGATGCCCTCTTGTTACCCATTGTAAGTCTTGTTGTCCTGTTTTCTTCATTAAATCTCACAAACACATTTTGCTGCATTTGGGTCCTCAATCTACCAAGACATGACACAAAAAGGATATGGTCAGACTAAACATTTCTGCAATTAAACAATTATTCTTTTCATTTTTACAAAAAAATGTTTTTTTTTCTAAGAATACCTGATCAGTTTTTATATTTGCCAATTTGAGATATTTGTTAATTCAATAAATTCTGTTTTCTTCCTTTACATCCCTTTCCTTGGAGTAAGTAAAAATGTTTAATGGTGTTTTTATTAACACAAAGTCCAAATTTAAAGGAGAAATAACATTGTAAAACAATATCCCAATAATTGCACATCTCAAAGAACTCTTCTCAAGTCATCATCCAGAAATGGAAAGAGTACAGATACATCTCAGTAAATTGGAATAAGCATTCCAAAAAAAAGCTTGTTTTCTCAGATTAAAAGCACCTTTTGAAAATAACAACCTTAATGCTGGTAACTATTAAACATATTTTTCATTAAAACCAAAATTTTTGTATTAAGAAGGCTTCCTTATTGATATGATGTAATATTCTCTTAAATGTTGTGTTTTCTTTGGCTGTAAGTAGGACATCCTGGCAATTAATAGAAATAAAGACTTAAAAACGTCAGTCTGTGTGCAATGAATCTGTATGAGGTGAACCTTTCAAGAATATTTATATTTTTTGAGATGCACCTGTACGTTCAACAAAAAAAAAATACAATAGACATGTTTTGTGTACGAGCTACTCATGGTAACTCTGGAGGAACAGAAAAGATCCACGCTTTCACAGTTACCAAAAACAACCATGCAAACCTCTGGATGAGACCAACATTGTACTTTCTTGTAGACAAATAAAATGCTACATGGAATGGAAAATGAACACTGCACTGAAACATAGTGCTGGCAGCACCATGCTGTGGGGATGCCTTTGCTCAGTAGGAACGTCAAAGATGGTTGGAGTTGATGGAAACAGGGATAAACCCGAATACAGGGCAATCCTGAGGAATGGTTTAGATCAAAACATAGTTTCTCTTTCTAAGTGTGCAAAGTTGGTTCTATAAATACTTCCCAGGCAGTTTGGTTGGAAATGCACACAGCACTTTTTTTGTTTGTAAAATTTTTTTTAAAAGCATGTGTAATATCAAATTATACATTGTGTTTGTGTTTCTTTATTGCATAGAATCCTTATAAAATACTGATAATGATGTTTGTGGTTGTAACATGAAAAAGTGTGGTAAAACGTTCAACAGGCAAGCGCTATAAACATAAAATCTTAAAAAACCCAAAGAAGAGAAACTAACTCACAAATTCATGCTGATTTGTACATAAAAGCCAGGCTGAAGGTTGTTCAACAGAGCAGATAGAAAGCAGAGATTCTTCCCTAGTTTCATGTCCCATGTATGCTGGAGATGCTACAGCAGTGTCTATGTGCCTCCAGGCAAGATCGAGAAAAAGCAGGCGCCAGTACAAACCCAGGTGTCGTGACTTCTCACCACGGCACAGCAGTAATACAAACATTCCAGCTGCCACTTTTCAGTTTTACTGAAGGAACTAAGGCAAGAAACTAAACCATCTATGTGGGGGAGAAAGAAACACCTACTGGCTACTAAGCCACTACCTGCATCCTGAGTGTTTGGCAAAGACTTTGTAAAATTTGAACATAACAGAGACCAAACGAGTAACTCTAGGGGTAAAATATAATTTACTGAGTTCAGAATCATTGTATACTTCCTGAAGATTGTTCTACAGTTACTGCAAATCTATATTCTGAAGACAGAGAATAATTTGCAAGGCTGAGTTGGGGATAAACTATTCTACCTTTCATTAATCACTGATTACAAGAAGAAACACATTTCTGGGGATACTACAATGAACCTTCTTTTAATGTGGATAGACGGTTGATAAAGCTTTCACAGGGTGTCCTAATTTTGTATACGTTCCTTCCACTGGTTATTTATTGGGTAACATCAAAGAAACGGGGGGTAAAAAGCAATTCACAACAGTTCACATAGTTTAAAGTAAAGAATTAGAAAAAAAACACGCTGATGGTGCAAATCTGAAGAAAGCCTAAACAATTTCCCTACTTTAGTAACTGGGATCATAACACCTTAAAGAGAAGTCAGGAGGTTAACAATTAGGAGGCAGAGTTTATTTAAAATATGTTGCATACATTAACATGGAATTAATCATTAAAACCTTGTGGTTCTTTTGTTTGTCGTTTCACTTGTCCTTTCGCTCCCAACAAAAACTGATTCGATTTCAACCTTTAACGCAATTCTTTACTCTAAAAATGCAAGGCATAAAAAAGAAGAAATTAATTAATTACATTTCACAATGAAATCGGATAACAATGTCCTCATCACTTTTTTTTTTTAAATGACCAGTATCTTGACCCTAACCTTTTTTTTTTTACATGTAGCATGTGAAGTATCATCCAGTATTCTATAATTGTACCACTCATGGTGGCAGCAGGTTCTTAAACAGAAACTGATTAGTCAATCACTTCATCTGGATGGCATTAAATTGGCCCCCAGTAATAACGTAAAGAACCTCGGCGTTATTTTTGACCGAGACTTGACATTTAAATCCCATATTAAACAGGTTTCTAGGATTTCTTTCTTTCACCTCCGGAATATTGCTAAAATTAGAAACATCCTGTCCAGGAGTGATGCTGAGAAACTAGTCCATGCATTTGTTACCTCAAGGCTGGACTACTGTAATTCTTTACTATCAGGTAGTCCACAAAATGCCATTAAAAGCCTTCAGTTGATCCAAAATGCGGCAGCAAGAGTTCTGATTAATATTAAAAAGAGAGATCACATTTCTCCTGTTTTAGCTTCCCTTCATTGGCTCCCTGTTAAATCCAGAATAGAATTTAAGATCCTTCTTCTTACATACAAAGCCCTTAATAATCAAGCTCCATCATACATCAGAGATCTAATTGTTCCATATGTTCCTAACAGAGCACTTCGCTCTCAGACTGCAGGTTTACTTGTAGTTCCTAGGATTTTTAAAAGTAGAATGGGAGGCAGATCTTTTAATTATCAGGCTCCTCTCCTGTGGAACCAGCTCCCAGCTTTAGTCCGTGAGACAGACACTCTGTTTACTTTAAGGCCAGGCTTAAAACTTTCCTTTTTGATAAAGCTTATAGTTAGAGTGGCTAATGTCATCCTGAGCTATCTCTGTAGTTATGCTGCTATAGGCTTAGACTGCTGGAGGACAGACTTACCAATTTTCTTCACTCTGCTACTTCCTTTTCTCCTACGACTCTCCAGTTGTATTACAATACATTCTGTTATTTCGACTGTTAACTTTGTTTTCTCTCAGTGTTTTTCTCTCCATAGAAGATATACCTGGTCTGGTATCCTGCTTGGCTGCAATGCCCTGTTGGACGGGGGGCATCGACTGGGATGATCCTCCCAGTAATTGAACATCCACTGTGTCCTGTTATTAACTTTTTACTTTCTGTGACATAGAAAGTTCTCTTATATCAGATCTTCTGTTCCTTCTGTGTTTCTGCTCTGTCTTCTCAAACCCCCAGACGGTCGTGGCAGATGGCCGCTCCTACTGAGCCTGGTTCTGTTGGAGGTTTCTTCCTGTTAAAGGGAAGTTTTTCCTCTCCACCGTCGCTACATGCTTGCTCAGTATGAGGGATTGCTGAAGGATTGCTGTGGTTGGAAAGTCTGCATCAACGGGGCCCAACCTCACGCCAATGACTGACGCAATCTGCTGGGATTCCTTAAATAGGAAACTTTTTAACTGATTGGAATGTTTGTATAAATGTATTGAAATGACTTCTTGTTAAGTGCCTTGAGATGACATCTGTTGTGAATTGGCACTATATAAATAAACTGAATTGAATTGAATTGAAAACTGAATTGAATTGAATTGAAATGAATTGAATTGAATTGAAAAAGACTTTTGTTAATGCCATAATTTTCGGACTATAAGCAGCTACTTTTCTTTTACACGCTTTGGACCCTGCATCCCATACTACGATGCGACTAATTTATAGATGTTTCTACTGGCTAATGGCCTCCGGGGGCACTATAGCAGGAAGCGTAAAAGTGAGACAGACATTTGGGGAAAGGTTATCCGCTAAAGAAGATACTACCGGTAGTTTTCATGCACACACCCTCATCATGGAAAACAAAGAAATGCAGCTTCTAAGTTAAAGGTAATTGAGCTGGCTGTCAAAGAAGGAAATAGAGCTACTACACTTAAATTGTGAGACGTTGTAGGAGGCAGCGGGTAGAACTGAGTCAGTGTAAAAAGACGACAAAAGCTTTCAGAGGACATCAAGAAGACGACTTCAGTGGCTTTAGTGAGGAAGATGAAGATGGTGACCAATTACTTTTCTGGTAGGCTAAAGTATGTTTTATTTTCTAACCAAGCATGTTACGGTCATGTTGTGCTGGCGCCCTACTGCCGATTTTCAGGCAGAGTTTGAAAAGAAGCACATCTTGAATGAAATCTATAAAAGAGGTCAGAGAGCGCAGACTTTCGCAAGGGCCACTCATTCCCCCACATCCCTATGCTGTTATCTAAATTTCTAACTTTCGGTACTTTTCCCAAAAAAAGGTATCTTAATGAGACGGACGGCTGTGGTTGTGCTGCCGCTGCACTGTTCAAGCGGTGAATGGGGATTCAATGCTGCTATGCAAGGGGAGCCGCTAGTGAGCTCTCTGACACAGGAGAAGAGTGGAGGTTAGCACTGCTGGTCAGTGGGTGGATACGCACTTTATGTTGGATCAAGCCCAACATTTAATCAGTTGTTCCTGGTCCCATTGCAGACATTTCCTGAACATTTCATCCAAATCCTTTAATAACTTTCTGAGTTATGCTGCCAACAGACAAACAGACGGGCACGAAAACATTACCTCCTGGTGGAGGCAACAAAGAAGAATCTTCCATGTACCATATTTCTGTGTAAATATCTTAAGTTACAACATGAAAACATGCGCCGTGTATTCAGATGCGGCCTATATACACTACCGTTCAAAAGTTTGGGGTCACATTGAAATGTCCTTATTTTTGAAGGAAAAGCACTGTACTTTTCAATGAAGATAACTTTAAACTAGTCTTGACTTTAAAGAAATACACTCTATACATTGCTAATGTGGTAAATGACTATTCTTGGTGCAATATCTACATAGGTGTATAGAGGCCCATTTCCAGCAACTATCACTCCAGTGTTCTAATGGTACAATGTGTTTGCTCATTGGCTCAGAAGGCTAATTGATGATTAGAAAACCCTTGTGCAATCATGTTCACACATCTGAAAACAGTTTAGCTCGGTACAGAAGCTACAAAACTGACCTTCCTTTGAGCAGATTGAGTTTCTGGAGCATCACATTTGTGGGGTCAATTAAACGCTCAAAATGGCCAGAAAAAGAGAACTTTCATCTGAAACTCGACAGTCTATTCTTGTTCTTAGAAATGAAGGCTATTCCATGCGAGAAATTGCTAAGAAATTGAAGATTTCCTACAACGGTGTGTACTACTCCCTTCAGAGGACAGCACAAACAGGCCCTAACCAGAGTAGAAAAAGAAGTGGGAGGCCGTGTTGCACAACTGAGCAAGAAGATAAGTACACTAGAGTCTCTAGTTTGAGAAACAGACGCCTCACAGGTCCCCAACTGGCATCTTCATTAAATAGTACCCGCAAAACACCAGTGTCAACATCTACAGTGAAGAGGCGGCTGCGGGATTCTGGGCTTCAGGGCAGAGTGGCAAAGAAAAAGCCATATCTGAGACTGGCCAATAAAAGAAAAAGATTAAGATGGGCAAAAGAACACAGACATTGGACAGAGGAAGACTGGAAAAAAGTGTTGTGGACGGATGAATCCAAGTTTGAGGTGTTTGGATTACAAAGAAGAACGTTTGTGAGACGCAGAACAACTGAAAAGATGCTGGAAGAATGCCTGACGCCATCTGTTAAGCATGGTGGAGGTAATGTGATGGTCTGGGGTTGCTTTGGTGCTGGTAAGGTGGGAGATTTGTACAGGGTAAAAGGGATTCTGAATAAGGAAGGCTATCACTCCATTTTGCAACGCCATGCCATACCCAGTGGACAGCGCTTGATTGGAGCTAATTTCCAAACACACCTCCAAATTGTGCAAGAACTATTTAGAGAAGAAGCAGGCAGCTGGTATTCTATCGGTAATGGAGTGGCCAGCGCAGTCACCAGATTTGAACCCCATTGAGCTGTTGTGGGAGCAGCTTGACCGTATGGTACGCAAGAAGTGCCCATCCAACCAATCCAAATTGTGGGAGCTGCTTCTAGAAGCATGGGGTGCAATTTCTCCAGATTACCTCAACAAATTAACAGCTAGAATGCCAAAGGTCTGCAATGCTGTAATTGCTGCAAATGGAGGATTCTTTGACGAAAGCAAAGTTTGATGTAAAAAAAATCTTCTTTTAAATACAAATCATTATTTCTAACCTTGTCAATGTCTTGACTCTATTTTCTATTCATTTCACAACGTATGGTGGTGAATAAGTGTGACTTTTCATGGAAAACACAAAATTGTTTGGGTGACCCCAAACTTTTGAACGGTAGTGTATGTACAAAATGTACTTTCTTTTAAAATTTAGCAGCTGCATCTTATATTCAGGTGCGCTCAATAGTCCGCAAATTACAGTAATTTTTTTGTTCCGGCAATACGTGTTTGGGTAATCATTCCCTTTGGTTTTGGAAGCCCGGCTGCTGGAAGGATTTTTGCTCTTCCTTTTTTACTTTCAGACACCTGATGATGTGTAACCATGACAACAAGGAGTTAAAGAACAGGCTCCATGGATGCAGAACTGGACCAAACCACAGAGAGATAAGGAGGAATTCAAAACATCTCTTCCTATTGATCAAAATGGGCAAGGTTGATATCCATTTTCTCCATAGAAATTTAAAGAGGAGCGGCAAAAGCAAATGAGGTAGATTAGCAGTGATTGCCAAAAACTGATGTGTCACCTAGGACAAAGTATTGTGTAATATTACCTTTGCTGCCCAAACATTGAGCCAAATAGCATGTCATGACAGCCTTCAGTCAGAGGCGTCTTCAGATTTGTTGCGAAACTGACTGCTACCGGAGTTCCTTCTTGCCAACAGTATCACTTTTAAGATGGTTGGATATGAGTTATAATAACATTTACTTACCCTTTGGGATAAATAAAAGTTTTTTTTAATTGAACTGAAGTAGTATGAAGCTAACTTTGACTCCTTCCACTGCATTTATTCAATGATGCCACATTTGAAAAAAAAAAAAATAGCAATGTTGTTTACTTTAGATTCACATGAATAGCTTTAGTTGACTAGAAAATCTAAAATAAAAAATGGCTTCGAGTGTCAGTTTATTTTCTTGACTTTTACCTTCAATCAATATAAAGCAAGTAAACTGCCTTCATAATGATCATTTCCCTCCAGAAAAAGGGGATAAAAGATGCCAGGAGCTAGGTACTACCAGTTCATACATAAATGTTTCCAATTGTCACATTTAGTATTACTGTAGTTTGAGATATTCATTCGTACTCTCACAGTTGCAACTACATAATTTGAAGCATGCATAACATTGTCTGTCAGCAGGGTTTTTGACTTTCACCTTTTTCAAATCTATAATCTCTCCCAAAGGACGACTTCTGCGAGGAACAGAACATTACCACAATGCAAATGGAGTCGAACTATGACTTATACCCCAGAGCACAGCCGAGAAAGGGAGAGAAGAGAAGAATAAGTGAACGCTTGTGCCGCTTTTCAGCACTCTACAACTCTGGAGCCTGGGAAATTCAGCAGCTTGGCTGGGCTCCGAGAAATATCCAAAGCTGTAATGTAAACATGCCTGAACTCTGATCTGGCAGGACTCCTCCCTTCCCCCCTCCCAGATTAACCTAGTATTCTGTTCAGTGGCTTCGCTGGTGACATCAGGAGCCCACTTACTCATTTCCTGAAGAGGGTAATGACCCTGGGGAGGACAGGCTGTTTGAAGTTCGGCTGCAAATATAGCTGCTGTTCTCTGAACCTAAGCACAAGGAAAATTTTTCTTTTGAGCCTCAAGTAGTTTGGCCGGGTAAATAGGCCAGGGAGTAAGGCTGAAAAGTTAGGAATGAAGTAAATAAAGTGAACTAAGGGTTGACACATTATTTTAATATAGTCATATACAGTGACTTGCATAATTATTCATGTCCCTTTTCATATTTTGTCCCATTACATCCAGGAATCTTGGGATATCTTACTGGTATTTGATGAGATAGAGCAACACTAGCGCAAAGCTGTGTAGTGGAGAGTACAAGAATGTATCGTTTGCAAGATTATTTTTACAAATAAAATTCTAAAGTGTGCATTCTTATTCAATCCCCATGAGCCAATAACGTTTATGCCAACCATGTTTCCCAAATGGCAAAAGTGTTCCGAGATGATGTGCAGTCCTTTTTTTTGCCACACATGTAGGCCTAGAAGTTTAATCTTGAACTCATCTAACCATTGCGCCTCGTTCCAAGTGTTTGCTGCGTCTACTCTATGGCTTGTAGAAAACTGCTGTATATAGCTTTATGCTCATAAAAGGTCAGATTTATGGAGGGCATGACTATTAGTTGCCCCATCTGACCTATGGTCTCTGCACCTCCTCCGCTTCTCTGATTAATGTTATCCTTGCCTGGCCTGTTAGATAGTGAATAACCATGCCTAGGTTAGTTCGTAGTTGGGCCATACTCTTATCCTGTTTCCCAATTTTAGCTTAAACAATGCTTTGTGAGATATCCAAAGCTGTTATTTAAGGGCATCAGATTAAAGAAGGTTAAAACAAGTGTACACCACAATTTTTAGATTTTTATTTGTAAAACATGTTTAAATCTATGTGTTGATTCACTACCCCCTTCACAACTATGCACAAATTGTGGAAAAGCTTAAGATGTATGATTACTTTTGCAGGGCATTGTAAAGTGAGATCCGTGCTATGTTCTGCAGCGGCAGCTGTGATCTGTTTACAACAGTATCTACGACAAGTCCAGGAAACTCTAACATATCAGGTGGCTTATTTATCAGATAAATGTGAGAAGAGCCCCAGATAAGCTCCTGCTTATCCAACCACAACTGTCAACCCTGAAAAAAACACTCATAGTTCTTTCAAGATATTTCCCAAAACAAATACACATTTATATTTCCAACCTAAGCCAATGTGGAGGACTTTGATTTTGTCTTAACAACGCAATAAAAACAAAATCCTTCCACCTTATGCACATTGGGCACGAACACGTGAACATGCCTGTTCCCACAGGGCTCCAGTTTCAGCACCGGTAGCACAGCGCTCACACAGAGACACTCTAAGGCACTGCACCCCCCCTCCTTCACCCTCGCTGCAACTGAGTCAAGCAGGAAAAACTTGACAAACCTCAAAGAGCTCTCTCAGCAGAACATATCACACCGGGCATAAACAGATACCTCCACATGTGCCCTCTAAAAATATTAGTAAGTGAAAATCTGCCAATGTAAAATCCAATGATTATTATTATCAATTATTATAAAGAAGAACTCTACCACACTAATTATTATGCCTAAACTCCAAAGGATAAAAAAACAAGGACACAATTGTTTCCTTTGTCCACTCATTTTAACAGCACTAAGTGAGCTACTACTGTTTTAGTCTCCATAAATGTTCATATCAATAGCACAGATGTGATCTTCTTTCACATTGTAATGTTCATATCAGATTTGAAATGTAAACAAGTGTTTGCAACAACTGGTAACTTGCTTAAACCACAAATAAGGAACAAAGGGACACAATGGGGACTCTCAAATCCGAAACCATTTGGGAAAAGAGGAATATCAGTGAATTACCCAGTGAAATATTCACTTGTATGGAAATACAGTGTGCAAGGGTAATTTATATTCAAACCATGGAACAACTGTCTACACATATTCACAAGAGTCTGTTGCAGAATCTAATTTACAGTTGGTTGCACATCATTTTTAAACTCACTCTTCAACCGTGGCGAAGTGGCTTTATCAGTTTACAGCTGTGGCTTCCAGCCTGGTGCTTGTTATACCTTTTCTGCATGATTTACATAGAATCCACAGCTTATTTTTTTTAAATCAAAATAATTATTTTTTTCAAACACAAACCTAGTCACACAGCAATGAGCCAAAACAGAATCAATGGTTGTTAAATGTAAACCCACAAGCATGTTTTCTTTTTCTTTTTTGTGCTTACAGGTAAAGTCCAGTTCTGCATGCCACTACCTACGTATCTTACTAACATTAATGGTGCTTTGAGTGCAGTCCTGCATAAAATACATAGTCATTCTCACCAGCAAAGAAGGTATGCCAACTGAACACAAATGGGGAAAAAAATAGAAATCTTGTTCAGGGCACAGCTTACAGTTGAGCTATATTTTATTGTCCGGTGCTTGTCCGTTACCAACCCCTTCTAATGCTGCCCTGGGAAACAGCCCATATGGTTAATAGGAAAAAAAACGCCATTGCTTTCCAAATAACTCTCCTTATGCCATTAAAGGAGATAATACTGCACCCCCTGAAGTAATGTGGTAAAAGTTTATATCTTTGTAAGAAAGGCTGAAATGATTAGTTAAAATTGAAACAAGGAAAACAAAAAAAGATTGTCATGTCAGATAGAAGCATGTAAGCATTTTTATTTTTTACAAAAAGAGCACTACAGGAAGTTATGAGGAGCACATCTCTCCTATTGGCTACCAGTAAGTAAAATGTTGAAAGCAGATTTCTTCTTCTATACTAGCGTTACGGAAATGCACGAGTATCTTTAATATAATAATCGAGCTGTGAGCTAGCTGTAGACATGTAAAGGATAAATCATCAGGATCGCTGGTGTGCGCTGCTTAATTTTTAAAGCATATCAATTCTCACCATTAACGTTAATTACACAGGAGGAGCTGAATGGTGCTGAGACAGAACAGATGAATGGACTTGTTTGAAAATAGAACAAAATCCAGAAGGATTGCTGGATGATGCATCATGAAGCAGTAGTCAGTGGCCAGACACCTTTCAATGGGGGTTAATAGAATAAAAAATAACATATCATTTTTGATGTGCCACACAGTCCGATAATGTGTTTTACTCTCTTACTACTCTTAAGTTTCAGTGACTTGAGTAAGTCTGTTAAACAAGGATTAAGTAAATACATTTAACTTAATTTTGCTAATGGATTAGGAGTAATTATAAAGTAACTAAGATATAGCTACGGTTGCATCTGACTCAGCTTCTGATTTAGAGCATGTTTAAAGGGCTATTTCACCCCATTTAAGGGATCTGGATTCCTTGTATTCATGACTACATCAAGATGTAAAATACTCCGAGCGTTCACACCTGGACTAAATCATATTAAACAAAGACTTTTTAAACACTGTTCTTGATTTATAACAACTTTTTTTTAATGTGCCATTAAGTTAGGCTTTATTGAAACCTTTAGCAGCTTTTATGCTTGACCCAAAGTATTGACATTGCCATTTTCTGTGTTTTCCCAAACAGAATAAAAGATTCACAAATTGCAAACTGTGTTTCAGAAAAAGAATAACGGAGTTCAATTAATTATTTTATGCTTTAAATTTGAGGTCAGGAAGAAGAAAAAGTATCATCAAATTGACTTTTGAAGATCCATTTCATTTATTGTGGGCATTCTTAATGTGTGGGAATTCATCAATTGAAATCCAACAAGGCAATGTATTGACTTCTGTCTACACTCCATACCAGTCGGTGGCAGTAATGCACCAATTTGATTTAATGTTTGCAGGCCGCTAATAAATACAAACAAAAAGAAGAAGAAGTGTGCCGTGTTATTGTTAGGCTAACTTTCCTGCTAACAGTAGTTCTGATAAAAACTATGTGAGAAATACACACAAGGAGCGGAATTATCAAGGTTTTGAGAGGCAGACTTGTTGTGGACTAACTAGTTTAAAGGAGGACATTAACTGAACCGTTGTGGATGTAAAAATGCAGTTTTTGTTTGAGATGGCTCTGTCTGGGTTTTGATTTGTAGCTTTGAATGGTAAGTTTTCTTTTATTTGCTTTTGAGTGATTTGACAATGTGTGTACTGTGTCTACAGTTGTGATTGTATCATTGATTGGCATACACCATTGGAATCACAAGCAGGGATAAGATGGTGTTGAAATTCAGCCCGGGAGCTTGGAAGTTTCTTTACCTCGGGTGGGTTGTGGATAAGAATTTTATTTATTTTTCCCGTGCACATCTCATACTTTCTGAGACCAAGGTGACCTATATTTGGAAGCCCTGTGAGGTTAGGCAGGCTTCCTTTCAAAGCAGAAGAGAGCTACTGACGTCTGGTAGCAGCTAGCAAACAACATCAAAATAGTTGACAGCAGAATTGAGCGCAGCAGCGAGAGGTACTAATCAGCTGCAAGTGCAGCAGCACGAGTAGCGCTTATAGATATAGCTATAGATCTTTTATAAAGTAGGTTGCCGCAGGATCATGATTGTGGCTCAACCACAACTGCTTTTAGAGTACAAAAACAAACATTTTGGCCACCGATCTAGAACAGACCGCACGTTCGGGAAAACTCCCTCTGGCCAGCCCGCCCCTGAAAGAATCTGAGCTTCAAATGATGCATAATATGATGTATAATAGGAATATGTACATCGAAAGTAGGGATGTGTATTGGTAAAAATCTGACAATCTCCCCTGTATCGTGAGTAAGACTATATATTGTGAACTGAATTTAACAGCATTCTAAACACTCCAACCCGTTTCATACATAACACATTCAGTTTTATTACTAGATCTAGTTGATCCTCTGGAAAGAAGAAGGTGAAAACAGCCACAAACTACCAGTAATACTGTTAATTCTACTACAAAAATGACTGTCATCTTTAATGGTTCCATTCAAATCCTAAAAAAATGTAACTTTTTTTTATATCGAAATACAATATACCGATATATCCATATTTTCTTACATCCCTTATAGAAAGGGTGTCAAAAAAGGCAAATTTGACCCAGAAGTATGTAACACACTGCCAACAGGACGCAGAATGCCCAAGTCTGCATCAGTGCCTGCTGATTCAACAGTTCTGTGTATAATTCCACATCTGTCAGTGACATGGGATGTTTAATCTTTAAATTATTTCAAGCTTCATCAAACTGTCTAAAAGGGGCCTTTCTGCACAGCCTGGAATTTCTTATATCTTTCCAAGTCTGGAAAAGTATGAGAAAATCTTTGCATTTATTTAATCATTCATCAATCTAAATATATATATATATATAACCATCCATCCATCATTGACTAACCATCCATTCCTCAGTACAATTATCGCCTAACCATCCATTCACCCATCCATCCTAGTGCTGTGTTGAAAAAAATTGATTCTCTTATTCTGAATCAATTCTTATAAAAATTCCTAAAAATCGATTCATACGTCCACAAATCGATTTCATTGCTTAACATTGTTTACCCTTTTTAAAGCTAAATTAGGAGGAAAAAGTTCACAGGGACATTTTAAGGCTTAGGTCTGAAAGGGTTAATACAGCTTCCCCCGGTGAACTGTAACCCCACCCAGTGTTGCGTCATTGAATTACAGTCATGTAATTAAGGCAACAGCTCAAAAAAAAGTTTTTATCAGCACTGATCCATATAAATATTGAATTGGAACAGATTGGATTGGATAGGGATAATCAATTCCAAAATCGGAATCGAATCGATTCTTGAATTTTGAATCAATACCCAGCTCTAATCCGTCTATCAATTCTGTTTTTCCAGGTTCCATATTTGAAGCCTGATAATTATTTTAAAAATAACTGAATTTATTCTAGGCTAAAAAGGGCAACATTTTGTAGAAATGAACCAATAACTGAAAACAACTGTCACTTTCATGTAGATGTAAAACAATTATTGGACCTCCAGTGGATTCCATTTGTGAGCATAAAGTTTTGGTAACCTATGAACACATAAAATCTGCCCTTATCGTGTGTGAATATACAAACTCTTTTACTTTAAAAAAAATTTTTATTCCCCTGTGCTTAAACAGGCCGATCTGACACAAAGACAAATAAGGACGCACCACGAGGGAGGCAATTTTGCAAAGTAGGTGCTGATTGTGTAAATTCTCTAAACTTGTATTTCAAGGTAAAGCTGTTGCCTTGCAAGCTTTGTTTGTGGCCAGGGACCAGAGCCAAGGACAGCTGGGAAATGTCGGAGGAGAAAAAAAAGGCTTTAGATCCCAGGCAGGCAGTAGTTCCAGTAAGACTAAAAGCAGGATTTACCCTAAAGGTCTTGCTGTTATAAAGTGTAACTCATAAATCAGCAGAGCAGACCAAGCCCACGTGCTCTGTCAGAAGATCATGTTTTTCTGAGCATATACCACTTACAGTGTATCATTCCTTGAAGAAAGAGGAGGAGATGGGTTTAATACATGATTTTTGCAGCACTCTTCAAAGACAAATACAGCCTTCCCATAGGCTGCTGAATAAAACATGAGGAGTGTGCAGCAGGGTGGGTTTTGCGTGCACTTGTGTATGTGGAAGGGTGTAAGTCTGGAGGAAAGGTGGGTGAGGGGTTCTTATGGCACTTCTGCTGCAAATACTGTACAACACATGATCTGTAAAGGCTTTTGATTTAACACACATCCCTACTGCCCCGCTGAGTGTCTGGAGACTTATGTCTGGAGAATTTTCTTTGTTTTTGGTATTTCTTTACTTGGGTTTTTTGGGGGGGAGGCTGGAACTTAACAACATCTAAATTGGGCGAGAAAAAATAATGATAAAAGTGGACTCATTTCTAGAGGAGAAGGCATACAGATCTTGCCAGGTACAGACATGTCCCAGATTCACAGAGGATGATTTCCAACAAGAGGTTCTGCTGTGTGATGCTCCATTTGCTGTCTTTAAAAAAAAAAAAAAAACACAGAAAAACGTAAACATATTTCTCTTTTTTTTATAAAAGGGGAACCTTAAATCCATTAACGCAAACTAAACATTTTGTATTTAAGTAGATATGTTATATTTATAGGGGTAACAATTTAGCTCATGAGACATTATTCACTAGAACAAGGTAAGATTGTTAGCATTATTTTTTTTAATCCCCTTTTTTGGTTTTTACAAATACATTAAGCTTTCACAAATCACAAAGTGTGTTTTAAAGAGCCTGAAACCAGCTCATATATTGCAGTTTTTATGCTTGACTAATTCTAAGGTATTTCTGATGCCAAAAACAAATTAAAAGATCAAAATGTAATTTTCTTCCAATTTCACAAATAGAACAAATGTTTCATAAATAGCAAACTCTTTCTTTAAAGAATCTGTTCATTGTATCTGTTTAGTTTGGTTCCCATGGGAAGGCGCAAAGTAGTTGCTAACTTTAGTACTTAGCTAACTAATAGACAGTCTAGTTTTTCCTCCCAGCACTTACAGTACAAGGTTATCACATGTATAATCTAAAAGTGGTGGGAACTTCTTCAGCACCAGTGTTGTCAACAAGTCCGACGAGCAACTAAAATGAACTACTTCATTTTAATACTACAAAATGAGAGGCGTAGCCATATACACAGTGCCAAAGCGCTAGCCTCTATATCTGGGGCTCTTAATATTATAGAATGAGAATAATCCACAAGTTCATAGGCCTATACCCTAGCTGGTCCTAATGCCAGATAGCAATAATTCAATTCAATTTATGTATATGGTGCCAATTTACAACGTTAGTCATCTTTGAGCTTTGAGATGATAAAAAATAACCCAGTTGATCCCAGTTACTAAACTTTAAAAAAAAAATTTAATTAGTAATAAAAAAAGAAGAAATGTTTTCTATCAAAAGACAGATTACATCGACTCAATGATTTGCAGATTTCATCCCTCTTGGACGAGCATGTAGCGACAGTGGGTTGGGTCCTTTTGACTTTGCAACAATTTCTCACACTGAGCATGCATGTAGCGACAGTGAAGAAGAAAACTTCCCTTAAGCAGGAAGAGACCTTCAGCAGAACCTGCCTCAGTGTCAACTGCTTTCTGCCACAACCGATGCAAATACTATTGTATTTTTTGTGTTTTTACAAACAGAATAAAGGGTTTTATAACTCTCAAACAGTTTGTTTTTTTTGGTAGAATCTCTGTTCATGTAGCCATTTAGCTAGCTCAGATGCTAACTCGAGCACCGCTAGCAGCTTACGGTTAGCAAGTCGAGATATTCTCACGACACTTCACTTTGTTTGTGCCTGTACATACCACGGTTGTTGCTGCAGATGGCTTCTCACACTGAACCAGGTTCTGTTGAAGGGTTCATTCAATTAAACCGAGTTTTTCTTTTCACTGTCGCTACACGTCTGCTCAGCATGAGAAATTGGTGCAAAGCTAATGACTCCATGCAATCGACTTTCCACCGGTACTGAGTGTTCGTTCAGGTGGAGTGATCACTTTCAGCTAGTAAAGGCGAGAGCAAGGAAATGTGTTCTCTCTTCTAGAGCGACAAGAATAAAATGACACAATTTTCTTCCTGCAGTTCTAGCTTGAGAGTTCTTGGAGCTCGTTGTTGATGAATATTTTTGGTAGGACTATTTTATATTTACAGAACAGGTTATTGGACTAGAGCTGTGGATGGTTTAATCAGAAGAGTCAATGTTTCTTCATGATACATATTCAAACAGGATCGCGAAGAGCCGAGCATTGGAGAATTGGCTGCTGATAAGGATATATATTTTTTGACCTAAATCTGACGCCACCAATGTATGTTGCCCTTTATGTTTGGGGCCTATAATAACAGTTTTGAACCTACTTTACCAGAAGAAGTCTGATACTGACATCAACTAAACAGTTTATTAGCGAGCAGGCATCAGTTTGCCAAAAAGAAAAACAATTCTGACCTAGCTTTTTAAGATCTTTTGGCATGAGATCTCATTTCATCCTCAGTTATATCAGTAAAAACACTGTTAGTTTTGGTTAGTTTATAAATAAACTGAACAATGTCAAACTTCCGATTGTCATTGTTAGCTGTGGCAAAACCTTAAAAATGCCCAAAATGTCTTGAGAAGAGGTAATAACACTGTTAGCACTTAAGAAAATTGATTGTGATAAAACGCATACAGTGTTTTTTTTTTTTTTGTTCAGTAAAAACTAAAATTGTGCAATCAGCAAGTTTCCATTTATAATCCCAACTGTCGTTTGGCTTGCTGACTGACATGTGCACTTGTACACATTCTAACCTATTTTTATTTGCATGAAAAACTGATTGCAAGGAACAACTAGAAGTCCAGTACTTTCACTGTTTTTGATTAATCATATTCTGAAAGCTTTCACAGCATTTTCTCTTGAACCTCATAGGAACAACCCAACGGTGAACAAGATGTTTTATTTTTTTGGGGTATTGATAAAACCAAAGATAGATGCCTTGACAGAATAGGAGAAAAGAGCTATAAAAAACAACAACAGTTTTATAACTTTGAGGCAGTGAAACAATGTTCTTTCTGAAAGTCTGAAAAAGAGGGTATGTTGGACAACTACCAAACAGCTAAGAAGCTGCTGAATAACTTTACTTCAGTCATGATCACACTGGATCACACCAGACAACAATTTATTTGACTGAAAACCAATAAGTATACAACATATTTAGTGAAGAAAGTTAAAGAGATTGGAAAAATCAAGCTTTAGTGAGAAATGCCAGTCAATGGTGAATTTGATTAGTGCCTCTTTAAAAATCCTATTGCTGTATTGGCTACCAGAAGAGAAACTTGTTTAAGCTTGTAAAGCGCCTCCCTGGAGAAAGCACTGTAATCTTGATTTTTTTTTTAAATATGTGATGTGGAGTTGTTTACAGCACATTTATGGTAATGTTATCATAAAACTATAATAACTGATAAGAGAAATATTCATTTCACATTTGATTCAGCCAAAAGACATGTGCAACTTCCTATTAAATAAGAGGCAAAACTATCAGAGCGGCCAAACAAATGAAGTCATTTAATGGAAACTTGGAATAGTCAGCAATAGCTTTGTTTGTGTGATGTTAACAAAGCACCTAACATCCCCGTTCCCTGAAGACAAGCTATGCTCACTTAAAACAATTTGGTGATAAAAATTTTATGAACTGACCTCTGTTTGACTGTGGAATGTCCTGCAAGAAATGTTATATGCACTTAACGTTTAAAGTAAAAAAATAAATAAATCTGTGATGTCTTTATGATCAAAATGTCACCATAATCCCTGATGCCAAACAGGAGACTCAATACATACATCAGGAAGTATTGCCCAACTCTTTTTATTTGTGAATTGATGTGCTATCAATTTAATGAAATCTGTGAAGAACTGCAGGTCAAAGACAATGAAATAACAAAAATCTACAATGTGTAAGGTAAGTATTGACACCCCTCATGTTTTGTCACTTTACTATGCGAATTAGAATGTATTTTATAGTGGTTTTATTTAATAGACCAACACAAATTGTCAAAAGGAAAGCATTTTTTCAAATAAAAATCAGAAAGGCATGAGATGAATTTGTATTGAGCCACATTTATGCTGATACCCCAAAGAAAACCCTGTGCCACCAATTTCCTTCAGAGGTCCTCTGTGAAATCGTTTAAAGCCTGGTTAGGCTTTACGCAATATCTCAAGCTGTGGCTCAACTGTTCAATCATGCGTCCCACTAATCTGGTCCGTATGGAGGAGGTATAGGAAGAAAGCCATTGTTGAAAGAAAGATATAAGAAGTCCCATTTGAAGTTTGCGACAAGCCATGAAGGGAACAGGGGGAACCAGTCGAACAAGGTGGTCTGATCAAAACAAAAGATGAGAACAAAAATGAGATTTCTAATCTGCCTCAGCCTACCCATTGGGAAATACGGTAGGGGCAGCATCATGCTGTGGGGACATATTGCAGTCCTGGAAAAAAACCTGTGGAAGTTCATCTTCCAGCAGCACCAAAAACCTAATCCTACAGCCAGAGTTATAATAGAATGGTTTATCACAAATCAGATTCATGTGCTTGAATAGCTTAAACAAAGTCCTGACCTTTTTTTGCAAAGAAGAATGGGCAAAACGTTCAGAATCTAGATGTGCAAAGCTGTAGCGCAAAAGTGATTCTACAAGGCATTAAGTTATTTCTTCTCTAGTCTCTTTTAGAGGGAATTCAAAAACTATGCGACTTTTTCATTGTTCTATACAATCATGTGCCACTTTCTGTTGGTCAAACTGAAATAATCACCCCGAAAATAGATTGAAATTTGTTTTTAATGTGAAGCTATTCTTAGAGAGTGTATACTTTTGCAAGGCACTGCTTTTTGAAAGTCTCATAAGAGTAAAACTGTGACAAAAACGATTGAAGAGAGATGCAACACATTAACAGATTGAAAGCCATCTTTAAATGAGCATTAAACCTGAATAGAGAGCTGAAGAGAGGAGCTGATTGTTTTCTAAACTAGAAAAAAATATTTGACAAGTGGAACAAAATCTGATTTACAGTTTGTTCATGTGATATAAAACATCAACAGCATTCCAGATCAGCTTCCAATCAGCTACTTCTAAAATAAAATAAAAACCCTGCAGCTTATCCATGACAAGAACTGGGTGGAGCTCCTATGAACCTGGGTTAATTGTTCCACATCACAGCCGACGCTGAGATCAGACCGGCGGCACCTCTGGTTCAGGCCTGGCATACTAGGAAACACTCACAGCGCACAACCCCGCCTCAAAAGCTCTTCATGCTCCACAGAAACCACAAGAGAGTGCAGTGATTTTCTTTTTCTCCACGCTATTTGACTAAGCTGTCAATCCAGTGGTCAGCTGGAAGTCGTATTTACGTCAGTGGTAATAAACTCTGAGGTCGCTATGCGAGCTTCGAGATTACTACTGCCACAGTGTTGACCTTATGGTTGGGAACGTCTGATCTGCCAAAAGAAGCAAACAACTGCAGTTGCCTATTTTCAACAATTTGTACAAAGATTAGAAGCAAAGCTTTGACACATGCTGGGATTCTGCCTTTTTTGAGGAGAGACGAATAACAACAGAAGAAAAAAAAAGAAGTTTATGTTGTTTTACATCATTAGATGACAAGACAAGAAAAAGGACAAAAACACTTCTAGTCCATTCTGTTCTGTGACCATAGCTCCCAGATCTTTCACTGGGTGATAACAAAATCCTCCCAGTGCACGCTTGACTGTTAATCACCAGGCATCCCTCGCCTACTGCTTTTTCAGGGCCTGTTTGACTTTAAGTAAACATGTGCAGGAAATGTATTCAGTGGCTCTAAACATTTATATGAGGGCCTTGTGGTTCAAACAGTTTCATGGTCAGCAAATATTTCAAGAAGGTGCTTAGAGAGCCATTTATTAAACACACGATAATAGGTTATGACAATGCATTGCACGCTAGCATGCTGCAGGGCTGTATCATTGAGAGCTTAGTTTCCATACCCACTATCGGTCTCGTTGACAGACAGCGTAAGATAACGCTGGATCCCCATCTGATGAAAACAAATGTCTGTAAGATGTAATACAGGGGCTGACGTTTCGTAAGCTCTGCTGAGTGACCTATTTCTGTGTTCGGCACATCCACACTGATACAGGTATGAGTGGAAAGAATGAGAAACCGGTGTTGAAGAAAAAAAAAAAAAAAAAAAAAAAAAAAAAAGAGGGCAATCTAAAATATGACCTATCCCAAAGCTTTTAGCGAGCGCATGCAGGCATTAAGGGAAATCGTTTTGTTTTTTTTCCCTGAGCCAATAAGTAAGCTCTCATCTCTTCTTTCCAATATCTCTAAATTCATCTACAAGAAATATCCTCTGTTAATCTAGCCTCAATGCTGTTAAGTGCTGCTCACTCTGCACTCCAAGCTAGTCATAATCTATTGTTTTGTCTGCCCCTCACTTAGGTTTTCGTTTTCACTGCAAATTCCAATGTGAACAGTCAATAACATCCACAGATGTGGCCTTTATAGACGCTTTTGTTTGCAACTGAGAAACATGTACTGTAATAAACTACATCCTTAACCCAGGTAAATATGCAAATAGCATCTTTTAGTATATAACGAGGTAATTAGAAAAAAAGACACAAACATTTTACTGAACAGCTCCTTTCCTAAAGTATACCTGTAATGTAGGTTTGTTTTAGATGTGGTCACTTTACAACCACAACTTCAACATACTTCCCATTCCCTGATGGAAAAAGCACTCCACAGCATGATACTACCACCACCATGTTTCACAGTTTGGATGGTGTATTCAGGGTGATTTACAGTATTTTTAAGCATCTATAATTTTTGTATCCTGGTCAAATTGTTCAGTTACGTTCTCATGAGATCAGAGCATCTTTTTTTCTGTGTCCACTACATGACTTGTGACAGCTTCCAAATAGGACTCATTTTGGATTCTTTCAACAAAAGCTTCCTATTTGCCACTCCTCCATAAAGACCAGATTTGTGGACTGCACAACAAATAGATTCCCCATCAAGAGATTCTCTTGTCTGAGCTGTGGAGCTCTTCATTTAGGTTATCAGATTAAAGGAAGCATAGGTTTTTATCATAAAATCCCAATCAAAGATATTGAAGTTTGCAGTTGTAACATGACGCAATTTGTGAAAGATCAAGGGACATGAATGCTTTAGCAGGGCGCTGCAGCTCTTATCCTTAGAATTGACTTATTTTTGACAAATTTAAACATTAACTGGCTCTATCAGTGACGGATAGAGGCAGAGCACTTAATGTGAGATTTCTGCTACGACTGCTGTTCTGCTTCACGAAATCATCCCGAGCTGAGAAAAAAAAGAGAAAAAATTAACCTCAGGCTTAATATGAACATGTACGCCAGGACTTCATTTCCTCTGCACATCCTGCTGCACTCATCAGTTTTATATAGAACACACTAGTCCCAAGTCAACATCAGTAAAAATGAAACGGTGCATGATAATGATGTTCCCTGACCTCTTTTAGACCGTCAGTGTAATCCATGATGCTGCTGTCTTACCTCCCATCATGTCTCGCAGCTGTATTTAACTTAACAGCTTGAAAAGTACACGTGTAAAATCAAGCCATAAATATAAAGGTCCCAAGCCGATACAGCTGCATGATAAGTAGGAGATACCATCTCTTGCTTCATTCCACAGATAAAAATAATAAAGAAAACCACAGAACTATCCTAAGTGCTTTTTTTATGGGTTTACTGTGAAATAATGTTTCATTGTTTGTTTTTCTCTCCGGCATCTCAAGCGCATTCGGAAAGAGAACATCTGCAGATCCTCACCCCTTCGACACAATATTGAAATGTTGCTTGGGAAATAATTCATAGTCTCAGTGCTGAACTCCCAAATGCCCAATGAAAGAAAACAACACAATAAATCTCACATTTCACTGACTGCTCCCTCAACAGTCTCTGTCCAGCATGTTAGTCCAACCAACTTCCGAGAACACAGAAATTCTGACTACATATTGTATATTCTTTGGTTCAGTTGTCAGGGAAAGAAATGCATGATGCTTGAGATATAATTTAAGCAATGAGCCCTTAAATAGCTTATTTGAAAACCATTTAAACGGCTGGTTTATTGCTAAACATATAATACAAGAGAAACTGAACTTCCTACACCATAAAATTGGATAAGTTCTATATTAAGTAGGTAAAGTACAAGACACAGAATGCACCTGCATCCCACAGTTTGAATCAACTGAGCAATGAAGATGTTGACAGTCTGCAGGAAACTCTAAACCTCTTTACACCCCAGTGACCCCAAAAATGTTTGTTACATTATAGGTTACTCTAGAAAACCATCTTCAATACCCTTTTACCAGCAATCTTAGGAACCTTGCCTGTAGACATATTTCTTCTATGACTTTGGCTTTATGGGTGAAATGATGCTCAAAATTGCTTCAACTAAGGATTCTTAAAAATGTATATTCATGATTGTTCTCCAACATTTGTATATTTTTTTTATTGCTATACATATGTAAACACACTTAAAAGTAGACTTAGTGTTGATTACCAGAACCCTAAATGAGAAGAACCTATGTCTGAGAGGTCAAGCATTCTTGTGACCTTTGATAGGCTAATGGGGACCTAAGCCACAGCTTAGTTAGCCTATGCCATGGACCAGCTCAGTTAGCAATCCCCATCTGGTCACCTTAAACAAAACTCTCTGAAGGCATCACTGAATCACCTATTGATGGTAGGCTTAGTGGTAGTTTGTAATATGGGAAATATGACTCATTACCCTGGGAGGCAGAACCTTGGGGGAAGCCGAGCACCTTTTTATAATTTATCTTTTTTTCCATTTGTTGTCTGACTGTTGTACCCCAAACACGTTTCCTGAACTTATCTACACTGCACCGAATTTCTTTAAAACCCTTAAAAAAATCTTTACTCTATTTGTAGAAACACACTAAAAGAAAGATTTTCAATCAAAACCCTTTTTGATGACTTTCAACCCTTCTTCTTTTTTTTTGCATTGTGGAAACCTTAGATTGTTGTTGGGGCCCATGAAGAAGGGGCTGGCTCGGGGCCCATTCAAGTACTGGGTAAGTTAATCACAACACCGTATGGTGTATATGTCCACTGAAATTGCCAACTTACCGCTATGCGGGTAGAGATCTTCTGCTCGCCCTCTGTGCCCTTCTGCTCCCCATTGGCCCTGCTGTAGTCTGGAGGTTGCTGGTTCGATCCCCGGCTCCCTTTGGTTTTTCGGTTCCCGGGCCCCTGCTGGACGATGTTGAGCAGGTGCAGCGTGTTTTCGTGCTCCCGGTCGGAGCTCTCGGCCTGACCCCTCTGGTAGCGGTTCTCGCAGGTGGAGTGGTGCCTCCTGAACTGCTCTATGCGGGCGCGCAGACGCTCCACGATGGCGTTGTGCAGCTGAGGGTCCGAGGAGGCCCCTCGGGAGGTGGCCACCATCGGCCCGTTGCCGACCACAACGCCGGGCATGGCTCCTAACCCGACACCCAGCATGGGCACGAAGGTCCCTGCAGCAGCAGCAGCAGACTGAGCGGGAGTCGCCTCTCCCATGCCCGCTGGTCCCTCACAAGTTTAGAAAAGCTGAGGTCCTCTCAGCCAGAGCAAGAAAACACAGTGTAAGGATTTAACTATCATTCCATGTGAAAACCTAAAATACTGGCCTTTTTATTTGGATATTAGTTTAACAGTTAACTGGTGAATTCCTAAAAGATAACACCCAATATTAAAATGAGAAAATATTGTCCTCAGGTGCGTAAAAGAAAAAGTCCCAAAGTTACAGTATCACTGGGGGTAAAATGATTTCCAACCATGAAAGGATTCGTGGGGGGGTCACAACTGGAGTGAATCTTCTCTTCCTTCAAGACGAGACCTCTCTGCTCGGAGACAAACAAGCTGCTTTCAACACGAATCCCTCAGATGATTCAAAACCACGGCACGCACAACTTCTCTTCCAGCACCCGTGCTACATTTTCAGCCCCAACGCGTGCGTGCGTGCGTTGCGTCCGCTGCACAAGCCGAAAAGAGTGCGACTATCAGCGGAGCCGAGAAGAATATGGGAGTGAGCGCTTCGTCCCCACAGCGAGAGAATCAAGCATACAAAGACACTGAATCCACAAAACTTCAAGACTCACGGCATTGTTGTTTGGGGAACGAGTCCTTTCGCTCTTTGTTTGTCCGTCTCCATCCAGAGAACAATCTGATCGCAAAGCAATTGGGGGGGGGGGGAAGAAACAGGAGGTCGAAACGCGTGGAGCCGTTATAGTAACCGATTGAGATTCGTCTCAATAGTCCATTGACAATCATTTGTCCGTGTGGAAGACCGAGGCAATACCAGAGCTGCTACACACAGACCCTCATTGTATGAACATTCCTCTTCTGACATGATGCACTCTCATGAAATAAGCCGGGTCTGAATGCACACTCTAGTGGACGATTGGAGAATGATCCTTCAAGGAATGCGCCATGGCAGAGAGGAATTCATCTCATGAATGTTCCTCAAACATAACTAATTCAGTAGCTGATGAAAAAGTACAGCTTCGCGCGAAATCGTCTTGGGTCTCTGCTCTTAACACTGTAGGGGATTTTTAGTTGATAGACCCAAACATAGCAGCGCATAATAATGAAGTGGGCGCAAAATTATACACTGCTTTCAAAATCAACTAGAAAGAAAATCTAATAAGTGTGGCACGCTGATGTATTCAGTGCCCCTCTATTCTGATATCACTAAATAAAACCCAGTGATATCAAATAGTGGACAAAGAATAATAGTCAAAATAGTCTATGTGTATTTTATAGCCTATTTTGATTTCTCCTGTGAAACTGGATTGCCTATACTCATATATACCTTGTGCATTGTACAGTGTACCCCTGCCAATTCACGCAGGTTCATCTATTTGCACGTGACTCCAAATTATTCACTGTAAATTCAGCTATTCACAGTTTTTTTTTTTGTAGAGCATATTTAAAATTTTCAACTCAAGTTTATTTGCACAGCAGAATTCAGCAACAAGGGAATTCAAAGTGCTTTGCATGATAAAACATAACACAATAAACATACACAAACAATACAATTACAGTGGCAAAATAAAGAGAAGTAATGGAGTTGCAGTCCAGACTATAATTAATCTATGTTCCACTTATTATTTATCAAAGGCAAGTCATATTCAAAAATAAATGCAAATTAATGCACATTAATCTATATTTGGTGTTTCAACTGTTAAAATAGGCAGTTATATATATTTCTTGAGGGAGGTCTCAAGTATTCACGGATTTCAGCTTTTTGTGGGTGGCTGTGGTCCCTAATCCCAGCGAGTACCAGGGGTCCCCTGGTAATTATGAATTAACTGGGAATTAATACCTCCATTGTTCTTTTTTGGGGATAAGGAGGGGTTTATATTGACTAGCAATACCCCGGTCTGGTTAATGTCGTTTCAGTATAATCAAGAAATCACAACAAAAAAACAAAAAAAACAGTCTAGCAAAGCAAACGGTGCCAAAAGATCTTCAGAAGCAACACAACATGCAATGTATCAGTCTGGAAAGGTTGTGGGGGGTTACAAAGCCATTTCTAATGTTTTAAGAGTCCAGTGAACCACAACCAGAGCCATTAACCACAAATGAAGATAACTTTAATTAGTGGTAGACCTCCCTAGAAGTAACCAGGCAAATCGTTTATGAAAGAACTGTGAATACACCTGTTCTGTTTACTGGTGAGTAAACATCATGAAGGCCAAGGGACACACCAGACAGTTCTGAATTAAAGCCGAGGAGAAGTTTTAGGCAGGTTTATGATGTAAAACATCATACCAAGATCTGAACAGTTCATAAAACATGTTCATGTTGCTACACTTTTCTGTATTGTGGCTTTAAAATGTCTAGCTGCTGCTCAGTTTGGTCTGGCTGATCTGTCTCTCTTACCAGTAGTTTTTGGGAGTTTTCCATTAAAAACAGGTCTCAGAAATCTTTTTCTCTTGAAAGAAAAAGCTACTTCCATAATCACTCAGCATAACTGTCAACACATTTTTGAGGAGGTCGTCTCAGGGGAATAGCTCAGCAGACACAGGGAGCATTCGGCACCGTCTGTGCATCCAGGAATGAGTGGCAAAAATGCACAGCAACATAGACATTGTTCAGCTGTTAAAACAGTGGTCAGATGAAGAATTATTTAATAGAAAAGCTAGGAAGAAAAAATCTAATGTAGTAACCTGCAAGGAGAATTTTGAAATTAGATTTAAAGGTGGAAATTCACTTTTGAAAGGCAGGAAGTAGCTTTCAGCTTCAGTAAGTCTCTGATAGTTCAGCACCGATCTACACCCTCTCTCCCTTTGTTTTATAAGAACCATCCCTTCAACCAGTAGGCTTTAAGTGGAAAAAATAGCTGCAGACACTCCCCTTAATGTCATAGAAATATGGGACAGAAATATGAATGATATTTTTATATAGATCTGTCTAGCAATCTATAGGTCAACAGTTTTATAGAACAGAAATGAAAAAGAACAAAAAACCCAGCTCTAAATCAAATCCATCTGACTCAAACTCAAAGCGTCATGAAGCCACTTTTATTACCTTTTTTAATGTTTTATACTTTTATTAACTTCAACTTAAAATATAAGCTCCTTAAAAACATAACGAAGTGATTAACTCCTTATAAGCTTAGTACCACAGTATTTTTCTCAGTATTAGGTCTGAACTCAATAAACTCATGGTACTTCAGTAATGTCTTTCCTTTTTATCAGAAAAAAAGTGTTATAACTATATATATATATATATATATATATATATATATATATATATATATATATATATATATATATATATATATATATATATATATATATATATATATATATATATATATATATATATATATATATATACATACATACATACACACATATACAGCTAACGAAGTATGAACACAATACAACTTAACTGTTTGGAGTGTCATAATAACTAGTTATTTTAGCACATTAGTTCTGATTAATCAAGCACAAATAGGAGACTAAAACTTTTTTTGGAACAAGTTAATTCAAGTTAGAGAAATGACTGTTTTACTGAAGTGGAAAGTTGATCCAGACAATGTCTGTCAGTTTGGAGTCATTTACATAAGTACTTTCAAGAACAGATTTTTGCTGTTTTGTGTTTGTAAAAATGTGTTAGTGTGTTACTCCTGGTAAAAAAATTTAAAATAAGGATTCTTCGTAAAATCAAGAAAATTATGGACAATCCTGAGCATCCTCTTCACGACACTATCCTACAACAACAAAGTGTCTTCAGTCGGAGGCTCCTTCAGTTTTGCTGCAACACAGACCGCTGCAAGAATTCCTTCCTGCCCATAGTGATCATGATCTACAACAACTCCTTAAATAATTAATTAGTATGAGCTACAACAACACTTAATTTCCCTCTGGGATTAATAAAGTATTTGTGAACTGAATTGAAAAAAAGCCTTAAAATAAATGTGCCTTTTTTTGCAGTAGCATGATCCAACACATTCAACCTTAAATTTGTAGGAAATAATTTTTTGAGTTAGTATGGTACTTTATTTTTACATAGAAATGGGTCAGTTGAAGTTGTTCTGACCATCTGATCAGAATGAATATTGGTTAGCTCCTTTCGGAAGTTTTATCGGGCACGTCCCAATGACCCAAAACAGACTGGACTATATAATCTCAGCAAAAAAAGAAACTGTGTATTTCAACAATAATGTTGTAAAAATCCAAATTACTTTACAGATCTTCATTGTAAAGGGTTTTAACAATGTTTTCCATGCATGTTCAATTAACCATAATCAATTAATTAACATGCACCTGTGGAATGGTCATTAAGACTAACAGCTTACAGAAAGTAGGCATTTAAGGTCACAGTTCTAAAAACGCAGGACACTAAAGAGACTTGTCTACCGACTGTGAAAAACACCCATAGAAAGATGCCCAGGATCCCTGCTCATCTGCGTGAACATGCATTAGGCATGCTGCAGGGAGGCATGAGGACTGCTGATGTGGCTAGGGCAATACATTTCCATGTCCGCACTATAAGACAGCGCTACAGGGAGACAGGAAGGACAGCTGATCATCCTCACAGTGGAAGACCGCGTGTTACAACACCTGCACAGGATCGGTACATTTGAATATCACACCTGCGTGACAGGTACAGGATGGCCACAACAACTGCCCGAGTCACACCAGCAACACACAATCCCTCCATCAGTGCTCAGACTATCCGCAATGGACTGAGAGAGGCTGGACTGAGGGCTTGTAGGCCTGTTGTAAGGCAGGTCCTTACCAGACATCACCAGCAACAACGCCACCTATGGGCACAAACCCACCTTCGCTGGACCAGACAGGAGTGGCAAAAAGTGCTCTTCACTGATGAGTCACGGTTTTGTCTCACCAGGGGTGATGGACGGATTCGTGTTTATTGTGGAAGGAATGAGGGTTACACCGAGGCCTGTACCCTGGAGCGGGATCGATTTGGAGGTGGGGGGTCCGTCATGGTCTGGGGCGGGATATCACATCACCATCGGACTGAGCTTGTTGTCATTGCAGGTAATCTCAATGCCTTGCGGTACAGGGAAGACATCCTCCTCCTTCATGTGGTACCCTTTATGAATGCTCATCTGGACATGATCCTCCAGCAGGACAATGCCACCAGCCATACTGCTCGATCTGTGCGTGAGTTTCTGCATGACAGCAATGTCAGTGTTCTGCCATGGCCAGCGAAGAGCCCGGATCTCAATCCCATTGAGCACGTCTGGGACCTGTTGGATCGCAGGGTGAGGGCTAGGGCAATTCCCCCCAGAAATGTCCAGGAACTTGCAAGTGCCTTGGTGGAAGAGTGGGGTAACATCTCACAGCAAGAACTGACAAATATGGTCCAGTCCATGAGGAGGAGATGCACTGCAGTACTTCAAGCAGCTGGTGGCCACACCAGATACTGACTGGTACTTTTGATTTTGAGCCTCCCTTCATTCAAGGACACATTATTCTATTTCTGTTAGTCACATGTCTGTGAAACAAACTCTTTTAGTGATCATACAAATATTTACACACATTAAGTTTACTGAAAGTGAAAACAGTTGAAAGTCAGAGGACGTTTCTTTTTTTGCTGAGTATATGTATATATATATATATATATATATATATATATATATATATATATATATATATATATATATATATATATATATATATATATATATATATATATATATATATATACATACACACACACACATATACATATATATATATATATATATATATATATATATACACACACACATATACATATATATATATATATATATATATATATAACACACAATATATATACATATATATATATATATATATAATAACACACACACAATATATATATATATATATATATATACATATATATATATATATATATATATATATATATAAACACACACATATACATACATATATATATATTCTAGTCTAGGTATGCCTTCCCAAAATGAGTTGCAGAGTGTAGCTTTGGAGAGGGATGCCTGGTCTTCCCTCCTGTACCTGTGACCCAATCTTAGGTAAACAGAAGGAAATGGATGGATGAAATTTACTTTCTGATTTTATTAAAAGGTATAGGAACATTTAATACATATTCCAGGATTTATGACATATGTGTTATATGACAAGATTGAGGTCCATTTATTTTAGCCATTAGGCAAAACCCATATCTACCTTGTCACAGAGCATAGTAAGCAGGATGGTAAAGAAAATTCCTCAAGCATAATGTTAGAAAACTGCAGCAAAGAAGGACATATTAGGGCAGGAGTGTCAAACTAATTTCCATTTCGGGCCACATCAAGATCATTAATGTCCTTAAAGGGCCGGTTGTGGCACAAAAAAGTATTTAAAAAAAAACTAACATTGACAAACTCCTTAAATATTAAATGTCTTTCTCTGCATTCGATGAGTACTTCTTAAAATTAAATAATGCTGAACATCTCTTCAAAATGATGTAATTTGACACTATTCGAATAAACACTGATTTGAGTTGACTGATAAAATAATATTTAGGCACACAAATGTTATGTTAAAGGTTCCATTTCTGTGGCCCTCTAGACTCTGGAGGGCCACATAAATCGTTATGACGGCCCGGATTTGGCCCGCAGGCCTTGAATTTGATAGTCTCAATAAAAACAATAAGACACACTACATGTCAATGAGTTGTTTGGAAGTAATGCTTGAAAAAAAGTTTTTCTGTCCCACCATCACAAACGTGAACAAGTGGAATTAGTTCAACTTTACTGAGACTAACTGGACAATTGTGTTTGGTCAAATTAGGCTAAGGTTGCGGTTTCTTGGATCAAACACTACAGGTGGGTTTGAACATCTTAAATAAAAATCTTGGAAGTCCAACAGAAAACTGAAAAAGGGTCATCACCTTTCATGGTCATCTCAGTTCCTAGACCTAAATCCTACAGAACACCTACTGTACACAGTTAGCTGAAGAGAAGTGCGCATAATACAGGAAATCGTATGGGTGCTACTGCTGTTGTAAAAAATATCTTAATACAAAATATTGATAAAAATTGTGCAACTGGTGACAAAAATAATTTCTTGACATAGATCTGTTTGCCCAGTGAATAAACGAGCTCAAATTGTGTTGGACTATTCTTCAAAATATTCATTTTATTTTTTATATCTGGGGAGATTAACTCTGTAATCTGTGACTGTGGCTCAGTGGGAAGAGTAGTTGCCTTGCAAAGCTACAAGTTGTGGGTTTGATTCCAGCTACCTCCTGCCACACGTTAGTGAGCCCCTGGGCAAGGCACTTAACCTCAAGTTGCCTACCGATCTGCATACTGGTGTATGAATGTGAGCACGATTCAGTGAATGCTCTGGTGAAGTGGTTGGTATGACTATGAAAGTGGTATATAAATTTAGTTAAGAAAAAAAAAATGGCGAGTTGATTGATAGTATAATGCAACCCAAAAGAATGGTACAACTTTACCACCAGAGTTTAACTCCTTGATTTATTCAATTTCCACAGTTTAAGTCTACCATAATATCGGAATGACAAGGTATACTTGTGTATCCCAAATTAACTGTACCACATTGCAATCACACTTGCATAACTTCTCAAACTCTTTAAAATATATATATATAAAAAAATGTGGATATACATTAATGTTAGTAGAGAATTTTTCCTCTTGTTTTTTCACAAATATCAAATGCAAAACACACAATAAATTAATAAGTTAACACACAAGCAGTCTGCAAATGCTTAACAGTAGTAGCAATAACAGTGGGTGTCTTTATTTTTTTTTTTTAAGATTTTTTTTTTTTATCAGTACAGTACGTCATCCGTCTGACAGTAGATCTGAGCGTTGTTTTCGGTCTCAAACTGCCAGGCTGTCACTGAACATAACTCGGCTCACAATCTACCACAACACGTACACAGCTCCCCTGCTCGCAGCGAGTATCTCCAGATAATAAATTACACCTCCACTTCACTTCAGAGACTGACAGGTAGACAAGCTCTTCTTTTTCAATCTTTCCTCCCCTCTTTGTAAATCACAGTTCATATGGGAATGGTTGTCCTCCTGGCGTACAACAGCCAGCCATCCCACATTTATGAGTGGTTCTTAAAAAGCCTACTTTGGAATTTAAAGCTGAATTAAATACAATCTAAAACACACTTTCGCTAAATTTAGCCTCCACTTGTAAATAACACTTGGTTATGTAAAACAATAACTATAAAAATGATTTAAAAGATTTTGAAAAATTTAAAAAAAAAAAAGTGTAGAAAAACATAAGCAGTAAATATTAAATTGAAAACACCATCCAGCACTGCATGGCCATTTCTTATTAAGTGGTTCCAGCCCACAATGAAATACTGGACTTCACTTCAGTTAGAAACTGATCACTCAGTTGTTTTAAATACAACATGGTCCTTGTTTAAACAAAATAACCAAGAATCAAACTCCTCCATACCAGAATCTACATTCTACAATAAAAAAAAATATAAGGCAAATTAAAGAAGCATTTAAGAAGAACTTCTCTGTTTAATACAAATATCATTATTGAGGAGTTCCTGTATTAATTAATAGCTCACTTTTTTTGTACCAGACAAGTGCAATGAATTTCAAACAGTCAACAAGATGCACTTAAATATGTCTTTGTGTTAATAATTTACATATAATTAATGTTCAGAGATGTAGTGTGGGGGATGTTAAGCCTGATGCCAGTGCAGTGAATGTTTGACATATGCTACTATACACTTGTGTTAAGGAGCACCTCTTGCTTTATTTTTACTCACACCTACTAAGCTTCCTTAGTCAGTGCAGTTACATGGGATTGTATTTGAAAATACTTTAAAGGGCATATATATTTTATAGCCATAAAACCTCTAAATATTGAAGTTATGAAAAAAATAATTTTTCAACTTGTCTTCAATTTCTGTCTTTGTAGCCATTTGAAAACAGGAAGTTAATACTATACATGGATGATGTTTCCGAGTTGACCTATGGACAATTGCTGCTCATATAATGCAAACTGTTTTCTTGTTTAAAAGAAAGATCAGATGGATGTGTGGCCATCGAATGGCGAGCCAGGAAAAAAAGGATAAAGTGAGCACTTTTGTTTGGATTTCAGGGGAGGAACAGCCCAAAATTTAGGAAAGAGGACACATCACAGTTCATCCCTTGGTCATGACAGATAGGCTTGAGCAGGGAGTCAACAGCCAGACCACCAAGACAGCTACAGCTGTTGTTTGTGAGCATAACTTTGTTTGGGTAAGAGTGCTTTCTTTTACAGCAGTTTTTACCTATTCCGTGTTTGCTGTCAGTTAAATCATCTTCTGAAGTCCTCAGATTGGGATAAATCAATAACCATACTTTACAAAGCAATATTTCTGTATGTTTAAAAATTAGCTTCAGATGTGACTTGAGTTTTCTGTATGTCTGATGAAAACAAAGGAGAAAGTGTTTGATTAGAGCTGCAGTCTGATTCTATGTCAGTATTTTAACTTCTAGATACTTCAATGTGGTACAGTTAAACCTTTGTGACTAAAACAGAGTGATAATGTGGAGAAATATGTGACTGGCACAACCACTGCATAAGCCTATTCAGGGGACAAAGCTTTTAGGACAACTGTGGCAACACATGGTTGTGGACATCAGTCACAAGTTGGTCAGAGCCGGAGCAGAAAGTGTAATATTAATCAGAACCCAGTGCCATAATTTCGGACTTTTGAAATACAGAATTTTAAATCTTTCTTTAGGGTGCCTGTCCGTTAGATCTCCGTTATACTGCTCTCAGGTAATGTTTCTACTGGCCTCCTCATCACTGGATACATTCCTATGTAAAAGTTCATTCTATGAATTAAAATTTGAGCTGAATAATTTACTATATGTACTTTTGTTTGGCATCCCAAATATAACATTATAATATAATGTTTTCTTTCTTTCTTTTTTCCAAATTGTTGATTTCAGTGATAGAAATGAATAGAACTAACATGAGCTATACACATATAGACACTGAAAAAAAGCTAAAACAAACTATGTGCCCTTTAAAGTGAAAGATGTAAGAAGAACATCATTCTGTTCATCCGAACATTAACAACTTGATAGCAACATGGAAATAATTGGACTGCCATCCTGAGCGCTTCTAAACTTGTTTTGGTTTCTTACCTAATTGAAACTGAAGCAACAGCCATGTGCAGTTATCATTAGGTAATCTTGACACAGGTCTTTTGCATATTCTAATGGCTATATTTCTGTCTCCTCTTTCCTCCTGCCAGACATGCACTGCTAAGCTGAAATGATTGCTTGCAGTGAAAACAATCTCCTCCTTTCTGCTACCGCAATACTCAGCACAAATGACAGATTGAAGTGGGGGAAAAATAAGAAAGTGTGTTCAAACTGGAGAGCATCTTGGAATTCCTGAGACCTGTATGCGTACTGTCACAGTATGTTAATATGGTTATCGACCGGTTACCCAGTGCTGCTGTTCAGAGCAAATTACCATCCGGATGCAGCCAAAACAGATATCTGCTTAGGTGGGGGGGAACAGGATTAATCATACAATATATTTGGGCAAACTGGAGCGATAGTGAGTATGATATTTTTTATACACTCTTCTAACAGTCTGTATTTGAAGCTTTGGCAGCTTGCTTTTGCCTGTATGGCCTGATATCCTGCATGCTAGCAGTGCACTGCAGTAGTACTTATCACAGAGAGAACAGGCATAGGATAATTATGGCTTTTTGCCCCTAAATTTAGGTCTTAAACAAGTCCAAATACTATTTATGGTAGTGATCCAAGCATAATCCTGGAGATCCTTGACTTATCGATGCATTTCAGTTCTTCATTTTTTTTGTACAAGTCAGTGTCAGGATTTGACCCCCTTGACAGGCTCGGCTGACTGCCGCACGTCGGTCCACTCCTGCATCGTATTTTGAAGCGCCTGTGTCTTTTCCTTGTCCACTTGTACATAGTCCACCTTCTCATCAGATGTCACAGAAGATGTGGAGGGCTGTGGAGGGATAAGAAAGCTATGGTTAAGAGTCTGTTTACAGGGTAGACTACACTGTGGTATGAAAATGACAGTTGCATGAATTTAGTTTAGAAAATCAAGGCCTAGTAATAGAGTCAGTACTGCTTGAGCCTTTTCCCATAATACAACCACAAACCTTTATTAGGATCTTATGTACTCGGCCAACACAAAGTAGCGCATTACTATGAAGTCGAAAGAAAATTAAACATTATTGTGAATTAGCATTTAGCCCCCTGCATTCTAATACTGCATAGTCGAGTCTTGGATTCAGGAGGAAAGGAAATGTGGTTTTCATCCTGCCTGTGAAACACTGGAGCAGCACTACACCCTCAGCAGTGTCCTGGCGGGTGCATGGGAGTTTGCCTAACAAGTTTACATGTGTTTTGTTGACTTGGAGAAAGTGCTCGACTGTGTCCCTCAGACAGTCGTGTGGGGGGTACTCCAGGGGTATAGGGTACCGGGTCGCTTGATACCGGCTGTTAGGTCCCTGTATGGCCTGTGTCAAAGCTTGGTCTGCTTTGCCAGCAGTAAGTCTTGACTTATTTGAGAGTTGGACTTCGCCAAGGTTGCTCTTTATCACTGATTTTGTTCATAACCTGATCCGATTGTGTTCAGACAGCATGGCATATTGGTGTGAAGAGACTTCAGATGCTTTGAGGACTGTTTTCTGCACACTGAAGGACCACTCGCTGTCATGATGTGTTACCTAGATGTCTTTTGGTTTTAAAATAAAGAAACAGAAAAAACCCTCTCTCACCAGTCAGGCCTTTATTGATCAGGCAATCTCAGAACATTGTAGTGGTGAGTGAATTTCTCTCTGATGTGGGTTTTATTCTTTTGCAGTTTTTAGTGCTGAATGAACCCACCGCGGTCACCATTTTATAAAATTACTCCTGCAAACTGCAAAATCTCTATATGTGGAAAGGCAAATTACTTCTATACACTATTATATGTCTAAGCTAGTAAAATTGTGTGAGTTTTCTGCTACTATACTATATCTCTGTGTGCTGATGTTGAGATTTCAAAACTCCACAACATGTGTCTCAGATTGATTTCAGTCATGATGATGTCTGAATAATAACCAGAGGTGGGTAGTAACTAGTTTTATTTATTGAGTTACATTTATTTGAGGAACCTTTAAAAAAAAAATAAAAAAAAAGTTTTGCTATGCCACACTTTTTACTTGTACTTGAGTAATATTATTACGAAGTATCGCTACTCCTACCTCCTACCCGAGTAAAATATCTGGATACTCTACCTACTATGAGTAAATTCACTGAATGAAGAGCAAGCATATTTTAACCAAAAATACACCAGACACACGCCTACAGTTTATTAAAGGAGACTTGTTTTTACACAAGCTTTGGTTTTTTAATGTAAACTTCTGTCTGTTATAATATAAATATAAAGTTAACAGCATAAATTGTCACTGGAAGACTTTTTATCTTGTTCGACAGTAAGTATTGGTATTACATTGAAAAAGATTGACATCTTTCTTTTGCTTAAAATATATTATCAAGTGATTACATTATTTATCTATTTTATCATTTTTTTATTTCATTTTGGTCTTTAAAATACCAATATTTGCCCATAACTTTATTATCAGCCTGATAACATAATTTGAAAAATATTAGATCAGATGTTACTTAGTACTCAAATAGCCTTTTTTCCAAATCTTTTTTTACTCCTTCTTTAGTAATTTTTTGGACAGCTATGTTTTACTTGAGTAAAAACATGTTGAAGTACTGCTACTCTTACTCGAGAACAATTTTGGGGTAATCTACCCACCTCTGGCAATAACATTGTCCAGGTGATTTTAAGTTTCTGTTATGCAACGGACCTGTTGACTGCTTAGCTGACAGCCCATTTTGACATGGCTTTGTGTTAATTTGTATTTAAAGCAGGGAACTGAGATTTGATCACACACGGTGTGAGTTGTTGTTTTTAGGCTGGCTTACTGGGCTACAGTTAGATCAGCCAGGATGCCTGCTAATACCAGGTCTGAACAGAGCCTAAGACTATGCATCACTAGTGAAACATGGTGGCGGCAGCATCATGCTGTGAGGCGGAGTTGGATAGAGTTGATGCAAAGATGGATGAAGGTAAATAAAGGAGTATCCTGGAAGAAAACCTCCTAGACAGGCTAAATATACAAGGACAACACATTTTATATCTTCAACACATTTTGAAAACCATGTTCCGTTCACTTCAAAATATTGCAATACTTTGTGGTTTTAACACGGAAAAATGTGCAAAAGTTCACTTTTTCAAGGGGCTGCAGATCATTTGCTCACTTTTCTGTGTGGACTGGGTGAGCCAGGCTGGAAGTCCAGTGCCAAGTAGTCCACATTCCCAGACTTCCGAGGGGCTGGGCTGCTGGTGCCACTCACGGCTGGGGAGGTAGATGCTGGATTCTGCTAATGAGACAAGAGGGAAGTTTCACTCACACATTGTGCAGTGCATCAATGAAACAAGTCAATCAAAGGACACAGCGTACTCTGCTGATCTCTGCCCTGCAGCTACTGAAACCTACCATAGCTACATAATTCTCCTCGCTGTCTCCAGAGTCGGTGCTGGTGATGCTCTGCGTGGAAATGGGTCGACAGTGGTGGGAGGAGTTAATCTCATGCCTGAAACAAAAACAGATAGGACCATGAGTGACCTTAGGGAGAAAGGAAAGGCTTCATTGGTGAGTGTGAGACTCACATGGGCCGTGTCCAAGACATGGTGACGGGGCTCTTATATGGCAGCTCATCTATGATCCCATTGTTCTTTAAATCAAGAGGTGTTGGCTTTGCTGAAGAAAAGAAAATCAGACACCATCGACATTAAAAAACAGAGTTTTATAAAATCAAGCAGCGGTACAGACTCTGGAAAAAATTTTATCTAAATCTCAAAAACTTACATTTCCTGTTAGGTTTAAGGTTGCGGTTGATGGGAGGTGGTGTAACATCGCTTAGACGACCGGGCCTGTGACACAAGGATGCACTGCTCGCCTTTCGGGCAGGTAATGTTGCAGAGAACCCTGGGAAATCGAAGTGATGCGGCCCAGGACTCATAGGAATGTAGACATTCTTAGGACTGTCATTCTGGGCCGCGCTGAGCGGCGAAGAGCCAGGATTCATGGGAACATAATTGTCATCTGAATTACCACTGTCCGAGCGAGTCAAAGGGGTCTGGCTTCTCTGTTGGAGGAAAACAAAACAAGATGAAAGGTGACGTAGTTTGATTTACCTCTGGTCCATTAAATAGGCTTCGATCTAAACCACTCCCTGACTGGTTGTATGATTAGGGTCATTGTCCTGCTGGAAGCTGCATCTCCTTCTAAAGTCTTTCGATCCTCCAATAACATTTATTCCAGGATTGTCCTGTATTTAGCTCCCTGTCCTTGTTAGTTATGATGCTGCCACCACCACATTTCCCAATGGGGTTGGTGTGTTTAGAAAAGGGGTCTGCAAAGTGGTTCTAAAGCCACAAGTGGCTCTTTGGACCTTCCATAATGGCTTTTAATAACTTTGCTAAAAACAATAAAGAACAAACTTATATAGATATTAAATATAGATATAATAATAAATGTCAGTTATTGGCAGTTTCTTTCATGGAATAAACACTTTGAAATTTCACAACAGAATGACAGTAAAAGTACCATTTATATTTTTAAATCTTTTTTTACACAATTCTCCACAAATATCAACATCCCATTAAAGAAAATGAAAAAAAATCATATTTTTGGAAAAGTTTTATGTGTTGTTTATTAATTTTTTTTTTTTTTACAAATGAGAACAATTTTCCTATAGTAAATATTTATCAAAAATTTGTCTTTTTTCAAAAGGTCAGGTAACATTAAGGGCTCTAGTTGAGTTTTATTTAGCTTGGCAAAGGGCAGAAATTGTTCTTTGGATTTTGAAGATTGTAGACCTGACCAGAGCACACGTTTTCCATCCACCACAAGGCTTGAGGCAAACTACAAACAGGACTATGGCTTTCTTTCTAACAGCCTCTCTTACCCTAGTGAAAGATCCCCAAAGCATGATGGTGCCACCACCATATTGTGATTAGGGTGGACATGCAGTGACAATTTTCTAGACTTCCTTTTTTATTGCACCAATTAGTCAATGCAGGCAATTTTTTGTGTTGCATTTTACTTAGGGGTATCATGGTCAATTATTTTTTTATAAAATTTTTCTTGTACTTTGTAAACTCACAATATCTTCTGTTGGTTCTTCACATAAAATCTCTCAAAATGCATTGAAGTTTCTTGTTGTAACACAACAACATTCTAAAAAGTTCAAGTTGATCAAACATTTTGGCAAAGCACTGCAACACACTTGAATGCAAGCAACCTGTGGTATACAGTTGGATGTCTTTGTTGTTTTGTAAAGATCTTTTAAAAAGACTCACAAGGTATGAGCTGAACCCGTCATTAACAGACTCCACAGACTGGCCCGAGTTGTTGAAGTGGAACAAACGATGGTGGTTGTTGAATTCAAAGGAGGACCCTGTTGAGGGAGAAGTAGAGGTACATCATTATTTACTATTGCCCTAAATGCTCAAACAAGAAAGAAGTACAAACTATAAGTCATTGTTTATACCAAAATATCCAAATAAGAGTATTTTTATACAAGACAGGACTGTAATTTAGAGACGTTACTCAGTATTTCTAAAGAAATTGACAACAAAACAGATAACTGGTTTGATTCTTCTTATTTTTTTATAACCTTATAAAACACTTGGCAAAGCAACATACATGAGAAACTAAGAGGCCACACATTGTGTCTGAGTGTGTCTTTTTTTAAATTGGTTATCAGTCTGGAAAAAGACATTCTGGGTCAGATTGTATGACTTGAATTTCATTAGTGTCTCAGCAAAGTTGTGTCTGCTATACTGGGTCCTTTGTTTCTGCTTGGCAGCTCGACTTCAATCAGTAAAGAGAGAAAGAGGGAGATGAAAACGAGCAGCAAAGTCACTGCGATACAGCTGATCAATTGAGACTTGGATTTGAAAACATGAAAGGGAGAGACTGAACGGTTGTAAAAGATTTGCGCCGGCCTGCCTACCTCTGTGGAGTCTGATGTTCTCAACAGCGGGGAGAGTGTTCCTGCGTGGGAGGGCCGACACTGCAGACGTCATCTCCCCATTCTGACTCCCAACTGACTGGGGACTCCCCCAGTTGCCTTCAGACCCCTGGTTAGGTTTGGGGGGCCTAGGCGGAGGAGCGCAGGAGGATTCGGAGCTGGAGGGCGTCAAGGAATTGTGGTTTCTGTCAAACGTCCGTGGGATCTGATAGAAGGAGCCGGGCGTGGTGGGAAAGTCATAATTGTCTGGCGAGCGCTCGTTGCTGTGCATGGTTGCGAGGGTGTTGCAGGGGGTTTTGAAGGTATACACCTCGTCGTTCTCAAAGTCAGGATCGCCGAGGCTGCTGTGAGGTTGGGCCTCAGAGCTGTAACCCCGCGGAAGGACATAGCAGGGCTCTTGTGAGGAATCATCGTGCACGGACATCGGATGCTTCCCAGGTTTGGGGAGGCTGTAAAAGCCGTGCAGCTGAGTGCCCGTGCCGTTTAGACAGTTTGAGAAGCCGTAGGAAAATTTATGCACCGGAGATTCGCTCCCCAGTAACATATTGCTTCGTGTGGATTGAGAGAAACTGGCACTCCTGCAACATAAATATATATATACTCATCAGTTATTATATTACAGTCACTTTCCACTGTGCTTGAGTCATACACATAACACTTGTTTCAACAAAGCAGCTGTAAATAATAATAAAAATACAAACTACCATATAGGGCTGCACAATATTAGCAAAAATACGCTGTTGCAATATTATTGCTGAATGTTGCTAGGACAACAATGACTGCAATTATCCCACGTTTTACTCATTTTGCCCCCTTCTCCATCATGACAGTATTTTCATCATTCTTCATGAGCTTTGGCATTTTGGATAATAAAAATCTACATCAGTGCAAAAATACATAGAAAAAACATAATAGCTCCGACAAATATTGCATCCAAGCAGTCATTTGTCATTATGGTGCTGTACACAATGTTACCATTACTGATTTGAGATACTGTGGAGCTCCATTATAACTTCAATAGCAGTTTGGTTTAATTAAGTACCACAAAAGGCCAGCAGATGGCAGCAAAGCACTTCAAAGGAAACAAACACTATAGGGCTCAAGCAAACAAACACTATAGGGCTCAAGCAAACCTACAGTTGTGGCCAAAACTATTCATACCCCTGGCAGATTTAAGGTTTAACACTTGGAGCTGATCAGCAACTATAAAAAGATTTAATTGCTTTAATTCCCAAAAATATTTTTCCTTTCATACCTGAGAAAGGTATAAATAACTTTCAACATGAAATTATTTTAATAAAATGGAAACAGAATAGAAAATACCCTGTTGCGTTGTCTTATTATGTTTGAAATATACTGTCTCATATGTTTAATTTAATCTTTTTTTTTTTTTTTTTGCATTTTCACAAGTGTTTTTTCAAACAAATTTTAACATGATGTCAAGAAGAGGGCATTAGGAATGAGAAGTGCAAATGTTTCAAGTTTCCCAGAGATTTTGAGCCCCAGATGGACACCCTGGGGACATGCTTCATTTACAATCTCTCATTCGCAGGGCCTGACCTTGAGTGGCAACAAGAGCTGCTCAATGTATAAGACATTTCTGAATGTTTCGTTGTGGAGTAGTCCCATTTAGCTTTTCTTTTTCATATTATCTGTAAGAGATTGCTCATGGGCTGTGATGGACCAGAAACATATCCAGGGTGGTTATATCCATCTTATACCTGTTGACTGCAGTAGATATAGAATTCTGCACCAATGTAAGCCTGATTAGGCAGGTGTAGAAACAGATGGATGCTCATGAGACTCTGAGATTTTCATTTATACACCAATCAAACCCTGCCACCAGATGCTTCTCTTCATTAGCAGCCTCTTAATGCAAAACACAGTGACAGAAATATGTTCACCCAGCTGAAGAGATGGATTGGGAGGTTTGATTTTTCTGCGTTTCACAAAGTCCCAGCGCAGCAGATTTGCATGCAAATTGTGCAGCTGAGAGCATAGTTCTACCCTGCGTGAGCCTAAAATGTACAGAAAAGATGAATTGCCACCTCAAACTCATTGATCATGCACAGTGCAGGCTTTCTGCCGAATGGTGGTGTAATTAAAGCTGCCTCAGAAGCAGGCAGGATGGCAGGAGAGGAGGTAGCTCTTAATGCAAAACTCAGAAGGGATTTCATATAAACATCTGTTTCCTTTTTTGGGGGGCTCTGAACATACCTGATGACCTGCATTTGTACTCCCTTGTAGGCATATGCCACAAACATTTCCACTTTTTTACATTACAACCATAAACTTCGATTTATTTTATTGGGAATTTATGTTAAGCTCCTTATCACTTTCACCATAAGTGATGTAGATATCAGCAATGATTTGATATGTAAAGAGGCCCTAAATTGGCCTCATTCTACCGAAGATGTTTTACTCTCAATGTAAAAGGCCTGATATTTTAAAATAATTATAAATATAGTAAATTGTAGCTCCTTAATTAAAGTAGACAACAACAAAAAATATTGTGCATCAACTATAGAGTTGTCCTGCCAACAGATTCTGCCCCATGAGCTGTGGATCTTTGCACCTGAAGACAACTGGTTGCAGTGGGTTGTATTTAGGGGTATCTAAGTTAAGGAGGCTGAATGCAGATGCATGGCATACTTAAGATTCTCATTTCTCAGGATTCCTGTTTTGTTTTGTTGCATATTTAATTATTACGTTTAAAAAGAGTGAACAACTCAAATGTAACCTGCAAAATATAATGGCATGTAGGAAAATGTCCTTAAAAAAAACATCTGACTATTAAATATTTTTTATTATTTATTAATAACTGTAATCAAGGGACATATTAGAAAATCACAAGTTTACTCCCCCTCCCCACACTCTTATTACATTGACTATTTTTAGAAATATGATACAAGCTGACTACATTCTTATCTTTTCATTCTGCTTTCTTATACACACACACACACGCAGGCACACGCACGCACACACACACACACACACGCAGGCACAGATACGCGCGCGCACACACACACACACACACACACACACACACACACACACACACACACACACACAGCTAACTCTTCCCCTGCAGTAGTTTTAACCCTTAGGGGCTTCTGAGCAAAGGAAGAGCAGCAAACCTGCATGTTGACCTGCATCAACGGAAAACAGGAAACCGACACAGGACGTCTGAGGATCAGGACATTTACCGTGCACTCTCAGTCTTCCTGCTCATGCACTGGTGGAGGAGGAGGTAGTCCTGAGGAGCGCTGTTGGACAGGGAGCCGTGGTGCGAGTGGCGCACAGGCACGTCGAAGGTGAAGAGCACCGGCTGGCTGGAGTGGACGGGCGCCGATGACTTCCGCTCTCCGCTTACAGGACCCACCGACCCGGTGACATCTGCTCCAACAGATTGAGGCATATGGTGTAATCTACTCTCTGCAGGCAAACAGAAGACAGAAATGGGAATGATTATTTACGGACCTTTTTTTTTTAAACTAAACTGAGCATGCTATGAAATGAAAAAAATTATCATTCACTAAATGTATCAATCTTTGAATTAAAAAAAGCAGTTTTAAATCTACCTGAGAGTTTAGGGTCTAGTGTACTCATGTACTCATTACCCTTTAGTCTGCACTCTAATCAATACAGGAGAATGATCTATCTCAAGGGTGAACAGAAAACAGCAGCCCCCTTCTTTCATCGGTCATCGGCTGAGCAGCACATGATCCAAGTTACACTTTGAAAATCAGGGTCAATGCGATTTGTTTGATTTTATTGAGCTGACCTCTGTTCTTTTTTAAGTAGGACAGTGTGAACAACCCAGTTCTACAGTCTTATTGTTTCAGTGTGGCATCCCTGATTTTTTTTTTTTTCCACCGACAACAAAGAAAAGACAAATCCGAGATGGGGATGTTGGAAACGAACCGGGCGGGAGGCCAAAATGAGGAGGTGCTCAACATGTAAGGGAGTGGGCGGTCTACTGATCCATCGACCGATGGTGCTGTGTGCAACAAGAGCTGAGGGAGACATGGAAAAAAAAAAAGCTTAGCTGCTCCTGAAGCTAATTTTTTTCCTTCACTCTCCAGTAAATGATCGGACAGCACCAGAATAATAATGCAATACGACAGAGTTTCACTACAGTCATAATATATTGGGATTGGAATTGATCTGTTGATTATTTTGTTACTTTAACCGGGCAATTTGTGAAAAGTAAAAATAACAAAGACAAAATCTGAGATCAAAAGATATTTGCATTCATTTTAAAAGCCACATAATCACGAAATGGTTTACTGCCTTGTTAAATTCATGCCAAATTACAACCTCTGATTAAAGACCCTTAAAAAAACAAAACTATTTTCTCTTTAAAATGGCAAATATCATGCGCTAAAACCATAAAAGTGATAGAAACGTAACATATGAAACATAAATATGTAACAACTTGCCCTTCATTGTTTAACAGAACCGATAACATTTAAAAGCACATTCTGCACATTCAGCCACACGGGAAAAAATTCCATGTATGGATGATCATGTCACCTGGATCAACAGTGTCTGATGAACCATTCCTATACATAGGGCACAGACTATTTAGAAAATATATTTTAACGGAATATGCTAAATTAATGTTGTTTATTGGCAACACAAAAGAAAAATGACATCTATGCAGAAAATAGGTGAAAAGGACACATTTCTCTCTAACCTACCAGCAATAGTTTATCTGAAACTTCTGCCCCAGAATTTTAACCCAATTGTTTTATTGAATTTAAGGGAAGGAACAACCCAAACCCCAAGACAAAGAACACAACATAGTTCATGGCATAGCTAGGGCAGATAGCCTGAGCAGACAGCCAGCCAGGCTGAGTTTACCCAGTCTAATGTTAAAGAACATCAATTTCTTAAGGTGAGAAAATGTGTTAATTTAGAGTGGTGTTTAATTTGTGTGTCCGCTGTCAGTACAAAAGATCTGCTTATGTACCTGGATCGTGACAAACAATCATCCTGCATGATTCCACCAAATAATTAGATTCCCCTGCAACTCCTTTTATTTTTCTTCATGTCTGAGCCAAATGAAAGAGTGTTTGAGCGCAGCTGCTGTTGTATTTTATAGCTATATTTTAACTTCTCTTCTATCAATCAAGTTTGTAGCATTAGACTAAAATAACCAATGTTTGTTCTCTTTAAAGGGCAGATATATTTTAGACCCAGTAAACCTTTAATTATTGAAAATACTATTGAAATATGTTGAAAAGATGCATGGCCACTTATTTGCAACACTGAGAAAAGATGTAGTGAGAACCACTGATCTTCTACACAGAAAACGGGTGAGCTGAGTAAAAGTAAACAAGTAAGGAGGAAAGATTTCTCCGTTGGGAACACTTTTTGACCAAAATATTAGTTCTGATTATCACAGGTATATCAGTATTGCCAAAAAACAACACAGATGCTGTTATTAATGCTAAAGTAGTGTAGTAATTGCTACTTCATTAAAAGTATACATTGTGAACTTTTTCCATTGTGGCCATAGTGTTCCCAAAGTCCTCGCTTCAGTAATTAGTGTCTAAATTTTGTCGAAGTCAAACACAGAAGTGAATATAACTATTGTAAGCTGCAAGCCTGACCACAACTGAAAAGGAGATTATGTAAAAGAAATGATGTCACATGCCCCTTCAAAGAAGAGCTTTTAAATTAGTTACACAAAAATGTCAGTCTACCCTTTAAGAAGAATCAGTGGGTCATGATTAGAGCTGGAGAACACAACTGTGTTGTATGAGCATGTTTATATGTGGGACTGGGGCTGAGTCTAGTATTCTGGAGTCCTGTTTGCTGAATGAGGGCATATTCAGGCCTGGAGGGAAAAAAAGACTCTGTTATGAGGTCTCCAGGCCAGTGGACACCCGCGAGATGCCCAGGCCCACAGTAACACAGGCAGGGACTCCCCCCACCGCCCCCACCTCAATGATCCTCAATTGCACCATTGTCCTGAGTGATTCCATTCTCCCTGGGCTGGTTAGGCATCATCCCCTTTCTCCACAAAAAGCTTTGTAAAAGCTTTCATCCAGTGTGGTGAGCGTTAGCCCCTCTAATATGGGTAGATATATTGATTTGTTGTCAAAAGACAGACTCCCCTGCCCCTGCTGATATGGAGAGCTGCTTTGCAAAACAAAAGCTGTTTGTATTACTGAGCAGAATAAAATTATCCTGGAAACTTCCATAAATTTAATCATTTTAGTTTACATGTTGATTGTGTGCAAAAGATAATATTTTTTCTGGGTCTGATTAGCAGCCAAAATGGCTGTCAGAAATAGAGCAAGATGAAAGATTACTGGTGCAGTCTGTTGATGGAATAGATGGCTCATCACTGACACTAATGGGCCTGATGATATATGTCACCTCTGGGAAGGAACTCCATGAACTCCTTACAGATATTAACACTGGAATTCAGAAAGCAACACAAAAATATAAACAAAACATTCCCAAAGATACTCCCAGATATATTTTTTTTCTAAAACAGCAGCATTAAACTTCCATTGGTACAATATATATGATGTATCAAAATGATAGTTTATACATCACATTTCATTTTTTTTAATGCCAGGCCTTTTCCAAATAATTCACATTAGTTTAACTCAAATCTAATTTATTGGAATAAACTGAAAAAAATCTAAGAAGGTATGTTGTGCATTTGTGTTCAGCTTCCTTTATTCTGATACCCCTTAAAACATCAAGTTCAACCATTAACTGTCAAAAGTTCTTTAATAAATACAGTTCACCTGGGTGTAATTTAATTTCAGTATAAATACACATTTTGTATAAAAGGCCTAAAGAGGTTTGTTAGAGAAGATCAGAGAACAACAACATTGTGAAGACCAAGGACAACAGCAAACAGGTCAGGAACATTAAAAAGAGAAGCAGCCAAGAGGCGAGAAAATGTGCTATGGTAACTTTGGAGGAGCACTGGAGATCCACATCTCATGTGGGAGAATCTGTTGACAGGAGAACTATTTGTCGTACACTCAACGAATCTGGCTTTTACTCAAGAGCGGCAGAAACAAAGCCATCATTGAAATAAAGCCATAAGAAGTATTGTTCGTAATTTGCAACACACTGGACACAGCAAACGTGTGGAAGAAAATGATCTGGTCAAATGAAATGGAAATATCTGGCCTAGGTAGAAAAAGAAGATGGCACATCACCCTGATTACACCATTCGCATCAGAATAAACATGGTGGCGGCAGTGCCATGCCATTTTTCTTCAGCTGGGAGAGGAAAAGTGGTGAGAGCTGATGGGAAGATGGATAGAACTAAAATAAAGGGTAATTCTGGAGAAAAAAAACCCCGGACAGAAGCAAGGGCATTGGCATTAATCAGAGAAGAAGCAAAAAGACTTCAAATTGGGGCCGAGGTTCACATTTCAGCAGGACAATGACCCTAAATAATAAGCCACTTATACAATTTGATGGTTAGGTCAAAGTATACTTGGGTATTAGATTGGCCTCTAAATACAATTGAGAGTCAACTGAGAAAGGATTTGTAGCTGTAATTCCAGCAAACAAAAGTTCTACAAAGTATAAGCTCAGAAGTGTTGAGCAAAAATGCATGCAACACAGATTTTTGTTTGTAATATCCATTGTGTTGATCTTTTACATAAAACCAATTTAAAAACACACTGAACTTTGTTGTTTAAACACGACAAAACCTCGAAGAGTTCTAGTGGAATACATATTTTAAGGTAGTATATTTATTCTGAAACATCAGCGAGACATAAAAAAAAAAGTAAATCCCTTTTCGGAGCTTTAAGCCAACATCAGTAACCAGCAGTGAGGCCTTTATAGACCCTTTTGGGTTGGCAAAAAGGACACAGCTATTCTAGGTCAAAGAGCTCCAAAGTTCATGAGCAATTTTCCAATCATGCTCCATAATATATCACCTTCTGTCTCATTGGCTCTGTGGCTGTAATCTAATAAAAGATAGCTGCTGGTCTCAGGGGGCCAAAATTAGAAGTATGCTGCATCACTCATGACAAGAACATCTTTGTAGGGGGCTCATTTCCTCTTAGTCCAGCCAGAATCCGATGAGAACATGTCCTAATTTGATCTCAAAGAGTATGTAAAAATAGAAAATATTCCACCGACTTGTTGAAAGGAAAAGGAGAATATTCAGATGTCAGCATTCCTTAAATATTCCATAAAAACTTAAACCAAGAAGATACATTCATTCCAGTTGCTTTCAGTCTGAGTTCTACTAAAATGTAATTTCCTTAATGCTTTCTTACAAGATTGCACTTAAACATATAGCCTCCGAGTTCAAACTACAATAATGAGCGCTGCAAATTACCATCAGTTCTTTCATGGCTCTACTGGGTGTTGGAGAGGCCAACACACAGGTCATGCAATTTACGTGAAAGTATTCTTAGAAAAAAATGGTTGCAATCTAGAACTGTGTGCTACCCTAATGAGTAGAGTACTAAACTGTTTTCACTGGTGATCCCCAGTGTATGCATACATTATTAGTTATCCTAAATGGATCTGCCAGGCCTATTTCCATAATATATCAGTGTGTCCCATAAGAGCAACTTCATTTGCAGAGGTTTGAGGTTCACAAATAACGATGGCAGACTTCTGCCAAGACGGTTCAGGCCAACACTGGGTTTGTAGGATGCAAAGAAAGACACAAAGCTTCATCATACTCAGTGAAAACAGCAGAGATCATTTACAAGAGACGTCCCTGATTGCATTGCTCTCCCTGTGCACCGCCTCTTAGCATCATGTGAGCTCCAACGCTAGACCACACCACGACATCAGTTTACCTCGATACACCAGATTAATCAATCATCAAAAAACAGGCCTGTCTCCAAGACGATGAATTACAGACTCAGGGGCAAAATGTAAAACAGCAGCTCATTTTCAGTGACCTGACCTCATTACTGTAATGTACAAACAAGCAGAGGAATAAACAACTTAAAGCTGTGCAACAGTGGGGAATAAATACATGAAAAGTAACAACTGTACTGAAAAAAAACTAATTTGTTCTGTTTAAAAGACAAATAAATAAATAATTTACAAAATCTTTTGGAGATGGCTGCTCTAATGCCAGCAGCCAACGTCACTAACTGAAAATAGATTTTAGTGTAACATCTTTATAATTAGGGCTCATTAGAATTTCATTATTGCATTAAATAACATGAACTTTAGGGGCCTGATTTATCAAAGGTTTGAGATGGTTAAAACAAGCGCAAACCTCACAGCGGGCGCAAAAACATGCAGCAGGTAATTTACTGACCAGGTGCAGAGAGCACTGCGCCTGTTGAACCTGCAGCAAGATAGGCACAATCCATTTAGCGCTTTTGCTTTTTCATATTGATCATTATGCAATGTGGGCGTGTCTGATGGAAGGCGCAAAATATTCGTTGGAGAACATCCAAATAAGTAGGGGTTCCATCTTTGATAAATCAAACATGGAACCCCTACTTATTTTTTGCGGCGGCTGTTTTTGCTTTTATTTTTACCGCCTCTGAAAGGCATGTCTTAACTTTGAGCCGCCACGATTCAACATAAAAGTTTATTACTGACAAACAAAAAATATAATTCACACACATTCTAGCCTAATAGTAACACTCTAATGGCCAGAAACCTGACAGTTATATAAATGTTTTCCCTTTTTTTTTACCATAATTCACTGCACGCTCACCGCGTCTGCACCCAGCAAATCAGTAACCTTAGCCCACATTTTTAGCGGCGCACGCAATTTTGCACTCTTTATTTGGAAAATTTATAAATCAGGCCCTAAATATGCTAAACTATGTTTACATACAATATTACAAATAAACAACCTTTTTTCCCCATTGTCTGACATTAGACTAAATCTTTCCTGTTTTAGTTCAGTTACGATTACCAAAATTCTTATTAACCAAATGCAAAAATAATGAGTGAAACATTTTTGGGGGGGGGTTTTAAAACTTGTTTTAAATTCAGTGGTTTACATCAATTTCCTTTGTATTTGGTAAAATTCCCTTTTAAATTGTTTGAATTGAGTAAAACTTTTTTTTTGTATCCTTCCACAACAATTTGCGGCAAAACATCAAGTCAGTTGTCTCCGTTATAAACCCATTTTATAGCTAATTATGAGGTATGCTTAGGGTCATTGTCTATTTAGGAGATCCATCTGGCCCATCTCTATGATGCTGCTTCAGTAATTCCACATGAGGTTTTATTTTTCCTCTTGATCCCACATATATTATGAAGTGCACAAGCCCCTTTTCCAGTAAAACACCAACACACAACATGATGCTGCCACCACCGTACTTCACAGTTGGGATGGTGTTCCCGGGCTCATAGCAACCACCCTTTTTTTTCCTTGAAATGTAACAACAATCATTATGGCCAAACAGTTCCACTTTAGTTTAATCAGACCACAGGACATGTCTCAGAATAGGAAGGTCCCAGTCCCTGTTTGCATTTGCAAACTGCAATCTGGCAATTTTATGTTTCTTTTGGAGTTATAGCTTCCTCCTTGCCAAATGACCTTTTAACTCCTTGTCAGTACAGAGTTGGTTCACAGTGGATCATGACACTCTCTTTCCTGTTTGAGCCACAACTTCACAAGGTCTTTGCTTTTATTCTGTGGTTGATGCATACATTTGATACCAGAACGGATTCACCTCTATGACACAAAACCTAAGTGACCAGGACAAAAAGAAGGCAAAAATAAAATTGTCTTATTATAAACCATATGTAAATATCGGGTTTAACATTTACAACGTATTATGCACTATTTTTGTGTGAGTCAAACGCATAAAATCCAAACAAAACACATTGAAGTTAATGAGTGTAATGTAACCAAATGTGAAAATGTTTAAGGAGTGTGAATACTTAAGCAATGTGCTGTACCTTAATTTATACTATACCATTTATCTGACAGAGCACATTTAAAAACAGCATGGCAGCTGACTAAAGTTCTGTACCATTTGGACATGAGACAAGAAACAAACAAACAAAAACACAAAAAGGAGAACAGAACACATACAAGAATCAATACAAACAGTAAAATACAAGTAAGGTAAGAACACTACACTCTAGGCATTAAGAAAAACAGACTAAAAATTAAAACCAAGGGTTTAAAAGCTATTTATCAGATATGGGCAAATTAAAAAAAATCTACGAAGATGCATTTTTTTGCTTTCCTTTTTTTTTTTTTTTTACAAAACAACTGCTTCTTGGTTTTTAGTGTTAATTTTTGAAATTCCAGTTTCAACAAAAAAAGAAAAAAGAGCAGAGTTACAAAATGTGCTACCACCATTGAAAAATGGTGGCAATTTTGACCACAACTTTTATGTCATCCAGACAGGTTACTCTTTATTCACAATTGGTACAAAGGCATACAAATTATTTTTTTTAAATAAGCAAGAGAGGAAGTTTTGAGCAGACTATAAAAAAGTGCTTAACTAAATACTACCACGACACTGTTGATTTTGTTGAAAAAAAAGAAAAATTTACCTCTATTCTTCTTTAGTAGTACTTGTTCTTTTATAGTTTCATAATCTTAAAGACCAAACTTTAGCTGGAAAAGCATGTATTTACGTTATTTCCTTTTCCAAGAATCAGACATGAAAACAGACAAACTGAAGAGGAAAACAAAACAGCCGGAGCTGCACTGCAAAAGGACTGCTGACAGGTAAAATCCTGGTCCCTTAGCGGGGATGATCCTTGTCTCCGAGTTTAAACAGCAAGCAGAACAAAGCCCATGATTGACGAAACGAAGCTCCATTCATTCGATTGTGCTCGGGGCTGGGTTTCTCTGGGCGCAGACACACGCCACACAGCCAGCTATCGGTGTCTGATAACAACAGTGCTAACACCCAACAGCAGAAAGGGAGAACAAAAAACACATGTAGCCATGGATGTGTTTTTAGAAATCATTAAAAAGTCTAAAATAAGTTCATCTGTCCGGTTCCTCTTAGAATCTGCCTTTTCAGGGCCTGAAATTCTTCCAAATTAGTATATGTGCATTTTCTGTATAAATCCATTAACAAAAAAGAAATAAATCATGTCAAATAGGCTGTCAAACAAACCAAGATGCATAATAAAAATGCAATGTGAATTGATCTGTATCTAAAGCTGCTAAGCTAATTGTTTTCGGTGGGATGGCTGGAAGCTGCAACAATAAAACATCTGTCCTCAGACAGCTCCACAGCCGTAGAAACCTGACCTTTCAGTGCCATGGAGGCATTATTTCAACAAAAATCAATGCAGATAAAGGGCACTTTGGTAGGAGAGAAGGCAAGCTCTCTCTTAAAGAGAGACTAAGGAGCCTGTTGTGATAATGTATAATGCATTTATATGACATTTATCCATATTAATATTGTACGAGCATACATTTATTTACTTCATGTGGGTTGGAAGAACATCACTAGTTTCTATGATTTGTTGGCAGTCAATTCAATTTTCCCAACAGTCTTGTTCACAATAAGCACAGTGGATCTCCTACACGTTTACTTTTAAATTAAAAATTAAACTTTGGAGCATTTATTTTCCCACCAAACAAGACAGGTTCTTGTGTCTTGTTATGCATTTATGTTGTAGGTTATCGGAAACACGGAATAGGACCTTTGTCCAGTAGCTGAAAGTAGCAGATAGGCTTACAAGTCACAAAGTCAAGCAACAGTGGCATCACATTGTATACAGAAGCAAAGGTGGCCCACAGTTTCTGTCAAGTACCACATAATTTGGTTAGTTCTAGTAGGTTCAACTGGATGTGGTTTCTTTTTCAGACACCAGCTTATAGAGGTGGACAAACAGACCTATCAATGTATTTATTGGTAAAGGGTGCAATTTAGATACGAACAGAAAAATCAACTCTTTATTTTGATCAGCAAGTTGTCATAATCATTTTTTTTTTTTTTTACCATAATCCAATCTTTTTTTTGGTAAGTGAACTCAAGATGCCAAATCACTAAGAGGTAAGGCAAAAACCCTCTTCTGTGTGGAAGTGGTTTCTGAAAGAAGCAAATCCAATTTTATTTTTTTAGTTTTTGGGAGAAGTGAGATGTTTAAAAGTCAGAGGAAGAACTGGAGGTATAAGGAGATATTTATAAATTATTTTCTGCAAAGGCATGTTGGTTGTTCCTCCTGTTAGAAACAAGGAGCAAGCCTTAAGGAGTTATAAGAAAAAGCTAAGCATCCTAAAGCAAAGTTGCTGTGTTTTATCCTTTTGGAATTTCAAACTGTAACTTAACAAAGTGGACTTGGATATTGGTATTTTTTTTGTAAGTTCATGAGTTAAGATAAGGAGCTCTATTCTCTATGAAATACACTCAAAATGTTAACAGCTACTGATGCTAAATATTCTAACTGAGCTAACTGAAAATTTAAGATGCTAAAATAGCAACAATATTTTGTCTTTGTATTAATATAACAATGAAACTCTTCCTGATATACTAAATAATTAAGGTCAGTTGACTCCAGGAATGTCAGAATAAAAACTGATCTTAAAGAAATTTGAACTGGCTAAACAGGAATCCGCACCAAAAATAATTTGAGACCGGAAATCAGCCGCAAATTCCAGGTCGGTGCATCTCTTGTATAAATTATTCAATGTTGTCCCTTTGTCTCTGTCGGTTTGGAGCCTCCATATGAAATATTACAACTGGTAAAAGTGTTATTTGTGTAAAAAAAAGTTGTCTTGTAGATATAAGAGGAACAGCTTCTTTTTAGCTTTGCGTATACACCCTTGTTTTGGATTCCCATCAATTTTGATAGGATCTGATACAACATTGCAGGGTCTTTGTTCCTATGAGTGTATGGTGATTAAACCCGACTTCCATTTTAACTCAAAAGTCAGATGCTAGAGAATTTTTTTTTGTTGACTATTTCAGAGCGTTAACCTTAAATTTGATGCTGGGGGATCATCCAATGATTTTCATTTAGCTTCAGGTCAGGACTCTGAATTGGTCAATATTATTTGTCAATATTAGTCAATATTTCGATGTACTGAACTTAACAGAAGCTCAAACTTTATTCCATTTTGCAGAGTGCAAGAAGATTTTTGGCTGACTGGAATAAACATGCTGAGGGAGAACTTTGTGTTGTTTCAGTTGGCTTACAAAATATGTAAGAACTTATCTTGCTTTAATTGTGGTTTAAATTTAAATGGGTAACTAATAGAAAAGTAGCAAGAAAGTAACTAAGCAAATAAACAGTCAATAAGGTGCAAGTATGTATGTAAATAGGAAAGCAATAGGAAAGCAAGTAGTGAGCCAATCAATAAATTTGTAACTAACTAGTAAATAAGCAATAAGTAAATGAAGTAATAAAATGATGTAGTGAGTAAACAATGATGCAATAGGACAGTAATTAACAAGTAAATAAGTATTAAGTATTAGCAAAGAAAATAGTAAGTGACAAAGAAAATAAGTAGTAAATACGTTAAATAACAAAAAATAGGCTAAATAAGGAAATAAGTAGTGAGTAAGTAAATAAGTAAACAGTAGGCAAGTGATCAAATGAGCAAATAAAGTAAGGTAATGTACAAATATGGGAGTAAGTAAGTAGTGAGTAGGTAAGTGAGTAAGTAAGTACATGCATGCATACATATATACATAAACATAAAATGTATAATCAATTTGAATAAAATTCTTTAAATGTGCTAAATGCATTACTAAATCTTCCAGAACTTTACATAGAGAAAAAAAACTTTTCTAGAGTAACTTCACTTTAGAAATGTTGCCTTGTGTTCATTAAAGCAGAGTAAAAGTATTAAAATAAGTTTCGACATCTTTATACCACAAACCTGACATAAGGCTTGTTCTTCATTTTTCTTGAGAAATGAAGATTGGTAAGGCTAGAACGACCAGTAGAACAACTTGTATAAAGAAGTGAATGTATGCTATCCTATTACAAGTAAGGTTATTTTCATACTGTTCTTTACTACTCTCATTATCTTGATACTTTACATGAATGAGATGTCAGTATTGATTTCACACAGTTTTCTCATTACCAGGGTTCCCATCATTGAAATCTGATTATTTAAAAGTTCAATGTTCTCTAAACAGAGAGCTTGAAGACATGAGCATGAATTTGTAAAAATGAGAAGTGTTATGCAGTTTAGTGGTTTCAATATAAGAGTAAGGCAGTGGCTTCATACAATTTATGTAAATAACAACACAGTTGTATCACTCAGTATAATTGAAGAAGTGATGTCCAATATGCATCCCCACAAAAACTATTCAATAACTGAAAAATATGTTCATATAGGCTAACAACTACTGGGTCTGCCATTCTTTGTATGTTAAGGAGTGAAAAAAACAACATCTGAAATGTTAAACAAGTTTAAATTCAGTTCCAGGGAAGAGGCCTTTAGACTTCCAAGAATGATGAGGTCTAAAAATATTTAAAAACAGATGACTTAATCGGCTGTGAAACTAAGGAGGGCATGTTGTGGGAAAGCCTGTACATGTAGTAGAAACTGAAACAAAACGAGGCACAGCAAAAAGGCCAGGATGACGGAGAGTCAATTGTGTAACAATTAACTGTCACATGTTGCCCTTGGCCATCCTTCCTCATCGGTGTGAGACGCAGTTTGCTAATACAGATTAGGGCCAACCGAATGACAGAAGGTGAGGTTCAGATCAAGGTGCTTATATAACTGATGCTGGCAAAAATCCCAGCAAAATCCTCTGAGAAACGAACACTTCAGCACTCCTTAAAACATGCTGCAGTCTAGCTGGCCCATTGACAACACATTCACATTTATTGTCCTATTGACATTGCAGCTATAAACAAGGGTATTAAGGTACTTTGAACAGTTTCACATTTGATTACATTGCAACCACTAATTTCTAAGTATTTTGTAAGGATTTTAGTTGATAGACCAATACAATGCTGTACACAACTGTAAAAGAAAAAAAAAAAAACAAACATGAAAATTGTACAAGATTTTAAAAACCTGTTTCACAAAGAAAAATATTTAAAATGTGCCAAGTATTCAGCCTCCCCGATTAAATACTTTTTAAATCCACCTTTAATTTCAATTAGCTTTTAGAGGAATCTCTCCATCATTTAATTGTACTCTACAACTGTAAACTCTGTATGTTTAGAATTGTTGCCCTAGTTTCATGTTTTGTAGCCTACACGTTTTCTTCCACACTTGTTTCTATTTAGCTCCACTCTCCTTTTCTTAAATCTTCTGACCAGATTCCCTGTTCTTGATGAAGAACAGCATGCCCACAGCATGACAATGCCACCATCCTGCTTCATCTTGAGGATGGTACTTTCAGGTTGGTAAACCAAATGAAGCCTTTTGCATGTTTGCCAAAAGAAAAAAGAAAAGAAAAAATTAATTTTAGCTTAATCTGAGCAGAGTGCTCTTATCCACATGCTTTCTCTTCACTATATGGCTTATGGCAAGCTGTGAATGGTCTCCTTTCCAGACTGTCAGTTTAGGTGGACGATCACGTCTCGGAAGCTTTGTAATTGTACGATACTTTTTCTGTTTTTGGATGTCCACCTGAAGTGTTTAGAGATGTTCAAAGCTTTCGATATTATAACCTAGCTGTGCTTTAAACTGACTGTCCGAGTGTGTTCCTCTGTCCTTTTGATGTTGTCTGTTTAAGGGTAGAAGAATAGAAGGGGCTGAATATGAATGCACAGATATGGTTTACTCGTAAAAGCCAAAATGTATTTAATTAATTTTAATTAATTTAATTTAATTAAAAAACAAGGGTAATTTCACCACCAGTTCATGTTTTCATGCTGGTTCGAGTTGGTCTTGTGTTTGAATACTTCCGGGACAGTACATGACACTTTCTACATAGTCTTTAATAAAACTACTCATTCTAACTAAGATAGTAGAACCAAGCTATTTGAACCAAGAAACCACTTCACTTGTTTAGGTACTAGGGGGTGTAACAGTACATGTATTCAGATTTTTCTGTATGGCTCTGTGGGTTTGGTACGCACGTGTACCAAAAGAATACAGCTGTTTTCTTCCTGAACAAATAGAGAATGTTTATGTGCGGAACTCAGAGCGCAGTGCAATCTTCCGCAGCACAGCCTTAAAAAGTGACGCCAAAACAAAACAGAAAGGACTACCAGCTATCACTAAACTCTGCTATTTGGGAACATTAATGATTTCTCATACAGCTACAGTAGATAAAGAAAAATGGACCGAACCAGAACTTTGTCAGCGAACGCATCTATCAACAGCAATAAAGTACATAACACGCTCTGCACTGAACTGAATTACTCACCTGAAACAATGTTAAGCTGAATGTAAACATTACTCAAACTAGAAGAAAAAAAGCTGATTTTGAAATAGCACCCACTCAGCCCAATCTCCTTATTCTGTGTAGAATGCAAGTCGGTAGAATTCCCGTTGAGGAGAAGGGATTTTCCCAACTGCTGCCCATGCTGCATTCAATTACAGCTGGGAAAATAGGATGTTGAAATATCAAAACAACTTCAAAGTGATTGAAGTAAGTTTTATTATCAAATATGGGCAAAGTATTATTAAAACATTTCTAAACATTAACACTGATTGTTTTCAAGTGGTTATATTGTTTTGTACTCTGGTTATATCTGCTTGTATTCATTAATTTTTTTATCCAATCAAATCTCCACTCAGTTCTATGCTTTCAACTTTAAATTATAGAATATAATAAAATCTAATTATTTTCAGGAATTGAAAGGAAAGAATTCAGGAAAATTTTTATTTGTTTAATGCTGATCAAAGTCAAAGAAATAAAGTCTTATGCACGTTGCATCTATTTTTCTTGATTACGGTGTATCGAAAACGTACCGAACCGTGAATTATGTATACCGTTATACCCCTACATTTACCATTTACATGCTACTTTGGGTTGGACTTGCGCTTGAATACGTTTTAATTGCAACATACATGACACTTTTTACATAGTCTATCACTGTCAACATGAATAATTTCCATAAGAGGAACTAACTTCTAATATGTTTTTAGTCTTGCTTGTTTTATTCTTTCAGAGAGGGAATTCCCTGACTGTTTGATGACACAATCACTCCGATCTACAACAGACAGTTGTATCTGTTTGCCCCTAAAAAAAGATGTTGAACGTGTTTTATTATTTGTGTAAACAACATGCACATTACCGATGGACAACGTTGAGAGAAACAAGCACAGGATCCTGCATCAACGGAGAAAATGCAACTAAAACCGGTTTAGGCGCTGCTGTGTGAACGCAACACACAGCTAGAGTTGATCAGATAGAGAATCCTTCACACGTTTCAGCTTCGGTACGCTGCATTTGTGAAAGAAGGTACCTACTAGTATGAGTGGGAAGAGACATTTTCCAGATTGATGAGAATTTCCACACCCTGAGAACTGCTTCATCAGTTGTTCGACAAACAAATATGCACTGCTTTGAGAAGTTCAGTTTCCTTTGGCAGCAAAATATTAGTTAAATTTGATTCCCATCATTCAAAAGAAACTGTTATTGCTGATGATGTTATGCTGATGAGACGAATTAATTATATGTTCCATGAGAAGTCGAAAGTTGTAAACTTCCTCTTTTAAAGTTGCTGATCATCCACTTAGGTGCTCTAACAAACCTGTATATGTATATATATATGTATATATATATATATATATATATATATATATATATATATATATATATATATATATATATATATATATATATATATATATATATATATATATATATATACACACATACATACATACATACATACACACACACATATAAATACATATATATACATACATACATACATACATACATACATACATACATATAAATACATATATATACATACATACATACATACATACATACATACATATAAATACATATATATACATACATACATACATACATACATACATATATATATACACACACACACATCAGAAAAAAATGCAACATCTGTAAAAAATAAAAAACACAGGCCCAAAAAGCCTGCTGAGCAAAGGACGTTTGTCAAGGAAGAGGCATGTTATTTGCGCCCCTTTTAAGATGTTTGTGTTTATATGGCAACTGCAGGCAGAAAATGGAACAGAAAAACAGGAAGAAACACACAGCTTTTAGAGTGTCAAAAGCGTGAATGAAAATGCAACTAGATAATGAAGGGGTTAAAACAGAACTTTAATGAAAAAGGAACCAGACATTTCTGCGAAAGCAGACCTTTATGACGAAAACTGCCAAAAATGATTTTCAGACTGAGAGGCCTGTAACCATTTCTGCAATTGTGCTCGTAAATAAAGCATTTTTCTACCAATTTCCTAGCAATAGCCTGCTAGCTACAAATAAAAGCTCAAGAACTGCAGCAGGACCTTCCTAATTGCCTGATATGGTTCCGGGGGATGCTTTTGTGATGTAGAGATCATTAACACTTCATAACAAATTTTTTCTTTTTTTTTTTACTCCACACCTGGACATATTGCATGTTACAGATGATCAACCATGTGCACAGAGATTAACGTCCACCAGCTGTCAAATGGCGGAAAAACAACAACATGAATACAATCTGGATGGCAAAGAAAAACAATACAAGATGGTCTGATTTCACAAATTATGTTTAAAGGTATGCAAATGATTACAATGCTCAAGTTAACATTGATGTCAGAAGGTTTATTTGACACTAATCCCTGGTTTTATGAGCAAAGATAGCGCTTAGCATAAGGACAGCTAAGGTAAAAAGCTCATTCTAAGCCTTACTTAAAATCATTCCCACATGGAAAAAGCATTAGCAGGCCTTGTCTGATGGGCACTTCCATTATCATTTATGATGCCAGTAGTAGACTCACTCTAACAGTGTTGGGGGGGAAACAAGCCACTCTAGATCTGTAAAAGAAGCAGCTACAAAAAGATAGAAACAAACAAGTGCATCATCCGGCTAACTTTAACATGTCCACACTCATAACGTCAATCTTTATGTGCATAAGCAACAAAAGATCACAGGTTCACATTTACAAAGAAAATTAGCAGAGAAAAATCAATAATCAAGTCTGTGGCAGAGAGATTTTCTAACCCTCTTTCTCAAATACCAGAGATGAATAAGATAAAACCCAACTGTGTAAGTGTTATCATGTGGCTACAAATGTGTTGTTGAAAGTAGCCATTGGCTGGCTGGTATGAGAGTCTCACAAGATGACCACCCTGACCAAAATAGTATGGTTTCATGACATTTACATCAAAACTTTCAATTTCAATTCTGTTACTTAGAAAAACAACTATTTATTAATATTAATGCTTGTACAAAAGTCTTCTGACATTATTACACTTTTAAGCATTTATGTTATTATCTTGGCTGGGACCTAATGGGATAATTTGATTAATGAATTAAGGAAAAAAATTATTCCCCTAATTGCACCTTTCTGATGCACACACACCAGACTGGTAGATGTTTTATAACCGCATTACCTCAAGAGTGATGGGTTGCAATCCTTTAGTTTCTACACCATCACTGTCCGTGTTTTCTTGGACTAGACATATTTCCAAAGAGCCACATTTCTTTATTTTGCAAAGCAGGGGAAAGATTTAGGAGCCTTCCTTCAGCCAGCTGACCAGCAGGGCAGAGGAGCAGGCAGGCAAGGGGAAGCTTTATTACTATAGATTTTAAACAGCTGGAGAAAGCCACAGTCGTGCCAACACTTTCTTTGGCATGTCAGGCCCATTGGAAGGGAATGATGGAAAATTGTTTGATTTTGAAACTTAGCTTTTTAAAAGTATTTTGTGATACCAGTACCAGATACCAGTGGCCCATGCCTAGTCAAATTTATTATGAAGTGTTTCTATTTCAAGTTTATCTTATTAATAAGATTGTCTGTTGATTATCAGACAGACCCTTTCAACATAATTCTAGATGGTTCAAATACAGCTCCATAAAATTAAAGAAAATAACTGTAGACCCCAAGCAGATTAAGTCCCTGGCTACCCTGGAATGAAGATGGATAGTAATGCAATGGCTTAATGTGTCCCAACTGAGATTTGTTTTTCCTTAAGGTGACAATGAAAAGAAGGTCAGAAACACAAAAAAGGTCCTTTACCATGAACGTCATCCGACTGGTTAAAACCACACAGCTGGCAGATCGAGCGGACCCACTTGTTCATCTCTTCCTCCGTCTCGGCGACGAGATAAAAAGTGCGATCTGACGTCTTGATGTCAAAGACAAAGCTGTCTTGGAACTCCTTCCGCTTGAAGGTCAGTCCGGCGTCCACCTGCTCGCAGCAGTGCAGGTCGATGACCCGGATGGGCTTCTTCGAGTGGTTGTTCTTGTAGTACTCAAGAACATCAGGATCGCCACTCATTCGACCACTTCGAAGTATAAACCAGCGTTTTTTCCATGCCTGGAAATGAAAAAAAAAGGTAACAATGTGAAACAATTTTCTCAAAAGAACATCAGTACAGTTCTATTATATTAAAGCAGCAACTTGTTATTGGAAGCAGCTCCAAACTAATTAGCATTTCAAGAATGTAACGCCTGTGGTTAAGTTCTATTCTTACTGTGCAAAAGGTGAAAGTGTTGCAATGGTAACAGTGTCAAAGGCTGGACGCCTGATCTGGTGTTTGCTGTTGATCAAAAAGACCAAGGAGAAAAGTCTGCCTTTTTAAGCACATGTGGTTGTGTGTGGTTGGTGTATATCTTAGCGGCTGTGAGGGGAAAGGGGGGGGACTAGCAGGTGTTTGCTCCCTCCCAACGTATTTCCTGTGCAGATATCCCTCCTTGAGCGAAGAGAAGCAGCACTCCTCCATGACAGCTTCATTGAAAGACTGCAGACTCCTTCCGCTACCAGAACAGGACAAAAAACAACTCTCTGCTCCATTCAAATCCAGTCATGTCAGCATGTGGTCACTAAATGTTTATCTGAGATAAACAAACTGCAACTTATTGAGGAACATCCATATAAATTAGCATATAATAGAAAGTTTCATCTATTAAAATAATGAAATTAGAAAATGTATAGTAATTGGTGCCCACTTGCATTAATCTGATGATTATGGCTTACAGCTAATGAAAACCCAAAATTCAGTTTTTTGGGGATTATTAAGGTTGTTTTTTTTTACAGAAAATTACAGTATTAAACAGCACCAATAAAAATTATTATGGATGCAGAGAAGGACCAAACAGCAGTGAGAGAAGGAGGAAGTTCAAAACATCACCTGCATCAATCATAATGTGCAAGGATCATATCCCCTCTCTGGCTGGCTTTCTAACCATACTGCCAGACAGACATTTAAAGAGGACCAGCAAAAGCAAATGAGGTGGATTAGCAGTGTTTGCCAACAACTGATGTTGTCATCCACAACAGGTTATTGCAAGACTGACTGCTACCGGAGATCCTTCCTGCCAAAGGCCACTATTAAACCAGAACCACAGGCTGATTGCCTCCATGGTATGCTGCATCGATGCAGTAATACATGCAAAACAAGTCCCAACCAAATTGAGAGGGTAAACTGCTCAGAAAATATAAATCCTCTTCAGTAGACCGACATTCATGCATTAAATCCTTTTCTTGTTTCTATGTCATATCCAAATTATCTGAGATACTAAATTTTGGGTTTTGATTTGCTGTAAGCCCTAATCATCCAAATTAACAGTAAAAAACACTTGAAACATATCCTTCTGTGTGTAATCTCGCTGTGTATCACTTTTTGAATTGAATGTATTGAGTTGCACCTGTGTACAGCCAATGACATCAGTGTATTTGTTAATTAGAAAGGCCTAAATGAAGAAGAGCAGCCTTCCATACTGAAGTTCCACATGGTGTTCCAGCAGCAGTCTAAAGAGAGTCTGTTCTCTGTACTGCGACACAAAAGAGGAAGATAGACCAGGAAAGGAAAGGGGCGTAGAGAAGTGTTGGGGGGTGGTGGGGTTGGACATTTGCCAATGATGCACTTCCACCAGCCAATGTCTCACATGCAGGCTGCTGACACACAAGATCCTCCTGGCCCCCTCTCTCCCTCCATCAGCACAGACACTGCCGCAAGGCTAATGCCCCCCCCCCCCCACACACACAAAAAAAAACCCCATTGCAAATACGATATTGCTAATCTCTTCTGGAAGTATGAACACAAATGTATTCTATTTTGGGGGCCATTAACCTCAAGACGCAGAGATGAAATGAGTGATGGCTGAAGAAGCCTCTCCAGCTTCACTGCCCTGTTAATGTGTCTATCAGCAACCTGTCACCATCTGTAGCGGCTCACACGGACACCAGGAAAGACAGAGAGGGGAACCCTGCATTTTCCTATCCATCTTCTTATGGAAGAAAAATGTAAAAGCCACAGAGGGAAAATGACTACGCTTGTCAGGTGTATTAGCAAGTCTGAAAACACAGGAGAGAAATGAAAGGAAACAGAAGATACCAAGGATCTACTTTCGTAGCTAGGCTAAAAGAGTCTGGATGCCTACCTGGATTCTCTGTATTATGTGGATTTGCTTTTATCAGAAATCAACAGAAAGGCCCCAAAACTAACTGGCTTGAAAGAATAGTTAAACAGAGACTAAAACTTAACATGCATATAGAATACTGAAGGTTAATGAGAGATAACGGTGTCAGACAGGAAAAATAGAATTAGCTGCTGACATATGTTTAAATAATGTATAAATACAGGGCTATAAATAGGTCTTTTAGGGTGCTTTCACTCCTGCAGCATTTGGTTTGATTAAAATAAACTCTGGTACAGTTCGTTTGGGCTGGTGTGGACCAGTGAGATTTGGTCCGGACCGAGAACCACATTTTGAGGTGGTCTCCGTCCGCTTCCAAACGGACGCTGGTGCAGTTCACTTCAGGTGTGAATACGAACCAGCCTCGGTTCGGTCCAACTTTCTGATAAAAGCCCTTTTTGTTCTATGTAGGCATCCGTAGCGCACCGCGCTTTGCACTGTGGGAGGCCCCGTTTCAGTGTTGTAACTTGTTAGCATTAGCGCCAACAATGAATCGTGGTCAAACATGGAGTTGGGAGGAAGTCTAGTGCTTCATCGAGATTTGGTCAATTAACAATGTTAATATAATATATTATGACCACCACAACAAGAAGACAAGCGCAATCCATTTGTGTATGCAGAGCTAAGTCTGTTTATTTCCGGTAGATTCACCGCGTCTGCTGTTGGACCAATACGGAATGACTGACATGATGCATCCGTTTCCTGTTTGTCTTTTTCTTGGACTTTCTTTCGGCAATTCTTGCTACAGCGCCACGACACGCAAGGGGGATATACAATATGTAAAAGGTTTAGTTTGTTTGTCAAAAGTGCAATGTAAACCCGAAGTTGCTATAATGTGGCAAAATGCGTCCCCAATCGTACAGAGTCCAGCAGACTAGCAGATGTGAAACCCTCCTTAAGAAGGTAGTCAACATAGACATACATGACAAACATTAAAGCCATAATCTTTCAAGAGTTCTTTAAAACGTTCTCAAGGAAATGTCCCAAATCACAAATAAAACAGCTCATCATTGGGAGAACTTTATGTGCAGCCAAGGAAAACATAAGCCCCGATTAAGTCATTTTTTAATGCTTTGTTCAGGCAACAATCCCAAAACTTCTTTGAAATTAACTCAACTCATTTCATAAAAATAAAAAAAGAGAGTGTTAGCATTAGGCCGTTGGCTAAGGAGCTCTATCTGCATCTTAATGCCCAAACTTCCCACACAACAGCTTCTGCTTCAGGCTTTATACGAGATGCTCTTCCTACACGACAAAATATTCACGTGCATTTATCTACAGCCTTAAAGTTACACTCAGTCAACACACATAAGTAAAATTTCATTATGCATAAAAATAAAATTAAAACCATTATGCCTCCAAAGATTTTGGTAGCATACCCATGTACGTACTTCTTTTAAATTCCGGTCGATATGTAGTAAAGTACAACACAAAGAAAGCAACATGATTCTATAAGCATAGCTTTTATAATTTTTTGGGAAGTTTACCTAAATCCAAATCGTATTGTATATTACCAATTTGTGTGCCAATACTGTGTGCAAATTACTTATTTTAAGGCATGACAATCGGTATCAGGGTTCCTGTCTAAACTCCTAATCACCAGCAATTAATGCAGCTGCAACTTTCACAGCTAGGTTTTTTTATGATGAATGTTTTCCTTTAAGCACCTTGTAAAACATGCCTTGTGCATTGCTTTCAGTTACTTTGACAAAGTAACTTTTCTTCACCCGTTACAATGGTTATTCCAGGTAAAAGGAAACTGTATTCGCTGCTGCAGCTGCCTTTCTGTCTGCATCATATGATTGCCTCTGGACACTGTACTCAGAGAGATACTGGTGTATAGGAGAGCTGCAGAGCGAAGTTAGGATTACATTTGACAACATTTAAAGAAAACCATGAGTTGGCGAAGCAGGATAACAATTTTTTCTGTATGCTTTCAACGCAAATGATTAACCGAAAGAAGAATGAGATGTTATTGGAGTCAAATTATCAATAAGTTATATTAAAAATAAGAGCAAACACGCTAGGGTTACCCTCTGCTTTAACAAACACTTGTTTTGTCATTTAAAAGCAAATGGTAAACTTTGCATATTTTAGCTGGCCTGTTTTCAAACATTGTAGGACTTCTAACCCATGTTGTATACAAATTGTAACCCCTCCTTCCTAAACTGCAGAAAACTAAAATAAAATTGATTGAAGTAAATATATTAACAACACAAAACAATTCATAATGGCAAACTAGGCTTGAAGCGGTACTAAATGAAGAGCCATTTGGGTGACACAAGACCCAATTCTTCTGAGGAAGGCAAGCCAAAAGATCCGGACCTCTTATCACTTCCGCAGTAACCTGAATTACATTAGCATTTTAAATTTTATACTGATATAGATCAGGAAATAACGCAAACACACATGCACACACACATGCACACCAGTTTCAATATCACTGAACTTTTCACACTTCATTGTACAGCAGCACCATGGCATGTCGATATACAGTAAGTGAGGTTCTTGTTTACAGATTTGATGGTTGCCACACTGATGAGGAGAGAGGCTGGGACAATGACAGTAAGGATGGCTTTAAAACTAAAGATGACAGACCAAGAAATAATTGATAAGGAAGAATCCACTGATGAAGAGGACGGCCATGCTGAGGTTGCTAAAGCACTCAAGTCAAAGAATAGGTACTCATCCTGATCTTCATTTCCACCAAAAATGTCGGTTTTCAGCTGAACATGCTATCAGGATGACTCCAGGTCCTACAAAGTATATCGTATACCCTACTGATGACATCAGATCTTGCTTTAAATTGTTCCTGACTCAGTTCATTGTAACCGCTGTGGTAAACATGACCAACTTGGAGGGGAAACTAATTTACAAAGACAATTGGAAGTTGCAAACCCAGACAGACATCAACGCATACATGGGTGTTTTGATCTTGGCTGCTGTGTACAAACCCAGAAACCTGTCTACCAGCAGTTTAGGGGATGCAAAGTCTGGTTGGAAAATTTTTTGGGCTTCCATATCACTACAAAAATCTGATATGTTGGCAATTCACTTTGACAACGGGGATACAAGATCAGGCCGTCATCAACAAGACAATCGATAAGAGAACAAGTGGGTGGAGCGTCTGAAACACATGTATAACCCAAGTTCAAACGTCACAGTGGATGAGTGTCTTGTCAATCTTTAAGGGTTGCTACCCTTTCAAGCAGTATATGCCAAGCAAGCCATCTAAATATAGCATTAATGTATGGACAAAATGTGATGCCAGGACAGGTTATGCCAGGAAAATGCAGGCCTATAATGGGAAACCTGCAGACAATGTTTCTTAAAAGTACCAAGGGATGAGTGTATTTAAAACATGTGATAGACTGGTTGTTATTTTTCTTGTTATGCTGTTAGTCGCTTGTTAACGTATGAAGACATTGATCTTGGAATATTGAGAAAAAGGCAGGTGCAGTTTTGCGATAATTTCCTGTGTAGACAATTAAAATACTCAGTCACTTTTGACCAGGAACACAACAGGTGTCACTTTATGTGACTGTATAAAATATTTAAATAGTTTAAAAGCAAATCTACTCAATAACCTTAACCCAAAGTAACCTGTAATAAACAGTATACTATGTTTCATCTGATTATTTTTTATACTCAAAATAATCTAGAAATCATGTTTTTTCATAACTTTTTGAAGTGTATACGATCAGATAAATGAGGCAAACAAACCATTACAGACATGTAGAAGTCTAAAACATGTAAAATTCACTAGAACTTAAGTTGATTAAAAATATCTAACACAACAAGGAGTGATGATATGTATTAATACAGTTTTTATGGTGAGTCTTAGTGGAATGGTCATTTAGGGTTAACTCTAAATATTTTTGAGGCAGATGCATGACAGTGACTTTATTAACTTTGAAGTCGTAGCCAATTAGAGTTCAGCTAAAATCAAATATTAAAGAATTTGGATCAATATCATGAACAACAAAAAAACAATCTTATCTCAAAAGAGATGTATTAGCTACTTTTGTCCTCCAACTGCAACATATACAACCAAAACATATTTTCCGAATAATATTTTTGATCACATTAAATCCTTTCCTGATTCAAGCCTTCAATTGAATCTATAATTCCGGAATTGCGCCGCTCAAGGTGGCAGCATGTTGGAGTAGCTCTGTTACTTTGGTTCATATTTTTTTCTTTTTGAAAACTTTTATTCTTCCATTTCTGGTAGAAACATTGTTTTTGTGGACAACTGTTCTCTCTGGTTTTGAATGCTGTGCAGCTGGAAGGATTTTTGCTGATACTTTTTTTTTTTTGGACATTTGTTATGATGCATAACCATGGCAACAAGGTGGTTTACAACTGGCAGCAGCTGATTAACATCACAAAAGCTCAAATAATACCTCAACTAGAGCCACAAAACCCTGATGAGTTGAAAAGAAGACGCCATAGATCCAGAGCATCCTCTACATCAGACTGTCATACAACTACAGATCGTCTTCAGTCAGAGGCTTCTTCAGATCTGCAGAGTGCTACAAGAGATCATCCCTACCCACAGCCATCAGCATCTACAACAAATCTTTGAAGGAACTTGCATAATGAGTTACAACAACATTTAATTTCCCTTTGGGATTAATAAAGTAATTTTGATTTTGATTGATTGATATAAACCCCACTGTAATTCTACTCTGCCATTGGTGTTTAAGACACTGACAGTAATGTTGGAGCTGTAAACATCTTCTCTGTTTCCAGGAAGTGCAGGTCACGATCTTATCTGCAGTGTGTGTAGCTGATGTGACCCGAGGTGTTGGGGTACACAGCTTGTTTTTATTTTCAGTCAGCTTGTTTCACAGATAACAGCTACTAACTTCTGTCAGGAAGCACACACAAAAAAAGTGAGGATGTGCTTAACCAGAACTGATTAGTTGCGGAGAAACTGTGTAATAAGCAGTTGTAGGGGAGGATTTTAAGGAAATCAGCTGGGGTAAATTATGATGGTTAAGGGTGTAGTACAACTGATTCCAAAGAAGTAATACTCAAGTTTCCGTTATTCTTCTGTTGAAACGCAGACAAGGCAACACATTAGCAAACACAGCCTTTAATATTATGGTTCCGGTCTTAAACATTCTATAATTCAGCGTTGAGGGAAATGTCAGCATCATTTAGGTATTTTGCCTTTTCTGGAAGAAAAGGAGTAGGCTACTTCACTTAATTAAAAGCTGGAGCTATGCCCAGTTTAAAAAGGTCGTCGCAACCCTGCTGGGTTATTCCTGGCATCCATCAGCAGTGGCCAGGGTATTAGGCTCTCAAATGTGAGGAAGCTAAAATTTCACAGGAGATCATGAAATATGACAGAATCATTATTACCCTCAGTCACCGTTTCTAGTGAACTCATTTCAGCGAGTAATCATTTGCAAAAATCAGCCTTTATGTGCATTTTGTGTACAGTCCTGAATTTGAGTGAACTTTCCTGTTAAAGTGAATCATGAGGGAGGAGGACACAAGAAAATGAGTTAACCAACCTACAGCCTGTCCTTCAGAGCATGTCTGAGCCTATCGATCACCGTCTAAGCACTGGGAGGTAAAGGCTGAAGCTGTAAAACTAGGCTGAACTCTCCAGTCTATCCCCTCCCCCCATCATGGCTTTGGTGTGAGCTACAGCACTGTTCAGTGAAAAAGGGGGGAATGGGGGGGATAGAAACTGCCCTTGATAACAACTGGTCTGGACAGTCCTTAGGAACACAAAACAAGCTTTGAACTGAGCCACGAATTACAACGAAAACTAGGAAAAAAATCGAAGTGGTAGCTGCAATATTGTATGAGTAACATATTGCAAACCACAAGGGACATGTTGTAATTCTCATTCACCGGTGTTTGCTCATATTACACCATTTTCTCTCCGAGATCAAAGTAAAATAAAAGGTTAAATCCCAGCCAAAAACAGCACACTGTGTTCAACACCAACCTCTGTTTCTATGAAAGCCTATCAGACAAGATCTCTGAAAGTACCAGTTAAGATTTAAGTTAAGGATCTAATGCTTTGTGGGTTGTAACGGTCTTAATTTAAGACATAAAAAAAAAAGAAAAGGGTTGCCTGCCAACAATAAGTGCTCTTCACGAAAAAGGGCAGCCATCTGCATCTATGGGCAAGGAGCATTTAGTCTCTTCAGTCTCATTCAATCATCCAATGAAGGCTTGATCTCACCTTTTTCCAACTCATTTGTCCCGTGCCGAGAAGAGCCAGATACACAGAGACTGAAGCAGAGCACAAAGGATAACACGTCTGCATCTATTTTAGATGCCTGGGAAGGAAAGCATCTAATAACAAAACCATAGAAAACATTCCTCTGAGCGGGCTGCTGACTAAAAATAAGATCAAAACTGGTTCATCTGGCCAGTTTCTTTTGTTTCTTAGGATGTTGATCATTTTTCTATTTTCGGGAGAAAGGAAAAACAATGAATCTGTTGGAGGACATAAACAAGTTCCATAGAGGCTTCATAAAAACAACAGTTTCAATACATCCAAGAACACAGTATGACAAACCCACTACAGGGAGAGTCTAAAAATCTTATTCACATCAAGTTTATCATTCTTCCACCGCAAAAACATGGACTAATCAAGTTAGTCGTGGCCTAAGCAATTAACCAAGGTGTGGCCTTTTACAGGAATGGAGAAATGTGTGTTTAATAGTAGGCTGTGTCAACAGGCGGGATGATGGGAATCAGCCAACATGTTTTTTAAATGTCTATGAGCAAACATCCAAGTTAAACAAGAGTGTTATTCAAGCTACAGGATAGAACAGTCTTGTTTACCTCGGGTCCTATTAAAATCAGCAGAGGAGGAGTCAGCAGGTTGTTGTCATTGACTCTGTCTCCCTTAGATTATACCTGCCGCTGCAACACACACACACACACACTACACAGCTGCACAAACACTGGCACTGAAGATGTGTGCCAGAACCATGCAACCACCTCATCTATGGACATCTGCTTCCCTAAGAGGCCAACTTTTATTTTGGTCACATTAGTGCTAAATGATGAACATCTTTTGAACCTGACACCCACTTAATCCTTGGCAACAACATCACTTCTGCTGCTAAGCTGGTTTTAGGTGTTTATTAGTCTAAGCATGGGCCAGCTACAAGTAACAAGGCATATACAATTTTTGAGAAGTTACACTTTCAAAATCACAAAGATTTGCCATCACACAGTTCAAAATCCTTTCATTGAGGTGCCTGAGAAAATGTCAGAGTGGCTAGAGCTGGCTGTATGAAAAATAGAGTGACAGTGAAGTAGCTTGTATAAGAAATTCTGGTAGTACAAAACTTAAAGGTTTTATATTTTTTGTAAAAAAAAAAAAAAAAAAAACACTCAAGAAGATTTCAAGCTTCATTTTTACCAGCTTGTGTTTGGTGCTGTCACGATTTCTGAAATCTGCGTTTGTTAGCCTACTCACCATTGATTTTCTCTGACAAAATATAAAAAAAATAGAGTAGGCTTAGCAGACAGTATCATTGGCCTGTCCTGAATGAATGAATGCAGATCAGAAGTGTGTAGTGACGTCACTACAGTGAGACGCTCTGATTGGTTGACGCTCAGGGGACGGCGCCGAACGTTCAGCTAGCTCAACTTCTGCGTTGCTGGCGTTTGCCGCTTTGAAGGCAGCAAAAGTTTCAAAAATTGCCGCGGCCAAAGAACACAAAGCACCGTGGAGACTAGGACGGCCTCAACCATATACTTAACATGTAATCTTTCAGTTCTGGGCACTGACGTTTTGGGTGTGAACGGGCCATAAGTCACGCCCAACTACTTCTGGTCCATGGGTCCCCTACTGTCAAAAACAAAAATGAATGAGAGTCAATGAAGCAATAAAAGTTATTTTCTGATCCTGTTTGAAATGTGCCATGGATTTAGATGTCAGTGAATTTCAAACACACATTTTGATGCAGAGAAAGCACAAATTTTCGACAGGCACCAAAAGTTACTTCAGCTTTTGTGTGAAAACACTTAGTGGACTAAAACTGAAGAAGAAGCAGAAAAATGCCTGTGAGTTTAGTAAGCTTTGTATCCTTCTTCCAGGACGAAGAAAGGAGCATTAAAGGGGAGAAAACCACTATAAATCTGCCATGTGGAAAACGGCAGCTATGCTGGGGGATAAATAGTCAAGTGTGTGTTAGCATGCAGGAGAAGCTCTACAAGGTCTCGGACGGTGAGTATTTTAAGTGCTAGCCAGTGTTAGCTAACGTGACATCATGTTTGTGACTTCTGATTTGTAGTTACTTTAATGACAAATTTTTGCAAGCAAATAAAATCTGGTTAAATTACCCTGAAGTTCCGATAGTGGAAAAGTGCCTATTTTGTATACAGCAGCTGTATTTGTTGATCTCGCAAACATGGGAAAAATGTAATTCAATTCAAATTCAAAAATACTTTATTGATCCCAGAGGGAAATTAAGTGTTGGTATAGCTCATATAATTAATTCTTTAAGGAGTTGTTGTAGATGATGGGTGTGGGCAGGAAGGATTTCCTGTAGCGGTCTGTATTGCAGCGAAGCTGAAGAAGCCTCCGACTGAAGACGCTCTGTTGTTGTATGACTGTCTCATGAAGAGGATGCTCAAGGTTGTCCATAATTTTTTTGATTTTGTGAAGAATCCTTCTTTGCATCATCATCTCCAGATGTTCCACAGTTGTCCCAAGAACACAACCAGCCTTCTTTATCAGGTTGTTTAAATCCCTGGCTCTGATGCTGCTACCCCAACAGATGACGGCTGAAGAGATTACACTCTCCACAACAGACTTGTAGAAGATCTCCAGCATCTTGCTGCAAACCTTGAAGGACCTAAGCTTCCTCAAGAAGTACAGTCTGCCCTGTCCCTTCTAGTAGACGGTTTCACTGTTGCACCTCCAGTCCAGTCTGTTGTCAAGGTGAACTCCGAGGTATTTATACTCCTCAACCACCTCCACTTCTTCTCCCATGATGGAAACAGTTTTGACTTATCCCTGTTTCTTCTGAAATCTACAATCATCTCCTTTGTTTTGTTCACATTCAAGGTGAGACGATTGTTTCCACACCATGTCACAAAGCGGTCCACCAGCTCTCTGTATTCAGCTTCTTGTCCATCTCTGATACACCCGACAATTGCAGAGTCATCTGAGTATTTCTGCAGATGACAGGTCTCTGATTTGTACTGGAAGTCTGAGGTGTACAGAGTGAAAAGGAATGGTGAGAGTACGGTCCCTGTGGTGCTCCTGTGTTGCTGACCACCTGGTTTGACACACAATTCTTCAGTCTCACAAACTGTGGTCTGTTGGTCAGGTAGTCATTGATCCAGGCGATTGTTGAGGGCTCCACCTGTGTCTTCAGGAGTTTCTGACGAAGCAAATCAGGCTGAATTGTGTTTCCGGAATTGCGCTGCTCAAGGTGGCAGCATGTTGGAGTAGCTCTGTTACTTTGGTTCATATGTTTTTCTTTTTTAAAACTTTAATTCTTCCATTTTTGGTAGAAACATTGTTTTTGTGGACAACTGTTCTCTCTGGTTTTGAATGCTGTGCAGCTGGAAGGATTTTTGCTGATACTTTTTATTTTTGGACATTTGTTATGATGCATAACCATGGCAACAAGGTGGTTTACAACTGGCAGCAGCTGATTAACATCACAAAAGCTCAAATAATACCTCAACTACAGCCACAAAACCCTGATGAGTTGAAAAGAAGACGCCATAGATCCAGAGTATCCTCTACATCAGGATGTCATACAACTACAGAGCGTCTTCAGTCAGAGGCTTCTTCAGATCTGCAGAGCGCTACAAGAGATCATCCCAACCCACAGCCATCAGCATCTACAACAAATCTTTGAAGGAACTTGCATAATGAGTTACAACAACATTTAATTTCCTTTTGGGATTAATAAAGTAATTTTGAATTTGAATTTGAAATGCACTGGAGAAATCAAAGAACATGATCCTCACAGTGCTGCCTGCTTTGTCCAGATGAAAGTGGGTTGGTTGAAGTAGGTGGATGATGGCATCTTCAACTCCAACTCCACAGCGATAAGCAAACTGCAGTGGGTCCTGATACATTCTTGTTTGCTTACTCAGGGGTGCCAACAGGAGTATCTCCAGGAGCTTCATGATGTGGGATGTCAGGGCATCAGGTCTATAGTCATTGATGACTGATGGGTGAGTTCTCTTTGGTATTGGAACAAGGCAGGATGTCTTCCACAACACTGGAACCTTCTCCTGAGTTAGGCTAAGTTTGAAGAGGTGCTGTAGAATCCCACAGAGCTGCTCAGCACAGGCCTTCAGGACTCTGGGGCTGACACCATCTGGACCTGCAGCCTTGTTCCGGTTCAGTTTCTCCAGCTGCCTCTTCACTTGACTTTTGGAGACAAAGGGGGTAGCAGCATTTCCTGACTTGGTTGAAGTCAAACTTGTGGAATTAGAAGAGTCCATGGCTGAGGTGAAGGATAAAACATCCGAGGTGTAACAGGAAAGCTGTTGACCAGAGGAGAGTGGGATGTCTGTTTGGCTGGGAACAGGAGAGGGGGATGCTGAGCTAGTTCCTGAACTGAACCTGTTGAAGAATGTGTTCAGTTCATTGGCTCTGTCCAGACTTCCATCTATCCAATCCTTCCTGTCCTTAAAACCTGTGATCTTTCTCATTCCTGACCAGACATCTCGGATATTGTTCCTCTGTAGTTTGTTCTCCAGCTTCTTCCTGTATGCCTCTTTGCTGTCTCCGATCTTGACTTAAGTTGCTTCTGTATACTCCTCAGTAATTCCCTGTCTCCCTCCCTGAAGGCTCTTTTTTTCTTGTTTAGCAGTTCCTTCAGGTCACTGGTGATCCAGGGTTTGTTATTAGGGAAGCATCTCACTGTTCTGGTGGGGATGATGTTGTCCACACAGAAGTTTATATAGTAAGTCACACACTCCGTCATGGCATTGATGTCCTCTCCATGTGCTTGGCAAAGAGTCATCCAGTCTGTGGTTGCAAAACAACCCTGCAGGGCTTCTTCAGCTTCCTGTGACCATTTTCTCACAGTTCGTTATGTCACAGGTTGCCTCTGAACAAGTGGTTTATATTCTGAACAGAGAAAAACAAGATTGTGATCCGATTGTCCCAGAGGAGGTCTTGGTTTGGACATGTATGCATCCTTTACATTTGCATAAAACAAATCCAAGGTCTTGTTTTCTCTTGTGGTGCAGCTGACAAACTGTTGAAATGTTGGAAGTGTAGTAGAGAGCGAGGCATGATTAAAATCACCAGATATTGCCACAAATGCATTGGGGTGCTGTGTCTGTAGCTTAGCAACAACGGAACTGATGACATCACATGCAGTGTCGGCAACGGCTGAAGGTGGAATGTAAACAACTGCCAAAATTACACCGGTGAACTCTCTTGGCAAATAATATGGACGAAAACTCACTGCCAAGAGTTCGACATCTGGGCTGCAGAGACGACACTTCACAGTAACATGTCCTGGATGACACGATCTGTTGTTTACAAGCACTGCTACTCCACCTCTTCTTTTCCTGCTCGTTTTCAGATCTCTGTCTGCTCGTACAGTCAGGAAGCCTGGCAGAGAGACGTTGGAGTCGGGGATATGATCCAGCAGCCACGTCTCAGTAAAACACATAACACTGTATTCACGGTACTCTGGCTGAGTCCTTGTAAGGGCTTGGAGTTCATCCATCTTGTTACCCAGTGATCTTACGTTGCCCAATATGATCGATGGAAGAGATGGCTTGAACTTCCTCTTTCTCTGCCTCCTTTTCGCTCCTGCTCTGCATCCACGTCTCCTCCTTATCAACTCATCAGGGATTTGTGGCTTCAGTTGAGGTATTGTTTCAGCTTTTGCGATGTTAATCAGTTGCTCCCGGCTGTAAACCACATTGTTGCCATGGTTACGCATCATAACAAATAGTCAAAAAGGGAAAGATTTACTGCAAAAATCCTTCCAGCTTCACAGCACCAAAAATTAGAAAGTATCCAGGTAAAAAAATGCAATGTTCTTTAAGGAAAAAAGAGGAACCAATGTACAAAAAAAACCAAAACTTAATATGTAGCCAACAGAGCCACTCCAACATGCAGAAACCCAGAGCAGCACAATTCTAGAATGTAAAGTATTTCTAGAATGTAATGTAATGTAATATAATTGTGGTCTTTCAGCCAGCTGACTGGCAGTGGACAGCTACATGTAAGGTTGGGCCTGCACGGTAGCTGTATTTTGTTACACCTTTATCCTGGAACACAAACCATAATGACCTGGCACTAACAGCTATTAATATGATAGGCAGTAAAATATTCCATTTAGGTAAAAATTATTACTATTTATTACCAGGAGGTAGCAGAGCTAATTGTTAGCCTGAAATTAAGTGTTGTGCAATAATAATGAGGGAAAGATACTTAATTATTCATATAATAAAAATGTTATATTAAATCTTAAAATATGGAGGGGCACTCAGAGAGACTCCCACCATCCGGAGAAAACCTCCATGTGTAGGTTACATACTAGGCAATTAAACCCGATTCTGATTAATTCATTAAAAATAAGAGTTTGTTGAATAATTTTAATTATCAGCCTACTTTGAAAACTGCTTCATAGCAGCCATAACCATAGTAACTGTATGACATTGTTGCAATACATCCCTTATCCATACACTTTTTAAAGTGTCTAACAAAGCAATGAGTTACCATTAAACCTTTTGTGGCTGTTTCTGAGAAATAACATTGAAAACAGTATGTAAAGTGATGAAATAACTGCTCTTAATGTATTACATTGTAAATTTACCCAACATCAAGACACTTAAAAGGCACCGAGAAACCTCTGTAGTAGTTTCCATGTGATAAGCTGGAATCAAGGCTGTAAAGGGAAGTAATGTTATTCTATTTTATGGTAATATCACATTAACCAAGTACTAAGATAAAGTATACCAGGAAACATTTGTTGTAGTTTCTTTGTAATAACCATACAGTAGAACTTTAACATGATAAATGGTAAATTATGTTGAAGTTATTCTACTTTATGACATTGTGTGAACTTTTTCTAATTATAAAAAGTATCAAACTGTTATGATTATATTGCAAGCTGTAACCAGGTAACTATTTTGTAATAACATTGAAATAATTCAGTGATTACAAGATACTACCCAATTAGCAGATCTTTATAACCAAGCTTTTACCCCATTGTTATCTTATTACTTATTACTATACTTGTTACTATAGTAGGTGATATCTCTGTAATGTTAGTCAAACTTTAAAGTATGCCACTTTCCTTTTTTGTTGGATATTCCTCTTAGGGACAGCAAATTCAGTCCATCCACAGTAAATAATCCTTTTTAATGCATCCCATATTTATAAATTCTTAAATTTATTTCAGAGTTTGAAAAAGTTAACAAAATTTGAGTAGCAAACCACTTGGATTGACTTCTCATCCCATCTGGTGCCTGAAAAAAGCCAAAATGTCTTCTTTCCAAAGAGCTGCTCTCAATCATAGAACAACAGAGAACGTAACAGTTTTACAATGCATTAAATAAAGCATGGGGCTGTCAAAATGCCCAACACAGAATGACTGGATGCCTAAACAATGGTGATTCCAGTTAATGTGGCGACAGGAGACAAAGCTGGATAGACAACTGCAACAGAGGCTTGATTATCCGGCCCTAATCTATAACTGGTCAGCACATGCCAGCAACAGACGTGAGTTTTGGGAAGACAAAAAAATAAATTAAACGACAGAACAATGCAGCTACATGTTGCAAAGATCATATTGCTGTTTATTAAAGGAGAAAATAAAGATTTGAAATTAGCATTGCGTTGCTTTCCAAGCTGATTTGGCATAAATGAGCAAACGTATTCAAAAATTGTAACACGGCTGCCACAGAAAAGCTGGATGAGCAACTAAAAGTATCAGTGGTTTGTTTTATGTGCTTTACAGGTGTCACGTATCTGTATATAACTGTCAGGCAACAGTTTACGTGAGCCTAAATAAACCACAAATGCTTCCTACTAAGTTACATAGTTCACACAGGGTTTTACATCTCCGCTCTGTGTGAGACATTAACCAGACAGCTGTCCAACTCAAAGTTTATAATAAATCTTGTCTGGCGCTTAAAAAAAAAAATAAAATACAGTCACAAACAGAATCCTGCCAGCAGTGTGCATCTTCTAAAGCCCCAACCTTTTATTTGTCCTGACAGTTGAGGGGATCCAGAAGCTCCACTGTTAGAGGGTGCTTTTGTCCCATTCATGTACCCAGGAAAGTAAACGAGATAAGTATGAGACTGCTGGTTTAAAAGTCTAACAAATGCAGGAAACCATTGGAATCCTTAATGTATAAAAGAAACCACCCAAAAATCAGGAATTAAGAGACACAGCGATGTTATAACAGATAGCTGAAGGAAGGGTATAACAAACAGACCTCCAAGGTGACTATAGCTATTGTTTATAACTATAACATTTACCAGGTAAGACCATGGTTTATCTGACATTGGGTTTTACTTAAAAAAATGTCTCTGTCAATTTTTTAAATTGCTCTATTTAGGCCCTTATCGGTGATGATTTCTGTCCATTTTTAGTTGTTATAACTGAAATATTTCACGTCTTTTGAATTACTGGAATTGTATTGTTTCTGTGTTTCCCCATTTCATTTTTATGATTTTTACTAGGAGCCGTTTTAGATTATTTTTATGCCACCATCTTAACCAGGACTTACTGGATTAAGATAATGCAGTATCTTAATGGGACCAGTACAAACGTGGATGTCCACAGATCGCTTTAAATCAATCGCTCTCCAAACATTTCTCCCAAATCTTGATAATTAGCGTTAGCCGCGATTCTCATTTTTTTCTCTGTATCTGAGCCAAATGAAGGAGAGCGTTTAACTGCAGCTGCAATCAGAATGAATATCAGTATTGTGAACCTGTATTCCATATATTAAATGTGTAACATTAGCTTGGTGGGACTTATAGTGGCCAAATGACAACTAACTGTAGCGAACTGATTGAGCTCAAGTGGCATGTGACAGATGGTGTCCTTGGGCTAACATTTAAACAGCCACATCACTGTTGTGCAGTTAAACCCTCTGGACTAAAACACAAACTGATTAGTTGAGGGGGGAAGAAAACATGCATAACCGCTGCATGGCTCACTTATAATAAAGAATTCTGGTGATACAGTTGTTAGGAAGTGTATGCATGTACAAATCAGAGTAGTAATGCTGGTCAGAAATAGAGCAGAAACTATTTCTATATAAATGCATGTCAGACGTTCAGTGTTTATAGTGGTACATTTATTTATTTTTTCCTTCTTTAGGTTTAGTGGTCATTCTCCACTGTGGTGAATCACAGATATAATGGCTTCACCACTGAGCGCTTTTAAAGCTTCTTTTATTTGACAGCTACAGTTCTCATGCAGTGCCAGCTTGGGTGGGGCAGGGGGAGGGGGGTGGCAGAGTCTGCTGCACATCACATGAAAACAACCTCTAGAAAGCTCTCAGCAGATATAATCAGCCTCAATTTGCAGCTGAACGCCTCAATTATTATAAAAATGAGCAATCTCTCGCCATGTCTCCATTTCAGCAGAAGGCAGGGCTTATTTAGCATGAGCTCACTCTGACAGCTTAACTAACGGGAGGCATTATCTTCAATCAGAACTCTTTGTGCTGCTTCCCCCTGCCTCTGCCATCAGCGTCAGCTCCTGTGCGCCTGAGTGCGGAGGTCGTGCTGTGTGCATCTCCTGGTAATTCTGGACAAGTACAGGGTGGGTTTAGATACACAGAACAGAAAAAACTAAAATAAAATGGCAAGGTTTCGTAGACCTGAAACGTTTACATACAAGCACTTGACCTTAGCACTTGTTGGCGCATCACTCCGACTCAAATATACTGTATATTTTTTGCATATTGCCCCGGACCAGCTGTGTCTCATTATCAACTCAGGATTATATCCTTCAGAGTCCTGCACAGTAAGCAGCCCGAAGCAAATGAGTAATGATAACTGAAAATTAAGGAAAGCAACTGCCTGCTTACTGACAAAAACAGTTCAGCCAGATTACCCATACCAAGGTATCTCATTATAAAAAAGAAGTTAGGGTTTCAAAATCACTGCAATTTTTGTATTTACGGCCTAAAATCCTTTTAATGTGATGTTTTCTCAAGCTGTTCATAGAGCAACACAGCGCTGCCCCTGCTCCACCCGATGCTGTGCACCGCTAGTTTAAATAAGTTAGTTGTTAGTCATTTTTTAAAACTTTAATTCTTCCATTTTTGGTAGAAACATTGTTTTTGTGGACAACTGTTCTCTCTGGTTTTGAATGCTGTGCATCTGGAAGGATTTTTGCTGATACTTTTTATTTTTGGACATTTGTTATGATGCATAACCATGGCAACAAGGTGGTTTACAACTGGCAGCAGCTGATTAACATCACAAAAGCTCAAATAATACCTCAACTACAGCCACAAAACCCTGATGAGTTGAAAAGAAGATGCCATAGATCCAGAGTATCCTCTACATCAGACTGTCATACAACTACAGAGCGTCCTCAGTTAGAGGCTTCTTCGGATCTGCAGGGCGCTGCAGGGGATCGTCCCCGCCCACAGCCATCAGCATCTACAACAAATCTTTGAAGGAACTTGCATAATGAGTTACAACAACATTTAATTTCCCTTTGGGATTATTAAAGTAATTTTAAATTGAATTTGAATTGAGTGTTTTCTAGTTTGCAAAACGGAAAAGTTTTTTGGTGTTCGGAAAATTTTCGGGTTGCCGAAAACATAGACCAGCTTACTGTGGAGCTTGTTTAGATTTGTCATGTCACCAGCTAACTACCTAAGCAGATAGCCCAAATAATTAACGAGCTAACCTCACTTTATCACCGTGTTACTCCATAAAGTGCAAAACAGCCAAAAGGTGTAACACGGCTCAATTAGCCCTTGGAAACATTTGATTCGGATGTTTGTATTTCTGCATCTTTGTTGTAATCTTTGCATCACAAACAAAATAGAAACAATGACATTATTAAAGTTATCATAGTCAGTATGTTAGCAAAAGTAGCAGAGAATCTCTTACTGTACCAGCCCATGGCTAAATTATTACAAAAATATGTTTTTATGTATTTTTCCACAGATTGCATCTAATTTAATAGTGTTGTATAGCTGGAGTGTTAAATTCAATGATCATATAACTTGATTACTATGTCTTCATTTTTACTAAGCTAAACAAAGATTCTCACTTGTTGCTACATTCAGAAATTTTATTGTTGCTTGGCTTAACGTTTCTTTTCTTTATGTCATTTTATAAATCATATGAGTTATGAATAAAAGAACAACAAAACTGCTGTCTTGAATTCGACTGGTAAAGCTGATTAGAAGAAATAGTCAGATCATGAGGAATTCTGGCATGGAGAACAATAATCAAATGTGTACAAATTTTAATTGAACTAAATTTCATTTCTGGGGGAAAAGGGAAATAAGTCATCCTATCATAGTCTTGAAGCATTTTAAAAGCGAAGACATGTTGGTGGGAAGTGTGACAAAGCACGCTTCTCACCTTTTTTTTTTGTTTGTTCATAAAATAAAAAACTGCCTTATGCTTTAACTTGAAATCTAAATGTGGAAACCACTAACACAACTATTATTATTTTAACTCTGTGGGTCAAATTCTAGTTCCTTTTTACTCAAATACAATGACTCATCACTGTCTGAAAGGAAAATTTACTCAGGATTTCCGGTTGTCACAAAGTCTGCTTTAGCTTGTTTTTTGGTTGTTGTTTTTTTGTCATTGCTTGTTTGTTTGAACCTGATCTAAATGCAGAGCTAACTTAGACATGGTCAAATGTTTCACTTACAACTTAAAGAAGCTGTTGGCACCTTTGTTTTTGACCACACATCAGAAATCTGAATAGCAGAAATCTAACAAGTGCTGAAAATTACTACAAGTTTAATTGCTTGGGATAATAAATTTGTGCATCGTCATCAGTAAAGATATGCTATAGTTCCAGCTGAATATTTATATACATGGGGGGTTAGAAAGTAAATTATAGTGTTAGCCATGCACTCCAACGTTGATAAGTCATTACTCTAGTTTTTACATGCCAATTAAATTAGTGTAGAACAAAAGGTTTTTCCATCGTATTAATCGTTTTTTCCTTGTAATATAAGGAAACACTTGGTTTGTTGCTGTTTTCACTTTACCTACAGCAACCAAAACCACGAGGTTCAGTACCTACGTGTTTCCAACTCCTACGAATAAACCCAGCGGGGCGCACGGTTCGACATGAAACAGAAACACGTCATATCGGCCCTTATTTGACTTAGATGTAACTGCTAATGTTAAACCAACTTTTTTTGACTGTGCAAATATCACATTTCCTTACCATTACAGAGAGGTTCTGGAAAAAAAAAAAAAATTTAGTTCAACAAAATGTACAAAATGCTTTTTTTATTGCATTAACCAACAACTCATACACAAAAGATTTATTAGCTCCTTTATATTTTGCATTTGACCAATACAGATGTTTCTCTCTTGTATTTATGTGTGTATCTATGCAAATATATTTTGCTCATATGCTAGATTAGTTCCACATACTTCCTACAAGTTATTACATATTAGTAAATTACACCACACTGAGTATAAAACAACTTCAAAAATAACACTAACAATTAATAAGTTGCCAGTAAGAATAAATACTACCCTGTTCCCTTGCTGGAACAAATGTGTTTTTCCTCAGAAATGCACACACACACACACACACACACACACACACACACGTCTTGCTATCCTTGTGTTGACATTGTATTGACTTCTATTGATTTTACTATGCCTAACCCAGACACTTTCCCTAAACCTAACCATTACTGATACATGCCTAACCTTAACCTTAACCTAAACCTAATTCATGCCATACCTCTAAACCTAACTAGTAGAGTTTAATAGCTAGTTAAACATCCTTACTATATATATATTTGAATTTTTATTGCTTTAGCTTAAAGGCTGTTTTGCATATTGCTGGGTAGGAGGCCAAAAGGATATATTACTGAGTTACAGCAAGAGTGGGATAGCTTCCATGTATGCATGGCATGTAAGCTCCAGTTTCATGCATTCTTCATCTCCTCGTTTCTCAATAAAAGTTTGCATTTGGATTTTCATACCTTGAGAGTGTTATGCCTTAGATCTCGCAATATGAGAAAACCATGCAATGGCAACATTATTGCTCAAAATTGTGATAACCAAATCAGTTGAGATAAAACCTCCATTTTCTTCACCGATATGTCACCATAGTGCTCCCAATGTTCTCAATGACCTTAAGCATGTAATGCACTATAATCTTTTTTTTTTTTTTCGGTGGGAGCATCTACTGCAGTGAGATTTCATCAAACAGGCTGAATATCTTATTGGCATTCAAAGTGTGAATTCAAGACACTTGGGAGTGTTATTGCCAATAAATACCACATTCCAAGAAGATAATACTGATATCGCAATGTTGTGGTGCCCCGCTTTGATAAACAGTCTAACTATAACTCAGGACAAAATTGAAAGATGGGTTTACTTAGAAAAGATAAAACCCAGTGAACTATAGAGCCTCTGTGATGTGGCTTATTAATAGGCCTGCATAAACTCAGGAAAACCCTGCAAGGACAACCAGTTTAAGTGAGTGATTGATTGATTGATGGATTGGTCGGTTGGATGGATGAAAACTTGCATGGCTGTGCAGTTTCCCTATTGTTTTATCAAAACATCTGAGTACCTTTATGAAAAAGGTACAAAGAACAGCTCTAACAACAGCCTCACCAAACATAATTGGGATACAGAGTACACATGAATGACAATCATATAGCAACCAAGTATTTTTGCAGTCAAAGTAGTAGTGATGTGGAAACCAAAGGAGAGCCATCAGTCACTCTTTTTATTTTAATGCAGTTTTAATTCTACACTGGGCATGCCATGAGTGCCAGCTTTTACCTGCAGGCTGGCAAATGAACAAATTAATGTCAGCTTTTAGTTGTGTTATTCTACAAAGAGAAGAGCAAAAAGCGCAATATTGTGTGTGACGAGGAAATGTAAACATCTTGAATTTAGTGGTTTTTTATTATTTTTAGCAAATTTATTTTTAATTGTGCTAGTTAATATACGTGTCTGTATTGTTCAGTGGTGACCTTTTTGGGGTGAACCCGGGCTCTTGCCCAATACCCGCTGGAGCTAGACACCAGATCCCCCGTGACCCTGCAAGGATAAGCAGGTATAGTTAACGAAAGGACGGAGGGATAAATAACATATCAGTCTAGCAACAGTAGGAATAACGTTTGTTTTTTATAGTTTAATTAAAAGATGTAATGTTTTGACCCATGTTTTATCCTTGTGCCTATAGTGCCTATCTCCCGTGATTTTTGGACGAGAGGCAGGGTACACCCTGAACAGGTCACCATCCATCCATCCATCCATTATCTATACCCGTCCATTGCCAGTCCATCACAGGGAATGTTTTGAACCAATTTTGTGTCAATATAAAATCGCAATATTTTAACTTGATTGGTATCCATTGAAAACATAGATAGTCTGGAGAACTGGTCAGAACTGTGTAGATACAGGTAGGTAAATCTAATTTCTTCAACAGAGTTGGAGCTCAGGTTCAAGACGTGGATTCACAATCCAAGATCAAAAGATTTAGGTGAACTACTGTGCTGAAATCCATGAGTGAAATCCAAGGCGAGGCTGTTATCTACATGTGAGCAAAAGCTAGTTCTGCAGAAATTAAAAGATTGACCACACCTTCAACTGTTCACTCTACTTCTAGATACTTTGTCTTCAGAGTTAAGTTTTGGTCATAACCACGATTCAAGTCCTAAGAGTTATTTACCCTCCTGGATCCCTCGACATATTTTGAGGGGATTTCTTTTCCATAACTATGGCTGATTTGATGCAAATTGAATAAAAATTGGCTTGAAAATAATAAAAATGTATGCCATACTTATTAAATTACAATTGCATTTTGATTTCTGTTTGTATTTCTTTTTTATTCCCTGTTGTCGAAGTCACCTGAAAAAGTTAATGTATTGTTTTCGTATAGTTGAAGATATTCTTTATGTACATTAAATCTACCAATTGCAAGAAGATTTATGTAATTCACTAAAATGAGCATTAAAAATTCAGAAATATTTGTTGTGTACAGTGAAGAAAGCTAATAATGGTATGCTACCAAAAAAACTGGAAAAACAATGTGTTGATCCAAATGTATCAATGTGTCATTCAATGGCTTTACCTTTCAGTACATTTCCAGCGCCAGCAGTAAAGAGCATAGCAGAGCCTGTTTTACTGTCATCTGGAGGACTAAATTACTTGTTGATATGTTTATTTATGGTTCCTCTTTTAGCCAATCCTCTTACAAATAAGCACAAAAATTCGTCTGCGTTACCACTGAAGTTAGTGAGCTAATTTACAGGTAGTTCTTTTATTTGTTCTCTGTTCAATTAAGAGTCAGTATCAGTATCAAGAAGAATATGAAAAAAATGAACAGGGACAGGAGGCTCCGCAGTGTTGTCAAAACCGTTTAAAGAGGTCGAAGCCATCAATTAAAAGAAACGTTCTGCACTTTTCCAGGCCAGTTAGGTGGGTTCAGATCCTGGGAAGTCACACCCACACACACTCTTCTGCAGTGAGTGCTGACTTCTTCCAGCTGGTCACAGACATACTCTGCCAAGATGCAAGACAAACAAAGTTTGAAAAAAAAAAAAAATGTTTCTCCCAACTTCTATAGCAGTGAGTGAACCGTCTGAGGCAGTTTGCTTTGTTTGCTCAGTATATTGTTTACATAGGGGATGTGTGTTGTGAGTTTCATGATCCGTATGTGTCTGTTTATTCATTCGCTGCTGGATGTATAAAGAACAATCTCTCTGGTATAATAAAGTTTATCTCAGCTTGTTGCTGTGTGGCTAATTTATATTATTAGCTCCAGCATACAAAAGCTGTTACCGTGGTGTTAGTTTACCTTTGGAGAGTTGGGCAAATAACTGGTGACCTGTCCAGGGTGTACCCCCCCCCCCCCCACAACCCTGCATCTAGGATGGACGGGTACAGATAATGGATGGATGGATGGAATTTGGCAAATAAGCAGAACATTCTCACTCCTGGTCCAAATCACGAGAGATAGCAAGGGGAACATATTCAATCAAAGGGATCTAATTTCCTTCAGAATGGCTCTATTTTAGGCTCAACTGATAAAGTATTGATAGAAAGAAGCACATTTATATACTTGCAGGCAAATTTGATTTCTTTCCCTGTCATGGGACCTCTGTCAAAACACTTCCTGAAGTTACCGTTGAAAGGAAGTCTGGCATCTGCTGTTGGTGAAATTATTACATTTTGAACATACGTCTGGTGTTAACATTTGTTTATTCATCTGAAACAATGAAGGATGACAAAAAAAAAAAAAAAAAGAATTCTTTAAGAGGGCACATACTCTTTAACGGCACTACAAGTCACTGCTGTCACATCAAGCTACCCGTTTTTGCAGCTTGTGGGGAAAAAGGCCTCCAGATGAAATGGAACAAGGAAAATGGCTGTGTGAACGCTGGTTGTCTTTCAAAGCAGGAACTGGGAGGCATTCAGGGCTGACCTCTGAGGGCAAGAACTTCCCAAAGCCCCTCTGCAAAACAACTGCCAGAAGGACACAGACCACTGATGCCGCTCTCCACTGTCTGCCTTTTAAAGTCACTATCTCTCCCCCCCTCTCCACACACACGCCTCCCATTTCATCTTCCTCCTGAGCACCATCAACCAAGGCAAGAAATTGAAACCGTGTGAAACCATGAGCGGTGAGAATGAAGACTAAGAAGCAGATATTACCTTGCCGATATGATCTGTCTGGAATGTGGCAGTGCCTTACTGAATTTGAACAGACATGTTTCTAATGTCAGACAACCACAGACGGATGGGAGAGTTCAGCAAAGCAGTGTGCTACTGACCTCAGTACAGAATTACACAAGGCATATGTGGTTCCTACAATATGAACTATACAACTCAAGCATGAATAAATCTTTCAGGTAACTTACAGTGCTTTGCAAAATCATTAATACTCCCTTAAACTCCAATGGATTTTGTCACGTTGCACAACAGCAAAATTGATTGGATTGCATCACAATCTTATACAATAAATCAACACAAGAGATTAATAACTATTAGGTGGAATGATGATTATTCATGGTTTTCAACATTTTTGGACTCCCGTTACCAGTTAAGCAACTTCTGAATTGAATTTGATGCACTGGATTTTATCTAAGGGTGTCAGAGTAACAGGTGTGAATTCAAATGTTTATTTATTTTTAGCACATAGATACAAAAACGGACAATTCTGGGGTCAATTCTGGTGTAATTCTGTGTCCTGTTATCAACTTTTTACTTTCTGTAACATAGAAAGTTCTCTTATATCAGATCTTCTGTTCCTTCTGTGTTTCTGCTCTGTCTTCTCAAACCCCCAGACGGTCGTGGCAGATGGCTGCTCCTACTGAGCCTGGTTCTGTTGGAGGTTTCTTCCTGTTAAAGGGGAGTTTTTCCTCTCCACCGTCGCTACATGCTTGCTCAGTATGAGGGATTGTTGAAGGATTGCTGTGGTTGGAAAGTCTGCATCAACGGGGCCTACCCTCACGCCAATGACTGACGCATTCTGCTGGGATTCCTTAATTAGGAAACTTTTTAACTGATTGGAATGTTTGTATAAATGTATTGAAATGACTTCTTGTTAAGTGCCTTGAGATGACATCTGTTGTGAATTGGCGCTATATAAATAAATTGAATTGAATTGTAACATGAACAAAGGCAAGACAGTGATTTTTTGATTTTTTTTGCAATACATGAAAACAGAAAACTTTTTAGTTATGCAAAGCTGAAAAAACAAGATTGTTAGAGGATTTAATGAAATCATGATGATGAAGCATGCTGCCTGACAACTGATGGATGAGCAAAATGACCTCACATGAACTATGCATGAGCTACTGGGTAGAAGTGTTCGATTCCTCAGTTGTTTTCATGTTCCATGTGTTTTTTCTGGCCATTGTCTCTGGCCACTCCCACCGGCCCTAAAAAAAAAAAAAATCACTCCCACCTCCTGGAACATTAATCAGCTCCCTGAAGATGAGATAAACCTCAACCAAATGATTCACTTGAACCATGACAGCTTTCCTTGTTTTGTTTTGGGTTTTTTTCTTTCTCTTGCTTTGTGGAAACGTAGCGCGTGTGAAAATCAACTACACATGTCCCCTGTGCTGCTGTCACATGCTTGAGGGAGGAGGGACACAGCAAGTTTATACCAATCATGTGTTTATGCTCGCAAGTGGGATGCTGCAGTCAGTGAGTCACTGCTGAGAACTAATCGCGTTTGTAAACAATTAAACAGCATTTAACTGGAACTGGGCGAGCATGCGTGCGCATAAAAACATTGCGTCCTATCTTTTCCAGAAGCAACCAGCGAGGGTTTGCTGCTTTGCATGCGATTTGCATGCCCAGCCTGCAGCAGCGATAACCAGTTTTCACTATCAGCAGCTCAGAACTTGCACGTCTTTGTGTTTTGGATATGATCATGTGAGGTCACACACAACTTGTTCCTTAATAGAATAACCGAGCGTTTCTCTAAGTACTTATTAACAAACACTGGTCTGGTATGAAGCAGTTGCACATTGGCAAGGAAGGTGTCGTTATAAATGAAAAATCATTGCCACGGTGGCAAATCATCTCCTAAAAGTTGCAATTTAATCTATGTTACAGCCTTGTGTAAAAAAGAAAGAAAAGAAGAAGAAAAAAGAAAATGCATTCCTGATATTCCTTCTGGTGGTGCAATAGCCCAATCAAGCCTGCTACCCAACACACCTCCAGGCTGGAATGTTTGAGATATCCGAAAATATCTCACGCATTAACCCAACTACGTCAGATGACAGCAATACTGGTGAGTAAATAGCCCTGATTGTCCATAGTATGGCTTTAAGTGGAAAGAATTTCAGACACATTATCACATTCACAAGTCTGTCTGCTCTGGACACCATCTCATGACTGTTTTCTGGCTAAAACGATGTTTGTGCGGTTGTTTTTAGGTCAGTTCACAGGGTGAGAAGCAGGGTGAGAAAGACTCAGAATGCTCTTGCCTACAGGCCAATTTTCCCCTCCCTCTCGTTGTTTATATGAAGTTCTGTAACCAAGCAGGTTTTTCCCCTCCTCTTACTATTGCAGCTGCTGATCCATACCGTCCACATGGGTCTCTGTGTAAACATGGTTCCAGCTCCAAGTGGAAAACAATGAGAAAATGACAGGATAGTGGGCAGCATTTTGAAGACATTCAAGGATGGATTTCCAAACGAAACACAGAGAATGACATCATGGTAAAGTCAGCTAGAGGGGAATATGGAGGGGTAGGGGTGGGGGGGGGGGGGGGGCGGGGGTGCGGTAATGCAACACCATACATAAACAACGGACAGCTGTATTTATAGGAGATTGTCTTGTGGTTCTATCTGCCTTCATAAATCCTATTATCTGATTTGCAGCCATTCTCCTGCCCAGCACCCAACAGGAGGCGCAGGTTTGTCTTAACAAAACACTCAAAGCAGGCTGAGAGGAAAACTGGTCACATCTCTGCTTGATTAGGCATTACCTCATCATAGCCATATGATGCAACGTCATCATCAGAAAGCCCTTTAATCCAAATCACAGACAGCTGTCTGGTATTATTCAGGCCTAACCCAAAATTATGATAGCACCTCCACTTTGCAAAAGCTAACGAATGCACGTTTAAAGTGTAACTCGAAGATAAACAACAGATGTCTTGTACAGAAGGAGACATAGTGAGGTGCACCTGCTCCAGTGTGACACCACTTATCTGAGATGCAGATGAACAACAGATGCAATTTGACAATGAGGGAGCAAACAGAGAAAAACAGAAAAACTAGGTTACCTCTGTGCCAAACTTCTAAACACGGAGAAACTACAGCGGAAGTGTGCTTTACTCACATATCTCCTCAGTTTTTTCTCCGGGGGTGATTTCCTCAGCCAGCCCTGGAAGATGATTTCCCCTCCGCTCATGTTTGCCCCTGAGTGCGCTGCTTCTTCTGCTTCTTCTTCTTCTACTATTAATACTACTACTACTACTACTACTACTACTACTACTTCTCGCTCTCAAAGCGCTGTCTGCCACTAATACATGACGGCTCGCCTGTTCAAAGCGCTGCTGTCGGTGCTCGGCTCTCTCTGCTGAAGTCCGCTCCCCCCATTTGAAATCAGAGCAGGGAACACGGTCGGAGACGGGAAGCGGCGCAAATATCTGCCGGACGCGCAAAAACCACCGGCGAGCGGAGTCTGAAAGTAGGCACGGCTCGGTGACGGTGAGCCGCAGGGGGGAAACCAGTGAACTCATGCAGGGCAAGAAAGTATCTGTGTGCGTCTGCAGTTTGTTTTCCCAACTCATTAACCACGCCCACCGCGCAGAGCGAGGGATGGGCTGCTGGGATGAACGGGATGGACAACAGCTTGCAGTAATGACAATAATAAATGTATATATAGGCTATATAATCTCTAAAAGAGAAACCATGACATCATAATAAGGAAATTAAACAACAACAAAAACACTAAAAACCTATTAAATAAAAAAGATACTTTTCATAAGATAAAACAAGCTTGCTAAATACCTTCAACATATCGCACAATTTATAGTGTCTTAACGTGCAAAAATAAAATAAAAACACTAAACTGTACATGTTAGTAGTCTCCCTATTAAATATGTCGCATGTTGTCATTGGAACAAATATGAAAAAGCTCCCCCTGGTGGAAGGTTGACAGCAGCTTGTAAATACTGTGCCCCACAGGTATGAGGAACTCATACCGCTTTAACTTTACTTTTTGTCACTTCACAACCAGCAGCGTCAACGTATACTATTAGAAGTCTGTGTAAGAGACTTATCGCAGGGTTTGGTTGTCAAAAAGTTTAACAAATAGGACAATAGAAAAGTTATTCAGCCCCCTTTACTCTGATACCCTGAAGTAAAATCCAGTGTAGCCAATTTGGAGAAGGCCTCAAAGTGTTAGTGAACAAACTGCATCATAAAGACCAAGGAACACCCCAGAAAGGTCAAGGAAAGAGTAGTCCAAACATTTAAAACAGGGTTATGTTTTAAAAGAATTAAAAACAGGAATTTCACACATTTAGAAAACAATGTATATTTTCCCTTCCATCTTCACAACTATGCATTCCTTTATTTGGCCTGTAACATAATAGTTTAAAAGAAATACTTGAAGTAGGCTACATAGCATCTAAAAAGTATTGGAGCTAAATCTAAAGTGAGAGGTGATTCTAAAATATGTTGAAGAGTGTAAGGAATGTGCTTCTTTCTTTTTTTTTTTTAAAGACCTTGTGAATCGTTGGAGAAAACAGTAGCCAGTGAGCAACCAAGCCAAAAATATTCAATAAAAATGACATTATATATATATATATATATATATATATATATATATATATATATATATAAATAAACATGCTTGGCTGATATTTTTCATTTTTGTTAAATGACAAAACATTAATATGAACAAGTCCAACATATTAGACAGTGTTTTTATAGAAGGCAAGAATGTGAAAATCTTGGGAAAGGAATCACATCTTTTATGTTGTCAACTCCAAGAATGCACTGCAAATATCGCTCAAATCCCAGTCCAAAGCCACCATGGGGGACAGAGCCAAAACGTCTTAAATCCAGATACCTACAAAGAAAACAAAAGTCATAAAAATGTCACTATAATCTCTGTCTTCTTTTTAAAATATTGGTATTGCAAATGTACAGCTTATTTTATAATGTTATTACCAGTTGTAGGTATCCTCTAATCCAACCCTAAAAAAAGAAGGTAATTATTACATAAATATACAGTTTAAAAAACATTAATATTAGTACTGAAATATATGTCGAGCTATATAATCACGGGTACTCAAAACAGTCAATTAATAACGACTTTCTTTTTATTTTGCAATACACAGTCTATTTCCTAGACATTCATTATTCGTTATATTCATTATATAGTTTAGGTGCTTCTATAAATAAATACTAACTTGACAGGAACATGCATTTAGGTGGAACAGATTTGTGACACTTGCTAGCAAGCATGCTCTGCTCCGTTGTTTGGAGGCTTAAAGAACTTTAGATCCAATAAAAAATGCCATGATTTAATTTTTCATCTCATATCTTTATTAAATTAAAACGATCAAGAAGCCCCCAAAAATATTTTCAGTTTGGTTCTTATATGTGTTTGAAATACAGTCAAAATCTGCTAAAAATAAACATCTGCATGTTAAAGCTTTTCAAGAACTTTAGATCATTTAAGTGACCTGTTATTCTAATCAACCAAATAGTTTTGTAGATTAATGCATACCAAGCAAGGCAAGGGAAGGCAATTTTATTTGTATAGCTCACTTTCAACAACAAGGTAACCAGCCTGCTTTTCCTTCTTTATGCATTCTTACTGTTTCAGCCGAGCCATCAGCAGATTCAGCCTCTCCTCTCTTAGCGAGCCCCCACAGAGCTCTCCAACTCCTGGCACAAGAAGGTCCACAGCAGCTGCCTGCGCACAAACGGCAAAAATCAGCTAAGATATGCAAATCGCCGCTATGGCCCGACTGGGATTACAAGGAGAGCAAATGAGAAGTGAAATTGTGGCATCTCTCTGCATTCCTATGCAATATTACCACTTCTTACCGTATGCTTAGGATGGTCCCGATTGTCTCTTGCGTAAAAAGGCTTCAGGTCATATGGATAATCGGTGACAAAGACTGGAACGTTTCCGCAATGTTTTACCAGATACTTCTCATGCTCTGTCATAAGGTCACAGCCCCACTGAAGAAAAGAAGAGCAAAGGTTAGAGAGGACATCTGTGGCAGGAGATATAAACAGTAAACTTACTGCAAATGCAGAAAAAACAAAACAATTCCACTTACTTCTGTTGGGAAGGTAAATTTCTCAGAGCTGCTGTGTAGGATGTCTATAGCCTCAGTATAAGTAATCCTTTAAGAAGATAGTATCACAGTCAACCTTGAGGATTTGACTCTATTTTCCTGGGATTCAGTTTTAACATAAACAAAAACACTCACACAGGGAAGCTCTTGTTCAGCATGGCCTCTACAGTGTCCTTGGATTATATGAATGCAGCAGAAACAGAATTATATCAGAAACCATTATGAATTCAGGTGCAGCCAAAACAGTGTGGAGCAGAGATCCAGGTTAGGAACGTCCTTCAGGACTCACCCTGTGTCCAGGAGTCACACGCCGGTGAAACAAATCCACGTCTTCCACACAGTGAGCCAACACATGCTCGGTGGCAGCCCTGAACATGTCTTCTATGACCTAAACAGCAGGACAGGTTTAATAATTAACGTTTTCATGTGCAGCTGTTAACTAGGCTTACTTTAGTAGTCACGCTGGGTATTTTTGGAGAGAAAAAAATCCATCTCAGTCAATTTTGTTTAGGAGACGGTGGTTGTTTCATATGGTTTTAAAAGCACGAAACAATGTTTTGAACACAGAAACCAAATGGTTTTAGGGGGAAAAATACATTTGGATGGGTTTTGAATTTAATGCAACTTTAACCTAAACATTATACATACAATCTCAAATATATACATAAATATTTACCTACATTTCATCAAGTGTCCTTAAGCAAGTTACTAAGAATCCAGAGAGGTTTCTGGCATATTCTAGCAGGATCCTTAAACACTCTTATATCAGTAATGGTATTCTTCATTCGGACTGGCTTCCTTAATGGACCTGGCTTTTAAGCATAGCCCATACATTTTTCAAAGGACTGAAATCAGAGCTATGAACATTGACAAAGCCTTGGAAAAGCAGTTTTTATGCATTTCTGAAATCATTGTCCTGTTGGAACATCTAAATGCGTCCAGGTTTCAATCATCTGTCCTCCTCAATTGAAAGAAATTGGTAATAATATCCAGGGTCAACCCAGGAAGCACCATGGGCAAGCACAATGCCCTGAACAGAAAATGGCCCCATCATGCAAGAGACACATTGCACTGCTTGACCACAATCACATGAAGAATTTCTGGTGGAGTCAAGCTGTGCATGGTTACTCTAAAGAGGCTGTACCAACTGTTAAGCATGGTGGTGGCAGCATCCTGCTGAGAGGAGAACTATCTCTAAATCTTCAGATTCACATCTAAACAAAGCTAGAGTGCCATAAAAATATTTCTCCCCTTTATATGTTTCATTAGTATTTGCTTTTCTGTCATTCCTAAATGCTCAGGTCATCAAACAAATGTCAACATCAAACAAAGATCCATCCATCCATCCATCGTCTATAACCGCTTATCCTTGCAGGGTTGCGGGGGGAGCTGGTGCCTATCTGCAGCGCAGCGGTCATCGGACGAGAGGCAGGGTACACCCTGGACAGGAGGCCAGTCCATCGCAGGGCAATAAAGAGACACACAGGACAAACAAACATGCACTCACACACTCAGACCAATTAACCTAACAGTCATGTTTTTTGGACTGTGTGAGGAACCTGGCGTACCCAGAGGGAACCCACACATGCACAGGAAGAACATGCAAAGTCAAATGAATTCACTCATTTATTAAGAGAAACAAAACCCATCCAAGTTTGTGATCTCAAGGTCAGGTGTACTTCATTTTTACACCAGAACAATGATCTGAACCACCCCAGTTATAATTAATATGATTGTTAAATGTCAAAGACCGATTTTCGTTTGTTTCTGAATACCTAAGATCGGGAGATGATGTATTACTTTTTGAGATTTTGTTTTGTCTATCTCATATTGTCAGACAGGTTCTTTTGAAGTAATTGCTTGATTCTACAGATCTGGGAGTAATCAGGCCTTGTGTAAAGGTGAAATTAAACTAAGATTTCCAAAAGAGATGGTTTATTAAACTTAATCCATTATCTAATGGGGGGCAGGCAGTGACATTTTCACATTGAGTCAGCTTGGTTTAGATATATATTTATTCCTTAATAAATTAAATGTTTTGAAACATACTATTTGTGTTTACACAGGTTATCTTTGTCTGATAGTTTGATGATCTGAACCATTTCGATGCAAAACATGTAAGAAACAGAAAAAATCTGTAAGTTGGTTAGAACTTGGATACAATTTAGTGATCGTATATTACATCTAATCTATGTAAATCTAAAACACAAAAATCTGTTCATAAAGCGGAATAGTGCCCAACTCTAGGCCTCTATGTCCTGCAGGCTTTAGATATGTCCATGCTCCAATACAGCTAAATTATTGTCTGAATTACCTACTCAGTATGTCATCAATTTCTACACAAACCTGGTAATGAGCCATACACTTTATCCAGGTGTGTTGAAGCAGGGAAACATCTAAAACATGTAGGATCTCGCCTCTTAAGGACTGGCCACCACATAATATTTATAGCTACTACACATTTTTTCTGGTGTAGATTTGTTTTACTTTGAAAAGTACAGCTTCTAGTCACAGACCCAAGTGATTCACCTCCACATTGCAATGTTTTGTGGCTGCAAATTATTGTCTACTCTTACATGCTCCAATACATCTGTAATCAGAGCTGTTTTCTGCAGTTTTAAGCGTTGTTTTCTACATACCGGTCTGATAAGATCTTTATTTATCACAGCGTGCTTCCTGTATGTATGAAACTGTCTGTCTGTGACATTAAATTGCTTTAGCAGGAACTTTCAATGAGAGGTTTCACAGCTGATGAGTTCAGAGCAGCATGAACTGATGATTGTCTTAGCTTTGCATAAGGGCTTTAGAATATGGAGTTTTATAAGGCTTTCTGTGCAATCATACAAACTGAGAACTACAGAGCCTAAAAAGAAGACATTTTCTTTTAACATCCACCATGTAAACAAAGTGAAACCTGCAGGAAAAGTGTGAGCTCTACTGTAGAGATGCTGTTTTTCATGTCAGCAGGTAACATTTTTCCTTTTCTAATCAGCGATCTGTGGTGTTTCAACGTAACCATATGGTACCAGCTCAACTCATTTGACACCTGTTTAGGTAAAGAACCAAAAGATGATATCTTGTCTGTAAAATTATCTACAATAAAAAATATATATATATTTAAGGTTGGGGGATATGCCCTTCAAATTTTATCATGGCATCAAAATAAAATATTTAGTACAGCACAGACTAAACACTGAAAGAGATAAATGATTACCTGAAAAATATGTAAATCGGAAAAGAAAGAAAAAAAAGAGGAAAAATGCTGCTTGTAGCAGTAGGAACATGCTAAGGTAATAAATATGGGGTTTTTACCCTTATAATCCCAACAATTTAAATATATACAAGTCATTTTTTTCCTTGGTATAGGATAAAATATAGTCACGCCAAAAAGAAAGAACACATTCATAATTCAATGGGTTTAAATATTTTGTATGCATCTAGGTTTTGAGTTTTACTTTCATTATCAAAAACCTTTCCATATCCATATTCCCTGTCCTTCAGAGTGGACCTACTGATCATTGCCCTCATTTGTTTACCTTAAGACTGCAAGAACAGCTGCCTCCATCATCTCCTGGTCTACCTATAGTGCCTCTTAGTAATTCCGCAATGTTTTAATCCAAGTGACGAAACAAGCTTGTTTTGTTTCTACCTTTAGAGGTTACCATTTTCCTGCATTTTTGTAGGATACTGTGTTTTGTTGACACACCAGTCACTAAAGTAGCTTCTGGAGGATAAATCTCTGCTCTCAGCCTCAACGTGTCCCCCTCAATTTAGTCCAATAGGTGTAATTTATACCAACATATTGGAGCTTTAACAAATGAGACTATAACATATCCTCCTGGATAAATAATGTATTTGTTTTAATTAGAATAACACAGAGTACCTTGGTGAGATCCTCTAAGGACTCGGTGAAGGAGATCTCGGCCTCAACCATAAAAAACTCAGCCAGGTGGCGTCTGCTTTGGGAGTTCTCTGCTCTAAAAGTTGGCCCAAATGTGTAGACTCTGGAAAAAGCCCTGCAGACATTTTAGCAATGGGATAAAATCTTTATCATACTTTGATATGCATCTATCTATCAACCCATATCAATAGATATAGATATACAGAGAGAGATAGATAGGGTTAGCTCACCCCGACATCACTTCCAAATGAAGCTGTCCTGATACAGTCAGAAAGGCCGGTACAGAGAAAAAGTCCTTATCATCCACATAATCTGGACCTGAAGGCTGCGGAAAAAAGAGAGATTTTTTTTTAATCATTTACACCAAACCATTGTTAGCAATCCTTTGTTTCATATTAGAGTGTAGCATGAGATATAATACAAACCATAGTATTCAGACGCTCACCTCTACTTTAAAGAGCTCCCCTGCCCCTTCACAATCATTTGAGGTGATGATAGGAGTATGAATCTGTACAAAGCCATTATCCTAATGGCAAAAAAGGAACTTATCAACATATGATTTGCAATAAGTAAATAACAACTCCAGCACTAGGTCCTTACTTTGAAGTATGAATGAATTGCTGCTGTGGCCTCACTTCGTATCCTTAGCAGGGAACTGAAGGCATTCGTTCGACATCTGAGGTGAGGAAGATGGCGGATATATTCAAGGCTGTGTCTTTCCTTTATTTTAAATGGAAAATCCTGTGGGGGGGTGATACAGTCAATTAAAAGGTATGAAATACAAGGTTATTGAGAATGTAAAACATAGTTTGAAGCTGTGGTGTGTCTGTTTTTATTCTTACAACAGGGTTACATTGTCCAACTACATGGATTTGTTCTGCTTCCAGTTCAACAGGCTGCTTTTGATGAGGACTTTTCTTCAGAATACCAGTGACTTCAACGGCACTGCCAAATGTAAGCAACCTTTAATTTGAGAGGAAAAAATATTAGAGAGAGATAGTCTAATTTCCTGGTTAATATCACAGCAAAAAACACAGAAGCACAGGTTTTTTTTTAAAAGTAAAGCAGAACTGCATACGGATCATTCAGTTTTGCTTCAGCAACAATTTGCAGCGACTGCAAGGAGCTTCCGTCATTCACATGGAGAAAGATGTTGTTCTTCTGAGGTCTGAAAGACCTTACCCATCCCTGCAACCAAAATACAAACCACAAATCAAACTCCTCAGCCTTTGGAAGTAAATTACATTTAAAATGCAAGTGTGTGTGATACTTTTGCTCCGTGTATGTATAATATATATATATATATATATATATATATATATATATATATATATATAAGGTCACTTTACAAGAAAAGTCATCTCAGGGGACTTTATAAGAGGGAGAACAGTTTCCAATTGGATCCTCACTGATTTCATCCAATTCATTAATTCAACAATACAGTCAGATTTCAATCTAGTTACATACAAAATATAATCATATAATAGTCATAATTCAACAGAAGAGTGTTAATTTATGCTCGGATAAATCCCCTTTTAGCCCATCAATGAAATAAATAAAAAGCATCTATTACAAAAAGACAAAAATGATACAGCTAATACTGATACCTGGACTTTCACATCTGCTCCAAGCCGAGTTCCTGAAAGCGCTTCGGATACTCGCAGCTTTGTTTTGGTCTTCTTACAGTAACGTCGAAAAGCCACCAAGAAAACACGTCGATAATCTAATGTGGCTGTGGCTGCTGCTGCTGCTGACACGGGGGAAAGAGTCTTAACTGCAGCCTGAAACATCACTGCAAACGACGCACTTTCCCACGCAAGAACACCCCCCTATAACCGAAGAATATCACGAGAACAGGAACAAAGAGAAAACAGCATGTCCCGTGTTTTTGTTTCTTCAGATTCAGAGTTGACTTTCAACTCTCACGCTGTGAAAGCGGTATGTATTACTTCCTGTTTACGTCTGTCGCCATACGTTCTAGTGCATCACGTGAGTGGTAATGGCCAATCAGATTTCTCCGCAATACCAATTATGTGGAGAGCTATTTTCCCTTAGTTTTAATAATAATAATAATAATAATAATAATAATAATAATAATAATATTAATATTAATAGTAATATTAATATTAATAATAATAATAGTAATAATAATAATAATAATAATAATAATAATAATAATAATAATAGTGGTATTACAGCTTGACGTTTTGTTATATATTTATTAATTATCAGTAAATGCTATCTTGCAAAAAAGATCATCAAGAGCAAATTGTTCATACAGATTAATAAAAACTAAATATTATTTAAATTACTTGCATTCTTTTCTTCAGCCAATACATCAGCAGGTTAAAAAGAAAATCTAATATTAAGGGCATTTTTTTTCTTTTAATATTATCTCAATATATGGTTCTGATAAAAGATAAAATAAAACAAAGATCTTATTATAATTAGTTCTGTTAAAATTATTACACCCTGGGTTGAAAACAACTCAATTTGGTCTACTTTGCTAAAACCCCTCTGGTTCAAATGGAGAGATCCAGACTTGAGCTGATATACCACAGCATGTTGGGTTGTGTGTAATTTAGCATGCTGGGTGAGGTATACTTTAGTTCAAACTGTAGTCTATAGAGAATGATGACGCTACTTCAAGTGTTTTTTTTGTTTTTTTTTTGTGAACCATCAAACTAGATCATAATTTTTGACGCACTGTTTTTGGTTAAAACTACACAACTTTTGTCTCAAGAGCACTAGAGCATTTTGGTTTAAGAAATATACCAGCAGTTTTTCTTTGTGTATTGCTGTATATGTCCTGTCTTAATTGACTTTATGACCAGTTCTTGTCAAACATGGCTATCATTAGCTTGAACAAACTAATTAGCAGATTAAAGCCTATTGTCATCTGAAGTGAACAAACTTGCTTTCTAATTTCAAATAACGTAATTAACTCAACTCACTGATACAAATACACAACTACTTTATCCTCACCTGTCAACAACAGTAGTGAAAGATAAAAAGCTAGCAAAAAAAAATCTGAATCAGCTTTTTTTGCTGAAGTTTGTGTGTACAAGGAATTTGATTCAGGTTATCAGATGTAAAGTACAACTAGGCCAATTAAACTTTAAGGGAATTAAAACAAGTACAAAGGAACAATGTTTACGTGTATTTACAGTAATTTTTTATTGTTATCAGAAAGGGAAAAAAGGATTGTTGTGACATTACAAAAATACTTATTTTGTTTCATAGCAGAGTATCTGACTGTGGCTATGAGGTGTTCATTTGTGTTCATCAGAGAGACACAGCCTGAAGGAAGAAACTGTGTCTGCGGCGCCTGGTTTGTGCAAATAGCGCTGACCTGATGCTAAAAGTTCAAACAGTATGGGACCAGGATGTGTGAGGTCTGCAGAGATATTAACTGCCCTTTCACTGACCCTAGACCTATACAGGTCCTGGATGGAGGACAAGTCAGCCCCGATGACTCTCTGCAGACCTAATTGTTCATTGCAGTCGGGCACTGTCCTGTTTTGCGAATGAGCCGAACCAAACAGTGATAAATGTGCAGAAGAATAAAGTGTAAAATATGACCATCACTTGCTTTTGTAGGTTGTACTTCTTGAGTTGCTACAAGACAAGTTTCTTGCTGGGCCATTTTATGAACAGTTTTTTACGTGTGAGCACCATCTCAGGGTTCGAGATAGGGTGCTTCCTAGGAACCGAAAGGGATACACAGTAGACAGTGCATTGTTAAGGATGGTGTTAAAGTCAGCTGTCATCTCCACTGTCTTGACTGGGTTGAGTTCTAGAGGGACCAGCTGATTTACCTCGTGTTTGCATGCAGATTGAACATATTAATAATTATTAATAACTTCAGAAGAGAACAATTTTGTTCTCCTGAAGTAATATTAGACCTTAACCTGCGAAATTGCTAGAATAAGCAAGTAAGTAGGCTACTCGCTAATGACGCTAGTAGGCCTACTAGCGTCATTAATTTTCATTCACAATTTGACCTAAAGAATTGGTCACACTGTCAACAGAGAAACAATAGTGTACAGGCAGCATTTAGGATGAGTTTTGTTATCAAATTTCAATTGTTTGTCAATAGTCTCAATAAAGAAATTTAAGGTTATTGTTTTAATTTTTGATTTATTCATTGGATAATTCGTACTGCAGAATTAAAACACACAGAAATAAAATCATTCATTGTAACCTAAATATGAACTATTTTAGCTTTACATTTTTTCAGTCCACTCTTTGGCAGCCAATTGTGTTGTCAAGCCAGTTCTGGATCGACCTTGATTGTTCCATGTTTAACCCAGGACTGCGTTAGCAAGATCTCCCAAATTAAGATTTTAATGTAAAATGAAATGTGAAATACACTGCAGTTTCATCAGTGTACCGATACACACGTGGATTGATTTTGAAAGTAAGTGAGAAGTCATTACATTCTCATGGAAATTCTCCTTCATCTTCAATGATGTATCTGCCGTCAGTAAGGGGTTCATTTGTGCATAAACCTTGTTAATTCACTCCACGACACCAGGATCTCTTCCCACCATTTGCCGCTGGAGTAAATCGGATCATGCCAGCAATATAATAAGATGCCTAGACAATTATTCATCCGGTCTCGCCTGTCAGCACTGGAGACCCCCTTGCCATTGGCTCTGCCAGCATACAGAGAGCCAGGTCCCTTCACCTCCGGCTGCTTATGAAATATCACCATTAAACCCAACAAGATCCATTTAAAACGTCTGCAAAGTCATTGATATTAATTATCTTCAGCACGGATAGAGCCATTAAGCGCGCCTTCTCATCCTAACATAAATGGGGACATTTACTGATTAATAGAGAGGGTACTGACCTCTAAAGGTGCTTAAAACGACTAATATCCGCAAACTCAAATAAAGTGGAAATTATAAATTCATTAATTTATTTAACTGCATGGATAAGAAAAACTGCTGTCCCCAGTTTCATCATGCGCAATCTTTCACATTCCCACAAGGAGGCGCTGAAGTTCCATGAGAATTCTAAACTCCTCTTCAAATCCCCACCAACTGCAGATTTATTCATGAAGTTGCCTCCAATATATTATCCATTTGCTGCTCCAAGGTCTTCTGAAATGAAAACAAGCTGGCATTGTTATGTTCTCTCTGCAGTTTCATTAAGAATAATGCAAAGGACCTGCTGGCTTTGGTTGGCAGCGGACTGTCCAGCGCAACAGTCACCTCAGATATCACCCAGAGCTGTTATCAACCACAAGGAACAGCAAGACAGGGGCACCCTTTGTGCTTCACTGACTTGATTTGTAATTTTCACTTCTTTTGCAGGCTTGGCATATGGCAACCTGCATGTGGGGGAAAATACCTGATGGCATGTCACACCATTTTTACAGACTCATATCCTCCCACAGAAAGCACATTGTGAAACAATGTGAAAAGCTGTGCTGTCTACAGGATTGTTGCACGTCAGAGGAATAAAACCCCTAAAGTACTACCCTCTTCCCAGTTTATAACAGATCAGGAAGAGGGCTTTAATAGTAGTAGCTTGTATTTAGAGCCTTCTCTGGAAGAGGAGTTGTTTGGCAGTGGCCTGACAACCTTATTTGGTCTTAACAACTTACTAAAATCAATATAAGATGAGTCAGCAAAACAAAGGATTTTGCTGTACAAGCTTGGATCCCAAGAAGACCACTGAACTCAGAGAGTAAGTGCACCTCTTGCTCTCTGCAGGCCTGCTTGTCCAACGACTGCAGAGCTCAATTGACAGCACCGCCCGCCACCAGGCTTCATCAGCTCCTCCAAATATTCTGCATTCACAAATGGAAGGGCGCATTGATTTTATGTAGCACGGCTCGTTAAGTGCTGATTAGACCATTATAGTGATGTGATATCAGGGAATGGGTTTGGGTGACAGGCGGCCAAACACAAATCAAAAGGAACTAATAACCCTTTCTAAAAGAGATTTGGGCTGCTACAGTGCTTCACCCACGACTCCTCAGTTACTACCACAATGCTGTGTTTGTGTAGGTTTGCATCTAATGAACCAGTCTCAGAAATCTCAGGCTGACACAAAACATATATTAGCAATGGTGTGAAACACTCTCCGCCCTTAGAAATAATACTGTCAATCCTCATTGAGTAGTATTATAACTGTACATATGAAATCAAAGTGAACTTGTGTATTTAAGCGTTTAACTATTTATCTTTCACTTTTATAGATGACATTGAAAATATTTATGTGACCCAAGATTTTGCCTTTTAACTTTGCAAACATTTAGGTGATGGCACACTATGAACACAAAAGGACAACGGTTTTTCAATGGACCAACACAAAGTTGTGCACAATTGTTGTATGGAAGGAAAAGGATGCACAATTTTTCATTTAAATATATTTGAATTCCAATCATTTTTTTAAAGATTTTGATTTGATTGAACCACCAAGAATCAAGTTTGTGTTTTTCATGATCGTTAAACTATGTGAAAAGCATTTGACACGAATTACCTATCAGTCTGTACAAATACATCATGTGAATTCTGATTTACTAAAGGTTACCAGTGGAGTACCACAAGGTTCTGTGCTGGGTCCTAAACTTTTTTTTTTTTTTTTTACTGTACATTAAATACATATGCAACTTATCTAAGCTATTAACATTTACTTCATTGGTGATGATGATGCCATAATGTATTACTCTTGTAATAGTTTAGAGCAACTTCTGAAAATGATAGAAGGAGAACTAAAAGTGTTAAAGAACTGGTGTGACAAAAAAACATTTTTACTAAATTATGGCAAAACAAAATTTGTAACATTTTGTAGCAGGCGAATAAAACAGTATGCCAAATAATATGGAAATAGAGTGTTTGACATTAGATTTTTTGGGGTGATTCTTCACTACAAATTACACTAGAAGGCTCATATTGACAATGTTAAAGCTAAAATGTAAAAAAAAAAAATAAATAAATTATGTTACACATGTTATACTGTTGCTTAATACTTCCATACATGACGTATTGTGTGGAGATTTGGGGAAACGCTTACAAAACCAATACAAAACCTGTTTACATACTTTAGAAGAAAGCTATACAAATTATAAATGTATCACATTATTGCCATTCAACAACACGAACTATTTCTTACATTGCATACTTTAAAATTGTCAGATTTAGTAGAACTCAGAACTGCATTGACAATGTACAAACTTCACAGCAAACTCCTTCCAAATTGTATACAAAAGTGATTTGAAATTAAAGAAACAAAGTATGACATAAAAGAGAAAGGTTTCTTTAAAGACAAATATTAGAAACAATTGTACTTCAGTTAGAGGGATTAATGTGTGGAATAATTGCTGAAAGGAGTATTTTTCACTCTTTAAGTTTTATAAAATGTATAAAAATAAGTTACTAAACAAATACAGCAAGTTTTGACTATGGTTGTTCAATTTATTTAAATAGTTTATCTATGGACTCAGCTAGAATTAAAAATTAGAAATTCTGTTTTGTCGTTTTTGTTTTTACTTTTTTTGTTAAAAAAACGTCTTCTGGGTTTGTGTGTGTTTTTGACTTGTGAACGGAGATGTTAAAAATGACTAAAAAGAAAAGAAATACTAATGTAGTGTTACAAATCTCAGCTTTACCGCTCAGGATCATTGTTCTGAAAGGATTTTGCTAAGCCTGTCTTTAAAAATAAAAAACCCTTTCACTGTTGAAAGTACTGCAAATTCTTGGTGAAGTTTGAGAAATTTCAGGTAAGTTAAGTGGTATCATGCTATAAAAGCTCCACATAATTTTTTCACAGAAGGCCCCTGGTGATGAAGAGCATTGTAGCAGCATCTTTGATTACACCACTGTTCTTGTCTTGTGTGTCACTTGACTGCTCTGCTTACTGTAAAGCCTCCTATCAGATATTAGTGCACAGAGTCTACCTTCAAATCATTGCTCAACATTCATGTACACCATACCTTCTGATTATTCTTGGAAGCAACAGTGAGGGGTGTGTGTTTTGACTCCTCAACGCTGACACATTTGGGGTATTTCTTTTATACTTCAACAAAATTCCCTTGATGCCGATATGAGACAGCAGGGCAGACAGATGAGTTCTGCCATTAGGAGTATTTTCAACCTCCCTAATATTGTGCTATCAGTTCAGCGCTGAAACCTTTTCTTTCAGTGGAAGCAGTCAAAGACAAGACTCTCCTGAGATGGCTGAGAATAGAAAGGGAAAAATAAAAAAGCTGAGGTAACATTAGGGTATTGTATCTCATTACTCTGTGTTATCTTCTTGTGTACCGTAGAAACAAGGGCCACAGGAAAATTAAACTATTTATTCTCCGTATTATCTGAGTTTTTAACAGCAGCATTGCTCCTCAGAATGCAGTTTTGGGCTTATTTTCATAATCTTCATTTATAGAACAATTAACAGAATTCTAATTCCTAATTATGGGGGGTTTACTTTCCTACTAATTAAAAACTTTTTTCTTTTCTTAAGGTGAAAAGTAGAAAAATGCCTAATGAATTATTCTTATTCCTGGAGCAGTACTTGTAGATTTGAAATGGTAATGTGAGCATAGTTAAATATTAAAGGTTATGCTCATTTTGATTTATCAGCTCGGGTTGAGCTGGCACAATTTGATTAAAAAAGAAACATGTTGGTACTTGATCATTGATTAAATATAAATATACAATATTTGCAGTCGTGTTTGTGAGTTGACTGAGGCAGGGCTGTAAGAGACGGAAGCCCCTACTTCAAAATGGACACCTTCAGGCATAACTGAAATCTGCAGCTGTACACATGATCGAGTGGATAAAGACAATTAGCTTGTAGGCCACAATGACAAGAATGTTTTAAGGAGTCAAAGAGGATTTTGAATCTGAAAACACAGTTCTAAGGGTGGCATCTTCTCTACCAGCTGTAATGATGCTTTGGACGAGGTGGACAGAGTAATTAAGAACAGTACTACCTCCAAAATCTGCACCTTCACCTCAAATCAACAGCTAGCACAAAGTTCCCAAACATGTCAGAACTGGTTTTGGCTCCGATCTCAACCCTGATAATATTTGGGGAACTATAGGCTTAAACCATGGGTCTTTTGAAAGAAACCAACCAGCTAAAATTCACTTAATTAACTCTCCTATGAAAAAGAGGTTAGGTGTTCATACAAGAAACACATTGATGACTACAAAAGTTTGTGATTTTTCTGCAAACAGCTAAGGGACATTTATCTAAATATCAATACCGGTGCATGTACATATATGAGCCTATATATAGTTTGACCCTCTGTGGATTAGAGGAAATTCATCAAAAGTTCAATCCTCTGAGAGTCATTGAAGTAGAATTTTTTCAACCAGAAAAGGAAAACCTTTTAAAACTTATTTACCCATCCGAGGAACCCTTTGAATTCCTTTTTCCTGCAATGCTGCCCATTTGTCCCTGTTGTGCAACAATTTCATAATCTGTGGCACACAATTGTTTGACATTTACAGCTAAACCGGAGGCCTTTTGGCCAGATTCTGTACTCCACACTGAGTGGCTTTTTGTTCAACGATCACTTTGTTTTCTAGGGCAAACACAATGTCCCATTTCAAGAGTACCACCAGTAAAATGATCAACAACTCACCGGCAGACAACTACAAATGAGCACGGAGAGCTTTTTCCCGCTGCTCAAGTGGGAGCATTCCTCCACAGCCCGATCACAGAGGATGTCCGTCCTCCGTATATACATTTCATTTACCCCCCCGTTTCAGCTGGAGCTCAGAGAATCTGACAATAAGTGAGCGATAACTGGCTCCATTGCTCTGAGCGAAACGGTATTGCTTTTTATAACAGGAATTGGTTATTAGAGTCGACACACAATGGAATGCACAGAGGTCTAGTTTGACATCAGCTCCTCTCCAGAAAGTATGTCCTATACCGGATGGACGTTTAATCACAAAGGTCAGGGAGCTCGAGTACATTATGTGAAACACCTAGGGCAGCTTAATGTCTTTGCCAGTGGCTGTTTGAAGTCAGATGAAGTGCGTTAGAACATGTCTGTGTCCTGCAGTCCTCCTCTAGAGATCTGACAACATGTATTTCAGCAGATCAAAATAGCAACCAATCTCCTCCTCTCCAAAATGCTCCCCTAGCATACGTCCAATCATAAATCGATGACTAATTACTTCAGTTTCTCCAGACACAACAGCTACCCTCTAATTAGCAAAACAATGAGTGGTAATGTCTTGGGCTTCCATGTGGGCTTTTTGAGTCGCGCTCACTGCATCATTCTGTAAATGCGGCTATTCACGCAAACCATTTTCTATTTTTCAGTGCAAATACAAAAACAACAGAGTGTGCCCATATGTTGTTTATAATTATAACAGTTAGGTCTTGTGTGAACTATCCATCAAAGTTAAGGGAGCTGGCAAATCACATTAACCGCAGGCTATTACAGAAGGGGCGTGATTTTCTTTTTAAAGAATGACCCATGATCAAATGAAAAAAACAACATAAAGAGAAATAATAAAAAATAGAAATAATAAAACTTTATTTCCCAGAACATATTGCTTTCTTCCTGCTGCTCTGGATTTTACATCTTATTTATTCATGCAGCCAATTCCCATTCAAGTGCCGTTGCTGAAGAACAACAAACATGCTGAAATATCATCATTATTTATCTGATAAAACAAAACACATACAGTATAACCTCGAGCCTGGCACAGTAGCTGCATCACTCTGTGTTTTGTTATGATAAAAAAGCACTGGTGTTGTGTATCCAGCAAAGCTCTGGTTGCAACAAATTAGACTTTCTGAAATGCAGCTTCACATTTACATGTTCATCTACTTCCAGAATTTTTTTTTGACCTGCTCTTTTGGATTTCCTTTTAAAGGGAATTTCACCATTTCTTCTGACAGCATCACCATATCTGTATAAAAGCTGTTTAAAATACTGGGATGTCATCAAAATTGAGCTCTATGATTTTCTTCCTGGTGGTTCAAGTTTAGTCAAAAACCGGTGGTATTTTACAGCAACATCTCAGAAATGTTCGTATGCTGTGCTGGTAGAGATGTACATACAGTATCAATGGGTTTGAGATCATTGTTCAGCAGACACGTGCAGAAGGGGGTGGGAGTGGGTGGTTGGAGGGTTTGGGCTCCTGACCTTTCCTCCATTATGCCCCAAGTGCCCTTTTTTGTAGGTTTATATTTATTTATTTACCTATTCAGTTTGTGTGTATGGAGGCCTGCCTGTGTCCCTCAACAGTAACATCTAACTATTAATAACAAATTTAGATAAATAACATGATCTGGCCATCAGTCACATGTTGATCGTCAGTCAATGCTCATCCTTGACGTGGCTTTACCTCCTTTGTCCTGAGCTGCTTTGCGAGTGAGGCTGCGGTAAGACTTGAAGCTAGGGTGGGCTATACACTACTATACTACACTGGTAGAGGGGGAAACTCAGAACTAGGCTCTCCAGCTATCAAATTATAGCCAAGAATATTCCTTCCAAAATAGACATGTTTGTGAAGGAAAATATAATCCTGATTTTACAGTTGCATGAAACTGTTTTTATTTATATTTTTCTTCCCCAACAATTCGAACAGCAGCATGTATGGAGAGCCAGACGTGCCACAGTTTGATAAAGCAAAATCTCCAAATATTGATATTTATACAAGTGAAAGTTTTAATTAAACTTGAAATGGATTTGTTAAATAAACAAATATATTCATATCCTAATAAATAAATAAATAAATAAATAAAGTTTTTATATTTTAATTATTTGAAATTAGGATATTTTACCTCATAGAAGTGTGCTGAAAATATGAATTCATTTTATCTCTCCACCTAATAAATCTAAATCTTTGAAGTGCAGACACTACTATAGAAAAGTAGAGTTAGCCCTTCTGAACTGTTATGATCTTTAAGCTGTCTGTTGCTGTGGAGGTTGATCAGTCAGATATTATTGGGGTTTATTTAGTGAAACACAGCAGCAACTTTTTTCAATTTCATAATGCACTTTATAACACTTACTTAATTAGCTACCAGCTCTTCTATGATCTTTTCAATGTCTATGATCTTTTCAATGTCAACAGTCTGAGATCAACACAGCCCAGCAGCAGCGTCTCAACAGCAACATTGTACCCCATCAGATAAAAAAAGGCTACTTTTCCTTTGCATGGTCCCCATCTGATGACGTTCATATATTATGTTGCAATTCCATGTTAGATTCTTGATGAATATTGGTTTTTGTTATTCATGATGGTATACTATAAGTTATGTTGCTTTTGTTTTGTGCCTCTTTTCAACATTGGGCACCCGCCCTTCTAAAGGTCTCTGCACAGCCCTGTTGTTCTGTTTAAACACTCAATTATGCCCAAGTTTCTACTTTGACCCTAACCTTCCTTTTCAGAGGAAGGAGTCTGGTTAGTATTGATCAAGTCTCATGGCTATCATTAAGAGGACACTGTTTGAAAACCATTGTCACTACAGCAAAGGAAGTTTCACATCTCCATGGACTTGGACTGTGCCAACCAAGAAACAAGCCGCTGCTCCAATTCAAAATCTTTCAAGCTCAAGCTGATGTTAGAAGCTGCCAAACGACTTCTAAAGAAAAGTTTAATGACTAGACAAAACAAAGCATTTTGACGGCAATGACAAGAACAATGCTTGGATGTCAAGATATGTGCGTTTATGTGGTTGTGAGAGTGAGATATTCCCCCACAGAGGATCCCAGTTGGAGATGATGGGCGGACCTGTCAGACATGCTGGTAATCAGCTGAATACCTGTGAAGTATATAAGGAGCTGTCAGACTACCAGTCCTCGTCTGATGGTCAGCCTTTTTGGTGGAAACCCTGTTGGTTTCTGCACCAACTCCAGGACCTCATCACCCCGGTCCCTGACTACCTGCTCTTCTCTAAATCCACAATCGCTCCACTGTCGTTTCTGCTGCTCCTTCCACCCCACCTGCCTGCCCGCTCTCCAGTGCTTACAATACCACCCGGATCTCCCACATCCAACTATCATACCCTCTAAAGGACCTCTGGAAGTTCTGTCTCTTCAGAACATCACCCACTACCAGACCCTAAACTCCCTCCACTCTCAACTATGCATTGAAACAGTAAGCCACCTCGGCTCTCCACCTCTTTCCAAATATACTTCTCAATATAAGTTCCACCAGCCTCTGTCTTCCTCAGACACTGCTGAACCCTGAGACCAAAACCCACAATCTCTACTTACCTCTACCTTGCGTCCTGAATATGATTCTGCACGTGGGTCAGGAAGTTACCTGGAAACAAGACATTGGATCTCTCAAGGGAGACTTTAAAACCTAAGAGCCCCATACCAGCTGTCAATCATGATGGTGGCAGCATCTTGCTATGAGGCTGTTTTGCTGCCAATGGTGCTGGTGTACTGCACATAGTGGATAGTATGGCCCTGGACTCAACCGAAATTGCTCACCAGGAAACCAACAATTTTAAGTGAGCTTTAGCTTTTATTAGAAGAAAAGGGGTTTCTTTCCTGGACGTCCAGGAGGGAAACCCAGACATGCCTTTGGTCAGGGACAATCTCCATTTTATTCTGGTGGATCCCAAGGAGTTCCGATACCAGAAGGTATATGTTGTTTTCTTCAGCTAGTTTTGAGTGTACCTGGTGGGATGTTTGCGGAAAACCTCCAAAGGGAGGTGTACAGGAGGCATCCTGATCAGATGCCTGAACCACCTCGAATGACTCCTCTCCAAGCAGAGGAGTAGTGTACCTACATCGAGCTCCCCTTGGATGATGGTCCTCCTCACCCTAGCTATAAACCAGAGTCCAGTAACCCCACAGAGGAAGCTCATTCCCTGCGCTTGTATCCAACATCTCATCCTTTTGGTCATGATCCATATCTCACTATCATTGATCAGGGTGGGAAGGTGGAGAGACAAATAAATTTAGAGCTTCACTTTTTGGATTTTCTATTTCTTTACCACAACAGAGTGCTAAAATGGTTCAAATCAGTCTTTCCATCTCCAGCTCCATCCCCATCCTGCCATCACTAGCGAACAAGACACCAAGATACTTAAACTCTTAAAATGAGGCAGAGAAAGACCTTTTTCCAATGGAGAACTTTTGAAACAGACTTAGGGACATTTACCCAAAATGTGGTGATTGATGAATTAGTTTTAGTCTATTATGGCTGGAGAGAATTCTTAATAAATTCAAACTTGTGCATTTGTTTATTTTTATTAAAACATACTAAAGTTGCACATTGTCTAATTGCTCCACCCTGGAAAAAGAATGGTTCGAATGCATCATTAAAAGCCCCAAATTGCTATAAAAATCAGTTGCAGAGATACGTATAAACTTCTGACCTACGTAGTCTGCAAATATTATAATGTAAATAAAAAAAGTGAAGATCTTAAGGTTCTTGCAAGCTAACTCTTGATTATCAAATGTGGATCAGTGCTGCACACAAAAAGATATTGTTGGTGGCAAGATGTTCCATGTGTCACATAATGCTAGCGTTCAAAATTATTTTTCATAGAAGCTGCAAATATAAAAACCTCAGGCTAAAAACATGTTTCTCAGCTGCAAAAGGCATTGTGTTTTCATGCTCTGCTTAAGGAAGGGGGTGTTTGAAGGGTTTACAAGATGCCGAATGCCCAGTGTAAAAATAAATTCCCTGAGGCAGATCTACATAACACTATTCATATTGAGCCCAAAGGCTCTGTAACCGAAATAATTCTGTCAGACTGACTTCAGGCTTTTCACTTTAAACTGAAAATCTAAAGCAGCAGACACAGAGAGGTCAAAGGGAACAAGCTCTGCTGTTTTTTTCTCTTTCATTATTTTATACCCCCTTTCAAAACAACTTTTGTTTTTTGCTTGCAAAAAATTATGACCTATAATTACACTGAAGTCTGTGTGACATTTAGTTTTTCTAATAACAATTGTATGTCAGCCGCATGTGACTAAGGCAATTTCAATAACATCTATTTTTGGCTTTATTCTCATCTTTTTCTACTTGATTATGTAATACAAAAATAGTAATTTTTTCCACAAAACAATCAGGCAACATTAATAGTTTGGTAGGACAAACTGACATTTATGTTATGTTATGTTCCTATGTAGAATTCAAAGTAAATAAAAACAGAAGCATAAGATATAAAATAGGGCTAGTACTAACAAATTCACTGTGTAAATAGACACTTGCCTCATTCTTAGATATATACAACCTAAGCATTGCCATAGAAAGCATGCATTGTGTTTAAAATGTATGCACAAATAAGGAAAAATATGCCTGAGGTGCTGAGCTCTCATCACACGATAAAATACAACACACTAAAATATGACACGCATGCACGTGCACAGAGGCAGTGTGGGAATAGCACTATATAGCAACAGCTGACAGCAAAAAGGAAAGGAACTTCAGCTCAGAAGGGCTGAAACAATAAAATGCAACTCAGCGTTAGTACCGCCAAAGCTCACTCTAACTCACTCCTGTTCTGTACCCTCTTCATCCTGCTCAGAGAGGTGAGGAACAGCCCGGATGGGCCATCGGTTCAACACAAAGTCACGTGGCCATGCACACTCACACTCTTCGGAATACCCAATTAGCTTAGGTACAGGCAGAAGCTGAAAACTCCACAAAGAAAAGGCCCACACAGGGATTCTTGCTCGAGACAACAGAACCAGCAGGAGAAATAAGAAATACTGCAAGTTTTTATTTGTTTAATCATAACATTTTTTACATTTTAAACAGTGATCTGATCAGTTAAAATCAGGCTATGACTTATGTACAAAATCAGGAAGATACAGTTACAACTCTCTTTCTTGTAGGATCTTTGTGTCGACTAACACAAAATTGAAACATCTTTTTAGACAGGCTTTTAACCTACAGTAAATGTATCGTGGCTTTTATTCCAGTTTGATGCTCTGATGTATGTGTTATAGCTACCCAATTTGTTATTTCTAATTTTTATTCCTTTATTCCGCCTTTTATCTCTCATGTGTATTGCCGATTTTCCCTTCTGTAACCTTCCAGGATTGTGGAACGTGCTATATAAATAAACTTTGACTGATTGATTGACTGACAAATGCTTCACCACCCACCCTCTGTGTGTGCAACAGCCTTGCCCTTTACTGGAAGTGTGAATTTGGGCACACATAAGACACAATAACTGATCAGACACACAAAAAAAGAAAACATGTAAATGGTTGTCTGGACTTTTTTATTTTTTATTTTATTTTGCTCGATTAAATGTATTTATACAAGGCCAGTTCAAAACAGGATGCACTTTACAAGACAAACAGTTCCATTTCACATCCATTTCTATGGAATTCAATTAAGTCCCAATTGGAATCAAACCAGTCGAGTTCATTCTAATACAATCCAATCATATAATCAGATTTAGATCCCTTAGCACATAGTCCAATTTAATAAACTTATATCCGTTTTCTATACCTGCTTATCCTTGTGCCTATAGTGCCTATCCCCCGTGATGTTTGGACGAGAAGCAGGTTACCCCCTGAACAGGTCACCATCCATCCATCCATCCATCCATCCATCCATCCTCTGCAGGGTTGCGGGGGGCTGGTGCCTATCTGGCACAAACAACACTTCATACACACACTAATACTTCAGAGAATTTTAGATAGAACAATTAGCCTAATAGTCATGTGTTTAATAGACAGAACGTTGCATGCACAAAGGGACATGCAAACTCCATCCAGAAAGACCCCAGGCAAGGATTTGAACCCAGGACCTTCTCAGTGCAAGGTAACAGGGCTACAGACCGTACAGACCTCTCTCCGCCAATCACAAAATTCAAATGCAGTAGCCACAGTTCAACCCTAAGAAGGCAGCACTAAGACGTTTTTAGACCAAAAAGTGTAGAATTAAAATAGTTTACACAAGAATGTAAAACAAAATCCCAGAAACTGAAAGATTGCATTGGTAAAAACCCATTTATACAGTTTAGAAACAAAAAATAGTTTTTTTGGGGTTTAGTTACTCTTTAATAAGAAGAGACCTCAGTAGAGAAAATAAGGCTCAGTCAGTATGTTTACATACACATCTAAATCAAGCTTTTGGCAATTATCAAGCTAATACCTTAACCAGAATTGTTGCCTTTATCCTAGTTTACATGTTATTTGGAAAATGGAACTATTGAATGAAGTTTGACTCTGTGACGCTAGGTTGTGACAGGCCCCTTTCACGTTGGCAGATGTTTGTTTACTATAGTAAACAAATTCTGGCAGCAGTGAAGCAGATGTTGTAAAAGCAGGATCTTCACAATGAGCAAAGAAATGGACGACAACAACAACGCTGCAGCACGGTATATTTCGTAAGTATTGTACTGTTTATTGTGTTACACTCATTGCTGCTGCTGTGGTGTCATTCCCGCTTCCGCGATCTCATCTCTACCTAAGGGAGTAGTGTCTAAGCTGATAATAGCTCGATTTAACGGGGATACCAGTTTACATGCAGAGAAATTCAGCTTTCTAACTGCATTATCTGGGTGTGTTGGCTCAATTAATAGTAGGCCAGTTCGGTTTGACTTCTGCTGGACTAAGGTGTGTACAAGCATTTCAAAAGTCCGAATTATGTCGGACTAAGGCAATAATTTGTTTTTCGAGTGTAAGGGGCTGAGAGGAGAGGAGAAGATTACATATACAGAAGCACTGGGATAGAAGTACTTTCTGTTCTCTAAGCATAGGCACTTCATACCTTTCCATCTTTCTGGCGTAGCTTAACTGGGAATCATGTTAAACAAGTCTGCTTGATAGTTAGATTCGTCATCCACGGAGGCATTTGGATAAGTAGCCTGGTCATTACTTAAATCCTCTATTACATACAGGACCTATTTAACTTTCTCACATTTTGTTATGATTTATTCACAAAGTTCAGTGTGTTTCATTCTGATTTACTATAACAGAACAACACAAAGTCCAACACAACTGTTATGTGGAAGAAAATAAACATTTTTTAAACAAAAATATGAAGGTGTGGCATACATTTGTAATTAGCCCCCTTAAGACAATACTCTGTTGAACTACAGTCTTTAAGGGTGTTTCTCTGCCACCTTTGCAGATCTAGACTGACAAAAACAGCTAAAGCTCAGTCAGAATGGAGATAGAGCAACTGTTAACATTATTTTTTTTAAGTTTTGCCATTGATTCTGAATAGGATGTAGGCCTGGACTTTGACCGGACTATTCAATAAATGAATATGGTCTTATCCAAATGATTCCATTGTAGCTTTGGGTGTTTGTTTAGGGTCACTTTCCTGCTGGGAGACGAACCGCAGCCTAAATTTATCTATCGCCTTGTGTTCACCACCATTTATCAGTTAGTTTGGGAAAAATGTGAATATTTCCTTACCTTAAATGTTTCTCTTTGCTGTGCTTATCATTACCTCATTTTCTTTTTTCTCAGACGGATTATGTTTTACAAATCCTATTTTTTTCTTTTAGTATGAAGAAATGGAGTAGAAGAACTTTTACTTTTTATCATACAGTCAAGTAGCAAACACAGCTGCACTGAACATTCAGAGATTAAGAGAAAACAATCATTAGGAGGAATCAATATTGCTTATTGTTCATGGTCATAAAGTTACAGGATAAGTCGTCTGAAAACATTAAGGATTCGGTAACCTTCCAGTATGTCTAAGTGCTCTCAGACATGTGGCTCTGAGTGCGTTCTGATGCCTTGCCACGGACAGATTTGACCTCAGGCATAATTAGCCTAATAAGAGCATTAGATATGCTGTCAATATGATTTGCATAATGTGCAAAGGCAGATTCCTTCCTGAATGCAAGCAGAGAAGGTATAACTTGCTATAAATGCTGCAGTGCCTTTTTTTGTGCCCCTTTGTTCCCACCTGTCTGGGTGGGTGGGTGTGTGTTCGGGGGAGGGGGTAACGGCAGCAGCAGCTGCGACTTCCACCTCGGCTGAGTCCACCCCGTCCACTAAATCCACTAAGGTCCTGTTGGAGGTCAGCATGATGGGCCATTTCTAAAATCAAAACATTATTCCTTGTCGTTGAAGGATTCATATCTTAGAGGTTTTTCACATATTAGTAACATAAAAAATGAATCCTGCACAAGAAACAAGTTCTTATATTTTACATAATACTCAAGAAAAGGTTTTAAAGAGATGCAAATCAGTATATCTCCATTCAGCTTGCTTTTTCATTCCATGTGTCAAAAGGTGACAGCATCCTTTAGCTGCAGGTTTAAAGGTGAGAAACCCCCAGACTGTGAATAGCTGAGACCAGATTCAATATGACTGCACTTCGCAGATTATTGATAATCTTTGCATTGTTCATGTCAAGAGAAAATCACTTCAGCACTGAAAACCGTGTAATGAGCTCATTCTTGCACAGAGGTCAAAACTACCACATTATGTTGCCTTGAGAAGGGGGCTGTGCAGGCTCTTTTATAAGGCTCTTATGCCTCCTTTTTTTAGGGGGAGATAATGCCTCACATATTACAGGCATACAGCATTGCACTGCCTAAGGTGTTGCTGAAGCACATTTTCCGTTTTCACAGTGCAGGTCAGTTTGTCTGAGAGGCAACACTGGCCTTTCCATGACCCATGAAAATATTACACTTCAGAAAAACCATCACATCGGTTTTATTTCCAAAGCTCAGGCTTTACTGAGTGCGTCGGTCGCGGCTGTGTTCCCATCATCATGTTGGGATTCCAAATAGGAGGAAATCTGCCTCCTCTATGTTTGACCAGTGGAGTTACCATTGCTTTACCCCATTTCCTTTATTGTCTGGGCTGTTTGCTGTGCTGTTGGAAGGAGGAATGTAAAACAGGTTAATTACAAAAAAAAATTATAAAGACCATATTACTCAATTACCCAGTGTGCATTTAGAAAAGAAAAAGTGAAAAAAACGTAATCCTTTGCCGTTATTTTTTATATTTGATTCGAGGAGGCTCAACCTTGCCTGTCATGCACATTATGAACTTTCCCCATGTAAACATTTGCTTTGTCCAATCTGCTTCAAAGTTCTGATGTCAGCGTGATTCTATAGGATCTTACAATTCTAACCATATGTCAATCATCCAAATCGGCCAATAGAAACTGGAGTTACAGGTCTGCGTAATTCTAAAAACAGATATTTTGTTTAGCTCAGGGGCGAGCGCTGACGCAGTGATCAGGTGAGCAGATGACAATTCCGTTTCGATTTTTTTGTTTGCGTTTGAAAAATGGCGCTTCAAGAGAAGAGGATCATCACTGACGAAGCCCTGGCGATTATTTGGAATGATAGTTCATCAGAGGTTTGTGTTGAGGACTCATCATCAGAATAGGAAAACCTGATTTTACCGGAGGAAGAGAGGTTTGTCCCAACTAGCTGGTGCTAGAGCACTTTGCTTTGTTTCTCTGTCAACCATTTTATATAGATGTTTTCTTTCTAATTCTGTTCTTAGATGTTTGTATATATACATTTTTTAAAACTCTTTTGTTCACATATTTTTGTGCGTGTGTGTATATGTCTATATATATATATATATATATATTTATGTGTGGATATTTGGACTGGCGACCTGTCCAGGGTGTACCCCGCCTCTCGCCCCTTGACCGCTGGAGATAGGCACCAGCCCCCCCGCAACCCTGTATTAGGATGGACGGGTACAGAAAATGGATGGATGGATGGATGGATATTTGTGTATATATGTGTACATAGATGTGTCTAAAATATATTTGTGGGTTGTATTTGTAGTTTCTATATGTATATATTTTTTCTAACTCTTTTTCTGTCATAATATTATTTTAGTCACCTTTTAGTCTTTTAGTCGCCTCGGCATTCATTTCAGGTATGATGTTGTAGAACGATGCAAGAGTAGTGTAACTAGTATTGTAACTAAGTTACTTTAAAAAAAAGTAACTAAGTAATGTAAGGGATTACTTTTTTGAGAAGTAATGAGTAATATGTAATGGATTACTTTTTTTGAGTAACTACCCCAACACTGCTGGTGACCTCCATAATCATATAAATTCCAAATTAAAGTAATAAGTAACACGAAGGAATTACATGAGCAGATTTAGACTTGGGACTATATTGGGACAAAGCATCACTGCAAGGCGCCGCTGCAAGGCGCCGCTGCAAGGCGCCGCTGCAAGGCGCCGCTGCAAGGCGCAAGGACATGATGTAGGGCCAAAAGACACCTACTTCCATAAACCATAAATTTTTCACTGCTGTGGTTTGAGTACATTATAAGTCTAATGCAAGAAAATGGTTCTTGCGTGTGCAGCAAAGGGTTGCGAAAACAAGCCGAAGACATACAGCAACACGGTGTTTCACAGAATTCCATCTAAGATACAGATACTGCATGAAGTGCATCATCAATGGCTGTAAGTACTGTTCTATTTACTTTAATTCCTTGGGTGTTGCTGGGCTATCATGAATTACTATAATTGTGACGTCTAACTGACAGTGTCACCTCAGCTCCAGGTTTACTGTATAACATTTACAACATTTCACCCTAATGACTGTAAACGGCAAGTTTTGTAGAGTAAATCACTTTTAGGTGTCTTTTGCGAGTGCTGCATCATCTCCTCGCCCCTTGCACCGGCGGCTTACAGCGGTGCTTTGTCACCAAAGAAAACTAGTTACAACTAAACGTGTATACATCTCTGAAAAAAAGAACTACTAAAATGCTAAATAAACGCAAAATAAGAGACGATAAAACCAAAGTAACGAAACGAACCAAAGTTCTTCATTTTACAACATCTAGAGGCTCCAATAGACTTCAGACTGGGGTGGAGGTTCATCTTTAAGCGGCAAAACAACCCCCACACACAACCAGAGATGCAATGCAATGGTTCGGATTGAAGCTTATTCTCAAATTTAGTTCCTGGTAGCAATATAAACCCTACTGTAACTGCAGAAGAAGGTGGTTTTGCGAAGTACCCAGGAAGGGAGAAATCCAAATGCGTGCCACACTTTCCAAGCTTAATTTGTAAAGAGTTTCAGAAACCATGAATCAAGTTTCATCCACTTCACAAATACTTCATGTTGGTCTTTCCCTTTAAATCCTAATAAAACACACTGATATGGAAATGTTCTACGGTTAGAAATCTTTCTGCAAGGATCTGTATTTTAAAGATGTTGGGGAAACTTAACAAGTGTCATCAGCTCTGTCGAAGTGCAGTCTTTCCCAAATGATGTTTCTGGCCTTCATAAAAATAAACATCATGAATTTCCTTGAGACCGACAGAGAAAACAGGGGACAGCAGGTGTTTAATTTCACTGCCTGTTTTCCAACTTTGTACATGATTCATCGAAGGAACACATGGTTAAACCTCAGCAGGAATCAACCTTTTGCTCATTTCTCCGGCTAAAAACCTTTCCCTGTGTTTATCAAACACTGGGGCCCAGAGTTATCGGTGAGAGGAAACAGCTGAAGTGTGAAAGCAATGTGAAGTTATCTCTTCACATCAGTAGCAGAACAGGTAATGAGAAGTAGTTCATGCATGCTTTTCAGAGGGAAGGTTTGCCTTCTGCAGCCTAACAGAAATTGAGACTAAAAAAAGAATTTTCTTCTTCACAGAAGTTCAGAATTTGATGGTTACTGTTACATTAATCAAATTGGCTGCATTGCAGCATGAATGATGTCACTGTTGGTTCCTCGAGTGGAGTTAAAAAGACAAATTAGCTGGTTATTAGAATATTTTCTTTTCTCATTTTTGGTCAAGATTTGAATTTGCAGTTTTATATCAAAAAACAAGAATGATGTTTAAAGGCTTCAAGCAAACAAAAACAAGCTACCTAAAAATGTTATATAATATTTAGCACAATTCTGACATCAAAGCGAATAGGAAAACATTGCATTGTATTTTGGCTAATGGATTAACACGGTGACAAACAGAAAGTAGATACATAATAAGTAAAAGGTTATATTAAACATTTGTTAACCACAAAAATCCAAAAATGTATCAATAAAAAATAGATATTTAAATTTTAATGTGTCATTGATTAATTGAAAACAAAAAAATAGATAATAGTTTTAAAAAAACATTTTTACAACAAAGCACATAGATCTATTTTAAAATTCTTAACAATATTTAAAGGTTTCATTCTAATTACCTAAAAAAATAATATTGTTAATACAATTTGAATTCAGATTTTAAATAATGGCATTCACGTTAAATTTTGTTTTACATAAGCATTTTAATAATATGTATACCTTAAACTAATTGTAGCTACATTTATTTATTTAGAAATCTCTTATCCAGTTTTTTTACTTAAAAGAACATTGAATACTTATTTAATTGATTTATTTCTTCATTACATTGTGGCTTATTTGGCTTTCAATATTGCTGTGCCACATAGCACTATAATTTCCGGCAAGTGCTGCTTGTGTTCTACATGTGACAGACATCTCCTCACAGTAAAAACGGACAGCGTTTTTTTGGTTAAAGGGACTTATTTTTGTATCTTAAACTCAATGTGTTATTAGTTTTTTTTAACACAAACTTTGTGTTTTCCCAATGTTTAAGTTGTAAATGATCCTGACTGTTTGTCAGCAGTAATTTCACTCTGTCTGAAAGTAGACTTTTTTCTTAAAGGCAGCTTTAAGTTAAATGACTTACAATTTATTACAGGGGCATATGCATATGTCTGCATTAAGAGGTAAGACAGAAATATACTGCTCAAAAAATTAAGGGAACACTTAAACAACAGAATGTAACTCCAAGTCAATCACACTTCTGTGAAATCAAACTGTCCACTTAGGAAGCAACACTGATTGACACTCAATTTCCCATGCTGTTGTGCAAATAAAATAGACAACAGGTGGAAATTATAGGCAATTAGCAAGACACCCCCAATAAAGGACTGGTTCTGCAGGTGGTGACCACAGACCACTTCTTAGTTCCCATGCTTTCAGGCTGATGTTTTGGTCACTTTTGAATGCTGGCGGTGCTTTCACTCTAGTGGCAGCATGAGACGGAGTCTAGAACTCACACAAGGGGTTCAGGTAGTGCAGCTCATCCAGCATGGCACATCAATGCGAGCTGTGGTAAGAAGATTTGCTGTGTCTGTCAGCGCAGTGTCCAGAGCATGGAGGTGCTACCAGGAGACAGGCCAGTACATCAGGAGACGCAGAGGAGGCCGAAGGAGGGCAAAAACCCAGCAGCAGGACCGCTACCTCCGCCAAGGAGGAACAGGAGGAGCACCGCCAGAGCCCTGCAAAATGACCTACAGCAGGCCCTAAATGTGCATGTGTCTGCTCCAATGGTCAGAAACAGACTCCATGAGGGTGGTATGAGGGCCTGACGTCCACAGGTGGGGGTTGTGCTTACAGCCCAACACCCTGCAAGACAGTTGGCATTTGCCAGAGAACACCGAGATTGGCAAGTTCGCCACCGGCGCCCTGTGCTCTTTACAGATGAAAGCAGGTTCACACTGAGCACATGTGACAGACATGACGGAGTCTGGAGACGCCGTGGAGAACGTTTTGCTCCCTGCAACATTCACCAGCATGACCTGTTTGGCAGTGGGTCAGTAATGGTGTGAGGTGGCATTTCTTTCGGGCCCACACAGCCCTCCATGTGCTCGCCAGAGGTAGACTGACTGCCATTAGGTACCGAGATGAGATCCTCAAACCCCTTGTGAGACCATATGCTGGTGGGCTGGGTTCCTCCTAATGCAAGACAATGCTAGACCTCATGTGGCTGGAGTGCATCAGCAGTTCCTGCAAGAGAAAGGCATTGATGCTGTGGACTGGCCTGCCTATTCCCCAGACCTGAATCCAATCGAGCACATCTGGGACATCATGTCTCGCTCCATCCACTAACGCCACTTTGCACCACAGACTGTCCAGGAGTTGGCGGATGCTTTAGTCCAAGTCTGGGAGGAGATCCCTCAGGAGACAATCCACCACCTCATCAGTAGCATGCCCAAGTGTTGTAGGGAGGTCATACAGGCACGTAGAGGCCACACACACTACTGAGCCTCATTTGGACTTGTTTTAAGGACATTATATCAAAGTTGGATCACCCTGTAGTGTGTTTTTCCACTTTAATTTTGAGTGTGACTCCAAATCCAGACCTCCATGGGTGATAAATTTGATTTCCATTGATGATTTCTGTGTGATTTTGTTGTCAGCACATTCAACTATGTAAAGAATAAAGTATTTAATAAGAATATTTCATTCATTCAAATTTAGGATGTGTTATTTTAGTGTTCCCTTTATTTTTTTTGAGTAGTGTAGGTTATTCCAAAGAGTACCTGCAGGTCTGGCTAAAACTTCTCACCACCATGTAGCACAATGTGTTGTGGTCTAATGAAACATGAGGTATGTTTGGCACAAAAAAGACTGCTTATCACAAAAAGCAAACCACACTCACAGTGACAAATGGTGGTGGCAGCATTATGCTGCGGGGTTACTTTTCTTTAGATGGAACGAGGGTTTTTGTAAAGGACGATAAAATAATGAATATTTTCAAATACAGGATTGGCCCTAAACCTTTAGGTGTCTGCCAGAAAACTGAAGATAAATGATATTTTTCAATATGATTGTTGAGTCTAAGGATTAAATCAAATTAATAAAAGAATGACTGTCATGAAGTGCGTTACATGGAGGACCCAGACAGCTCTATAGTATGCGGTCTTTATTTAAGTCCTTGTCTATTCCCCATCAAAGGAGAAACCAGGCAGAATGACTTACAGGAACCAACGTGGGACATGAGCGGAGACCGATGAGCAACAGGAGACCATGGAACACCCAAACGAGAGATCAGACGAGACACCAACAACGGACAAGAGGAGCACAGGGGATTAAATACACATGAGGTAATCATGGAAACACAGGACAGCTGGGGAGACAAGGAACAAGCCACAGATGAAACAGGAAGGAGGAGACCCATGACAATGACATCAGAGGAAAAATACATTTTTGGAGTGGTCAAGCGAAAGTTCAAAACTAAATCTGAAAGAAAATCTGTGGGCTCACCCAAAGAGGGCTGTGGTGAAGAGATCTGTTAGATCTGAAATTTTTTGCAAGGTAAAGTAGGAAAATATTGACAGGTCATGATGTGGGTTGCTGACGGAGTCCCACCAGTGAAGACTGAATCCTGAATTTATATCAAAAGGTGTTTTGAAAAAGTTTTATTTTAAGGGTGTGCCCACTTGTGCCGTTGGGTTGTTGCACTTTTATTTTTCATTTTTTTGTTTCTCTCTTTAATTGTACCGCATAATTTTCAAATGTCTGTATATCTGCAAAAAGTATTCAAATTATTTATCATATTTAAGCTGTTTCGAGTCACAAAAACCTGACATTTTACCAATTAGTGTGTGGACATATTTAGAGCTAATGTATATTTTACAAATCACAGTTTTTTTTTTTTTGATTGGTGAATTACACAAAATGTGTTGATCTATTCATTTTTTTAAGTGGCACATAATAATAAAAATCACAATGAATGGATGGATTAAACAATTTTCTATCATTTTACTGTATAATAACTTCCAACCCTATCTGTTAGATTTCAAATGTTATTAAATGGTGTGTTTGAAAAATAGTTCATACAATAAAATATTTATAGTTAGATGTTTTTGTTGAATTTATATATTTATGGTTTTTGTAACATGGGTGAATAATTCCTTCTTTATTTATTCATTACATTAAGGCATGACATTACATACATATCAAGTAAGATATTTTTTATTATTTGAGCCTAATAGAGCAACCTTCACCCTAACCGTCTGCAAGAGGTTGAGGTGATGTTATTGCTAATCTGATTCTACTTAAGGGACAAAAGTCCTCCAGGCAGAAGGACATGTTGCCTTTCCGCAGCAGAGAAAGTCATCTTCCACAGGAAAAGCCCGGAGCTTGCAGCAGTCCTTCAAACACATGCTCTTTTTAGAGCCATGTGCCATCTAAAGAAAAATAAGAGCCACAGACGGAAATACTCAAACTTGCTGCAACAAACCTCATAATGTGAAAGCTTCCTGTCATTATTGTAGATAAATTAGTGGTTTATTTGGCTCAGATTAATGCATGCAGTTGATGATAAAACAGGCCCGGGTGCTTACCTTGAAGCACATCTGCTTGCAGCATGTCTTAATGTTCCAGGTTTCCCTGGTGCCATGACACACTGGTAGCTAACTCCCCAACCCTTCTCAGCCTGCTAACAGCATTACCCCCTGAGCTCCACTTGTTTTAACAAAGTTATCAAGTAAAAAAAAAACAGCCTCCTGGTGGCTTTTTGTAACACCAAAGGATTGGTCCTCGACTTCGACAGGTTAATTAATAGTAAAGTTTGGCTCAGCCTCCCTTGAGGCTTGGTTGTCATCTGAAAGTTAAATACATTCACTGCAGAGATGGTTTTATTAATAGACCGTACTTTATGAACTGGCATTCAGCCACATGTTCACTTCATGCGAGAAACTAATGGTTTCAAAGTTTAAACAGGTGGCAAAGCTTGTTTAACTGAATAGAACCATCATAAATTATCCTACTGTATGAAATTAGGATCATTAAATTTTGTATCCTAGGGATATAATTAATGTAGGAGTAATAGACCGGAGATGGAGAGGAACAGTAATATCTAACATCTAAGCAATAAACAGCATGCAAATACTTTGCCTTGCGAAGGTATTCACACTCCTGGAGTTTTTTTGTCACATTTGGTCACTTTTCTACGACAAACCTCAGTGCATTTTCTTGAGAAATTATGTGACAAAACACAAAGTGGTGCTTAATTGCAAAGGGGAAGCACAAATGATCTATGAAGTTCTGAATTTGTTTCACAAATAAAAATTAGAGGTCTGGCTTGCCTTTGTGTTCAGTCACCTTTACTGTAATATGTCTAAATAAAGTCCAGCACAATTGGCTTCAGACGTATTCTAACTGGTAAATCGAGTCCTCCTCAGTGTAGTTTATTCTCATTTCAAAATTAGCTGGTTTGGAAAGACCTCAGAGGTTTGTTTAGAGAACATTAGAGAACAAACCGCATCATGAAGTCCAAGTAATACAGCAGTAAGGGCAAGGATAATGTTGTGGGAAAGTTTAAATTTGAGCTAGATTATAAAACAATATCCTAATCTCACTGAGCACTGTTTAAATTATCACTTGAGAATAACATGGCTGTAGTCTTATAAAAATACTTCTAAACTGGTAAGCTACCTGTTTCTGGAGGACCTGCAAAGACCCATAACTCGAGTGGGAGAACCTGTTAACAGAGCGACTTAGTTGTGCACTCCACAAATCCAACCACTTGGTGGCTTTTTGTAACACCGAAGGCCTTCATGGAAAAGTAACAAGAAGAAAATCATTGCTTAATAAAAGCCATAAGAAGTTCCATACGCAGTTTGACACAAGCGATGTAGAACAGTGGTCCCCAACCCTGGTCCTCAGGGCCCACTGCCCTGCATGTTTTAGATATTTCCCCACTCCAGCACACCTGATTCAAATGACTGCATTACCTCATTAGCATGCTTCCAATTGATGCAGAACCATTTTTTTATCACAATTTAATTTAAGCCAGCCATACAGCAGCAGGAAAAACCTAAAACATGCAGGACAGTGGGGCCTGAGGACCAGGGTTGAGGATCTCTGATGTAGAGGACACACCAGCTGGGGTTTGGTTGGGTGAAACCAAAACTTAACTTTTTTGCCTACATGCAAAACATCATATGGTGACATTGCACACTCTTCTGAACAGCATCATGCTGAGGGGATGTGGTTCTTCAGCAGGAACAGAGGAGCTACACAGAGACCATGGAAAATGAACTGAGCTAAAAAAAGGGCAATTGTGAAAAAAACAGCTATGCTTGCGTATGTGATGCATCACATTGTTTAAAAAAATGCTGTTTACAGATGCCCACCATTCAATCTGTCTGAGTTTTAGCTTTTTTGCCAAGAACAAAGTGTAAAAATAAGAGACTGGGGTTGAGGTTTCCCTGCCAGCAAGAGAAAAAACCTTAACATACAGCTAGCTAAGAAATATTGGTTTGAGTTAGAATGGTCCAAAGTCCAGACCTAAATTCAAGAGAGAATCTGTGGCAAGACTTGAAAAATTGGAGTTTGCAGACGGTCTCCAGCCAAGAGATATACAGTGGCCATCCGGTAACCGTGGGGGTTAGGGACGCTTAGAACTGCCTATTTTATTAGTTGAAACACCAAATATATCATAATATGCATTAATACGCACAACGGAAACACTTTTGGCACTACAGCATAAGATAACATCCACAGTTTTTCTGATCTCCTCTTTAGGGGGTACAGCCAATTGGCAGCAAGGAAATTAAATGGTGCTCCTGGATTGTTTGCTTTGGAAACAACAGCCAATAAAGTGCTAAGTCGCATTGCATAACGGTCTTTCGAATATTTTAGATATGTTACATGAAAAAATCCACAAATACGTGGATTTTCTGCAAATACTAAACCGTGAATATGCTGGGGTCCACTGTAACCCAAAACCCTCGCAGCTATCATTTAGGAGAAAGGTGGTCCTCCAAAGTTCTAACTCAGGGAAGAATGCCCAGAATACCAATGCCCACCACATAACTTTGTGAATATGTATCATTTTCCTTTCACAATTATGAGCTCCTTTGTGTTGGTCTATCACATAAGATCCCGTAACACAATGTGAGAATGAATTTTCAAGGCACTGTATTGAATTTATTTTAGGATAAACACCCCTCTTTCCGTTAGAGATGCTGTAAAATTGCATTTGTTTCCTGATTTTTGAATGATAAACAATATTTAAGATGAACACGAAACATAAACACAAAATATTCCCTTTATTTTTTTTTCTACCTTAAGACTACACAGGGTCACCAATGTAGCTCTAAGAGGTATCTACATTTGCATTTTATTTACAGCTTACTTTGATGTCCTCATATTTACACAGTCAGAAGAAGCGCTAAAAACACAGTGTTGAGAACAAACCGAAACTCAAAATGAGTCCAAAAACTTTTAGAAAAAGATACAGTCTCATGACGCAACAATTATCAGTGCAATATTCCACAATGCAAATATCCTTCATTCATATTATGCTGAACATACATATTGTTTTTCAGGAACAAAATGCCACTGAATCAACCAACATCATAAAAAACAGCAAAAAAAAAAAAAAAGTCTTGTCCGATTTGCTTTATTGTTTATACAGATTGAGACACTCAATCATGCGCTCACCACCTATAGACACACAGACAAGTCTATATGCTTGATCAGAAAATGACAGTCAAGAGTGTGAAGCGGCTCGGCATAGTTCAAAAAGGTACCAGAAGTCAAATCAACGTCACAACTTTCAAAATAGTCTCCCAATGAGTTTTAACATCATGATATTTTTAAATGAGCACAAGTAAACTGTCCTTTGCAGTATCCACCAGGGGGAGGGGCATGAACAGAGAAGGTGTGTGTGCGTGTGTGTGTGGGGTGGGCTGGGGAGGGCGTTCACAGATGTATGAGGGTCAAAAAGTGTCCATGTGGCAAAAGTTGGTGTATAGACAACCTTTAGTCTGTAAACGGGAACCAGAACACCTGCAGGTCAAATCCATTTCCTCCGACTAAGAGAAGCCCTATCCGGGAGAATAAAAGCACTTTCTATGCTGACCTGCGGGCAGCCCTTAGGGAAAAGGCAATTTGTATCTTTCATCAGACCCACAGCACAACCCAAAGTCCATGTATATCTGCAGCCAATATGCTAATGGAGCATGTATGACTTACTTAACTGCTTCCTTTGACATTCTCTCTTGCCTCACACTATTTAAAACCATTTCTTCCAAAGCTTAATTTGATTGGACACTGTGTTGTGAAATACTGACTTTAACCCCTCAGTGCCTCCCACAAGGAAATCGAGATCCATAAAAAAAAGCAGTGAGTCTAATGAAATACACAGTAAGGGATTTAGCTAAACCATCCTCATTGTTTTATTCCATGTGTTCAAACACCCCCAAGAATTGTTCAAGTACAACGATCAACAATAGAAGGGACAATAATTCACATTTTTTTAAAGTTCACATTTTTTATACTGTTAATTCATATAGCTATTTATAAAACAAAATGAAAATATAATTCAAAACCAGTCCCAGAAAATACCTTTTAGTTCTTTAATACACACAATAACTCCACAGTATTTTCTTACAGGGGTGGCTCTTAATGTAGTTTTATGATTGAGTTGTCTGACCCCGGAATAAAATAAGTCTATTCTATATTTCGATTTTTAAAAATCCAATAAAAAAATTGAATAAAACAGAAATAGAAATCCAATATCATTTCCCTTTCTTTTCTTTTTTCTGCATCTCCATTAATTAGAATGTCATAGAAAGGTTAATTACACACACAGAGCTATAAATATCCTGTGTTTATTTCTGATAATTTTGATGATTATGGCTTGTAGCTAAAAAAACAAATTCTCCCACAAAAGGGCTTTTCTATAGAAACCGGCTGTTCATACAGACCAGTCACCAAGCATATTAAGAGAAAGTTGAGTGGAAGGAAAAAGCATGGTACAAAAAGGTGCACAAAGAAACATGGATTATCACAGCCTTTAGCAAATTTGTGTGATGGCAGCCAAAGTCCATGCCTTGCAAATCACCCACAATCCTTTGAATGCCCCCCCCCCCAATGTTCTTCCTTTCACTAAACTTTCTTTTAATTAGAAAGAGCAGCACCGTATGCACAGCCAGCCTGGATAATATTTCAACAACAGTGTTTAAGAAGGCTGTCAATGATTGTGCCCATGATTGGGAAGGAAAAAATGTGGCCCTAACATAACAGTTTTGAATGAAAAATCCTTTTATAAAATGGACCTATTGTAATATTTAAATTTTCAGAAAAAAAATTTCATTAGCTGTAAACCATAATTATTGAAAAAATAACAGAAATTAAAATCTTAAAATATATATCACTCTTTTTAATGAATCTATATAATATATGAGTTTGACTTTTTGAACTGAATTAATGAAAGACTTTCCTTTTCAATGACATTCTAATTTACTGAGATTGCACCATTGTACAATTTAGGCCTTCATAGCCTTGCAAAATGATCAAATCTGTTGAGCTTTTGCACATTTTTGTCACATTATACATGTATTTCGTGTTTCTTATGTTATCTTGTTTTACTAATGTTCTCTGAGATACCCCTGAGGTTGCATAACAGCTGTATGTCTACTGAAATAGAATTAAGAGACTGGTGGATTTTGTTGGAGGGGATTTCATTCAGGGGAATCAGAGAAATGGAAGCTAAATACAAATGTAAGAAAGACATTTCAGGTTTGATTTGTAAAAAATAAATAAATAAAAACTTCAGATTTTTATATGTAAAACACTACTTTGTGTTAGTCTATCCTATAAAATCCTAATTAATATGCTGTTGTTTGTGGAAAATCTGAAGAAAATGTAAAAAAGCACAGCAGGTAATAATCCTTTTGCAAGGCACTGTCATTAAGCATTTTCGAAGGATTTGCACTTTGCACCACAAATGAGCACACAGCCTCCACTCATAGAACTCCGAGACATCACACAAATGAAGGTGCTTTGACAAGTTCAGCTGTGGTTTTGACGAAGGGCATTATGGCCAACAGCAATTTCTCTTGTTATTTATGGATGACAGAGGCTATGAGGGTTTCAGGTATAAAAAAAGAGTGGTTAAAAGAGATGGAATCTCCTTGGCTGAGGTGCAGAAAAAGGCAGAATGGAGCAGGCTTGTGAATTACAATCTGCAAAAGTCTGGCAGCAGAGAGAGAGAGAGAGAGAGAGAGAGCCGGAGAAACATAATGCATTACCAAAACTCCTCTCGGATTCCTTTGAAGAGAATCACCAACAGGGATGAGTTAAGGGAGTCACAAAAATAAGCCATACGACATCACAGATTTCCATCCTCAACAGCCGCACTTGAAGGGCAAAGACTGGTAAAGAATCCTCAGAAGAAGAAGAAGGGCACTCTTCTGTCAGTACAGTGCAACTGTTTGCAACCGTTGTCTTGTTTACAGCATATTAAAAAACCAAGTTGGGCACAGTCAAAGAAAAAAACACGTGGTCATGTACACAACTGTCTTTGGCAAGAAGTCCCATTTCCTACATCTGAGTCAGTTATTCGACAGCCTCGTGTTCATGTCACCTTCGGCCCATTTCACTCTGTCTCATGAAGTGAATGTTGTTGACACTGTCTGCCAGCTCAGGGTACTGGTCAACTGAAACTACATAATATCCGTCGTAGCCTTGCACCTTCCCTGAGCCCAGAAGCTGCTGCTTCTCTCCCTCAGTCCAGGTTCTTGAGCCTTCCTCCCCGTCCCTAAGTCTCTGGCGCTCCCGGGCCCAGGCCTGGCCGACGACCCTCTGCCTGGCCAGCTCCAACACGCGGGCTTTCTCTTCGTCCACACTGCTGCCATAGCGCGTATTGAGAAGCAGTGATCCGTACTGCAGCTGGATGTCAGTGATGCGCCTAGTCCTGCCGTTCAGCACAGTGTTAACCTGAGACACGGTGACATTGACGCCATTTTCCAATGTGCGCCGGCCCACTGTCATGCCAATGAGGGCCAGGTCTCCTTCCACTGAGCCAAGTTTGAGAAAGTAGTGGGTGTCCATCCCAGCAATGGTGAAGTGAAGGTTTTCAAGATAGAACGCGTCGTTCAGAACGGCCGCCATGCGGCGTCCATCCTCATTAGCAAGGCTGATGATGTCGGTGCTGATGCGGCCATCTCGGATGGCGAACTTCACCCCCTTCCCAAAGATGGAGCCGCCAGAGGCGAAGATCTTCTTCCCCTCAGTCTGAGGACATCCAGCACTTTTGGCGTTGTAGATTTGACCAAAGCGCTCCAGCTTGACGAAAGCCTTCAGCTGCCTCTGAACTTCGCACTGAACGCCCAGCAAAGACTGTAAAACAAAGACAACACTGGTTAGTCACAGCCAGTCCAGCAGTGGCAAGGAGGTATAATGATTTCAGTATTCTGAGCAGCAATTTGAAATAAATAAAATGGAAAGAAAGTGCTTTGTATAAGTATTCTCACTTTACCTTTTTATTCCACATTACAATCACAAACTTGAAAATGTTTTAGTGTAATTTTCTTCCCTTTTTCTGCTAAAGAAACCACTCCCCACAGCATGATGCTGCCACCACCATGTTTCAGTGTGGGGATTGTGTGTTCAGGGTAATATGCAGTAGGTTTAGCACCAATCTCAACATTTTACTTCTTATGGCTTTCTTTTAACAATGTATTTTTTCTTCACCCTTCTCTAAAAGTCGGATTTGTGAACGTCACTGTCTATAACCTTAAAGATGGAAGACCACTAGTCAGGCTCTGTCAGAGGTGACAGTAGACCCCATGTAGAACTAGACTGCAGACACAGAAGTGAGAGACGGTGCAGGTAAGGGGGTAGCGCTTGGTAGAACATTCCACCACCATGGAAAGCCACATGAAATCTTTTTTTGTCATGAGCGTGATGTAGGCACTGCTAGCTCACAATCCCTTGACAACCGGACTCACAGAGTCGTGACACAAGCCTTTGTGAGAGCATTATAGATGACATGACAAATACTGTTTCAGTCAATAGATTCTCCCACCTCAGCTTTGGGTCTCTGTAGCGTCTCGAGACTTACCAGGAGGTGAACCATTTATCAAGTAGTTGGCTTCTGAAAGGCAACTGGATGCACTAGTTTTTATTTCGGGGTTTAAGAGTGAAGGGGGCTAAATAGAAAATGCATACTGCACTTTTCAGATTGTTAGCTGTCAAGACAAAAACTATAAATTTACTTCCATTTCACAATTATACACTACTTTGTGTTGGTCTTTCACGTTAAAATGTAATAAAATGCAATACTTTTAAGTCTGTGATTGTAATGGAAAAATGTGAAAAAGTTTAAGTGGAATGGATTTTTTAGCAAGTCCCAGTAAAATGTAAACCTTTATTCACAATTTGTACAAGATATTTACTTCTCACTAACATTGTATTAGTAAGAACAAGGACTACCAGCTGACATGGAGTGAAATAAAAGTCTGTATGGCATTACTTTAAACCTCATCCTTCCAGTAGAGTAAGTTTAAAAGAAAATGTAACAATTATATTTGACTGAATATTATTGTTGGGTTTCATCAGTATTTTCTAACAAAATGTTGATGAAACAGCCTTTTTAATGCCCAGGAAGCAGATCCACGATGCTTTGTATCTGTGAATACATCACTATATAGTCAAGGTAACAACGGAGGTGTTTGTCAGCGTACGCAAATCTCTCTGATCATAACATTTTGAAAAATAGCAGGGGGGTGCTGCTGTCTTCTGACATCACTGCTGGGCCAAACATGAAGCAGGAGTTTGCGGGTAACTTGAGTATCCAGCACAACTCATTCTGTAAGGGATCAAAGGAGATACCACATCCCCTCCAGCCAATGTTTATGCTTTGTCCTAATATTACTTGACAAGAGATATTCCTCCAAAAGAAAGAAAGATGAAAAACAGAGGATGATGTGAAATGGAAGCTGGCCAGAAAACAATGAGGCAGTCGCCTGGGTGCATGTGAGCAGCAACCAAACGGCTCTTAAAAATGCCTGCAAGTCATCAGCCAACATGTGAGGCTCTGAGCATCCTGAGGAGCTCTTGCCAAGCGGTTACATGCAAAGCCTTCCTGACATTTCTGACTCTCTGTGCTTTGGTTGGAGGGTGGCCGTGGGCTGAGGGATTGGTGGGAGCAGAGCATTCTGCAGCACGCAGCATGTCTGACCATCGGTTGACATAACACTGCATCAGACCCTGGATGAACACATGTCAAATGGAGGAGACGAGCGGGCGCATGTGCTGTGGGGTTCCTCGGGAGCAGTGACCTGTTCGGCAGTTCCAAGGGCTGGGGGGGAACGAAGTGCAATGTCCTCCACTTTACTAAAACAGCTTCAGGGGAAACTCCAAGAGAGGCATCAGTCACATAGCAGGGGGTGCAATGAGCCTCCAGCAAAACCCTGAATGAGAGATCGAGCCTTGTGCATCGCAGACCTCATCTGTCTGGCTGCTCACGGCACTTTTCAATCTCTGCACGGATCGAGCAGCATCACAAAACAGGGGCTTAAGCAGAAAGAGATAGAACGGGAGCCGTTCTTTTTTTCCCCTTGAATAAAATACAATCAAATGCCAAGGTATAGATGTACAACATGAATTTTTAAAGTTATATTGATTCCTGAAAGAACCCAATACTTTCCTGGGCTTATCTGGCCATTTGCAGAGAGGATCAACCTGGCATTAACCATCTCAGGGCATCCTTTCAAAAAGAGGGATTCTGGATAAAAATATCACACCGCAGCTCATGAACAGGATGAAGAATAATTATCTGGATCCAGAGGTGTGCTGAAGGCAAAACTTCCTCAAAAACATGAAGGAAAACTTCAAAACGAGGCTAACCTGGCAATTCAAAGCCTCAATGACTACACAGTTTTGAGTTATTTAGGTCTCTAATGGGTATTCCTGAATAAATAATTGAGGAGCAGCATTTGTAGATAAATCTTCTAGTTTATATTAATAGATTATCTTTTTCCTAATAGAAAGAAGCAAATAAATTAAGATATGGACCTTCAGTTTTAGTCCTAACAAGTGATCCTTCATTTATTCAGTGAAGAACCTAAAAAGGCAGAAGTTTAGATGACTGTTACTACTCTGAATCATCTGAACTGAAAATAGATGAGATGTTGTTCTGTGTCGCTTCTCCTTTGTAGGTGTATAACTTTGGTGAGTTCAAAGATTTCTGTGGGTTGTTAGCATTGGATGACTCATTCCCAGGAGCTTTCCACAGGAACACTTCCAACAGCAGCCTATGCAAGATGAGGACACCACTGTGGTTTTCACCTGTATGGTAATACTCTCCACATGAGATGTGTAAAATGTCTGCGCTTTACAAAAAGTCACGAAATGCCGAAATTCCTATATAACCTTTTAATCCACTTTGGAAAGCAGGTTAAAGCCTACTTCAAACCCAAATAGCATCATATTTATGAGTCAGAAAACAGGAAGATACTGAAAATAAAAAACAAATCACAATTGGCCTTTCCATTGCTGTGATTCATGACTTTTTTTCTTGGGTTGCCAGTGTTTTATGCCTGGTCAAAGAGTCGATTCTTAGCTGTCCAGTATCGCTTTCTTTCAGTCTTGCTTTTGCACATATTTCTTTACTTTAGACATGGAAAGCAACAACCCTGAACACAACTGAAAGGGAAAAGATGGAAAAATATTGACATACGCCTTTTAAATAGCATAACACGAAATAACCACATGAATAATGTTTACTGGCTAAATACCTCTGTGTCTACAAAAGTCAATGACAAAATGAATGAAAACTTGAACTATACAAACTTAAGGGCAGTCCTGTATCAATCAGAAATCTGGAGATAGATGTCTGATTCTGTTTATTATGCAAAGTTAGTGTGGCAGTTACCTATGTCTGGCTGGTTAGAGCAGTATGGTGCCCCAGAAGGGTCAACAAAATGCAAAAGCCACAACATAACAAAAGCCACAACACAACCAGTGTTTCCCACACATAGACGAATCTGTGGCGGTGCGCCACAGATTAAACTCTGACTGCCTCAGATTCAACACCGACCCCCCCAAAAAAATCAACACCGACCGTCACGTATTGCGTTTCGTTTTTCTTTTTTACAATATTTAAAACACGCACCGTATTTGTTCATGCATTTCCTTTCCCTGCTCTTTCTTCGTCTCTCTGTCATTCACGCGTCTCTCTCGCACAAACATACACACACACACATACAGCCCCCTCCCCTCCCCTCCGTCCTCTACCCTCCCCACCCGCGCGGCCGGCCGAACGCCACTCATTGCTTTCAAATCTGTGGGAAACACTGACAACAAATGGTTCACATTCTATCTATCTATCTATCTATCGGATTGATTACTGCAACAGCATCTTCACAGGTCTGCCTAAAATGTCAATCAGACAGCTGCAGCTGATCCAGAACGCTGCCGCTCGCGTCCTCACTAGAACCAGGAAAGTAGAGCATATCACCCCAGTTCTAAAGTCCTTACACTGGCTCCCTGTAGCTCAGAGAATAGACTTTAAAATACTTTTACTAGTTTATAAATCATTACATGGCTTAGCACCAAAATATGTTGAAGACCTGTTGTCATGGTACCAACCACCAAGACCACTCAGGTCCTCCAACTCTAGCCTACTAAACATCCCTAGACTCAGAACTAAACATGGAGAAGCAGCTTTCAGTTTCTATGCTCCCCTTATCTGGAACGGACTTCCTGACGAGTGTAGAGCTGCTGAAACTCTGAACTGCTTTAAATCGAGACTAAAAACCCATCTGTTTAGAATTGCCTTTGAGTAAATCCTTGATGTTATATGTATGAAATGTGTTCATGCTCTCTTGCTTTTTTTATTTTTCTCTTGCTTTATTGTGTATCATGTGTAATGTGTGTTTCTTTTATGTGTTTCTTTTAAATCACCAAATCATGTAAAGCACCTTGAATTACCCTGCTGTTGAAAGTGTGCTACACAAATAAAATTGCCTTGCCTTGCCTATCTCACAGACAGGACTTTTATGGTAAATTTAGATGCCTGCTCTTCTAGGGTCCACAGGATTACATGTGGTGTGCCCCAGGGTTCAATTTTAGGCCCAGTGCTTTTTAACCTTTATATGCTCCCTCTTGGCAGCGTCATCAGGAGACATGGAGTTAACTTTCACAGTTATGCCGATGATACACAGCTGTACATCTCCATGTCTCCCGACGACACACGGCCAATGGACGCACTTTTTAACTGCATTTTAGACATCAAATCCTGGATGGCAGAAAACTTTCTCCAGCTCAACCAGGACAAAACTGAAGTTTTAGTCATCGGTCCTGAGGCTCAGAGAGAGAAGCTTTTACCAAAACTACAATCACTGTCTTTTAATCCTTCTTTACAAGTGAAGAACCTGGGCGTGGTTTTTGACTCTGAGCTGACTTTTATCCCTCACATTAAAAATATCACTAAAATAGGTTTTTATCACCTTAAGAACATCGCCAGAGTCCGCCCCATTCTCTCTCGGGCCAACACGGAGACGCTGATGCATGCTTTTATCACCAGTAGAATTTATTACTGTAATGCCCTGCTTTCTGGTCTTCCCAAAAAGAGTATATCAGGTTTACAACTCCTACAAAATTCAGCAGCACGTGTCCTGACGAAGACCAGGAGACGGGAACACATTACACCTGTCTTAGAATCACTGCATTGGCTCCCCGTGTGTCTTAGGATCGATTTTAAGGTTCTTTTAATGGTTTTTAAGTGTCTTAATGGTCTTGGGCCTTCTTATCTATCAGAGCTGCTTTTACCATATGAACCTTCGCGGTCTCTGCGCTCCTCTGGCAGCCGTCAACTTGTCATCCCAAAAGTCAGGACACACAAGCATGGCGAGGCGTCTTTCCATTATTATGGCCCTCACCTCTGGAACAGGCTGCCTGAGGACCTTAGGGCCGCAGAGAACGTTCATGTTTTTAAAAGTAGGCTCAAGACTCACCTTTTTAGCCTAACTTTTAATTAACTGATTACTATTTACTGCCTGTTATTTGCTTTTCATGCTTTTATTGATCAGTGTTTTACTACTTGGTCTTGTACTTATCTCGTTAATTTAATTTAATTTAATTTATTTATTAATTTACCTACCTATCAATCTATTTATTTATTTATTTGTGTATTTTAACATGTTAGCCTGTTTTACACGGATAAAAAAACAAAAAAACAAAAAAAACCATGGACACGTCGTTCCATTTCCTCTATTGGAGCCCTCTGCCCTGGGAGCAGTGGTCGGCTGTAGCTGCCTGGGTGCTCTCCAGGGGGTGCTTGGGTGGAGGTCACAATCCTGGCCTCCCCTCCTCTGGACGCCCTGGGTCGGTGCCTCGGCTGCTGCTGTTGACCCGCCGCAGCTAGGGCAGATGGCTCCCTTGATGACGTTTCCTTACCCAACCTGGCACATCTGTACTCGGCCCAGTGTCCATCCTACTTTCTATTTTAATCTCCTTTTAATGTTGCTCTTTAATGTGTCCGCACATGGGGATAGGATTGGGGGGAGGGTAGTATAATTGTGTTTAAATTTGTGTGGGGGGGGGGGATTTTTATTCTGTAAAGCACTTTGAATTGCATTTTTTGTATGAAAAGCGCTTTATAAATAAAGTTTATTATTATTATTATTATTATTAACAGCAAAAACCACAACACGGTCATAAAAAAGTAATGATAAACTTGCTAGCATAACTTCCATTCTGGCTTGTTGTTGTTTGGTTGTGGGTTGTGTTGTTTGCTCTTGTGTTGTGTTTTTTGTTGTGTGATGTTTTTTGTTGCTGTGTTGTGTTTTTTTTTTTTTTTTTTGCTGTTGCGTTGTGGCTTTTGGATTATGTGTTGACCCTTCTGGGCCACCATAGGTAGACCAGAGGTCAAACTCGTTAATAACTTTTAGTTTTCATCCTTAGATGAACAATTTTTACACAAACAAGTACACTGTGTTAAGGTAACAGCCGGAGTGTCATGCAACACAAATCCATCCCCTCGATGGGTGCCATTCATTTGTCTGGCTGTAACCAAACCCATGAAAACAACTGTGGCCTCTTCAATAATTCAGGTGAGTTGGGGTAACCTAAAAGGGCTGATACAAGTGAGAATCAGAGCGTGTCTACTACTTCTCAGACCTTGGCCGGCAGAGTAAAACCGAGACGAAATCGATGGCCATTGGTGGAGGGGAATGGAGAGTGAATTTCCCTAATGGCAGGACAATTACAAGAACTGTTTAGCCTGACCCCATTCCCCAAGATGGGGATGAGGGGGCCGAGACCTGGCTCACTGGGCCATGTTTGGCCTGGTAGTTAGTAGCTCCTCTGGGAATGTGGCTACAAAGAGCATGCTCATTTGCTAATGATGGTGAAAAAGGAAAGGGGACAAAAGCAGAAGGCAACACTTTAGGGTGAAAGCTGAGACAGATGAGTGACTACCTTGGTGCTGTCCCACTCCTGTGTCTTGATCTGGGTGCGGACTAACTCGTAGGAGGGCTCCATGCTCTCTGTGCTCGGTTTACGATAGCCAGGGATAACATTATACAGCTGGAAGCCAAAGGTCACCAGCCAGCTGTTCACATCTGTGGAGGAGAGGTGAAAAATGTAAAACCTCTGCAAAAAGACATCGAATATAGACAAAAAAAGGGAAGAGACTTGATTCATTTATTAAATTTGATCAGTTGGCATTTTATGGTTAAGTGGCTGTCTTCTTGAAATGCACTCCAGTCAGGAAAAGCACTTGATTTGTTTGTAAGAGTGGATGAGCTATCCTGAACACTCAAGACGACGTTGGTGATTCATGTCCACTCCTGCAGATGCCCCACTAATGACACACAGCTGGATTCCAGAAACAACATCTGAGCACGTCTGCAGCTAATTATGGACTGTAATTTCATGTCACCAGAGACTTCAACAGAAAGATATTTTGAACACTCAGTGGGTTCCTCTAACAGTGCTATTTCTCTAATGAGATGCGCGGGGAGGCAAGTGACATTTCCAAGATTTAACTCCATGCAATCATGATAATGCCATCCATCTAAAAGCAGCCATCACCGTGGTTGTTAGAGCTGCTGCAATGCACTTTTCGTGTTATTTGCTGAAGAACTCTCTCCCCCTTGAATCGTTTCAGATTTTGTCATGTCTAAACCTCAAACTTCAGTGTGTTCTATTAGGAATCTGAGTGACTGAACATCACAGAGTAGTAAGTAAAGTGGAAGGAAAAGGATTTATAGATTTGCAGTGTTTTTAACAGTAAAAATCTGAAAAGTGTGGCTATTGTTTTTCATTCAGACCCCTTTATTCTGACGTACCTGAATAAAGTGCAAAGATTCAGCAATCCATTGGTGGATAATTTAATGTAAGTATGAATAGAAATTTCAATTATTGCCAGAAATTCTCGGTTGGATTTAGGTCTGGACTTTGACTTGGCCATTCTGACGTTCCAGTTTTGCTTAAATGGGACATATCATGCAAAATCAATTTTTTAACCTTTCAATGCCTTTTGCTGTGTATTTGGAAACCCTAGCAGTGGAGAAAAGTTGAAATTAGTCTTTTCAGAAAGATATATTTAGTTTCTATTTTGGTCCAATTTTGCAGTCTTTTACTTCCGCCTATTACGTTTCTTGGGCTATTATGTCACAGTCTTTGCAGCGGGACAGCATGAATCCGCCATTTTTCGTACTTACTGCGAGTTTGTAGTCCAAGTCTAGGGTCCAAGCTCAAGCATGCCGAAAGTTCCAGCGGATAAGCATAAATGTTCTGTTGTTGGATGTAATAATCCCCCCCCCTTCTTTACACTGTCTCCCAGGATCAGAACCTCTTCGAAGTACCTGGTAGAGTTTTTGCGCTGTTAGATAATCGTATCTCCGCTGTCAAACTACAAAAATGGCCGGGTTGACCCGAGCTGCACATCTGTGACCTGTAGGGGGCGGTGTTTCAAGTGCCTCATTTGCATTTAAAGAGGCAACACCAAAATGAGTTGCTCCCAGACACACCTCAGAAAAGGGGTATAAGAGGGGCCTGGGGAGCTTAAATAATGAGGAAATCAGACCCAAGCATTGTAGTTCCACAATGTAAAGACCACAACTGCATAGTTTAGATGTAAAAAGGACATATTTAAAAGCATGATATGTCCGCTTCAAAGTTAAAGCTAAATTAATCTGAAATTGTATCCAACCTCTAATAGGTTTCTGAATGTCTGCCCTGCATTTGGATCTATCCATCTTCCCATTAACTCTAACCAGTTTCCCAGCAGCCACTGAATAAAAGCATCACCACAGCATAATGCTGCCACCATCAAGCATTCAATTTGTTTTTCAAGATCGCCCTGGATTTAGTTCCATTGTCTCATTAAATCTTTCCTCGTCATCGCAGTGTTTTACAGAGTTTGGTGTGTTCAGCTGTATTAAAACTGTGATTATATTTTACATAGCAGGAGTCCATTTACTAATTAGGGGGTTAGTATTTTTTTATTTTACTTGGGGTATAAGCGAAAAGAGGGTTAAATATGATTGAAAACCATATAAAAATGTGAACAAATCCAATACATCCACATCTCATTTTCCTCCCATCTCCAAACTACGCTCTGCTTTGTGTTGGTCTGTCAAATAGAACCCTGATAAAACACATTAAAGCTCGTGTTTTTAATGTGAAAAATGTGATAAAGTCCACCAGGTAATGCTATTTTTCCAAGGCACTGTGAATTTGATCATTTTCAAGATCACAGAGAAACATATCAGCGAGGAAAACCTGTTCAGTTGAAGCTATTTGTGTCCAGCTCCTCTTATTGACAGCAGAGTCACTGCCACAGCACATGGGTGGCAACAGATTGCCAATACGACTCTGTGCCACACAACAAAGCTTTTTTAAACAAGAATTTGTTTGGGAACAATGAAAGGACCACAGTCATTTAGTGAATGGAATTTAAATGTCAGTGCCATCAATCACAGTTGAGGCAGACCCACAGCAGTATATCTTCTGGTCTGTTTAGTATTCAGAGTCCCTCGTGGAGAACTGTGAAGCTGAACGCTGCTCTCATTGGAAGGAAGTTAAATGACTTTGTTGAAGCAAAAGAAGTTGAAGGCTGGATCCCAATTAAACAAAAAGAGGCTTAATTATCTCTCGACATGGTGCAGAGGAAATGGAAGCAGAATAAAAGATAAATATATATATATATATCATATTCCCATTTCATAAAAACGCAGGTATTACAAGGAAAACTGAATGCAAAATTACAAATCACTGAGGCCGATTCCTTTAACTACAGAGGATTTACAGAGTATCGTTAACATAGTTTCCCTTCCAGGCATTGAGGTTGATGCAACCAGCCCTGGCGATGATTTCTATGAATCCATTGTGCCCTCCTGTTTCCCACTGCGGTGCTTTCACTGTCATTTGTCCTTCCCCTAACACAAAGGAACAGAGAGTATTTCTGTGAAAGATCTGAGTGTTCAACAGCAGAGAGGGCTTGGCCATAAAGCACGACTCCCTTTGAGCACTTTCAAAATGATAGCCGCTGGGCGCTTGCAGAGCCATAAATGCATGCAAGCACATAAACACACTGAAACCATGCATCAGCAAGGGAGCTCTTAAAACACCTACTAAGCTTTTGAATTTAATTTTGGGAAAAATATATTTGTCCAAAAAATAAAATTTAGATTTCACAAAAGAATTGCCTGCTGGAAGCAAAACTGAGGGTTTGGGTCTATTCCTTGTGAACATTTTGAGGCAATTATTTTGTTTTATTCTTCCAATTTTGCTCCTGTTTTCGACCCTCAATGATTGCCACCTGCAGTACATATATGTAAAACACAGAAAGAAATGTACACTTTATTGCAGAGACAATCTTATACATGCTTTTTTCTGACTTTAAAACCCAACACACACTTCCCCTACTTAAAGGGCAATTTATTATTTTCTTTCCCATTTTGATGAGTCTCTGAAAGAAATGAGCCTGTCTGCAAAGTTTATACCCAAGGGAAGTATTTTAGCTCTTTTTCTTGGAGCCATTTCATGAATACTTAGAAATAACACAGATTTACTTTATGTGAATGGTATATTTTCTTGTCTCCTCCTGTTTTGTTAGAGTATAGAAAAGAAATTAAACTCTGTCTCGTCATATTTATACCTCATGAATATATTGTTAGTTTTCTATTTTTTACAAGTAGCTATTTCATCACAATTAAATCTCCCACACATCTGCCTTAATTGTGTGGCATGTTCTCTTGTCTTTCCTATATTAAGAGTGGCTAAGAGAAATTAACTCATTTGTCTGATCATGTTTATACCAAAGTATATTTTTGTAGCCTGGATTATATTATTCCTGGATTATAAAAAAAATATACTTCAGTGTCATATTTCCATCTTTCCCATTTTGAAGAGTGCCTTACAATTTTAGGACCCCTGTGTCATTTCATATTTATATGCCAGAAAAAAAATTATACCTAGTTTTATATCTATATATCTCTCTCTCTCTCTCTCTCTCTCTCTCTCTCTCTCTCTATATATATATATATATATATATATATATCTATCTATATCTATCTATATATCTATCTATATATCTATCTATATCTCTATCTATATCTATCTATCTATCTATCTATCTATCTATCTATCTATCTATCTATCTATCTATCTATCTATCTATCTATCTATCTATCTATCTATCTATCTATCTATCTATCTATATATATATATTTATATATATGATTAAAAAGGTATACACTAAAAAGTAGCAGTTACATTTATTTTATAGTACCACATGTGATTTTTTTTCTGTTTAAGATTATGCTCAACTTTTTTTTCTTTTAGGTTATTTTGTATATTTTTAACCAAGGATGGCAATAAATAGAAAACTAAAAGTTTTGTATGCAATAAGGTTTCTCCCAAAAATAATGGGACCAATTCATTACATTTGTATATTAAGAAAACAGTTTTTTTTTTTTTTTTACATCTTTGCTTAGTAACACTTGTGGATTTTTGAAGTAATAATAGATGTTAAATACTTTTCAGGATTTTATATGTCAGTTTAAATTCACATAATTAAAAAATTCTTTTTCCCTTTTCCGAATTCAGTTTTAGTCTGTTCAAGTTAAATCTCTTGCGAGAAATTACCTGTCATGTAGCACTTTGTCTCCTCATTATTGCTGAGTGGATTGTTATTTTTAAACATGTACAGGTTGAACGGTACAATGTGATTGTTGTTCAGACGACTCCAGATCTCACGGTCTGGTGTTGTCCAACGGCCAGCGAGGACGTCATAATCCCGTCTGCCCATGTGGACCAGTTTACTGAGGGGCTCATACAGTCCTCCTTGGTAGCCAATTATAAGCTGGAAGCTGGGATTGGTGTCCAGGTAAACTTCTCCGAATGCTGTGTGGAGAATTTGCTTGATCATGAGGCCAGAGCCGCTGAACACCGCGAGAGGCGTGCCGATGTTGTCACATGCTACGTAAAACTCGTCCCCGCTGCTCAGCTCCATGGCAAACAGGTGTCCCTGCAGATCGTAGTACAGCGAGGCGATCTCAGAACTGGAGTGGTTGTACATGTGGGTGACCCGAGTGGGGCTGGACAAGTCAGCATAGAAGAACTGTAGGTGATGTCCCATGGTGCTTCTGCTGGACACCCTCCTTCCCAGCCCATCGTAGCGATATTTGATGCTCCACCCATTACCTTTGTTGTACACCTTTGTCAGCAGACCGGCTGAGTTATACTCAAAGTAGTCGTTCCCTCGCTGCCTCAGAAAACCGTCCTCATCCATCCTGTACGTCACATCCCCCAAGCGGGTGATGCGGTCTCTGATGTCGTACCGTAGAGGGGTGAGGCGAGCGCTATTTCCAGGACTGAGGAGGTGTAGGTTGCCATTTAGGTCGTAGCTATACCTCCACAAAGGTTTGTCATTGATGGAGACCACCTGGAGCTGGCCATCAGCATCATACTCGTAGGTGTAGCGTGTGGTGTTAGCATAAGGTCCCACTTTGAGCTCTTTGGCCACCACACGCCCCATGTTGTCATACTGCACCATCATCCAGTACATGAGTGAACGAAAAATTTCATACTGGACTTCTTTCACTCGACCATAGGCATCGAAGTGTTTGGTATGGGTCATCACTGCAGTGGTTATAATTTGATTTATGTCGTAATAAATTACTCCAAATTTGCCAAACTGTTCAGTTTTACCTGACACGTCGTCATAGCGATACAAGTCGATTGGTAGTGGAGTTTCGTTAATGACCGCCTGCATGCTGGTGACTCGGAAGCTGTTGTCGTAGACATAGTCAAATCGGGCATTGACCATGCCCTCCTCACTAAATCTAAAGATCTGCCTGTCGATCAGCGGGCCGATCTGTCTGTAGCGGATGGTGCAGGTGAAGCCTTCGCTCTGCAGGTTGACGGTCTTCAGCATTCCCGCCATTTCGTCGTAGGAGAAGCCAATCCGCGTGGTGTCGTAAAGGATCTCCAGCAGCTTGGAGAGCTTCCCATATTTGTAGGTGACCCGGCGGCCTGTGCCCAGTTGGGTGGTTTGCAGCAACTGTCCATCCTCGCTGTAGTCCTGGAGCACCGATGCATTACCTTCAGGGGGCCGGTAGGTGTTCCTGTAGTAGCCAATAGAGCGGGACGTCTCCAGGGTATGCCGCGCCACATTGGGCATTGTCACTGAAGACAATCGATCATTTTTGTCAAATTCGAAGATGTACTGCCTCTGACTGTAGAGAAGCAACATCATGGACTGTAAGGAGATAGAGAAAAGAAACAGATTATAAGACAGGCTGTATTTATTTTGAACAAACTCTAAACAGTGTCTTATAAAACTGTTCATAAGCTTTGGACTGTTTGCTTGTTATAACCACAAATATCAATTAACGTTTGATCTGTAATGGTGTTTGTGTGACCAGGCTGGTCAGAGACTGCATTAACCAGAGAACATTTAATGCACAACTTTCTGGTGATTTTTGGTAAAGTTAAATACTCATTTGACACATTTGTGTTTGTAATATAAGAATGGAGGAAAGCTCAATATTTTCTACTTTTTCAATTCCAAAAATTACATAAATATTTAAAGTAAAAAATAGTGCTGGGCGATATGGCCTGAAAATAAAATCTCAGATTTTTTCACACCAAATCCGATTTCAGATTTTAATCGATTTTTTTCTTTCTCCCTTTACTTTCTTAAACAGAAATAACAAATGACAATTTTAAACTCTTATTTTAATATCTCCTTTGGGAGTATATCTCAATTCAAAGTTGTGTAAAAAATCTCGATTTTCCCAGAAATACATCTTCTTCAATGGCAAATTCGAATTAATCGATAAAATCGATTTATCGCCCAGCCCTAGTAAAAAACGAAGAAAACCATGTTAAAATAGCAAAAATGTGAAGAACCTTCTGTGTTTTATCAGAAAAAGTTCAAACCATGAAACCTGGGGAGTTTGTATTCTTCTGCCATTAAGATTTTCTTAGATGACGTCATAAACATGCCTTTTTTTATTTCTTGCCCATCAGCGCTTGTGATCCGAACAGAATAAGGAAACTGAATATTTCCCAACTCAGCGAGGCACTTTTTAGAACCACTAAATTATGCCTTTAAATCATATGCAAGGTTGTCTCACCAGGTTGCAGAAAAACCTCTGATCGGCTGTTAAAAGGTGACTGGCTGGAGTTTCTTTTAAATTTCTGAGCAAGAGAACAGCAGCTCTTTACCTTCCCCCACAATCATACCTTTAATGAGAGAGCAGAAAGCGACATTTCTTGCTGTTCTTTTCTTCTGAGCTATTTCTGGTTGAACTTTGCTGCCAGAGTATGGTAACAAAGACCCATGTCTGCAACGCACCAGACACTTTTAATTATGTCTTGGCTGATATTTGTGCAAGAATCTTTCAGTGTACTGCAGATACCAGCTTGGAGAATTGAAAGTTCATTTTTATATCTTGTCTAATATCTTCTGTCAACTTTCCTATGCAAACACACTTTCCTCCATGCATTTTCTGACAGTACTAATTACAGTTTAATATTGAAACCATTTATTGATCAATAAAACTTTAAAAGTGCATACCTTTTCGAGGTAAGTGTAGCTCCAATATTTACCATCAGCAAATATCTGGGACGTAATTCTGCCGTTCACGTCGTACTCCATGCGGACAGACATGGTGCCTCTTTGGATCCCTGCGACATGCCCCCCGGGGGAGTAAGTGACGTTGACGCCATTGAGACGGCTGCTTGGAGCCCACAGAGTGGGCCGACCAGCATGATCGTAGTGGATCCGTAAGGTGAACTTCCTGTGATCATCGTAGACCTTTTCTGTTCTGGTGATCCGATCAAAGTCCAACGATAGCAAATTACGATTATGAACCTGTTGAACAAGAGGCAGGAAATTAGAAACCCTTATTGGTAAAACAAAAAAAGCAAAAAAGCAACTCCACTGATAACAGAAAAAAACATCTCAATCCATCTCAGTCCAACTCTCACCGGAAACAAGCCCGACTTACTGCCGGCAATGCGAACCAAACTCTGGCACCGGTCGTACAGGGACCTAACAGCCCGTATCAAGGGGCCCAGTACCCCATACTCCCGGAGCACCCCCCACAGGGCCCCCCGAGGGACACGGTCGAACGCCTTCTCCAAGTCCACAAAACACATGTAGACCGGTTGGGCGAACTCCCACGCACCCTCCAGGACCCTGCTGAGGGTGTAGAGCTGGTCCAGTGTTCCACGGCCAGGACGAAAACCGCATTGTTCCTCCTGGATCCGAGGTTCGACTATCCGTCGGACCCTCCTCTCCAGAACCCCTGAATAGACCTTACCAGGGAGGCTCAGAAGTGTGATCCCCCTGTAGTTGGAACACACCCTGTGGTCCCCCTTTTTAAACAGGGGGACCACCACCCCGGTCTGCCAATCCAAGGGAACTGCGATTGGAGAGCCCGACCCCAAGTCCCCAAACCCTGCTTCCAGATTGGAAGGCGTGCCGGTGGGATTGAGGAGGTCTTCGAAGTATTCCATCCACCGACCCAAAACGTCCCGCGTCGAGGTCAGCAGCACACCATCCCCACTGTAAACAGTGTTGGTGGCAGACCGCTTTCCCCCCCTGAGACGCCGGATGGTGGACCAGAATCGCTTCGAAGCCGTACGGAAGTCGTTTTCCATGGTCTGTCCAAACTCCTCCCACGCCCGAGTTTTTGCCTCAGCAACCATCCGAGCCGCATCCCGCTTGGCCTGTCGGTACCTATCAGCTGCTTCAGGGGTCCCACAAGCCAAAAAGACCTGGTAGGACTCCTTCTTCAGCCTGACAGCATCCCTTACCGCCGGTGTCCACCACCGGGTTCGGGGGTTGCCGCCGCGACAGGCACCGACCACCTTGCGGCCACAGCTTCGGTCAGCCGCCTCGGCAATGGAGGTGCGGAACATGGTCCACTCGGACTCGATGTCCCCCGCCTCCCCCGGGACGTGTTCAAAGTTCTGCCGGAGGTGTGAGTTAAAGCTCCTTCTGACAGGAGACTCTGCCAGACGTTCCCAGCAGACCCTCACAACACGTTTAGGCCTTCCAGGTCTGTCCGGCGTCCTCCCCCACCATCGGAGCCGACTCACCACCAGGTAGTGGTCAGTGGACAGCTCTGCCCCTCTCTTCACCCGAGTGTCCAAAACATGCGGCCGCAGATCAGATGAGACGACAACCAAGTCGATCATTGAGCTGCGGCCTAAGTATCTACTGCTGCTGAATTTTTGCAGATACAAACAACTGTAATCTACACACATCTGGCCACTGACTCTTCTACCGCTGTCAGGTAATTGACTGATTGATCATTGATGTATACAATAAAAAAGGTCCTGAAATACAGCCTTGTTGGATTCCTCTTATAGGAATTTCTATGGATTACTGAGTATAATATAGTCTAACACATTGTCATCAGTTCTGGAAATAAGATCAAAACCAATTTATTACATAATTTCACAAATGAAAGTTTTGCAGTTTGTCTAGGAAAACCTTCCATGATTAACAGTAATAAAGGCTTTTTAAAGTCCAAAAATACTGCTCCTACTAAACTTCATTACTAAAATGTAATGATTTCTTTGCATTTCCAGGTAGTCAACATTCAATTGTCAGTGCAGTAAAGTAAAATACAATCTGAACCCAATTAAGACCTAACCGTTTCTCGCTTTTGTTTATTAGACATCTAAGCTACTGCTCTAAGACAATGTTACTCCTGACTTCATTTTCCTCACAGAATAAATCCTTATATAATTCTTCATTTTATTAACTGAAACTCTAGCTTTGCTATCAGTACTTCTGTCTTGGGACACAATTAGGACGTTTCCACTGTTGGAACTTTAGGGTAATTTAACTGGGCCTTCCCGATATGCACGTGAATCCACTTCATCGCAACGGGCCGACAGGGTCGTTTTCGGGGACTTTTTAGGAACCAATGGAATACCTGTTTGGGGGTATGTACTCGGCATGGCCCGATCGAGTCACTCAGCGGGAGCTGTGGTTAAGTCCTGCTGACTAGTTGTAATTCAGAGAGAAATGAGCAGATGTTGCCAAACAACCGGCTTTGTAAAAATAAGAAGAGTTACTGGCAACGCAGTTTATAACAACAACAACAAACACGTAGCAACAAGCCCTGCTTCTTCCAGTCGATCTCTTGTTATTTCTGCTGCTCTCGCTGCCTTTTTGCACTGATCAGTGACCCTACTCGCTGCTGAAACAGTCGTCATATCCTTAGGTCTTTAGTTGATTCCTTAAAGGACCGATTGTGTATAGAGACACAGTGTCTGAGAGGAGTGGGCCGACAGATTAACCTGTCAGAAAAAGATCTGGTTAAATTACCCTGAAGTTCCGATATTGGAAATGCGCCTATTGTGTAATGCATTGATGCCTTAACTCAGGGTTATAAATGTCATCACTCTTGGGAAACCTTTGGCTGTGCTCTTGGCAGTCTTGTGCTTGCATTTGTTTTTTCACATGTTTAAAAAATATATTTCTCAATTTCAGACATTCTGAAAAATTATGCTGTATGTATTTAATTAAAGAAACACACTGAATACATATTAATACGACAAAAATGTGTTGCAGGTTCCGTGACAAAGATTGTCATATTGAATCCAACAGGAAAGGGGATTACAAAATGACCCCCCACTCATGCATCAACGCTTATATCCCTACCCTTTGGGGATATAAGTGCATCAAAGAACATGCTGTTTGTTAATGTATTTAAAGACTTAGAAAGTTAGAGGTTTTAGTTTTGACGTCTTTAATGAACAGAAAAAAAAAAATTTCAGCAGTTGACCTGACAATAACCAGTCAGCCGATCAAAGCAAAACTGGCCATTACTGTGTAATAAATTATTTTTCCCATATTAACCTTAAAGCATGCCTTTTCTGGCTTCATAAAAATGTGTGGTATGGTTAAGAAATGTCAGTGGCTCAGAAACTTGCTTCTGGCTAGTTTCCTGATTCATCCCACTGAGCAGGTCACACAAGGGCTTGCTAAGAAACCCTCCCTTCTTTCAATCTCACTTTGAGGAATGCATGCTTAGGTCTCTCATCTGTGAAGGGACAATTACACCAGAGGCAATTAATGCCACTGATACCCAGTTGAGAGGATTACTTTAAGTAAAACCAAGAGAGTCAAGAGTAAGAGCAATCCATAGACATTTAGAGCAGGATGGAGAAATTCAACTCCAAGACTGAAGAGGATAGCTGTCATTTCGTCAAGAAACAAGAACAGGGGTCTATGCTGCTATTTGTTTATCTGGTAAACATGTGTAAATGCATCCATCTGTTATTGCAATATGATCTAACACTACAAAATGTTTGTTAAATTAAATCTTTAATTTAAGTAAATAAATTTTTTCCCCTTAACAAAATCGCATTTGACAAGTATTGGAAACTCTTCTGGTAATACTTTGTCCAACCTTCTTTTGCCATTAACTTAGCACTTATGTCTCCTACTGTAAAATTTCACATGGTTGGAGCATAGAGAAAGAAGAATCTTTGACAGTTCATTCTTACACCATCACTCTAGGCTGGTCCTGGATCATCTTTTGTACACTCTTTAGAATTACGATTTACATATGGAGGGTCATGGAAGACCATTTTAATGTGTGGTGTGAAAAATTGCATTTTGAATTGGTACGTGTAATAGATATCTTTTTATGTATTTAGTATGGATATTAGCTAAATTAGGCACAAGATGGCGGTAAAGTGATTCTAATACAGATGACCCCCGGTATTTGTGGGGGTTAGGAACCACAACCTTCCATGAATAGAGGAAATCCAGAAATACTTGGGACCCATCTAAAACTGCTTTTAACTACCTATTTTCTTAGTTCAAACATCAAATATACATCAATAAGCATTAATATGCACAGTGGAAACCGTCTTGGCACTACCGCAAAAGCTAATATCTAGAGTCTTTCTTGTCTGCACTCTTGGGGATAAAGCCAATCAGCACCAAGGGAAATTAATGATGCTCCTGGTTTGGGTCTTGGTAAATGGGTTGTCAGGTAGCATTGCGCCAAGGCATTTGAGCTTCTTAAGCTGCATTTTCTTTCAAATAATTTAAAAATGCTTTACAAAACAAATCCAGGAATAGGCAAAATTTCCTTAAATAATTTGGAATCACGTTCCACAGAAAAAAAACGCGAATACCAAACCATGAATAGGTAGGGGGTCCATGGTATAATCAGTGACATTAGTAAATACATGCGGCACCTTGGCCGTGTCGTGGTTTAAATGGGAATTTGTGACCATAGTGTATGACGAGTGAAGTTTAACAAACCAAACTGCAATACATTTATGTTGAAGAAACATTTCCTGCAAGACACTAACATGTGTCTTAGGCTTTGTTTTATAGGAAAGAAAAAGACCGTTCCACATCTACTGAGACACTTCAGTCCTCAGTATCTTAGACTATTTCCAAGGCAACAGAGCTCTGCTTTCTCTTAGAGAACGTTTATCATGCCGTGTGAGCTGATTTCCAACAGACTCATCTTGTAGAGGTAAGAAAGGAAAGAAAAGCATCTGACAGCGGTGATCCAAAGATCCCATGAGAACGGAAACCCACTCATGGGGAATAATTTTCAAATTGGATGCTGCCTCTTAAGGGAGCATCTCAAAGGAAGTAGGGAAAAAAGGAGATAGTTGCAGCTCACTACACTCACACTGGTAGATTTCTTTCTGTTCTGTGAATAACATGTTACTGAGACATCAAATCTCCGAATCAATAGGAAAGATTTTTGTGTCAAGTGACAGACTGAATTTGTCATTTTACAAATTTGCCTTTAATCATTACTGGTGATTTATTTAGTCCTGTGGCTGTTTTCCTCAATAACAAAGGTTATGTTGTGTTTCGCTGCAGTAAAAGAAAACATTTTTCTAACTTGTCTCTTTTGAACAGAAAGCCCCACATGATAAGGCACTATGATAATACCAAGCTGCTACTACACAGATCTCAGCTTTGTCTCTGTTTTGTATTCAGTGATGAAGAGGATAAAGAGCGCTGCAATGGTGCAGCAGCAGCCCCAAGGGTTCTCTCATTATTGTAAATTAACAACCTGCCCAAACTAAGAGGAGGGTTTGTTATCGTTGAGGGATACGGTCACTGTGCTTCATGAATGTAAATCAAAAAGGGAGGCTGAGGAGGGGAAGCAGAGCCCAAGAAGGATGATAGACTGCAGGAAAGGAAAAAGCAGGAGCCCATTTATCCTTCAGAAATGCAAAAGGCAGCACAGCAAACATAGCGAGTGTAGCTCCACAGTGTGACAAAGACGGTCACAGGAACAAACTGGAAGTCAGAAAGAAGGAACCTGCTTTCCCCTGTCGCCTCTGCTCAGAACAACACACAACAGATATCTGTGAAGTCAGAGCTACACAGCTGCATATCTGTTTTGTATTCCAACACCCCCCACCCTGCGACCCTCCAGCCGCACGCCGCGATACTCTCACACTGCCGCCCACATAATATCACTTGACATGTCACTCAAGGTCGCTCAATGACTCCAGCTTTGTTCCTCTCCTCTGTTCTTGCCATTAGGCCTGCTCCCATTTCCCATCGCACCCCTGGGGGCCGTTGTCTGTAACGTACATTAGACGCTTTCACTTCCAAAGGGGACGACAGGACCATTAAATGAACAGCCAATGACAGACAAAGTGGCACCTCCTCATTAGCAGTGTTGCCTCCGAGAGAACGAAGGAGAAAACATAAACTAAGTTGCTATTGGCTCTACACAGCCAAGACAAACAATGCCTGGAGAACATTGTTATTATTTACCAATGGGCTCTATCTCATACATTATAAAAACACACTTGTTGATTTTATGTGAACATGATCATTTCATCTGAGATTGTTTTTCTGAATTTCAATTTAGATATGATAATTACAAATCCCAGCAGAAAGATGAGTCAGATTTAATATCCTGCATCTGTTTAACATCAGAAATAGGCTGAAAAAGCGTTCATGTCAATGTGTTGCTAGGACAGTGAACAAAAGTGAACAAGCAGCTTCATAAATAGCAAGGAACACAACAGGGGTAAAAATGTGGAGAAGAATAAAGCAGGGTTAGGTTATAAAACAACATCCTAAGCTTTAAACATCTCACAGAGCATTGTTCAATTATCCAATAAAAGAATGGACATTTTATGGCACCAAAACAAACATATCAAGACATGGCCATCCACCTAAACTGCCAGGCTGAAAAATGAGAGCACTATTTAGAGAAGCAGCCAAGACGCCCACGGTAACTGGAGAAGCTGCAGCAATCCACAGCTCAGGTGGGAATATATGTTGAAAACTGTTAAGAAGATAGCTACGGCTGGAGAGGAAAAATAACAAAAAGAAGTGTTTCCATTTTGCCATAAGCCATCTAGCAAACATTTAGGAGCAAGTGGTCTGTTCAGATGAAACCAAAACTGAACTTTTCGGCTCATCTGCAAAGCAAAACAGTACACAAAAAACTCCTGCACATTGCCCCCCAAACACACCATCCACACAGTGAAAAACAGTGGTGGTGGCATCATCATCCTGTGGGATGTTTTTTTTCTTCCAATGGGAACGGGGAAGTTGGTTAGAGTTAGTTGATTAAAAAAAATGGATGTAGCCAAACACAGGGTAATCCAAAAATGTGAAGTTGGGGAAAAGGTTTAAAAGCAGAACAACAACCCTAAAGGCCCTGTGTGAACTACAGTGCAGTGGTTTAGATCAAACCATATTCATGTGATAGCATGGCCCAGTCAAAGTCCAGATGTAAATCCAATTGGGAAGTGGAGACAAGACTTGAGATTTTTTTTGTTCACAGACCAACTCTATCCAAACTGGCAGAGCTTGAGGTTTTATGCAAAAAGGAAAGGCAAGAATTCCTTCAGGAGTGTGAGTTCATTTCCAGACACTCTTATACTATCAGAGGCAGTTTTATGTGACAAATCAGTGATTATGAGGGGACATAAGACATTTTTTTTTTGTAATTGTACCCATTGTACTGTCTTCGAAGTATGGATCCTTCCAAATGTTAAACTAATAAATTCCCTGATACGTGAGCGTGGTTTTATGTAGGCAACCTTTACAGCAAACAGCAGTAAAGAAGGTTTTTCCATATAACAATAGCTACCATATAAATTGGTCATTCAACTATGCTTATAATACCCAGAATTTCACCCCCGTTTCAATGCTTTAAGCATGAAATCTGAATGATACTTCTTAAAAAATGCGAGTTGATGGTGAAATTTAAAAACAATGTTACTAAGCAAAAGATCCCCATGAGGAATGTGAGGGAGTGAAACGTTCATTGAGTCCATTCTAATGTTTCTCATGATCCTAATAACAACAAATAAGCAACTAAAACCATAAGCTTTCATATAGCAAGGTGATTTTGTTTGTCAGTCATCATCAGGTCAGGATTTTGAAAAGCAGAGCAGCATCGAGGAACATAGAAAGCCATAGCTGTGAATTTTATGCATGAAGTAGGCATATTTTAGATTTTATTTTAAATCTTGACATTAGAATATGAAATACAAATATGAGAAAACCTGTTTGTTTTTGTATTAATACATAACCAAATTGTGCTAATACTAACCTGAGGATTTGTTTATTATTCTTAAAAGGGGACATTTAAAAATGAATGAATAAATGAATGATATTTACAAGGTCTCCATGCCAGCAGCACATTGTAACTTTTGCGTTTGCTCCCTCAGCCATTATAAGAGGTTCTGTCTCGCATTGCTCATGGATGAAATTTTAATAAAAGAGTTTGCTGGAGTGGTTCTAGAGAGTAAATAACAACAGGGGGACTTTGGCAGGAGCTCATTCTTACATGGCCAGATTTGTTCAACAGCTTCAAATGGTCCTTATCCAGTTTGAATGTCACGGGCACAATTCAGAAAAAGCTCATTTATGGCTCTTTTTTCCCACTTCAAAGCACAATACAATGCAGTTCTTGGAGCAGTTTTTTCCTGCTTTATTTTCTACTGCAGGCAGCACATCCTACAGATGGAGAATCAGCTGCTCGTCATGTTAGAATGGGTGGTAATGCAAACAAATAATTTCCCTGTGTGCAGGTTTATTAGAAAAAAATTACATTTATTTAACACTTATAGCTAAACCAACCAAGGTAAGACATTTATTTTGAAATAAGAAAAAAAAACGTCCTGAGCTGCGCTGTCACATTGACAAACTCACCTGGATCATCACTAAAGAAGCTTCCACCAATGTAAACACAGGGTTAGCCACTTTTGACACCATATTTAGCATTTCTTTCAAAGCCAGTGCTAAACTTGAATGCTTCTGGACTGTATTTAATCCTCAAAAGTTGAAAATCTAAGATACTTTAGATTAATCGAACATGAACTGAATCATTCTGCATTGAACATAGATAATTCATAAAACAGTTAGCAATGCTTTTTTACCCACTAGGATAACCTACAATGCATTATTTGCATTTGTCAGGTAATCTCTCGCTTACCTGTTTCAGTGCACTGCCAGTCACTCCTACACATTTCTATTATTTACAAGACAGAAAGTCATCTGTTTCGAATGTCATGTGGTCCAAACTAAAAGGGCCCCGCCGATCTCAAAATTATTATTTTTTAAAGTGCAGTCGGCATGTTAAAAATGTGAAAAAAATATACCAATCTATTTTAAACTGACACTGCCTTGATATTTATCTAACTAATTCTGACTGAAGTGGTATTTATTATAGTTTATTTGTTGAAAGGCATCATACACACACACACCTATGTGTAAATCTGCACGTGTCTGCACAAACGGTCAGAAACAGACTCCATGAGGTGTGGTATGAGGGCCTGACGTTCACAGGTAGGGGTTGTGCTTACAGCCCAACACTGTGCAGGACGTTTGGCATTTGCCAGAGAACACCAAGTTTGGCGTTCCTTAGACCGCTGTAGGGAGGTCATACAGGCACATGGAGGCCACACACACTACTGAGCCTCATTTTGACTTGTTTTATGGACATTACATCAAAGTTGGATCAGTCTGTAGTGTTTTTCCACTTTAATTTTGAGTGTGACTCCAAATCCACACCTCCACGGGTTGATAAATTTGATTTCCATTAATAATATTTGGGTGATTTTGTTATCAGCACATTCAACTATGTAAAGAACAAAGTATTTAAGAATAATATTTCATTCAATCAGACCTAGGATGTATTATTTTAGTGGTCCCTTTATTTTTTTGAGCAGTGTATAATATTTATTTATGCTCTACGAGAAAATCCGCTAATAAGTGGATTTTCCACAAATCCTTTGTAGTCACACAGAAAAATCAGCAAACAGATGAATCCATGACGAGTGAACCGCGAATAGGTGGGGATCCGCTATATAATCCTTGGTATGGTTTAAACATGCATCAACAGGTTAGTGGTATATATGTGACACTTTGGCTGTGCAGTGGTTTAAAGGGGAATTTGTGACCATAGTGTATGATGGTTAAAATTTATGCTGAAGAACATATCTTTTCCAATAACATCTAGCATGTGCCTTAGGATATGATCTAGATATTACTGACTTTCCTATTTGGAATTCCAACTTTATAGTAACTTGTTTATCAGTCCAACTGGGTCATGAAGATTTTGCTTTTTCAGTTAAAAAGGAATAAAACTGTCTATGTCTACCAAACAAGCTACCAATTGCTAATAATGTTTTTTTTATTTGGAGAAACCTCCAAGTCCTTTTATATAATGGTTCTAAACTCTCAGGATGACGATACTTGGTAATTTTAGGTAACCATTGCCTTGGAAATTAATATGTGATCATGACAATGGCTTCTTTGCTGTTGAAATGCTATAATAGAGTTTTTTAACACTATGAATAGGTAAAAAAGGAAATGTAGAGGTTACCAACAATTCTCCCAGAAAATCATGAAACAAGCAGTTAACCCAATATCTTTAGTCATTAATCAATTTTTGCAAAGCTGTGTTCTTACCCTTAATCTGCGTCCATACACAGTGACCTGACCACGAGCCTGCTCCTTCCTCTGTCTCCACTCCACTAGGTTGAGGCCATTGTCGATGGCCAGGGTGATGTTCCTCTTGCTGACAGTGGGATTGACCGTTCCGGCCAGAAGGTGGGGTTCAGTGTACAGGGAGACCTCCATACCATTGGCCAGAACAAGCCGCAACGAGCCATCCAAACCAATAAAGTAGCTGTTTCGAACTTGTTCTGAAGATGTAGAGAATACATTGAAAGGGTTAGAAGGGGAGAAACAGTCTAGCTGATGTAAGAGGAGCATATCTAATATTTCTTTCTGTGAAGCACAAATATAATGACCTAAAATGGCCGCACAGCAAAAAAGAAAGCCTTTAGCGGCAGTATTTAACCGAGCCACAGTGGTAACGTAGAGTCTGTGACAACAAAGATCAATAGCGTTAGGTTTCAAAGCACCAGTAAAGTAAAATTTTACAGCTGTTGCAGCAGCCTGGAGGATACTGAGAGATGAAAACTATCAAAGCGGCTAGCTTGCCTGTGGCCACAGAATAGGCAGGGCATGCACATTCACACAGATTCACAGGGGATAAATCTAAACCTGCCTGTTTCAGTCCCTGGGTGTCAGCTGCCTATGTTCCACTTCAAGACCAGTGAGTAATGTTTCCTCTGAGCATCTTACAGATGTCTACCAAGGAAGGCGTCATTTTGGCTTTCTAAATATGCTGAAAAGACTAGGACATATCCTGTTATATTTTCCGGAGCCTAAACAAAGCAACTGCACACTGGAATTTTTGGGTTCTGTTGTAAAAATGGTTTCGATATTTGTCCTTGCTTTGGATAGACAAGGATCCCAGCATAGAGATTCATCCTTCACAATATTCTTCACACACTTCATCTCTGCTGAATAATCTATGGGCATTGGAATTAAGTGTTTAGTATTCACCTGTGACAGAACAGATTATTTGTTAACATCGAATTTATTTTTTATACATTTAAGGATAAATTAAAATACAATTCTACTCTATAAGCGAATCTGAGTGACCAGATAACTACTAGCTAAATTATTCAAAAAGGTGGTCATGCCATCAGTCTCCCTTTCAGTTTCAGAAATTTGGCATCCCAAGTTTAGTCAATTTTCATCAGTACAGATAAAGCGTTTGCATGGTGTTAAATTAGATTAGGTAAAGCAGCTTTCAAACTGTTTCCTATCTTTTAAAGAAAGTAAGTGGACATATAAAAAGATTAAGATGATTTTGTTGAACATCAAGTTCTGTTATCTCCCTGAAGCAGGCAACCCTGTTTTAAGACAGTGTATTGGGCTTAAGGGTGTAGAATTTATATTTTTCTGCTGTTTCAAGACAGGGTATATTACTTTCTCTCTTTTAATTTTGCAGACTTAAGGATCTACTGACCATTGAATAGGAATGAAATTTCACGCTCTATGAGAGTCCCTAATTTGTCAGGTAGTCATGAACTGGAGTAATCAGAAAGTAGGTCATGCTGTCTGTTTTACTTTCAGTTTTAAACATCTGTGAAATGTTTATCTTTATCAGTGCGCAAAGAGCACCTTCCTATTGGCAAAGGGGGGTTGTGCAAAGTATTTACTTCAGGGGTCTAATGATGTGATTTTGTAAAAGGAAAAAAAAAAATATTGGGATATTTTTCGAATTTAATAAATGTACCTAAATTAAAAGTTAGGTTTAGTTACTGACATAGAAGATGGTTTTAAAGATATTTACACATCTTTGGCTGGGCTGCTATTAGGTGTGGATGTATGTGTGTGTATATATATATATATATACACATATATATATACAGGAGTTGCTAATATACAGTTTCTCTGAGTCCTTTATTTAATTGGATTCAAATATTTGTTGACATAATTATAAAAACACAAACAAAAAATTATACTTTAACCTACACCGCAGTGTTGAAAGTAGTTAGCAGTGTATTAATTATAAGCAGAGTTTCTGGTGCAACTTTTCTCATAAACAGAAGTCCAAGTCAGGGTCACTCATCAGAAGATATTTGTTGATGACCAACAGCGACAAATGTGAGATTTACATCGTGTGTTTCAAAGTTCAGATCTTAATCATAATGAACAGGTTTAAAAGTAGATGCTACTAGCCTAGCAGCAAAAACACCAAAACGATAAATGAGGAATTAGTGCCTGTTCAGGGCAAACAGGGTGTTATAACGCTGTAGTGCATTACAAAATCTCCGCTCAGTCCAATTTTTCAGCAAATTTCCTGGAAGATCTTGTACAGGCCACCTACAGTGTTTTTCCTGATTCATTTTTATGACATAAAATCAATTTTTATTTTATCTTTTCTGGGAAATGGATGCTCACTGTTCTTAAAAATAGCACAGAAAAGAAATACTTTGATTAAAGGCAATAATTTAAAAGCGGTCACATGCCAGGCGTTCTACCATTTATAAAGGTTTTCTGTGATCTGTACCCGAGTCGTCTGCCTTTGTCTCACTGTTGTAAAATGAGAGCACATTTTATTTCCTCTGCAACAAAGGTGTGGACGAATTACATCTGAAAACCTCGGACCTTGTATCAAAAAGAAAGTCATGCTGGTTCTATCTATCCACTTTACTCCTATATTGTTTTCATAAGAAAATCCTTTGGATTGTTTTAGTTAAAACTATTAAGTGTACAGGCTGAGCCAAAGAGTATTCCCATCGCAGCGAGTTCTCAAAGAGGGTCAGTCCATAAAGACTGCTCTTTTTTACTACTTCTTTTCTTGAAACTAGTTTGCCTTGAGACCTCCTACGTGGAGCTGCAGGCCTTCCTGAGTTAAAGAAAGAGTTAAAACACACTGCTGTTACCACAGTTCTAAGACCCAATAGTGTTTCAAAATTCAGTGCATATCCATCTATCCATCCATTGTTTAAATCCGCTAATCCTTGCAGGGGTGGGAGGGTGGTCTGGTGCCTATCTCCAGCAGTCATTGGGCGAGAGGCAGGGTACACCCTGGACAGATTGCCAGTCCATCACAGGGCATTCAGTGCATATGTACTATCAAATCTGCTGTAATTTAAGCATGGATATGTAATTTACTGTGATTTGGAAATCTATTCAGTACAAGCAAGTAACATGGTCTGTAATGAGAAAAACTGAGGGAATGCCTGGGGAAAAGGCTCAACAGCACCATCTTCACTAAAGGTAAAGCTTTTAGAATTAAATTTTTAAAATAAATCTGGTGATGCAATGACCAAACAGACTTGACGAGATGCTTAATTTACAAGGAAGAGGAGCACATCCCCTGTCAGAACAACTCTTCACTCTTTAACATTTAGAGCACAAAGCAGGACCTAACAAAAACATTCACACCCCGTTAAATTCCCACGTTACAACCAAAAACCTCCTCGTATTTTATGACAATTTTTTAAACACAGATCTCAAAAGTGTGGCACGCATTTGCATTTAGGACTTTTAATCTCCTCTTTTGCAGCAAATTAAGAAAAAGTCACCCAATTACTCGAGTCCATTTGTGTATAATTTTATCTAAGTACAAATTCAGCTGTTCTGTGATGGTCTCAGTGGTTTGTTCGAGAACATTAGTGGTCAAACAGCAACATGAATACCAAGACATACATCAGACAGGTCAGGGAAAAAGTTGTGGAGTCATTTAAAGCAAACATGCCAAGACATGGCTTTCCAGCTAAACAGACTGGCCAATTAGAAGAGAAAGAAAAACATTAATCACAGAAGAGTGGCAAATGGGGATCCTAAGTCACGTCCTTCTACAGTCGGTCCGTGGGTCCCCTGCTGTCAAAAAAACCAGAATGAGAGTCAATGGAGCGATAAAAGTTATTTTCTGATTCCGTTTGAAATGTTCTATGGATTTAACATATGATGTCCCTGAATACTAAAGACACGTTTTGATGCCAAGAAAGCACACATTTTCAACAGGCAGCAAAAGTTACTTTAGATTTTGTGTGAAAACACGTAGTAGACTACAACTAAAGAAGAAGAAGAAAAATGGCCACGAGTTTAGCGAGCTTAGTATCCTTCTTCCAGGATGAAGGAAGGAACATTGAACATGGAGATAATGACTATAAATCTAACCATGTGGAAAGTGGCAGCTATGCTGGGGGAGATAGTCTGTCGAGTGAGAGCCAGCATGCGGGACAAGCTCTACAAGGTCTCGGTGAGTACTTCAACTGCTACCTAACATGATGTCATATGAATTGCGTTAAAATTAAAACGATATGTCATTCAAATTAATAAGAATTTTTACAAGCAAAAAAAAATAAATAAATTACATGACAAACACACTCAAAACGCACATCATTAATTATCATTTAAATTGAAGTACAGCATATGTGGGATTCAGGGCGTAAGGCAAAACGGACCAGAAAAGAATATTTATTGCTCCATTTACTTTCATTCATTTTTGTTTTTCGGTCAGAGGAGCCATGGGTCGACCAGAAGGGGAGGAGACATAGGCTCCCCATAGAAAGCCGTTGCTGAAAGAAAGCCAGAACAAGTTTAATTTCCGGTTTGCCACAAGCCATTAAAGTGGACACAGCAAAAGTGGTGGTAGCATCATGCTGTCACGATGCTTTTTATCGGCAGGGACAGGGAAGCTGGAGAGAGATGGATTATGCTAAATACAAGGTAATCCGGGAGGAAAACCTTTTAGAAGCTGCAAAAGACTTGAGAATGCGGTAGTGTTCCAGCAGGACAACAACTATGAATATAAAGCCAGAACCACAAAAGAGTGGTTTAGATTCAAGCATGTTCAGGTCTTAAAATAGAATGCAATTCTTTATTCTCATTTCACAAATCTGCATCAAAATTTTACTGAATGAGGCTAAATAAATGTATCATCCTAAAAAAACCAAGCTACAAATAATTAAGCACAGAGAGATAATTTTACAATAGAAAAACGTGAAAAAGCTAAAACATTTAGGCGATAAAACACATGTTGCAAAATTCCAGTCACTGACTGAGAGGTTTTAAAGCAGCCTTCATTGTGAGAAGTGAACTACAGTGGCTTGCAAAAGTATTCGGCCCCCTTGAACTTTTCCACATTTTGTCACATTACAGCCACAAACATGAATTAATTTTATTGGAATTCCACGTGAAAGACCAATACAAAGTGGTGTACACGTGAGAAGTGGAACGAAAATCATACATGATTCCAAACATTTTTTACAATTGAATAACTGAAAAGTGGGGTGGGCGTAATTATTCAATAACTGAAAAGTGGGGTGTGCGTAATTATTCAGCCCTCTTTGGTCTGAGTGCAGTCAGTTGCCCATAGACATTGCCTGATGAGTGCTAATGACTAAATAGAGTGCACCTGTATGTAATCTAATGTATGATTTCCGTTCCACTTCTCACGTGTACACCACTTTGTATTGGTCTTTCACGTGGAATTCCAATAAAATTGATTCATGTTTGTGGCTGTAATGTGACATAATGTGGAAAAGTTCAAGGGGGCCGAATACTTTTGCAAGCCACTGTAGTAACTTTACCATACAATGAAAACTGCTTCACCGAATGCTGAGCTGCTGCTACCCCACATGTCACTATCATAAAAACCTAAATTCAATTGACAATCTGCAGCGAGACTGACTGCTGTTCTCTGTGCAGTTTGACTGAGCTTGAGACATTTCTCAAAGAGAAATGGGCCGAAACGTTCAATCTCCTGATGTGCAAAGCAAGTAGAGAAGACCTCTCAAGGACCTGCAGCTGTATTTGTAGCAAAAAGTGTTTATACAAAGTATTGACTCACTCAATACAAGTGCACACTAAACTTTTGTATTTGGAAAAATCTATTTTGTACTTCTAGTCTATTTGCTGGTTGATCTTCAAAATCCCTCCAAAAAGAGGTTTGAGGTTGTAACGAGACAAAATGTGGAAAAGTTTGAGTGTGAATACTTTTTCAAGGCACTGTATTGTGTGTGTATTGTGTGAACACAACAGAATACTACTCAAGCCACTTAGAAACAGCTATGTACTCTCTGAAGACTCTATTGATATCCCTCTACCAATGAGGTGCGTTGTCAAACCAGAGGAACAGAAAGCTGAAAGGGGTACAGTCAAGCAGTGAGTAAAGGACAGTGGTGATGAAAAGAGTGTATGTGCAATTGCATTTTATCCTTTCAGAGTCATGTCTATTAAACTTCAGAATTTTATAATAAAGTAGGGTGGAAATAGTTGGTTTCATGCAATGCTATGCACACATGCAATCTATGTCAAATAATTTAGATCTCAGAAAAAAAGTTATAAAAATCCAATCACTGAGGCACTCACCTTGCAAAAGTGTGTAGAAGTTGCCAGAGGCAGACAGGTTGGTGGTGACTGTAATATCCTCTCTGTTGGAGCCCTCAGTCTGGATGCGGACCGAACTGTCGGTTTCTGTGCGGTAGCTGCTTACTCTGCCAGTGGGGTAAGTGATGTTGGTTAGTCGCCCGTAACTATCGTACCTACAAAAAAAAAAAAAAAAAAAAAAAAAAAAAAAAAAAAAAAGAATAAAAAAAATTAGCTGTTGGGAAGGAAAAAATTGTTAAAGGAAAAATGACACCTTCTTCAGCAATTATTACTTCTTTTTTATTAGGAAAGTGTTCCAGTGCGAGACAGTCTGCAAAAAGTATGAGCATGGGCTGTAAGAAGGGAGCAAATCAACCAGAGCAGAAAGTATGAGATAATAGATCCAAAAGTGTCACCTATAATTGTCGTGGCACAATCAATAGGCTTTAAAAGTAAAATGGTTCAAGGAGTTGTTATAAGATTATACAGCTTTGAACCTTTGACCTTCTTCCACATTATATGAAGAACACATGAATTTAATTACTTCTTAATCTGTAAATCTTTTAGCTCTAAAGAGACATTTTGCTGAGTTCAAATAGTCTCCCAAATTGTATTTTTAGTCTCAATAAACACTTAAACTAAAACAAAGTAGCATTTTCAAAGCATTATGTTGGTCTCTCAGTTACTAGTTATTATATGGTTCCCTGAAGAATGTTCATTATGTCAGAATTTGGAGTATCAATCTGGGTTTTTCTGTTTAAAATACCTTTTAATGTGCAAAGGAACTCTTATAAAAAGTATTTTATTTAGAATAATTCTCTGAAGACCCACATCTGTGAGATCATTCAGACTACTTTTAATTTTATGCTGGATAATATGGCAGAACTCTGACATTGTCCCAAATGTCTGCTTTTAAATAGTTTATCATTCGAGGTTGATATGCTAAAGGAGAAAATGATCAACTTCTTCCAAAGCAAAAAGGTTTCACAGCACAGATAAGAAAGCACACACCTTCTTGCATTTGAAAAACATCTTATTAGCTTAAAAGATTAGCAACATCACCTAATCTCATTATGCAGCCTATGAAAAAGGAGCACTGAAGTGCAAATCCTCTGAGAGATGCTGTCTCTCTCCAGCCTACAAATCAGTTCATCACATACAAGAACATGAGTGGCCAGATTGTTTCATTCTGCTCAGAGAGCACGTCAACATCGAACAATTTGAAATCTTTCAGATTGCCTGTTCGAGGAGTGAGTGAGCAGTACATTACTTAGGATGAAGACTTTTATCTGTGCACTGAATACATATTAGAAAGCCCTCCTCTATGTTGCTGCCTGCTATAATAAAGCCTCTAATAAATGAGATGTTGGGTGCTGGTTTACAGATATTTCCTCAGTGCAGCCATCTCAAATGTCCAATATAGAAAAGGAAGAGTGGGAGAAGGATCATGTCCCAGAGATAAATGTTATCCGATCTAAGCAATAGGAGGCCCAGGGATTCATAGACACATTTCAGCCAAAGTCTTCCACTTCAAGAAATAGAAAATGGCATCGCAATTAGCATCTAAGTATTCGATACTTTGATAGATATTGTATTTGTTTATCAATGAGATATTCCCCCTGTGTTCATCTTGTAAACAAACCTCTGCGCAAAACCATGCATTAGTCATGATCTATACTGTACCGTGTGACTGCATAATTTATTCAACAGTGTTAAAGTTTGCCTGTCTCACAAAAGTCCAGTGGACACAGATCTTATTCACATTAGTTGGCTTGATCGCTGACCCAAACTCTTTTTGTCTCAATTAGAATCTGTGAGCTAGCTAGCTGAGCTGCTAATGGTTCCTGCCTGCTTCGGCTCAGCAGCCCATTAGTTTGCTTTCTCTGAACAAGAGGGCCATACGGGGCAGGGTGCTCAAAAGAAGCAGAGGTCTGGTTTCCCCATGGTTGACCATGAGTCTATTCGGATTGCATCACCTCTCTGTGACATGCTAGCTCCATGACCTTTCAACAATAGGCCGAATGCTTCATGTCAGCATCACCCGCAACACAGTAAATGTCAATTTAATGCCGGTTCCTTTTTTGGTTTTAGCTTTCTGCCTTGAATTTGGGAGGATACAAAAAAAGGAAAAGCTTATTGCAATAACATAACAGTTAAAGCTAAAGACTTTAGAGCATTGGCACAGTAATGTTTGCTAGTACAGTGAGTCTCAAAGATATTCATACCTCCCTGGATTGTTTTTACAGAATTACAACCACATAATCTAGTATATTTTGTTGGGATTTAATGCAAGAAAACAACACAAAGCAGTGCTTAATCATGAATTGGAAATATATATGATTTCCATTTTTTTTATACAAACAGGGAAGTAATTTAGGCTAGATATAAAATGCTGTGTTTGAGGGAGAATAACGCTGTACTTTACCCTGAAGACGCCATGCTCACAGTGCAACATAGTGGTGGCAGCATCATTCTGTAGGGATGCTCTTCTCACCCATAGTAGAGAACCTAAATCTTACCGAAAATCTTTGGGAAAACTCTAAAATAGATGTTTACAGATGCTCTCCATTCAATCTGACTGCTATTTTGTGAAGGAAATGGCTATCAACATGTAATAATGTAACAGAGTACAAATAAAACAATCAATAGGTTTAAATATTACCATTTGTTTTAATTGAAAGGGGAGGAGACAAATTATTAAGTGCCTTTTTGCTATGTGGGATTCCTTAATAGATTTACAGTAACCCTTAAGCATTAGCACTTATAGGAATTAAATTATCAGGGGTCAGAAGTGTCTCTGTGTATACAGTAAATGTCAGTGCAAATAAGGTTCCAAGGGGTTACAATAAAAAGAAAACTCAGCAGACATCCTTTGTTCCCTAGTCAATTATGAATCTTGTATCTGCATCTAATGAGAATGTTTTTTGATCTATAGTGGATAGGATATAAGTACATAATTATTAATACCAGCAAATGTTTAGCAGTGCACTATGTTGGATGGAGATAAATGGTGGTTTTGATGGCAGCAATTTCTGCATCAGACCCTCAGGTGGTGTTCTGACCTTCAACGCTAATTATTCGAGGAAAAACAAATGCTCTTTTCTTGGTCTAAATGAAACATGGATGAACTGATTTACCCGCAGGTAAAAACAAAGTTATTGCTCAACTTGAAAGAAAAGAAGCAGGAAATTGAGTAATTGAATCTCTCCTTTGTTTCTAACAGGCTATAATGCACAACTTTAATAGAAAAACAAACCCAAAACATGAAGGTTTATACGTTTATGTATAAAAGGTATTGTGAATACGTTAATTCAGACTTGCTGGCTTCAAGCCATTTTATATATTCACAACAACCTTCTAGTTTAGAAATAGTGGCATTAAAGGGTAATTAAAAGGCTGCCGTACTAAAAGGAACAGATTAGAATGAACACAGGTTGATTTGCTCCTGATATTCATGTTGAAAGGAATATAGTTTTAAACAATTGTGATGTAAAATTATGATTCACATACATTTGAAGTTTAAAAACACCCAAGCTAAGGTACTGATTATGTTGCCATACTACAGATTAGCAATGTGGAATAGAGCATCCCACACTTATCAGATAATTACATCAGGTGCTTTTTCATTGTAATTATCTGTTATTTCTTGTGATGTTAGGATGAAAATGCCTTCTCCCATGTAGATATAATAACCTTTTTATTTTTTACAAATCTACAAAATGCCACACTTACTGCCATCCCCAACTATTCAATAAAATAAATGTACCAAATGCATTTTAAACTAAAAGTTATTCTTTACCTGTGCAAGTTGATCAGATAATCTTGAATTTATTTCTTATCAATCAATTACTTTCTGTTTTTCTGAGGTATTAATACGAGTTGACACAAAAATCTGTTTTTCGCTGCCCCTCTTCAAAATGGGAATGACAACAGAACATCCCATTCAAGCGAGAACATGTTTCATTCATTTTCATTAATCAAAGCAAATAGATAAACATGTCCATATCTACAGTCAGCCTGATAATAAAAACTTTAGAAAATGGTGCTCAAATGTCACATTAGTAAGATGACACTATAATCTAAAGCTATTTAGCAACAAACGCTCGAAGTGGGGCTAATGGATAGTGGAAAAGAACCTAATGGCAACTTTTTAACTTTCTAACTTTGGTGAAGAACCTGTGATGCTGTGGGCCTACTTCTCTTTCAAAGGCCCAAGAATCATTGATAGAGTGTATCGCATCATGAATTCTTTAAACAACCAGGATAGTTCAAACAAAACTCTGGTGAACTAAGGGATGAATATGCAGAATCACAGCTAAAGCCAACTGTTTAGCATGGTGGAAGAGCTGTGATGCTTGGGGGCTCTTTCTCCTTCAAAGGTCAATGGAACCTTGTTAAAGGGTATTGCATCATATGTTCTTCAAAAAAATACCAGCATATTTAAAAAAAAAGTCTGGTGAAATATGTGGAAAAGCACTTCAGGGTGTGGTGGAGGATCTGTGATGCTGTGGGCCTGTTCCTCTTCCTCTTCGTTTTTCAGCAAAATTGAGTATTTTTTCTGGGATTCGGCCTCTCGTTTGAAATGGCTTCCAGAGTGGAGAGTTCTGAAAACGCTGGGTGATTTGTTGTCATGTGAACACAAGCTGGAGACTTTTGAAAACATTGTCGTCACTGCCAGCCGCCTATGGCCATGTTGGACTTGCCTACTCCGCCTTTCTACAGAAAACCACAACAAAGGCGGATCCAGGTATGCTTTTACTGCTGATGCAGCATCTGAAGTTATTTGTCTCTGTAACACTTCTACAACCACAGTTGTACACACAGAGAACAACATTGTTAGTTTAATGAAATGTTTCTTTTCCGGGTTGTGAGGGGGAAACCTTGGAACACTGCATACACGGGGCAAACTGCCATCTAAAGGCCAGGCATATTTACTAAATCGTTTTTCATTGTGCGCCCTGTTGTGTAAACACAGTGCGTTTTCACCCGCGTATTCAAACAAAAACGGCAACGTTGTCGTGTAAACAGCCCCTTAGAGTGCATAATGGAGTCGTTCAAATTCAGGATGCTGTCAGAAAACTAAATATCAGAGGCTATTCAAGCCTTCCCACCAGAGGACCTTTCCCAATGGATATAACACTAAAGAGCAACTCATTCCCGAATATCCCAACATCTCAAACCAGAAATGTAGGTGTAGTAAGACTCTGGTAGGGGGGTTAGTTGCTCTTTCCTCTACCTGCTCCTCTAAGGTCCACAAGATTACATGTGGTGTGCCCCAGGGTTCAATTTTAGGCCCAATGCTTTTTAACCTCTATATGCTCCCTCTTGGTGGTGTCATCGGGAAACATGGAGTGGACTTTCACAGTTATGCTGATGATACACAGTTATACATCACCATGTCTCCTGATGACACACTGCCAATGGATGCACTTTTTAACTGCATTTTAGACATCAAATCCTGGATGGCAGAAAACTTTCTCCAGCTCAACCAGGACAAAACTGAAGTTTTAGTTATTGGTCCTGAGGGCCAGAGAGAGAAACTGTTACCAAAACTGCAATCACTGTCTTTTAATCCTTCTCAGCAAGTGAGGAACCTGGGTGTTATCTTTGACTCTGAGCTGACTTTTATCCCTCATATTAAAAATATCATTAAAATAGGTTTTTATCACCTGAAGAATGTTGCCAGAGTCCGCCCCATTCTCCTAACCTAAGACGAACTCCTAACTCCTGAGCCACAGTCAATATTTTAAATTACCACATTTATCTTTTTCTGTGTTTATTCAGACTAGCAAGAAATTCTCACCCCTAAAAACAAACGGTTCTTGTTCCATCTTTTAAAAAAGTCATCTGTGCAACTGCTGCTCTACGATCTTGTTCTTGTCTTTACACATAAGCAAAGGTTAGGGCTCTGATCTAATAATAACCGCAGCTGTTTTGCAAAACGTCAAAAAAATGTATTTAAAATTCCAAACACCTAGTGTGTATTTTGTGGCCAGAGGCAATTCTGTCTATCTCTAGAAATGCAAATATTTGGGTGCATTACAGCATTCCACTTTCATTCGAAGCATCTCATGACAGCTGAATCAAACCCAGGTGATAAATGTGTGTGCATATTAAACGGAGCGTCTGATTGCATGTCAAAGTTACATTCAACTAGCGAGGTGTAACAGATGTCTGAATAGCAAATCTGCTTAATCACATGTTTTGGAATGACATCCTGTTAGCACAGTTCCCCCCTTTGGTACACCACATTAGGATAAGGGACAGGCTGCTCAACACAAGTCACAAGAACATGAAATCCTGTGCTCATATGTCGAAGAGTGTGGGAGGGTTTTCAATTGTTCCCACTCAATGTGGGCTTCACCTCAGCCAATTACTACCTCTGGCTATTCTATTATGACTGTATTAATGAGCCTTCACATCCCTTTGGGTTGAAATGTTCTTCCCAGCAGATGCATCTCTATCCCTCCTGTATCCAACAATGGAGGGTCTGCAGTCTGTCACTGCAAGGACGGGTGCAGATGAGTAACATATCACCAGGTAATCCTATTTAGTATGATAACAGCAAATAGGATTACACTCATACTTCCACAGGTCTTGCATTTTTACTGACTTGACATCCAGCCATAAGAGGGGAGTTCATATGCCAAAAAACACTAAATTCACTCTCCTAAGAAAACATTCACCGACTGCAGCATTTTCATATGACACAGGTAAAAAAAATCAAAAGCAAACATGGGGTCTTGAGTCTGTAATTAAGAGTCTCATTTTAGGCAAAAAGAACATCAGACTTCACCAAAACTCAAGGTATGCCTCAAATCACATGAACAATCTTTATCTCATCTAATCAGGGTTGAAACTAAGGCAATAGGTGTAGATCATCTAAATAAAATAACTTACCACTCAAACACTTAAGACTTGATTTTTGTTTTGTTTTTGTGAACGACCCTGATTAAAAATTCCCAAACCTGTTTGGTTTTTGACACAAATAATAACATTGGAAGAGACTTGTAATCCCACATACCAATGATTCCAGACTACAGGCATTGATAATAAATCAGTTAATAAGTTTAAACACCTGATTTTGTAACAGAGAGCAAATTATTATTTATTTTTTTAACCTATTTTGCTGTCAGGAGTCTCCTTACCACCACAACAAAATTTTGTTAAATAGACATTGCTTACTGTTTAAAAGTAAATATATTTCAAGATAGTTTTACCAACTGTATTCATGTCTAAATTTGGTTTAAATATGGATCTTCTTTCTTCTTCACTTTCGGCTTTCCCCTTCAGGGGTCGCCACAACGAATCATCTGTCTCCATTTAGTCCAACCCTCTGCCATCACACCAACTAAAAAGCCAATGTCTTACTTTTAGTTCTATGTCGATTAAATCTATTAGCTAAAAGTTCAACATTTCAACCTACTTTTGGGCAACATAAACACTAAGACTGGACAACCTTAAAAGCTGTCAATTGCCTTCCAGTGTTTGGTGAGTACACTGTGTCTTTTGACCTACAATTTGGCCCTGACCCAAGGAACTGGTTGAAACATTTTCAAAACACGCTTTCTGGAAGTTTCTGTGATAGCAAATTGATCTGTTAGATACTCTTTGAGGCACTGCAGACCATAAAGTATGAGAATGACAAAACGTTTTTCAGGAAATGTTTCTTAATATTACTTACTCAAAGAAAGTTGTCCATCCATTTTCATTCGTCTTAGAAGCAAGAAGTCCTGAGCTCCCATGGTAGGTCATTACGGCTAATTCTTGACCCTGCGCAGCAACAGTTTTGAGGGCGTTGTTCGTACCGATGGTGAACCAAAAGGTCTGTCCATCAGGGACCATTAGCCACAGAGGCATTCCTGTAGTGTCTCGTCGGATGGTCACTTTGTTCTTGTTCTTATCTGTGATGCCACTTATATCTCCTGTTCCTGTGTAGGTCAGATTGTAGAGATGGTCTCCTGTTGTCAGACTTTGTGTGAAAATGTGGCTGCCGTTGGAATTAAACAGATAGAGTTCATCATTAATTGGAGAGGATACCTCATACATACTGAGGGGATTGAGATACGGTTTGTTTTTCCGCACATAGCGGATACGAATGTTTCCAAGATCTGCAATATAAAGCTCTCCATCTGGGCACACTGCGAGGGAAGAGGGTGCGTTCAGCTTAGCATCCTTGGCATAGCCTCCATCTCCAGAGTAGCAATCGCAATTGACATCATTCTTGCAGTCACAGCCACTTGATGCCCCAGCAACCAGAGAGATCTCTCCATTGGTGGACACCTGTCGTACTCTGTTGATTTTCTTTTCATCAGACTCGGCGATGTACAAAACACCATTGTGTGACACAGCCAGGGCGTTTGCTGACTCCAGAGTTGCATGAATGGCCACTTTACTCATAAGAAAATGATCAATGCCGGGTACTTGGCAGTGCATGGGGCGACCTGCGACAATACGGACTTGATGGTTCTCTGAGACCTGTAAAACAACATTGTTGTCCAGAACATACAGGGAGTTGTCCATGGGGCTCACTGCCAGGTCTGTAGGCCACTCAAGGCGTACCTAGAGGGACAAAAAATATATGAAAGAAATCAGCTTCAAGTTACAAAAAAGAAGATCTGGAACATTTGATAGCGGAGATGTGGACGTTAGACCTCCTTTGCTTTCTCTTAAGAATCACGGCATTTGGGAGTGAGTATTCAAACTCCTTCAACGTTTTCAAATTCCGCCAACTCCCTGTTTTTTAAAATTTTATTTTATGTAATAAAACAATGTATTGTAGTGTGGGGATGTAAGAAAACAGATACGCCGATATATCGTGATATTTTATGTCACGATATTGTATCAATATTCAATAGCAACGTATTGATTTTTATATTTATTTTATTTTTTAGAATTTGAATGGAACCATTATTGATGACAGTAATTTTTGTAGTAAAATTAAAAGTATGACTGGTAGTTGATGGCTGTTTTCACCTTCTTCTTTCCAGTGGATGAACTAGATCTAGTAATAACACTGGATGTTTTATGTGTGAAACAGGTTGGAGTGTTTTGAATGCTGTGACAGTTTTTCTACAGTTAAAATAAGTTTTAAAAATCACAATAAAGTCTTACTCATAGTATTGCAATATATCATATCATAGAGCCAGAAGTTGGTAAAAACACAGATTTCCCCTTCAAAATCTAATGGAATGTATGTCTTCTGCTACGGGGAAAATGAAGAACGAGATGAAGAGAGCGCCAGTGGAACACCAGACATATTTATGGAAAAAGTGTTTTTCAGGTATACTAATGGACTCAGATCTGAACCTCAAGGGTCACATAAAGGGAATAGTAAGGTCAGTCTTCTATCACCTGAAGAACATTTCTAGGATTAAAGAACTTGAAAAACTCATCCATGCGTTTATGTTTAGTCAGATTGATTACTACAACAGTGTCTTCATATCTGCAGCTGATCCAGAACGCTGCTGCTCGTGTCCTAACCAGAACTAGGAAAGTAGAGCACATCACCACAGTTCTAAAGTCCTTACACTCGCTCCCTGTAGCTCAGAGAATAGACTTCAAAATACTTTTACTAGTTTATAAATCATTGAATGGTTTTGCACCAAAGTATGTTGACGATGTGTTGTCATCATACCACCACATTGTTTTAGAGGTGGATTAAGTATTCAAGACTGCTATTTCCAGTTTCAACAACAACCCCTAACATCCAGCCAGAGCTACAAAAAATATTTTAGATCAAACCATAATCATTTGTGACTTTGTGTCAAAGTTGGAGAAGGGGAAATATAAAAACAAGCCACATTTTCAGATCAGATTTTCAGATCGCTTCATGTTGATCTGTCACATAAAATTCCCCATAAAAAGACATTAAAATCTGTAGCTGTAATGTGACAAAATATGAGAAGTTTAAGGGGTTTCATTGATTTTCCTAGGCCCCATATTATTATTGCTATAACATGACAGCAAAGGTCCTTGAAAAGAGACAAGAACACCCTCGACAAACAAAAGCCTGCACTCCCTTTGGCTTTTTGAATTATTAGTTATTGTTCTACTGACAATGTGTCAGGCTTTTAACAAATTGAAATGATTGGATTAATCCCATTTACTGGCCCCATTCTCTCTTATTGTCCCACTGGGATCTCTAAGAAACATAATAGAGAGTGTCATATTTCACTGGGAGCCTTGGAGCTCACAGGAAGGTGGCTGATTAAATCATGGACCAAAATACAAAGAGTCGATGGAAAAAGTGCTACTGAAGATGCTATTTGCCCGTAAAGCGGAAATCCAACAGCATTCTATACATGTACAGGAGCATTAAATTCTCCAGCTCTCTGACTTTTAAATAAGTAAATAAATTAAAAAATTCTTAGACTTACACATCACCCCTTTAGTTTACTACTGGGATGTGAATGCTGGCAGAATAATTTATTTGAAACTGAAAAGGCATTGAGTTCAAGGGGAAAGAAAAACAAATTCAAGCATCACACACAGTTCATATCCTATAAACCTCCGCTCACCTTTCACAAGAATAGGGGAGGTTTATATAATGGGATGGATCTCATACAACAGGTGACTGACAAAAGATACATTTCAGTTTTCAGTGAGCAAAAACTGAATTTACTTGGGTAATGAAGGGTGGAGACTTTCAGTTTCTTAAAACCTATTTCTTGTCAACACTGCTGGTTAAATATTTCATGAGCCTGAGTGTGGAGCGGCTCAGGGGACCTGCCTGCAAGGAGGTTTTCACGCCACTCTGACTGATGAGGGGATATTTCCTGAGTTGTAGTTCCACATGCTGTAACCCGATCATACCCTGCATTTTATACAGTTGGGCAGCTGTCAGCATTCCCTGCCTGATAGGGCTATTGCCAACCCACCTTTTACCCCCACCAAAGAAATAAAACTCCCAAAAGAGTGCTCGTCAGGTGGGGAAGCAAATTCCAGATTAGTACCAACACAATACAAATGTTTGTTGTTTTTTTTTTTTGGGGGGGGGGGGGGGGGTATTTGGAGACTTGGATTTCCTACTTTATATCAACCATTTCTTCTCTATGGGGCATGGAAAGATGTTATCCAAGAAAGAATAAGATGTCATTTTTATTGAATTTGTTTGCCCAGATTTATAATTTATAAATCACCTAAAGTAATCCCTAAAGTAATCCCTTGTACAAGACAGTTCTGCCCATTTTTCCAGCATATCTATCAGCATTTTATGATCAACTGTTTCAACTGCAGCACTGAGATCAAGTTATACAAGTTTCAGATTCCTTCCTGTTAAATGTACAGTATGTCATTCAAAGCCTTTACTAATGCAGTGTCAGTGGTGTGGTCTAAAGCCTGTCTGGAAATCACTGAGGAGATTATCTTCTACCATAGAGGGGTACATTTGTTCAAGGCAGTTTTTTTTTTTTATCTTTGCAAGAAATAGGAAAAAATAACCAGTAAAGGATTGTCATTGATGCATGTAAATTTGGTTTCTTTGATAGAGGTTTGACCCCTGGAGTTTTTTGTGAAGAATGGAAAATGACCCGATTGAAAGGAAGTGCTAAATATCTGCAATATTTCAGCGGCAACATAGCTAAAAAACGTTTTTAAAAACATGTTGAGCAACAAATCCAGACAGCAGCTTGTGAATTCTAGGCTGTGAACAGTTTCTGTCAAAGATACATAATTCAGTTTGTAAAAACTTATGTGAATGCTGCAATGATTCTGGAGGCACAGGAGACATCACTGGGTTGTCAGAGTGCACATACTGCTTGTTTTACTCTCTAAATTGAGTATTTTAAACAATCAGCAAATAAAATGCAGGACCTGTTGGATAAAAGCTCAGGAGGGTCGGTGGTGAGGGGTTTGTCACCCAGTCAAAAACAATAAATGAAGTTTAGTTATTGCAGCTGTTTTTTTAATCAGTAATAGAAAAATATAACTGCCTTGCTCCTTTTAAATAAATGTCATAGTGAACTTGAAGCTTTGTTTTTCTCCACAGGTGTTAAGCTTTTCTACACTTTGGAAAAGCTGAGGACAGACCTGGTGATAGTGGAATATTGCAGAGGTGTTATCATTAAGGCAGCGTTTTGCATTGACCTCTGCTCTGGTTCTACCAGCGAATCCAGGGATAATCACACTAAATAGCAACCAGAAATGGTCAGGAAGAGCAACATCAGTCACAGCAACACCCACAATGTTGTCCCTTTTTATGGGTTGGTTCTCTTACTTGTAAAAGTCCAAAGCTATCTAGAATACTCAATAGCAATGCTACACAGCTATCTTTTGCAACCGTTATCAAGTGATGGCTGTTTGCTTGGCAGTTCGTCAAGATCTAATACTGCCCCATGCCTACTCCTAAAAATTGTGAAAAGCGATTCAGTCCTAAGGTTTTTTTTGTTTGTTTTTTCTTTTGCTTCAATTTGAACTCAGCAGGTAACACTGATTTTTTTTTACAGAAATCCATCAGATTGAAACAGCAAAGCAGCAACAAACTAGGTCCATTGTGTAAACAGATCAAGACTTTTGAATAAAGTTCAAACCCTTGTTGTTTTGCAGTAAAATAAAAAAGTTAAAAGACAATCAAAAAAGATTGAAAAGATGAATTAAGAAAGAGTTTGCTGCAGTTTCTTCCCAGGAGAGATGTTGCAGCGAGATAACAATAAGCTCATCAGACAGGGAAGAAATTTGACAGTATTTCTTGGCTAAATCAGGTGTGGAACACAACAAAAGTAATGACCACTGCCATGAGCCTTCTCCAGAGAACCCATTTCTGAGCAACGTTTCGGGGAGTGTTTGAAGTAGGAGCCTGTGTGCTCTGGATGAATTTTTAATGGATGCTTTTTACTGTCTGAGTGTCTCTGGCAGCGCTTGTGTGATTTGTCATCATTGTTGAGCTGCACCCAGCCTGCATGTGTCCTCGCGGAAGCAACGGAGGGAAGGTTGAGCATATATAGGTACTTGTGTGTGGGAAAGGTAAAGAAGCAAGGAAAGGTAAGGCATGAGTGGTGGGAGGGATGGAATCCTCCCCCCAGGGTTGAAGTCTGGAGCGGGCAGCTGGAGGCTTTGCATCCTGCAAGGAGTGCACGAAATCCTATAAACAGAAAAGAGCTTTTTCCACTTTCATCTGACACTCCACAGCTCCTGTTTGCTAGTTATGCTCAATAATATGCAAAACCAGCTAAATGCACAAATTATTTGTGGATGTGTAGGTAGCAGAGTAGAACTGGGAGCACAGCGCCACCTGTGGTTTGGGTGTGTCTGCTCTTTATTTAAATGCGCTGTGTGTTTCTGCTCCTGTTTGAACTGTTTGAGCTCATTTTACCGTGTTTTTAATTTTTTTTGGCTACCCCTTAAAAATAACTTAAATATAGCGATGTGTCAAGGACATCTGTGTTTGTTGCTGTTTTCCCGTATCCTTAAATCGGAATCAGCTAGATCTGGCAGACCCGTCTGCTGTATCATTTTCAAACAATTAGGTGTAGTAAATTAAAATAGTACATTTTCTCTTAAAGTTTCAGTTTGCAGCCAAAATGCTTCACACTATTTTAAGCCGAGTACATTCATAAGATCTAGATCAAGAAATATTTACCTAAAGTCTAACATACTGTACAGTCTGCAGTTGTTTCAGAAGGTAGTTGCTAGTCTCACCACTGCTAACCTAGTGACTTTGTCTCTATATTTAGCAAGTTCTTAAACTTTTTTAGGCACTCTTAAAAAAAAAAAAAAAGCTACCAGCAACAAATCTTGCAACTTTTTATGGTTTTATTGGAGATTGACATGAAAGAACATATTATTCTCACTCCTCTCAATGGGTACAGTGGGTGCTGGTGTGGTCCTGTGCCCCATATCAAAGCACTCGGAGGCAGTCCCAGTCCTCTAGCAGCAGTCCCTCATGTTGGTGCAGGAGCTGCTTCCTACATGTCTAGACTGCAAATACATCTCTTAAACCTTTGTCTAAAATAAATTAGAGCATTTCTATTGTCACTTTTTGGTCCATTCAGCTTGTTAATGTATATTGTATACATAAGTGGTAAAATTGGTAATAACATGACTAGGCCGAAGTCAAAAACGGTTTAATACCAGCTCAATAGTCATAAACATTGCACTTGAACTCTTCTTTTGCAACCTAATAAAGCCTGAGAGTTATCAACAGCAGCATTTTTTTCAAACTACCAAATATTGTTCAAACACTACAGTAGTTTAAACAAACTTCCCTCACTCTTCCTTAGCACTCCGTAGTTCAGATTTAGTTGCTCTGCAGGTGACACATTTTGAATAAAGACACATACAGATAATTCAGTGGGTCATTACATATCAGTCTTCTAAATGAAAATACAGCTAAAAGACGTGCTGAAAGAGCAGCAGTATAACTGTCTGTGTGTCTTATTCATATTAGCTTAGCACTTTGAACCAAAAGATAACTGAATGTTTAAGCTCAGGTGTTCTAGCTCAGAACATTTCTATCTCAGCAGTTATATTAATTTAGATATCAGGATTGGGTCAAAACTCCGCTGAAAATGGATAAGAGCATGAGAAAGCATACACGAGAGAAGCCATACCTGAGAGATGTCCATAACAGCATCACAGCTGAGAGGTCGAGCGGAGGTTAAGTCATTGTAGCCCAGAAGAGTGGAGATGATACCATTCTGATCAATCCTGCGAATCATGGTTCCATCCACAAAGAAGATTACCCCATACTTATCCACTGTAATGCCTGCAGATAAAAGTCACAGTAAGCACAGAGAAAATATCCATCTGCTTCATCTTGCTTATCTGCATCAAACATAAAGACAGAGCACTACTAAATGACAATTAAGACAATTGATTAAGGAATTAATCAGCTGCAATAGTGTAGAACACTAATTATACCAATGACAAGTAATGCAAGGATTTATTTTGTAATCAGTAACAGAGAATAATAGAACCATCTGAACAGATGATTACTATAAGTATTGATTAAATTACAGCTAAACCTGGAGCTGTGAAGTGTATGCATCTTCTACTTTCTGGCCGATGATTGGTGTAATCTACTTTGAACTTAACATACTATATAAGTTTAGTTATGTTTTAATAGTATCCCCTTGCAAATTTCCCACTGCAAAATACATTTTGACTGACTTGAAACTCTGTACATTACCTATAGTGGCTTTGCAAACTCATTTTTTCAATGTTTATGATGTTAGTACATTTTCCGTATTAAAGCAGAACATCATGATGAGTATACGGAAAGCACTTTCACAGTGGCCAAGTTTTAAATATGGAACCAGCCAAAGCCAAAAATGGACGGACGGGAGGATGGATGGATGAAATCCATCTTTTCTGAAAGTGGATAGGTAATAAAGAAATATAAATAATTTATATGCTATTTTTTCCATACTTATGGAGGCCTGAAAATTACTTAAAAGAAATTCCAAACTCTTTCCATACTTCTCCAGACAACGTAGGCACTCTGCTAGTCAAACATTACCTCTGGGATTGGTAAGAGTGGCGTCAACAGCTTTCCCTCCATCCCCACAGCGAGCGTCATCATATGGGAGACACTGGTCGCCGGTTCCAGCCACCAGCTCCAGGTTTTTAGCAACGTTATTGACAACAGTCAGGGATTTGACCCTGAACACCTTCCTGCTGCCCGTGTCGGACAGGTACACGGCGTTGTTCACAGGACTGGAGGCCAGGTAGTACTTCTGTGCAGGGCTGTTGCTGAGCAAAGGAAAGGGAGAAGGGAGTCAATAAAGCTGGAAGCAGCTACATTGCTTTCAATAAGAAACATAGTGTAATACAATTAAAATGGATTCAAAAGCCATTTAGAGAGTCAATTACAGTTTAAAGCCAGGACATTGAAAGAGGAAAAAATAGAATGAGATTAAACATGACAAAGTAAAATGAGATTAAACATGACGTAAGCATAGTCATGTACAACTAAGTATGTGTAGTTAGATCTCTTTTTGCAAACTGGACAACAGAAATGTGACTTATTAGAAAAAAAATTCCACAAGCTCTTATAACAGAAACACCATAAAAATAGATTTTCTCTTTTTTTTTTCTTTCACATTACTGGAACAATGACACGGTTCAAGCATAATTCAGAATACAAAAACAAGAGATGACTGAATGGGTTTCAGTCTTTTGGGTCCAGTGGTTCCTTTGACAAAAATCCTAATTATTAGTCCAAATGTGACACGGAATAGTCCTGGTATATCATCAGAAAACAACAAAAGGAAACCAGCCATCACAGAGCAGCAGTCTGGTTACTGTTCCAAATACAAATGCACTGTATTTTCTTTCTACCTTGCTACTGCTGGTAAAAGGCAAATGATACTGAACCAAAGATCCAAACACATTACACATCCATTAGGCATATATCCTTGCGCAGAAACATATCCTATATAATTCCCCGCCAAATCAACAAAGTAATCCTTTATAGCTCGGTGAGATTTCCCAAACTGACAATAGAGCCAAACACAGCCAAGATACATAAAATCTGTTGGTTTCCTCAAATGAAGGTTGATGGTGAAAAACAAATATGGTAAAAGAGAAGCTGTTTATGAATCTATACAAGGACAAATGAGGTGACAGATAGGACTGTTTTATTGTTAAATCTTCTGCATTATATGATAGATGCAAGCCTCTGCAGAAAAATCAATGGATCTTTTCTGACTTATAAAACATAGCTTGCCTGCCACATTTATTTTCTCCCCCAGGTAAAGATGCGTAAAAAGCCTTGAAATAAATTCATCTTTTCTCTAGTAATCTCTCGAGATCATCCAGGGTCTAGGGTCCTTATTTATGCTCTCTTCAGCACACCTCACATGTTTTCTATTGAAATTAATTTTTGGGGATTGAAGAGAGGTGGATTTTTGTCTGGTGAATCATTTTTGGATAAATCTGGTCATCTGTTTGGCCACAGGTCATTATCATGTTGAAATACCCCAAGGTGACCAATTTTTAGTTTTCTAATAGAGGCCACCCAAATTTCATTTAAAAATCTCCTGGCATTAAAAAGATGCACTTTGAAAGACAAACAGGCCCACAACATCACACAACCTCTGCTATACATGACAGTGGGCATAAAGGTGCCTTTCCACATTTCATCCTTTGTTTCACAAGGATTTCACTAAAATGTTACTTTCACTATAGCATAGAACAGAACATAAATGACCTTTATTTTTCCTTTAGTGGGGAAATAAGTGTGTACCAGCAGCAAAGTGACAGGCAGGTCAAAAGGATGAAGATATACAGAAAAATAAAAACAGAAAAAGAGAACTAAGAATAACATACTGTACAGCAAGGGCAGATTTACAGCATAAACTTGTCTGGCTTCACTAATCCTGTACATGACAGTGGGCAAGGAAATGCTTGTCACCAAAAAGCTCAATCATAGTCTAAGCTCACCAATGTAGACAGTTCCAGTTAAAGTCCCAGCTCAGTTTGGTAAATTCCACATGAAAGGAATGTGATGGTAGGAAAGAAAAGTTTTGGGGTTTTTTTGCTGTCAAATCCGAACAACCAGTTGGTATACAGATGACATCCAATGGTTGTTATGGAGACTTGGTAACCCTAATTGTCTCTCTTAGCTGCAGTTCTCTAACAGTGAGCTTTGAAGATTTCTTAAACTCCCATACTATCTTCAGCTCAGCTTGAGGAGAGGATATTAAAATGGGACCTCATTCAGCCTAATGGCCGGTGGCTACAAGAAATAACTATCTGTATCATGTTGTATTTATAACTAAAACACTTATTGAAACTCGGATCAACTTAAAGATGTAAAGAAATATTTTTTAAAAGGTTCAGTTACTTTGTGTTAAAGGGATTGGTAGTGGTACCAATATCAACGCCAGAGACAACGGCATTTTCTACATGACATTTTTAATATACTAAATAAATGTGCTCAAATTAAAAGCTGGATTTTTCTTCTTTTATTTTTCTTGATCAAGCTAAATCAATTAAAGATGACTAACATATTACAAGACTTTTTACACAGCTTTTCTTGGCGGTGGCAGCACCACTACCCTAATATTAAAGTGACTTCACAGACTCTTTAATGCTTTTCATATACAGAGCTCTTGAATTAAACAGTTTTTATCGATATAAGCTAATAATGAGTGGTGCAAAAATATTTGCTGGTTTAAGGTTTTTCTCAGCTAAACAAGTCCAACTAGCTTGTAGTCTATTTATTAAATAAAAAAAATTTGTTTTCCATTTAATTCAGCAAAACAATTATTGTTGCAAAATTTAACATGCTCACAGTTATCATTGTCAATGTATGGCACAATTCTGCCAGAACCGATAAGCTGTGTGGAGAGGCCTGTCATCTGGGCGTCATTCAAAGTGGATTAAGACAGTATTTCAGGTTCAACCTTGAGGGTTCTTTTAGCGTGACAACACCACTAGCCTATGTTTCTAAAATACAAGAGGGAAAGCAAGTGGGTCTGTGCAATTTTTTATATTGGGTACATAATATTAAATGACAATTGACCTTCAGTGTATCTGTAGTGACAGCAAACCTCTGGCGGATATGTCAAAACCAGGCCAGGGACCCATCTGACTCATTGGCTGGTTTACAGTACAAGTTAGATACAATGTGCTAGCAAAGAGAATCTAAGTACATCTCAAAAATAAAAATATCATTAAAAAGTTAGTTTACTTTAGCAATCCAATTCAAAAAATGAAACTCATTTAATGGATTCAATACACGAGGAGGCATATATTCCAAATATGTATTTCTATTAGTTTCGGTGATTATGATGTGTTTCAAAGCTTCTTCCCCTTTAGGGATAGGCAATATGACAAAAATATTTTATCACAATTCTTTTATTACTGTAACACGAGATTAAAGATTTTATCACAATTCCCTACATAAAAAAGGTCAAACAGCATTTTAATAGACTTAAATTAGTTTACTAAATCTCACATATTTAAGCACATATTTAAAATATTCGTATACTTAAATGTATGCTGTCTCAAACTGCTTTGCTAAAAAAAAAACTAAAAATAACACATAATAACAAAAATATTTTTTTTTAAATCTGAGACTATTACTACACAGGTAAAGTTCACCATTGCTACAAACATGTAATTTAGTTTTTTGACATATTTTGGTAAAATCATCAAAGTTATCAGTCAGCTTTATTAGCAATGACTTGTTGTGGGTTGGCCTCCTTGAAAAGGTAGCATATTGTACTACTCAACATAACATTAGCCTAGTCGTATTCAATAAATTAAAATATGCGTTCTGATGAGGCTCATTTGTCATTTTATAAGTATCTTTTGAAATTAACAACCTTTAAGCAGGTATTAAACCTACCTATAGTTAATCCCACATTTCTGTATCACAAAATGTGTTTTATAGGTCTGGTGTTATAATATAAAAAGTCATGTTTTCATGAGCTTTAAGCATAATTCGCCATAATCAACAGAAATATAGGTTTGAAAACACCAGTCGGTGTGTAATTAATCGATACAATGTGTTTTATTTAGTTAATTGAGTTACTGAAATAAACCAAGTTTTCAATGATATTCAAATTTATCAAATAAGACTGTATAAACTTCAATTTCAGACCAGTATTTGCATGGCTCTGACTGTGATAGTTTCATTGCATAAAAAGCTGGCATCAATTTTTAAATACTTTTTGTCATTACGTTTCAGTTATCACAGTTAATAAGATAAAATTGTAGGTTCGTATCCTATCTTGGTAATTCCTGTGGCCTGTGCACCTTTTTCTACCAAATGTTTTTCTTCCACTGAACCATGTTATTGTGTTGTTATTGCTTTGACAGAGTTCTCTATGAAAAGTCAGTTTCTTAATGACTGTTTGTGAAATGCCTTCTGTGAAAAAAGTCAGCATGTGCAATTATTGAACTGGTCATCATTTATAAACTAACTGATTATATTTGCTAAACCCCAAAAAACTGTTTATTTTTACCTACATTTCAGCTGTATGAGTATGTTCTATCGATTTTACTTTGCTTTGATGTTTTTATCTCTTTGGTTTTATGTACATGCTTTTGTTTATCATTGTAAAACACTTTGTGGTTTTTATCCTGTGAAGAGCACTATATAGAGGCCACCCAAATTTCATTTAAAAATCTCCTGGTGTTAAAAAGATGCACTTTGAAAGACAAACAGGCCCACAACATCACACAACCTCTGCTATACATGACAGTGGGCATAAAGGTGTATTTCCACATTTCATCCTTTGTTTCACCAGGATTTCACTAAAATGTTACTTCCACTATAGCTTAGAACAGAACATAAATGACCTTTTTTGTTCCTTTAGTGGAGAAATACGTGTGTACCAGCAGCAAAATGACAGGCAGGTCAAAAGGATGAAGATATACAGAAAAATAAAAACAGAAAAAGAGAACTAAGAATAACATACTGTACAGCAAGGGCAGATTTACAGCATAAACTTGTCAAAGAAGTAAGTAAGTATCATGATAAAACTATAAGTCCATATCTCCCCTTGTTGCATGTGCAACTTTTTCTTCTGCAGTTTTTTCTTCCACAAACCTTCCTTTCTACAGTACTCTGTGAACAGCCAGCTTCTTTGGTGAAGACTTTTCTAGGTTAACTCTATAAAAGATGTCAATGACCTTCGGCAGCCATGATAATGTGGCTAGCTTTTCAATGATTCAATTAATTTTTGAGATGTGTACCAGTACACTGTATTCTCATAATATTCCAGTTCAGTAGAAAATGTGGTCTACATTCCATATGCAATCAGATGATACCTTATCAGCTCCTAGTTGCATGTGAAACTGGTCTCCCCATGTGTTTAAAACTAGAAGGCATTATTGCTCGACCTTGAGCTGTGGCCATATATGCCATCTATTTTCACTGACAACATCTAGTTTGTAGAAGATAATTGGATTTTGCTGCATGCTGTTGTGGAATTGGTCAGAGAGGATGGGGACATCCTTAGCAGGGGGTCAATGAACATTGCAGCTAGATCACCCACCTTCTACTCTTATCGCCAACTAACACATGAACAGGAGGCAGTCAGCCATTTTACATTGACACTTGCTGTGCCTTTCCTGGATAAATCTCCTTTTTAATATGCAAATGGAGTTTACAGAATTTAAAGGGACACGTGTTTCGTGTCGCTTTAGTGGTGCTCCTGCGCATGTATGATGTATAAGTAAATGTAAAAGAAAAAATAAAATTTCTCCCATGTAGAAAAAACTTGAGAAATTAGGTGAAAGAAAGAAGACAGATCATGTAATGTTTTCCTAATGTGATTATTCTTTAAAACAGGAGCAAGTGACCAGCATCACATAGCTTTTCATCCTCATTTCGACTACGCATTTCACAGCTTAAGTCAAGGCCTTTAGACAGAAAATCAATCAATAGCCCTTCACCTGAAACACAGCATCTGAAGAGGGCACACTGAGATTTCCTTGTTGCCTCCTGGCAGGAAAATGAGGTATCTGTATTATAAGCTAGTGATATACCTATAGTCCTTTTATTAGACTAAACTGCAGATATAGCTAAATGAAAGTACAGCCTGTTTTAATTCTAGGGTTTTATGCTTCAATACGTAAAACATAATCTAAACAAAATGCACTCAGCGATTCCACACTGCCATTTATGATTAAATAAAGCTGAAATAGCGGTGTATTACTTCTTTAGTCTCTCATATAGTAGTAGAGGGATTTTGGTCCAGAAAACAGCTTCCCAATTGTGAATTATCTTTAGCTGGTGGACATATGGCCTCACATTTTACTCTACAACATGTTGGTTGCCGAGGATTTTAAGATAGACTCTGACTGCAAACTAAACAGGTGCAGTGGCAGCAGAGCAAGGCATATCATCACCAATGTCTGGCACTTTTGCGGATAAAATTGTAGCTCTCAAACAGGAGTTCTTGTGTCCTATAAGGTCAATTTTCATCCGCCGTGACCCTCTAGCCATAGAGAGTACCGCAGGGATAAATTCTTGGGCTGCTACTCTTTTCATTATACCTCCTGCCTTTAAGGAATTTTTCAGAAACACAGATTTTCATTTAATTTATAAGCCAACGATTGCTAGCTTTACTTGACCGCTAATGCACCATGTGTTGACCTCGCTGCTCTGACTCCCTGTCTGAAGAGCTTGGTTATAAAACCTTGGAGCTAAAATTGATTCCATGCGTGGGTTTGAGGGCCACATAAATGGGGTGGTGAAATCGTCTTTCTACCTCCTCACATGTCTGTCAAAGGTTAAGCCCTTTCTCACCAGATGTGTCCTAGAAACTGTTCTCCATGCTTTTATAACCACATGTTTGGACTATTGTAATTTCCTTTTAATTGGTTTGGTCCAGAACCCGCTGTCATATCTGCAATTGGTGCAAAATGCTCGCCAGTGTGCAAGGTTTAGAGGTTCCGATTAGATATTGTCAGATTCACCTCGACGTACAGTTCTGGAACCACTCTCCTCAAGAGGGGTTGGACTCTTCTCCACTCTGGAATTGCCTCCGACGAGAGGCGCCAAGTAGGGGTGGCCATACTCGTTGCCCCCCCATCTTGGTGCCTGTACGTTGGAGTCCTTGGAGGGGTGATCCTCCCTGGGACTTCCTTGTTCTGCTGGGGGTCTTAAATGCTCAAGTGGGCAATGACAGTGAGACCTGGAGGGGTGTGGTTTGGGGAATGCCCCCCAGGGGTGTTCTGTTATTGGACTTCTGTGCTCTACATGGATTGTCCATAACGAACACCATGTTCAAACATAAGGGGGTCGATAAATTCACCTGGCACCAGGACGCCTAAGGCTTGATGATCGACTTTGTTGTCATCTCATCTGATCTGCGGCTGCATGTTTTGGACACAAGGGTGTAGAGAGGGGCAAAGCGGTCCACTAACCACTACCTGGTGGTGAGTTGGCTCCGATGACAGGGGAAGATGCCAGACAGACCTGGCAGGCCCAAACGTGTTTGAAGGGTCTGCTGGGAATGTGTGGCGGAGTCTCCTGTCAGAAGAAGCTTCAACTCTCACCTCCGGCAGCACTTCAAACATGTCCCGTGGGAGGTAGGGGACATTGAGCCTGAGTGGGCCATGTTCCGTGCTTCCATTGTCGAGGTGGCTGACCGGAGCTGTGGCCGCAAGGTGGTCAGTGCCTGTCGCAGCAGCAATCCTCGAACCGGATGCTGTCAAGTCCTATAGGGTCTCTTTGGCCTGTGGGACCCTGGAAGCAGCGTATAGGTACCAGCACGGCCATGCGGAGTGCAGCTTGGACGGTCGATGATGCAATAACCTTGTCGTGCGAGGAATTTGGTGAGGCCATGGAGAATGACTTCCGTAAGGCTTCGAGGCGATTCTGGTCTGTTTGCAAGTACATCACCAACACTGTTTATAGTGGGGAGGGTGTGCTGCTGACCTCGACTAGGGATTGTCGTGGGTGAGTGGGCGCAGTACTTCCAAAGTCCCACCAGCACGCCTTCCAATCTGGAAGCAGGGTCTGGGGACTTTGGGTCGGACTCCCCAATCTCTGGTGGTGAGGTTACCGAGGTGGTTAAAAAGCTCCTCGGTGGCAAGGCACCGGGGGTTGATGAGATTTGCCTGGAGTTTCTCAAAGCTCTGGATGTTGTGGGACTGAGTTGGCTAATGCAGCTCTGCAATATCACGAGGAAATCGGGGGCAGTTCCCTCTGCACAAACCTAAGTTGTAATGCGTACTTAAAAAAAGGGACAAAAGAGTGTCTTCCAGCTACAGGAGGATCACATTTCTGAGCCTCCCTGGTAAGGTCTATTCAAGAGTTCCGGAGAGGAGGGTCCGGCAACAATGTGGTTTTATTCCTGGCCATGGAACACTGGACTGATGTGTCTGAATTTCGACAAACAGGGGGAAATATCTCTGCCTTGGTCTCATCCGTTTCAAGAACATTGTTCGAAGAATTTTGTGCTCCGGTCATTTGCTTGGATGTTCACTTCTGGGAGGATTTGCAGCAGTCTTATGTTTTCAATTTCTTAGCTATCTTTTTCAGTAAAGTCTGAGGGAACTCAGATTGTTTCGGAATTGTCTCTGAATAATGGGCAGTTAAAATTGCTTAACTAAGGTCATGGCTGAGGGATAATATCTAAAGAGGGCACATAGATTTTGTGGTAGAGAGAATGAGGACTTCTCTACAGACAGAAGAATAAGGAAAAACAAAGTTATGGATACTGCAAGGTACTCAGATCATGTGGCTGTAAAACAAGGTCAAATCATCACCCTTCGACCACAGTGCTTGATATTTGGTATACAATGTTTGTGCTGAAATGTTGTTTGGCTTTCACCAAACAAGGTTGAACACTGTGACGAGACATTGCTACGTTTGTCTTGTTTATTTTAAAGAACAATGTTAGAAAAACATCCTTGTTCATTCAAATGCAACTGCACAAACCGAAGTTGTAATGCCATGAATATTATTCCGAAAGATATACGCATAACATGTGATGGACTGTCGACTTGTCCCCCGCCTCTAGCCCGATGATTGCTGGAGATAGGCACCGGCCCCCCGCAACCCTGCTTAGGAATGATGGGTACAGAAAAAGGATGGATGGATGTGATTTCATTGTGAATGTCTAATGCTTCCCTTGATGGCTGTTTTAATTTCACCAGGTGCTCTGTTAAAAGATAAAAAGTAAAGCTTTTCATAAAACTTTTTTCTCCTGTGGGTATCTTCAACTGTATTCAGAGGCACCAAATAAATAAAACAACAACAACACAAAAATAACTAATGAAATGGTAACAATAAACAGGGTAATGGTATGTTTTTATGTAAGGCTTACCTGTGCCTGAAGTCTTTATTTCTTTCAAAGTTAACGAAAAGCAGGAAAAGGTGAGAAAAAGAAAGGAGAGGAAAAGTTTAAGTGTTAGTAGAAGAACTAACTAGAGAAGTGAATGGAACTAAGCAAAGAAAATATTGATTTAATTTTGTTTTTAACTACATAAACCACTCTGGAAAGACATTAATAGTAATAAGAAGAAACTGATGTAATGTTTCTAGGACACCTTGTGTTTAAGTCCCATTACATCCTTTTTAGGTTCTAAGAAGGACCAAACTCTAGCTGATGTAGGTGAATAAAACAGGCATACCATCAATCCTCTTCCTTTAGGGCATTTCTGTCTATCTCAATAGCACTGGGTCGTTTATAGCCTGTGTATAAGCCCATTTAAGCTGCTCATAGTCCTGAGCGGATGTTAGTAGGCTGCTCCTCAGTTACCTAAGCTCCAGGACGCTGGTGACGTTCCCTGTGGTGAAAATCCTCCTCACATAGTTGAAGTCGCCCACGTACAGACTTCCATCTGAGCCACAAGCCAGAGCCACAGGGGCCAGGAGTTTGTTTCCGTCAGCAAGGCCATTACAGCTAGGGCAGGAGATGCTGCGCCTTCGCCCATTTCCCATCACGCTGCCGATTACGGGCGGCTGCTGGGAGATGAACACGTTCTCTCCATTGCCCATGTGAAGAATACCTGATGAGGACACAGAAAAGACACAGGTGACACCTGCAAACCACTTTCAGCTTAGCTGAGTTTGAAGATATATTTTGGAACAAATCTAAAACTATGTGGTCAATGGCAACATTCTGATTTTGAACAATACTTACAGTGCTTTGCAAAAGTATCCATACTTCCATTATTTAATCAAATTTTCAACCACAACTTGTATTTGTTTTTTTGATTTATGTGATAGACCAACACAAAGCAGCACGGTTGTAAAAAGTAATGTAAAATGATACATGATTTAAAAAAAAAATTTTTAAGAAAAAAAAAAAGTTTCATTTTATTTTGTATTCAGGTCTCCTGAGTCAATGCTTCCACTACAACTGTAAGTCATTTAGATTTAAGTCTCCAACAGATTCGCATATCTTATTTTATTTTTATAAGACATCTCAAGGTCAATCAGGTTTGAGCAGTGAACATCAATTTTCAAGTTTTCCACGGATTGCCAAGTGAATTTAGGTCTGGACTTTAACTGGGCCGTTCTAACACATGGTTTTATGTCCAGTATTCCATTTTAACCCTTTCTCTCCACCACAGGATTAAGTGTTGTGCACTGGAATGTTAGTTCCTCTCATCTTTCTATTAATTTTAACCAACATTCTTGTCCCTATTAAAGAACAGAATGATATTGCCACCACCACGTTTCACTTTGGGGACGATGTGTTCAGGCTGCCACGTGAAAAATATGGTGCGTTCTATTTGTATTTGGAAGTCAGGAATTCCAACTTCTGAGTCGGCAAATTCAGAGATTTTTGTTTTGTTTTTGCGCTGACTTTCACCTTCAATATGGCCGCCCCTCCCATCAACAATAGTAGATGTGGTGGAAACATGTTTACTTTACAAGACACATTAGTGCATAGCTGTCAAGTATCCTGTTTTGGCTGGGAAAGTAACGTATTTCACCCCGCTTTTCCGCCGTCCTCCTGTATTATTATTTTCCCGTAAATCTCCCGTATTATATATATCTTTAAAATTCCTCTGCCTCTCCAAACTGATCTCTGGAACAGTAGGAGGTGATAATGCTCCTTTAAGCTGGTTGCCAACCGCCGTTAAACAAGAAGAATGAAGAAGAAGCCTCGCGAGAACCGCCACATACAGTTGCCCCTGTGGCAGTTGTCGGGAGATTTGTGCAGATAGCAGGAACATAACAGAAACAGCAAACGAGAGAGATGGATGAAAGTGAAGAAGGAATTCCTGCCAAAAAATCAAAGGTTTGTAAATATCAAAAAAGTGTTAAAGAATGCAAAATCTGCAACAAACTTGTATAATAGGGTGACCATAGTCCTCTTTTGCCCGGACATGTCCTCCTTTTGTGCCAATAAAATTATGTCCGGGGGGATTCATTTAAATATCATAAAATGTCCAGATTTACCCCCATATTGCACCTGGTTTACCTCCCTTTAAAAGCAGCCATTGCCCACAAAACAAATGAAAAGTTATGCTGCATGCTTGTAATGTGCCACTAAAATGCCGAAAGTGTAGTTTCACAGACGAATTGTAGAAAAAATACCCAAAGTTCAGTCATGGTCTTCAGAGCCGTTTTTACCGGGGCAGTGGAGCTCAGGTGAGCAGCACACCTGAGCTAACACAATCTGAGCTGCAACAGCAGGTTAAGATTCATTTAGCAATGAGACAGATTAATTATTATATAAAGTTCAAAGTCCTCACCGACAATCATTTGATTCTGAGACGTCGCGGTAAAAAAACAGTTCTACTTTGGATCAATATTTCATCCCTTCCCCAGTAATCCTTCTGGACATATTTAGTATCAGTGGATTGCTCGGGTTCTCGGGATTATAAATATGCTACTGTCATCACTCTATCTAAAAAACTGAACGCAACAGATCTAAAAAACTGCTATCATAACATCAAGTGATCTTGGGTAAAAATTGATCAAATAAAAAGGAGAATATTCCAATTTAAAAGCATAATGAATGATGGAAGCCAGAGTCTGATTATTATGATCTAGATTGGTGCATACGAGTCAGATTTAATGTTTTAAAATAAACTAAATTATCTTGAAAACTTGCTATAGTTTATAATGGTGATAATGTAATAATGATTAATTACTTAATCTAATGCATCAACTAGAAAATAAAAGTTTTCAAGTTGCACCACCCAGCCTTAATTTATAGATTTGATTCTGGGAGTAGTCACGCCCATGCTGGGGAGGGTGTCCTCTCTTTGGATTCTCAGAATATGGTCACCCTATTGTATAATAAGTCACTAATGAATGAAATGTAAATGTTTAACTTAAAGACAAGCATTGTGAAATAAACTGTAAGTATGTAAAGTGTTAAATACCATATGAACTGAAAATTGTAAAATCAATAAATGTGCTTGATTTACCCTTTTGTGTTTTCATTTAGGCTGTATAATAATGTTCACAGCATTTCAATGTCAACAAAGGTAGACCTATCAGATTATGAACACCTAATTGTAGTTAGTAATTGGTTAAAAAGTGATTATAGACTTTTTTTGTACACCTATCCTAAAATGTAAGAGATACTATAGGTTGGTTGTGGTGGCGGTTTGGCTCGCGGCTGATGAAATTTTTCCCTTATTTTCAAATCCAAAACTTGACAGGTATGCACTAGTAAGAGTACAACTCTAAACCTAACAAATTAAAAGATGTGTTTGCATATAGAAACTACAGTTTAAAACAATGTTTTACTACCAAAAACAGCAACCTGGGCGACGCCATATTAAAATCCTGAGTTCTCCGACTACGTTAACAGGAACGCTGTTTACTCGGGTGTGAGATCAAACCCAGCTCCGACGGTGGATCTCTGCATCTCCCCCAAAGTTACAATCAAGCTGCTGGCTGCTTTTCTAAATATTGCTCTCCTTGCCTGGCATTTCAGTTTAAGTTCAAGTCATGTATTTCAATTCACAATTATATGCTACTTTGTGTTAGTCTACCAAATTAAATCCCAGTAATGTACAATCTCTTAGAAGGTTTATCAGTGTGGTCAAACCAACAAATAATTACAAAAAAATAAAATATATATATTTATATATTTATATATATATATATATATATATATATATATATATATATATATATATATATAAATACACAAATATAGAAAAATGATATTTATGATAATGCTATCAATAGATAAAAACTTTGAGATTAATTAATTATGATCTAAAATTAATTAATCTAAATCTATTTTTTGATGGCACCTAATAATTGCTGAGAAATGCCCTCATCCTTAGGTTTTTTCATTTGAAATCATTACATTATAATTTGACACCCCTAATTTATGAGGGTAATGACATTTATTATTTAATTTTTTTAAATTTGCAATTCAGATCTTTATGAACTACAAGACACTTTACTTTTTCCCAGCGTAACACAGACAGCAGCCTGTTAGGTGCATCTAGATTTAATAGTATACATTTCGTCAACCTTTGCAAACTATTTATGCAAGTCATATAAATGCACAATGCATAGGACCTCAATTTATCCTGTTTACACAATATTAATTATTAAAACTAGACTCAATCTTACACTGCAGCAAAGTTGGATCAGATCACAAATGTAAAAAGAAGAATGTAATTGAAGACAGATTAGAAGATGATGTGACTTTAAATAGGTTTGTATCGGTAGCTAAAGGCGTGGAAATTGCACAGCGGGTTTGTGTTTGCAATAAGAGGTCATCTCAGTGGATGAAAACACCAGCACAATTTCACGGCAAAATGGGGACCAAGAACTGTGGCTCGAGTGAAATCTCTTGGAGCAGGAATAATATACCTCACAAACACAATCTTAATCACAGAGAGCTAAAAATAACTCACACCTGCATTGTTCATGTTTTTCTATCTGTAAATTCAAGGTTTCATATTTAAGGAATCTGAAACTAGTACATACAGCTTCTTGTTTTTTTAACATCAGTGGCGCCAATTAATTTTTGGAAAATCCCCAAATATGTAAATGTAAAGATGTTCCTGCTGGTCAGTCAATGTAATCATATTTGAAATTCAGCATCTGGGTGTCTGCGGTGGTTTTTCTGCTTCTGATGATACCCGGTGACCTGACTTCTTAGAGCAGAACAACATGTGGGCTATCAGAAACGATCAGCCAAGCATCTCTTCCCTGGGACGTGATTTAATCTTTGGGACTGCTGCTGCTCTGAGCAGCAGTCTGACAGCAATTAAATTAGGGATGATTCTAAAAATGCTGGGCATGGATAAGACACGGAGGTGCCAAACAGGGGAGGGGATGGGGATGAGAGGGCGGAGAAACTGGCAGTACTGGTTTATAAAGCTGGGAGGCAGTTCTATCCATCCTCTGGACACCATGTCCAGGCGTGGTGCCTTATAGATCAAAGTGCCATCTTTTTCAGCAATTTCAAGTATGCCTGATCTCCTCAGATGAGACTCTCCAGTCGAAAACAGACTGTGAAGCCTTGCTAGTGACAGGTGCTGCAAAAACTTATTCCTAGCACTGCCTTTGAGGAGTAATTTGTCGGCAATAAGGAAATTGACCCACTTCCTCCTGAAGATTCATAGCAGATATAAAAAGCCAGATCTAACTAAAGCTGAATGACATAGCTGCATGGAAGAAAAAAAACACCATGTAACACAACTGGTGGTGAGTTTACTGCGTTAAAACTATTAGATCAAGCACATGTGGCAGATTTGGTCTATTTTCTGTGAGAAAAAATGTAAAGTTCAATATAGTGGTTTTGTAAAAATATTCGTATCCCTCAACCTTTCCTACATTTTCTTATGTTACAACCACAATGTTCACTGTATTTCACTGTGAATATGTATGATTAACAAAAAAAAAGCAGTGCTCTGGTCCACTGGTACAGTCATAGCCACTTGGAGCTTAAACCGCTCAAGACAGTGGAGATGGCGGTTGACTTACGGAGAACAACCCCCACACTGCCTCCCCTCACCGTCCATAACAACACACTGTCTGCTGTGGATCACTTCCGGTTCCTGGTAACGACCCTAACCCGGGACCTGAGCTGGTGCTCACATGCAGACACTGTTCAGATGAAGGCTCAGCAGAGACTGTACTTCCTGCAGCAACTCAAGAAATACAACCAAAGGAACTGATGGTCATGTTCAACAGGGCCATTATTCAGTCTGTTCTGTGCACATCCATCACCGTGTGGTTTGGCTCATCCACAAAACGGGACAGGGCCATATTACAATGAACAATTATGTCTGCAGAAAGGATCATCAGGGCTGACCTTCCCTCCATCCGGGATCTGTACAGGTCTAGGTTCAGGGAAATTGTAGCTAACATCTCTGCAGACCTCACACATCCTGGACAGAAGGGCTATTTGCTAAAACCAGGCCCTACTAAAACAGTTTCTGTCCCCAGGCTTTCTCTCTGATGAACACCTTGCAGCCAGAGTAGTCAGCTACTCTGCTGTGAAACAAAAAAGGCATTTTTACTGTCACTACAAATCTTCATTTTTCTCTGTGTTTATATATGAAAAATGGCTGCGAATACATGTACACATTGTTCCTTTATCCTTATTTTATTTCCTCGAAAGTTTATATATTTATGTTTTAGATCTATAAGAGCGGTGAGCTCTTGAAAAAAAAGGAAAAATTCCTTTTGTTGTGCCCACAATATTGGCCAATAACGATTTTGGGTTCCTGATTCATAATTAGAACATGGAAAAAAAGGGAATCTAAAATACTTTGTAGAGGTACAATTAAAACTGCAGCTGTCTTTATAGATACTGTATATCTCCACCAGGTCTGGAGATCTAGAGAGCACCTAAACACAAATTCAAGCCTTGCCACAGATTTCTAGGTTTAGTTTCGTCTAGTTTTGTCTTAGTAGGCCATTCTGACACAAACATCATTGATGTAAGTCATTCCGTTGTAGCTCTGGCTATATGTTTAGGGTTGTTTTTCAGCTTTGAGGTGTTAAACATTGTTCAGCTCCTAACAGTTTTTATTCTCCAGGATTTCACTGTGTTTAGCGCCATTTATTGTCACATCATTTCCAGCTTCCTTGTTTTGATAAAAAAACATCCCACAGTATGATGCTCCCACCATCATGTTTCACTGTGGGGATGGTGTGTTCAGAGTGGTGTTTTACAAGTAGGCTCATCTGACCAGAATACCTTCAGCCACATGTTATTTGTGTCCCCCTACCTGTCTTAAGGCAAACTGCAAATGTGAATTCCTATTGCTTTCTTTCAGCAATTACTAAAAGTTGTCCTGTCAACAGATTATGCCATTTAAGCTATGGGATAATCTGCAGCTCCTCTAGAATTACCTTCGGTGTCTTCATGCACGGCCCATCTTTTTAGATGGAAGGCAGCTGATTGCATTGAATTTTATTTAAATGTATCCAAGTAAAGGAGGTGATAAACAAAAAACAAACACCAGTTTTGAATTGTTTTTCTTTTTTGAATTTTTGAAATGCTTGCATATTTCTTTACTTCACTATTATGATATTCAAATATAATACATATATAGTATACAGCCAAGTTAGTGTCTGTAACGTGACAAAACACAGGTGTAAATATTTTTGCAACAAACTATAGGTGAAATTTGCTTGTTTAACAAAATCTTTGCTTCAAAAATAAACCAAATAATATTAGCAATGGTCTAATTATTGGCAGTAATTGGTCAACTGTAGCAGCACATGCAGTTTGAAGGAAACTGAAAATTATATTTTTTATTTGTGTAATAACTAAAAAGTCATTGAGAACAGGAGCTTTCAAAGGAGTAACGAGTTGACTCACCACTCTGGATATTTAAAGCATGATGCTTGTCTACTGTCCACCCTCCAAGTTTGGAGGCGGTTGTTTCATAGCCTTGTAGTATAGCAGTCCTCTTCTCCCACAGAATAAGGTCTGGGCATGATTCATACTCAAAACCCACTGAAACTACAGAGAAAAGAGCAAAGCTAGGGATAAGTAACATGTGTTTCGGGTTTCAATAAATAAATAAAAACACACCATATGAAAAATATATTTCATCACTCACCAAAGGCTTCAGAGAGGCCATACACCTTCTGGCTGTAGACGTCCGTCTTGTCCCACACAAAGTCATAGGAGAGGTTGGGAGCTGCGGGAAACCATTTTCTGAACAGCCTGCCTTCCACAGCCACCATGAGGTGAACCTTCATCAAGTTGAAAGGAATTGTGGAGTGTGTAAGGGTCACCCTCAGAATTGACTTATAACCTGGTGTTCTGCTGCTTAGATAGCTGAGCTTCATATCTGTCCCGGGTAAAGGCACTTCCTCCTGTAGAGACTGTGGGCAAAAAAAACATAGAAGTTATTAAAGCAAAGGAAAGGAAAGCAAAGGAAAGGAAAGGAAAGGAATCCTATAGGTGGCTGACAAATTAAGATTAACTACATGTTTTTGTTATACAGCAGGGGTATTGGTATGGTATTTTTATCAAACTGTCAAGGTTGGGCATGGTCCAGGATGCGTTTCCCACTGTATGTTCACCCTGACAAAAAATTATATGATGTCACAGTTAACACAGATGTCTATATTTTAACTTTGGTCACTCTGGTATATTTTCTCTTAGCTTATTGAAATGACTTTAAATTCTAGAAATGATAAGACAAAAACTGTTATCACTTTCAAAACCATAAACCTTTAAACCCTGACAACACAAACCAGCCCATGCACATTTTTCACTGCTGCGAGGTGGCATGAGAAGGTAATTTGTTTATTTGAATCAGCTTTGTTGGAGCAAGGTTATTTTGGAAAGCCCAGTGATCATTGATTAAAGTAATATGGCAAGCTACAATCATTTTTACATACTAATTCATGACTTGCATCATGTGCTCTGCACTTCTTTTTATTTTTTAATTACAAACTAATTGAAACTGTTTTGGGTCCAAAAAAAGTTCCTGATCAAAATATTGTACATTTTAAAGAGGAATTACCACTATGCAAACCTGCCTCGCTGCAGGTAGCCTGTCCTCTTAAGGCCCACTTACTAGAGATGCATCGATCAAATTGGCCAAAGATCGTCATTTTCCGTTGATCAGCTGTGATTGGTGATCAGATGGCCAAATCTTAAAAAAAACTGTTTATATTATATTCATATAAGTTCCTCATCAGCTGGTTTCAAACTACCACCTCTATCAAAGAACGTGCTGTATATTTTGTTCTCTTTTATGTGTTTTAATTATGAAAAAAAAAAAAGTTTGAAATTGCTAAAAATGGGATTCAGCAGGTTAGACTGGAAATCATTAGTCACCATGAAAATCCTGATTGGTGCATCTCTACACCTTACGAGCAAGTGTGATTCATTTTTGTTGTTGATTCTGTAAAGCATACTTAACTTTTACATTTATTTATTTCTAGTTTTGTAACATACCAGTACCAAACTGACACAAAAACTCAGGTACCTACTGATCTGGTCTGTAGGTTTACCGTTGCACCCATAACAAACAGAAAATTAATATTTTACTCACTTGGTCAGAGGAAAGTCTTTTGTCTTGTGTTTTTAATTACATGCCTTAAACCATATGCAGGCCCCCGAGGGAAGTTATGAAACACTAACCGATGGACAATTATGCTCATGGATAAAATGGTATCTGATGAAGGATTTCTTTAAAAATACTCCAATGAGCCTTTCTAAGAGCTGATTTAATAACTGCAAGTCCTTCATTAGAACTGTACTCCCCCAAGCAATATATATGACAATAGCATAACAAGGATGCCTTTGGCCTCTGAGTCTACACAGTACAATAACATATTTAGTTCTAAATTTAGCTTACTGAGAGCCAACAGTGTTGCCTTAGGTAATTTGGTCCAAAATCAGACCTTTATCAGACCAACTGCTGGATGATAGAAGCTGTAAATGAGCACTTTCATACAGTACAGAGTGTACAGACTTAAGTTCAAGGACTGACAGCAGTGGTTTGGTTGGCCTGGTCCTCTGAACTAAAATTAAATCGCCTCTTTTCGCCTGTCTCCATAGCCCAAAACGACATGCAGAGCAGTAATCAAAACAGCTGCTCAAAGCGACATTGGTCAGAGGACATATCACTTCTGATGTATTTATTTTTAAATGTTCACAGATTGCAGCTATTTGTGGTTGACTGATCAAAATTCCCTTTTGCAAGTGTAAATGGGATGCTGTCCTTGTGTGGCACTATCCGAATATAAACAATGCAAAAGACTGGGCTGCTATAAATAGACTAAATTGCATATTAAATTTACAGATCTGCCATCAGCTGTATAAAGGGCAGAGATATGCCTGCAGACATACAGAATCAATAAACCGAGCTGAGCACACAGATACCGAAATGTGTGATTGCACCCACAAAACATCCAGATTTAGGTGATCAACAAACAAATGTGTGGGTGGGGAATTTAAAAGCAAATCCTGGTGTAAAGTGGTGAAGTAATCATCTAAAACGACTCATTTCGAGAACCAGGAAAGTAGAGCATGTCACTCCAGTTGTAAAGTACTTACACTGGCTACCTGTAGGTCAGAAAATAGAATTCAAATTACTTTTACTAGTTTATAAATCATTGAATGGCTTAGCACCAAAGTATGTGGGCGATCTGTTGCCACTATATCAACCCCCCAGACCACTCAGGTGTTCCAACTCCAGTCTACTAAACATCCCTACAAATAGAACCAAACATGGAGAGGCAACGTTCTGTTTATTTGCTCCCCTTATCTGGAACAAACTTCCAGACCACTGCAAAGCTGCTGAAACACTGTGGTAATTTAAATCAAAGCTACAAACCCATCTGTTTAGAGCTGCCTTTGAGTAAGGGCTTAATAATAGCTGGAAGGTCATATGTTTTAGTGTGTCATATATTATGTGTCTCTAATGTTGTGTTTTATGCTTTTTTTGCTGCTTTTATTTTATTTGATCCCCTAATGATGTAAATCATTTTGAATTGCCTTACTGTTAAAAGTGTGCTGTACAAATAAAGTTGTCTTGCCTAAATGATCATAGAATATGAATGTTTTAATCAGGATTCAACACATTTTTTCAGGTCAAAATTGCTGATTTGATTCAATGTGAATGAAAAGGGGCAACGACTTTGCACAGTACTGCTTTACAAAATGGCTTAATCTAGCCATTGTCTTTCATGGTACGTAACAAACAGCAAAATAATGTCCGTGTCCTTCTCTGAATGAAATTGGTGATTACTTGTGATCGACTTCTTCTTTGTCTGAGTGCACAAACCTGCAAGTGACTTCTGTGACGAGGCATGGGCTGGTTTGAGGTTTCAAGCTGTCCTGAGGTCTTAAAGATCTCGTTTACTGAGAAAACGTGTAATACTTTTTATTTTTCAAATAGGATAGGTCACTCTAAGTTGCACAGGCATGCTGCGCAAGAACATTTTCTCCAACCTCGATTGGCTGCATTAGCCGGAAAAAAGAAAAAGACGACAAAAACGAGCGAGTCAGAAAAATCCAGTCCCTTCAGCGTCACAGGGTAAATTAGTATTCATAGCCTCGCCCACCTTGGCCTGTGACAACCGGAAGGCTCTATTGATTTTGCGGCTAGGAGAGCGCAAAGCGCATCTATGCTAGTAGAAGCTAACCGTTGGCACGTTCGAACTTGTGTTATTTTGGAGATCAACTTTGCATTTTATACTTAAGAAAAAAAGAGCTGAAGAAGAAACTGGAGGAATTTGTAAGATAAATTAGTTCTTCGAAGGTAGCATAACGCCTGGTTCACACTCACACCGGCCATGGAAGCGCTGCGAAGCGGCTCACACACACGTGCTATCAGCTGCCCCCCTGTTCACACCAGAAGTGTATTTCTCTGCCACGGTAGACAAGCGCTTCTGCTCATCTGTTGTTTTTTCAGAGCTACCCTTTTCATCATGGGTAAGTAAATAACCTCATAAAGTGTGTATCTGTGTTTGGGGGTGTTTGTTTGTTTATTTTCATCTCTATAGTCTATTTAGATACACAAATATGATCCCATTTGTCAATCGCCGAATTTTATTTCAAAATTGCTTTTATTTAGAAAATTGACCGGATTGTTTCGTGTGTCTTGGTGTGACTTCCTGCCTGAATTTACGCGGATTGCTTGCGGCTCGCGCAAAGAATAGACCAGACGCCAAAACGATCGCTTCCAGTGTTGCCAACTTAGCGACTTTGTCGCTATTTCTAACGACTTTTCAGACCCCCTTAACGACTTTTTTTCCAAAAAGCGCCTAGCGACAAATCTAGCGACATTTCTGACCACCCTTTAGCTACTTTCTGTGAAACTTTGTCACCGATATTTCCTGCATTTTAGAGACTCAGCTTGCTCCTTCCCAACGCTCAGAAAGGGAATGATCTGCGCATGTGTACGCAGCATGATCAGAGTATGTCGACTGACCAATCATAAACCTTTTTCGGTTCATTTCACCCACTCACAAACAAAGTTGTTTTTTAGTTAATGTAAATTCAAAAGTAAAAAATAAATCTGCATGTATATAAGACCGATCTTTCAACAGGAATTAAGGCAGAAGCTTGTCTGTATTATGCTGCATCTCACACCTGTGGTGCATTCAAGGAACGTTCGAAATGTATGGCAAGTTCAAAAACGTAGGACATTTAAAACTTATGACAAAAAACCCCACTGAAAATAATATCATAAGCAATAAACTTCTGTTTAATGGCGGTTGGCAAGAAACATTTGAGGCATGCTAAATATGCCCTACTTATTTTTACAAAGTACTAAAAAACAACAACTATATTCTCTCTAGTAATTTCATCTTCTTGAGATATCTCAGCAAATGTATGTTTCAGATTTTTTTTTTAAAGGTCTTTGATGTCCAGTTGCAATTTGATATCTTGTCAATTTTGTTGGCTACCAGGTTTCTCAACAGTTTACTTCAGGCAAAATAATAGAACATGTTCCACTGTCTCTTCTTGAAGACAAAAGTCACATTCCTCTGTAGCATGTTTCCCCTGTTTAAATAATGTATTATTTAATTTTTTTTAAAATAATGTATTATTTAACCTCTATGATCAAATCCTAATCTAAATATATATTTTTGTCCTCCTGTGTTTCAATTGTCATCACGTGATGGCATAATCATTATGCAAATTAGCGTATGACATCATCTGGCGACATCTAGCGACTTTCTGGGGCAATTTCAGCTACTTTCTGTCGGAGACAGTTGGCAACACTGATCGCTTCACTCCGTGAGCCGGCCGCGCCGGATCGTGGCGCTCGTCTGGTGTGAACTACACCATAGGTTAATAAGGGTGCTGAATGGTGGCGGTCTCCGTTTCGCGCCACTTCCGCAGTCTGTGTGAACCAGGCCTAAGAGTTAGCCACTGTTAGCTAATCAAATGCTAGGTGTTTGTATATCATGTATATCAATGAGTAAGACCTGTAATTCTGTCGTTTTCCGCCCACCCACTGCTCTGACAAACTTCAACCTCCTGAAACAGCAGTGTGAGAGCATTTTTTCCACAGGAAACGACTCGAGGCATTCATTTATACTAGAGAGGACAGCAAATTAATAAATGTTTTTATTTTATAAATGAGCGAATGAGACCTTTAAAAGAATTATGCTTTTGAAGCCAATAAATCTTTTTAGCTTACAACCTTTTGCGGTTTAAAGTAATTATAATAAGACGGCAGAAAACATGCACATTCACAATGGCAGATCTAGAATGGTCCTGACAGTAATACTACTCTTCCCCTTCCCAATCTGTTTCTACCAGCCAAATTAGACTGGATTGTTTCAGTTCCAAACAACATGGAACGCTGTGGAAACTATATAAATAAATGTGTTGGTGACAAATACATGTTAAAGTTACCATAATTAGATGTGTTATATTCATTTTGATCGTCTTTCATACTTATCCAGATTTCAATATCACCTCCAACCGAAATAAATTTCCATCCTTTTCCAGACTTTGTCAGCCTGCTTAGGAAGACTACCTAATTTGGCCAATTTTACAAGAGAAATAAAAATGACAGTACAGCCACGAGCCATAGTTCCTATTCCACTTTAGTTTATGAATAATGTTACGATCCTCTCCCAGCTGTTAGGCAAGAGTTATTTGAAGGAGAGACCCACTTAGGTTCTTCCTGCAGGGAAGTGAGGAGGGCGGGAGGCGGAGCATCACCTGGATTTCGGGCACCACTGTCCCCCTTTCCGAGCAGGAGCCAGCGAAGGCTGTGAGTGGCGCCGGGGACACCACCGGGAAGGGCCGGGAGAAGCTGCTGAGGTCGCAGCTCGGGATGTCATTCTCCTCATGCCGCATGACAATGGTGTCCATGACAAAGAACCGTCCCCATGGCAACCACAGAGTGTGCTCCTGGGTGATGAATGGGGCGCGCTCAAAGTGCAGGGCTATGGCTATGCCCCCGTTGGTCACCAAGTCGAAACTGGAAAAAACAGATGCGAACAATGTCAGAGAGGATGAACTGAATCACATTTTGTCTTTTATATCGCTGTTGCTATAATGAGACAGACAGTAATAAAAAATGGGTTAATAAATGAGGGCTATTAAGAAACGATTATTTTCAGTATTAAGCATTATTAAGCAACCTCTCAGGCACACACATGCTGAATATTCAAAAGGACTTATGTTGATCACAACCTTAAGAGCACATTTTCTTTCCGTATTACTGAGTGAATATCTTGTTTTAGCAAAAGAAATTAGCAAATTTTAGGCCTAACTGTTTTGTCTGTATGTGTGTGAATGCTGTGTTCCTCCTTTCACATGTCTATAAGCAGAGAGAGAGAGAAGTGCAGGATGGAGGCAGCCGCCACTACTTTATTGATCCCTTAGACGAAACCTGTCCACGCCAACATCAGTCTAAAAGCCCTGCAATGCAATCCCATCTGCTGTTGCATTAAAACGGCCTGTGCCTCTGCTCTGACCTAAGCTTCGGTAAACAGGCTGCACTGTGACAACAACATGGCAGCACCTGCGCTGGACTTCTGCAGCTCCTGTCACTTCTCGCTAAGAACCAATTAGCACCTGGTCACCTACGGGCCCCTGGGACAGGGCCACATCCTCCCGCATCCTCACACAGGAGGCACCTTTGCTAAATTACAGGTAAAGAAGTAGGTCCAAATAGAAGCCTGTGAAATAGGCAGCATCCCTGTTGGTTTAAGGTGCTATAAAAAGAATATGCTATGTTGAGCTTCCCTTGAGGGTAGGCATTTAAATGTTTTCAGGGATGTAAAAAAATAGCTTGTTTTACACTTTGTGGTTCAACCTTGGCTGGGTGTGAGTGGCAAAGCTGTCCGGAGGCTGCAGAGCCTCGCCGTTGTAATGGTGCCAACATATTGCCGTGACCCATGAGCGGTCTGGCAGTGGCAGCCTGTCAGTTTGCATGACACTAGGCAGGCTAAGCACACGTTCAAACCGTGTGGACAAATACCCGTGGGCATGGTAGCAAATCAATTATTTTAGTAGTTGTCATCAATCAAGTCTAAAATCATGTTACAAAATGGAGAATGTTACGTACAACCCTGGCAGCTTTGGTTTAAAGATCCTTGCTAAAGTATTTACACATCCTAATTTGTTTCCACATTTTCTCATGTTACAACAACAAACTTTAAAATATTTTTATTAAAATCTGAGGTATTAGACCAATATAAAGTAACATGTGGTTGTGAAATAGAAGGAAAAGCTTATATGGTCTTCAAAATGATTAACAAATCAAAAAAGTTTAGCATTTATAAATTTGTATTTAACCACTGAGGGAATACTTTTTGTGCCTATTCTACCCAGGTTCAAATTTCTTGCAGTCTGTAACATGTTACTCCCTCTATTGGATTGTATTCTAGCATTGCACCGCTCCTGGTGGCAGCATGTTGGAGTAGCTCTGTTATGTTAGTTCTGATTTCTTCTTCTGACATTCAAGGCCTTTTTTTCATAATTTTGTTGGTTGAGGCATTGCATGTTTGGACAATTATTCCCTTTGGCTTTGGATGCTGTGCAGCTGGAAGGATTTTTGCCCTTACATTTTTATTTATTTTCCTGGAAAGTTATGATGCATAACTTTGGCAACAAGATATTGTTTTTACAACTGGTAGCAGCTGATTAGCTTCTCAAAAGTTCAAATAGTACCTGAACTACAACCCGAAATCCCCAGAGTTGGAAAGGAGGCTTTATGGATGCAGAGGAGGACAAAAGAGCTGAGACAGAACTAAGAAGTTCAAACCAACTATTCCACTGATCATAATGGGCAAGGATCCCCAACTCCAATGTCTTTCTAATCATATGCTCAGACAGGGATGTTAAGAGGAGCGACAAAAGCAAATGAGATGGATTAGCTGTGCTTGCCAAAAACTAGTGGTGTCATCCTTGTTACTTTGGAATATAATCTGTATGCCTGAATATTTAGCTGTTAGCATGGAAAGACATTTGCAAACCATCTGACCATTTCTGTTTACTTCACTATTTGCACTACTTTCAAATTGTTTATCAAATAACATTCCATTAAAATGCATTGAAGACTGTTCATAACGTAATGAAATGTAAAAAAGTTTAATTGGTATGACATTTGAAGGGCACTGTATATATTTTGGGAATGCAAAATTCAAACTATGATTATATTTTTATATTGAACTGGATAAAAAAACAACTTAGACACATACAGATTTGTTTCATTTCAATCGTGACTCATTTAAAGGCAAGTAATCCTTGTTTGCTCATGATTGGCAAAATCCAGAGAAAGAAACAGGAATGCCTTGATGCCCCCCCCCAAAAAAAACAAACAAACACATAGTGCTAAAGAAATTACACAAATCTCTTGTCTGGACAAAAAAACTTTTCAAAATAGCATAGGTAATGGGTAATTTAAAAAATCTAAACCCTTGGAAAATAAAGAACACATCACAGAAATGAGTTGAGACAGCTTTCTCATTTCTAAGTGGGTGAACAGGTGCATTTCTGATTTCACGCTGCACTGAGCCTGTTTACAGTGATTGCAGGGGTAGTTGCAGGAGACTGGACATATTTACAGGGGGGAACCAGGGAGATGGAGTAGTGTTTACACATATGCTGGAAGGGGTAAAGGAGTATAAAGCTTTGCAAGGGGAAAGCTGAGTGGTGCATGGAGAAAAATGGGACACGCATAAATGTGGGGAAAAGATAAAGATGAGAGGAGTCATCGCAGTGGAAAGGACATAAGACCTGTGCTCAAGGAAGGTGCCCAGAAAAGAAAGGCTTAACGGTAGTGGGGGATTAGAGCAGGGGAAATGTGAGCAAATGCAAGTCAGACAAAATAAGTAAAGAGTGGAAGCTGATGAGGTTAAAATAAGAAATTCTTGTATAAAAGTGAGTAATAGAGTGATGGAAAAAAGAATGATTGAGATCAAACGTCTGGCAGATCTAAACCTTTAGAGTATGAGACTGATAAAAGTATCAGGGAGAAGTGGGGTTTGAAGAGTGAACAGCAATCCATGCTGTGCTGTGATAAAGAGAGGCTTGGTTTGCTACAAGGCCTTCCTAAAACAGAGATATAGGAGGGGGATTGAGCTACTTGTGCAATCTGATCCTAAACTATATGCCTCAAAAGAGCAAACTTTAAAAAGACAGATAAATAATAGTTTTTGGAATCTTAAGGTTTTCATTTTTATTCCCCTAGGGAACAAATTTAAGCCAGTCTAAAGGTTTATTAAATTTAAGAGTAGCTCAAAGAAAGCCAAACAGGAAGAATAGTATTTCCACAGAACAGTTGATCTTTTATTTAACACTTTAACACTTTCAGAGACACTGGAATTAATCAGTATCAAGCTAAATGTTGAGGTTTTACTTTATTTGATTTTTTTTTTTATCAATATAAAGCAACGATTATAAAACATCAACTGACTTTGAAAAATCTGAATAGGGTCCAAAGGTTTGAAATTAATTCAGTGCACACTATAAACATACACCCTCACATGCTCTGTTAAAACACTTGGTCATGTCCAGGTCCCAACCATCTGGCGCAAATCGTTACCCTCAGTTGAGAAGAAAAATAGTTAGGATGTTTAAGCTTAACCCATAAGCAACCAATCTCCCATACAATAAGTCCACACGCTTTCTTTTTGTGGTTATTTAGGATTGGCTAGCTGGCCACAGATTATTTAGCCCAAACTGATGCAATGAGTAGCTTCTCGTTCCTTAAACAACCATGTCAAGAGACAAATCCTGTGGTCGTTGAAAAGAGGTTAGTCTGTATAAGAAGGGTTAAATCATTGGCATGCATCAAGCAGAGAGACTATCTAAACTAAAGAGATTGAGAAACTACCAAAATTGGGTTAAGACCTGTCCATTGCATTATTATTAAAAACTGGAAGGAAAATGGGCAACCACAACAAATGCGGTCAGAATAAAATCTTAAATGATTAAATGTTTAGTAACAGCAGAACTCAGGGCTATGTTTAATAGTGAAAATAAGAGCATCTCCACATGCACAATGCGAAGGGAATTTGAGGGATTGGGACTTAACAGCTGTGTAGCCATAAGAAAACCACTAATCATTGAAACTAACCGGCGAGAAAGATTTCAATTAGCTGGGGAGCATAAATATTGGACTCTGGAGCAATGGAAGATGGCCATGCGGTCTGATGATTCCAGATTTAGCCTCTTCAAGAGTGATGTGCACATCAGACTAGGGACAGAGGCAGATGAAGTAATGCACCCATTATGCCTGGTGCCTAATGTACAAGCCCGTAGGCCAGTGCTATGATCTGGGGTTGCTGCAGTTGGTCAGGTCCAGGTTCAGCAACATTATGAGGTCAGCTGACTACCTGATTATATTGAATGACCAGATTCGGTTATCAATGGATTTTCTTTCTTCCCTGATCGAACGGGCATATTCCAAGATGACATCACCGATTCATCAGGCTCAAATTGTGAAAGAGGAGTTCAGGGAGCATGGGACACCATTTCCACACATGGATTGACCACCACAGAGTCCAGACCTTAACCCCGCTGAGAATCTTTAGAATGTGCTAGAGAAGGCCTTGCGTGGTGGTCGGACTCTCCCATCATCAATACAAGAAATGCCACAGAGAATGTGTGCTGTAATCAAAGCTAAAGGTGGTCAATATTAGGAGTGTGTGACCTGTTTTTTTGGTGGAGACAATCTATTTGGGGTCAGACAGTGTATTTAAGCCATTATGTAGAGTTTTGACCTTCTGTGGATTAGAAACCCCCCCACAACATCTAACTTGTGCACCCAAATCTTGTTATTAAAAATCACAGATTGTGTGTTGAATTATAAGTCCAACCTGAAAAAAACAACAGCTTAAATCTTAATATGGCATTCAGGCAAATGAGTGTATGCAAACGTCTGATAGGCGCTGCAGGCTTATATTTTTACTTTATTATTTTTTGTGTATTCTCAATTAATGTAAAGTATTAAGCAAATATTCATGTAATGCTTCTGTTTGGTTCCTCCATCATCAAATAATATCCATCTGCGTTCTGAGTTGGCATGTGTTACTCTGCCACCTCTCTGCTCCAACCATATCAGAACTTGTGAGCGTACCAGACTGGCTTTGTTTGATTTCACTGGGAATTGAGCCGAGAATTCCAAAATTGGACCCAGCAAAACTACAAAGGAGATCAATAGCAGCAGAGTTTGGGGTGGCGAATGGGCTTTTAGTTACTGCAGTTCAGCTAAACCACATTTTTCAAAGCAACATAAATATCATTGCATTGCAATATAGATGCATTGCATCTGTTGTTTCTTGCTGTTGAATGTGTGCATGTTTGTGTCTGTGTTGAAATAAAAAAAAAGCCAGCTTTTACCTTCCATCCTGCCTGGTAATTGTGTAGCCAAACGCCGGTTTGTTGATGAAGCTGACGTTAACTCCAACCAGCGGGGTTCCATCTGAGGTGACCACCTGGCCACGAATGACACAAGCATGGCTGTGCAAGAGACAAATAGAAACACGAGCACTTTTAGAGCAGATATACAGTGAAAAATAAAAACGTGTCTTCTAGTTGCTTCTCTGTATTGCTCCCACACAATAGTCCTGAAAACCCCACTATTGACAATTAGGTATGTCTTTTAGATGTTTTTTTTGTCACAATAAAGCCATGTTTTAAGTGTTTTGGAGTTTTTTTTAATGGTGATTGTGGACTGCTTTGGAAAGATTATTTTTTTAAATTTAAATAACTTAGGTCCATTTTAAATAACCGTAGGTCCATTTTGATCTAACAGAGGAAGGTTCCTATGTCACAGCACGCTCAGAGATGTTAGTGGATTCAAATAATATTATTACATTAACATTATATTGTAATGTTATTATAGTAATTGAGTAACCTAGCGATTATTCTGACGATTAATCGGGTAATAGGATAAGGAAATTGAAGACATTTTGCAGTTATTTAAATTTTATGACAGCCTATTTTAAGAGCAATATGAAAAAAACCCACAAAAAGATTAATTTACCTGTTGTATTGTGTCGGTATTTACAAAAGATTTACACACATTTAACTCATTTGGATTTTATGCTTTTGCATCAAGATCAATATCAAGATTATTTCCAGTGTTTTTACAACCAGCAATGAAAACAGTTTACAAATGTGACAACTGTCTTTAATTCTATCCTGTCACAAACAAATTACAGCCAGCATCCAGAACTCATAATGTAACCAGTATTTAGACAGTTGAGTTTTATTTGTAGAGGACACAACAAGATGTTTTTCAGTGTTTATGCTTAAGCCTCCAATTATGATGGTTTCCAGGGATCCTATCGTGCGAACCTGTAACAAGTGACCTGTCATTTGTGATTTTCTGAAGAACTATAAAACAGAAAGCAGAAAGACTGCACTGCAGGTTCTTAAATACAGACAACAAAAAATGAGTTTTGAGATTATCCAAAGCATATGGCTCAAACATTTATCTGATTTTTCTTTAACTAAAAAGAAGCGCAACAAAGTACATGTTGTCAGTTGAAGTCTTTATAGGTTTTAATAGTGAGTTTATAGTACCGATAAATTTAACTATATAAGCCAGTAATTATTTCATTTGTAGCAATTTAGCGGTTTTAGGAAAAGCCTTCAGCTCTTTTCAACATTTAAGTTCCCAACCAAAGAGAACCTCGATTAAATTTAAACTAAATCCAAGAAGGACTCTTGCACAAAGGTGGCTCTTGACACCTTTAAAATTGTTTTTTTTTCTATCCAGAATGGAGAGATAATGTGATAAGAAAGCTTCACTTTGCCCCGGCTCTAATTAAAAAAAAAGGATTTATCTTTCCCATTACTGAATGCAAGAGTAGAAAATAATAGGACTGCAGATTGCTGGACTTGCTTGGCTGATTATCAAGACCTCGACAGATTCCCAGTCTAACAGGTCTCCAGAAGCTTCGTAAATTAGATCTGATCATCAGTCCCCACCAATCGATAGCGGGAAGTCATCCAAACTCACCTCCTAATCTTACTAAAGTGATGAGATGAGACCTTGCTGTCTCACGTCCCCCCTACTGCCGTCAGCGCTTGCCTCCGTCATTATCAAGGCCCAAGTCATGGTTGGGGCCGTGGTTTCTGTCATCGGCGAAAAAAACTGGTCCCCTTACAAATGCTGTACTGTCACTTCTTCATTAGACCATGGCTATTTTTAATACGATTGGGCCTTAAACACTGCCACGCACTGGAAACAATTAACACCAGCATGTTAGTGGCTGTCCTCAACATGTCCTTACCAGAGGCAAGATCATTCACCCCACTGTATCCCGGTCCCTAGGAACCCAGTTTTATGTTAATTAGGCCAGGTCTCCTTGAGAGGACCTTCGATGTCCAGTAGTGCAGTGTAAACAAGCAGGAGGACACCTGGAGAAATGATTAGGCTCACACCTAAAGAACGTTATGCACTCATTTATATACAATAACCAATAAAGCAAACCCAGCCAAAGCCTTGGTGTCTGATGAGTCAATCAAGGTGCAAGTTTTTTGTGGGGATTTGTTTGAAAATGTAGCCATCCATGTTTTCTTGAGATGAAGCTGTGAAAATAGAATTATCTCGTCCCAGGCTCTGTGAAACCCATGGAAAAATTATTACTCATCGTCGATTGAAATTATTCAAGTATTGACATCAAACAGAGAAGAAATAAAACTGAACATTAGGACGTCCGCAGAAATTTCCAGCCAACAAGATTTCATCACTTTAAGGCCCCTTGTAAAATGGAAAGCCGAGTCTCGATATCTTCAACTTTCCAGTTAACCATCAGTGAGGGTAAATACAATACAGGATCTTTTTTTTTTTTTTTTTTTACAAAACCACCTGTGGCACGATTGTGTTTTTAAACATCCATTTAAAATAGGAAAATTAATCTAGAGTTTCAAGGAAGTTCTCTCTTTTTCCCTTGGGTCCAAAAGATGACATGACACACAGGCCCATTCCTTTTAGCCACTGGGTACCAAGCTGGATGAGGATCAAAATATATCTCACCACCAAACAAGACAGTAAGAGACAATATCACTCTTTGAGATCTGTAGTAAAGAGTGACATTTTGGAGTCACCAAATCTCCATAACAACTGTTAAATAGTATCTACATGTAAAAGTGATTGTTTAGGAGTCACTGGAGTTTACAAACGTATGCAGTTTGCGTAACTCTACAAAGGCTGTGGTCAAATAAGACGAAGACTGAGCTTTTCTGTGGCAAACACAGTACTTTTTTAATCAAAAAAGGTTTCAAGCATTTCATATCTACTTATAAGTAAGGCAGATGACCTGTAATGCTGTGGGTCTTGTTCTCCTGGAAAGGTCCAGACAACCCAGTGCATGGCATCAGGAAGAAATCTAGTGGCCTTTGCCAGAAAATTGAACCTGGCTCATAAACGGGTCTTTCAACAGGATAATGCAAAAACTGTTCAGACACAAAATTAGTCATAACCTTTGACCTTCTCAGACCCCAGATCTAAATCCTCATGTGGTGTGAGCTGGAGAGAAGACAGCATACACGGAACCAGGACTCTGGTCAGTCTGAGGAAAATATTATGTGGTGCATGGTCAAAGATCACTTCTTTCGGATGCTCCAACCATGTGAAATGTTGATACAAAGATTTTATACAAAGATTGCAACTCAAAGTGCTTTACAGGTAAAAAAAAGACCCCACATATATTAATTATATTAATTTCCTGTGAGACTGCACTACTTCCAAAAAAATCAATTTGTTTTAAGCCTTTTCACACATCTTTACCAGTGATGCCAATAAATGTGGATAGCCCTAAATCCTCTGCAATCCTCTATATGATGATTTCTCAACAAAATTCCTAAAGCGATATAAATTAAGGGGAAAAAAGCAGCATCTGTCTGAGGGCAAGAAATAGGGTCTAATATATTTTTTAATGTTGACATTTCTGTTCATTTTTAAGGGTGAAAGTGAATGGACGGACAGATGGACACCATATTTAGACAATGAGTAGGGACATCATTTGAAAATGCTAATATTTTTTCTATTTTTTATAATTGCCCACACCTGGACAATACTTAAATCAAAATCAAAACTCTTTCAAAATGTGCAGAAACCCTGATGAAACTGAGTTTAAAAAAAATACATTTTGCAAAAATACCCCAAACCATTTTAGTGGTGGTGGTTTTGTCACCCTGAAAAGTCACATAAACAACATATTGTCAGTAAATTCTGAGTTTAAAGCCTTTCATGAGAGCATAATAGAGCGGAAAGCACACGGTTTCTTTACAATTGCAGTGCAGACACAATAAAAACAGTGTGCCAGAGGTAAGTATAGAGAACTTTAGACTAAGCCTAATAAACACCGCCATTATCATGCAGGCAACAAAAATATCATTATACACACAAATGACTTGATTACAGGGTGAATCCTGATGCAAATGTTAGCATGTCACCGTGGATCTCTTCCTCTCCCTCTCTGAATGTTACACACGCTCAGAGTGCAAATGGAAAACACTTTGGACTAATTTCTGTTCTGCAAACAATGCTGCTAAAAGGCGTTTGGACAGACTACAAAGATTTTATTTCCGACATTAATAGCTTAATGCTAAAAAAGTAGCTCTAAATAAAATTAGAAAAGTGCCAGCTAGCAAATGGAGCGGATGACTTCAGCCCCGCTATTAGAAACCAGCCATCAATCTCTGTCCGAACTATTCCATAGACAAAGTCCCTGTTTACTATTCTGGTCAGCATCGACTGCTGGGCCTCGGCAGCCTGTTGTATTATGTGTCATGGTGGGGGAATCAAGACATTTCATGCAGTGGCAGATGCTTTATTCAGTGGCACCTCGGCAGCTTTTTGTGGACGGAAACATCAGAAATAGCAGTCCAACACGTCTGCCAGCACAAGGAAGTGGCCAGTGGATCAATAGAAAGGCGATCACGTGAGGCAAGGCAAGCATATCACAAAGAAAAGATGCTGAGACCAGACCTGTCTGAAGCCCCCCCCCCAACCACCACCACCACCACCCCATCATAACTGCTCAGATCTGTCAGTGGGTGGGGGAATGAATACCAAGCATGAATAATAGATTATCACCGATATTTTTAGGTGAGCAGACGGTCCGCGATCTTGCAGCTCATCTCTGGATATTTATGGCTGCATCTTGTGTGAGAGACAAGAGTATTACTCAACCTTCCATGCCTCTAACTCTGTCCGGGGAGGTACTGCAAAATGCTGAGTGCTTCTTGAGAGCCAGAAAAATGTCAATGAGAAAAAATGTCCGAAAGCTTCCGCTGAAGTAACAGCTGGCGTTCTTGTGAAGCAATGAAAAACGAGACATAAAAAAAAGATGCATTTATATTTTGAAGTAATATATATTGGCTTGAAGAAGTATTTGTATCCTTCAGTACTTCACATTTTGTCAGGTTAGGCAAGACTAGGCAAATTTTATTTGTATAGACTTTCAGCAACAAGGTAATTCAAGGTGCTCAGAAAACCAGTCAGTATTGTGACCAGTATGGGCAGCATTTGCCTCATGCAGTGCAACACATCTCGGTTGAGTTGATCAAGTTGTTGTTTGTGGCCTGTGGAATGTTGGTCCACCCCTCTTTAAGCACTGTGCGAAGTTGCTGAATATTGGCAGAAACTGGAGCATGTTTGGAATGCTCTGAATCGACGTATACAACAGCATGTATACATCCAGAGCATTCCAAACATGCTCAATGGGTATGCTAGCCATGCTAGAACTGGGATGTTTTCAACTTCCAGGAATTGTGTACAGATCCTTACAACATGGGGCTGTGCATTATCATACTGCAACATGAGGTTATGGTCATGGATGAATGGCACAACAGTGGGCCTCAGGATCTCATCACGGTATCTCTGTACATTCAAAATGGAATCAATAAAATGCCCCTGTGTTTGTTGTCCATAACATACGCCTGCCTATACCATAACTCCACAGCCACCATGGGCCACTCGATCCACAACATCGACGTCGGTGAACTGCTCACCCACACGACGCCACACCCTCTGCCATCTGCCCTGAACAATGAAAACCGGGATTCATCCGTGAACAGAACGCCTCTCCAACGTGCCAGTAGCCGTCAAATGTGAGCATTTGCCCACTCAAGACAGATATGACAACGAACTGCAGCCAGGTTCAGACCACGATGAGGATGACAAGCATGCAGATGAGATTCCCTGAGACGTTTTTGACAGTTTGTGCAGAAAATCTTTGGCTATGCAAACCAATTGTTGCAGCAGCAGTCCGGGTGGCTGGACTAAGACGATCATGGAGGTGAACATGCTGGATGTGGAGGTCTTAGGCTTGTGTGGTTACATGTGGTCTGCAGTTGTGAGGCTGGTTGGATCTACTGCCAAATCTTCTGAACCGACTTTGGAGACGGCTTATGGTAGAGAAATGAACATTAATTTCATGGGCAACAGCTCTGGTGCACATTCCTGCAGTCAGGATGGCAATTGCACACTCCCTCAAAAGCTGCAACATCTGTGGCATTGTGCTTTTTGTGATCAAACTGCACATTTCAGAGTGGCCTTTTATTGTGGCCAGTCTAAGGCACACCTGTGCAATTTTATGCTGTCTAATCAGCACCTTGATATGCCACACCTGTACGGCGGGATGGATTATCTTGGCAAAGGAGAAGTGCTCACTAATACAGATTTAGTCAGATTTGTGAACAATATTTGAGAGTAAGGGGTCTTTTGTGCATATAATTTTTTTTTCTGATCTTTGAGCAAAAACTAAAGTGTTGCCTTTATAATTTGGTTCAGTGTGTTTATTCAGTCCCCTCTACCATGACACCTTTAAATAAAACCCTTTGCAACCATGGCTTTCAGAATCCACCTACCTGTAATTTAACTTATACTAAAAATATCCCAAACTTTGAATATTCATGAAGCGTTGTTCAGTCCGTCATCTGAAAATACATTAAACTGCAAACCAACCTCGACATGGTTATTTTCCTAAACTGACAGACTGAACTGGAAAAGCATTATCCGGGAAGCAGTCAAGAGGCCTGTGGTAACTCTGGGGGAGCTGCAGAGATCCATAGCTCCTTTCACATATCTGAAGTTAAAGGAAGAGTCAGAAGAAGAAACCCACTGTTGTAAAAAACAAGAACATTGGGAAGTCCTATTTGCAGTTTGGCAAACAATAAACCTGTGTAAGAAGACACTTTGGTCAGATGTGACCAAAGTTGAACTTTTTGGCCAACATCAAAAAGCAATGTGTGGCAAAAAACTAGCACTGCACATCAACCCAAGAGTTCAACTTACCCACTGTGAAACCTAGTGGTGGCAGCATCATTATGTGGGAATGCTTTTCTTTAAAGGGGAAAGAAAAGCTGATTGAAGTTGATGGGAAACAGGGAAACCCGTTAGAGGCGGCCAAAGATTTAGAACAGGGGCAGAGAGGTTCATCCTCCAGCAGGGCCATACTGTGAAACACGGTAGTGGTAGCATCATGCTGAGGCAAAGCTTTTCAGTCTCAAAGTGACTTTATTTTATTGCAAATAAATGTTTGAAACCCATTGCTTTGCCTGCCATTAAAAAGAATTGAAAATATTACCAATAAGAAAACAACAAAGAATAAAACTGTTTTGTTGCATAAAATATTCAAATGTTTACAGCTTTATCTTATTCCCTTTTGTGTGTATATTAAGTTTCATCTCTTTCTTCTACATTAGTATAATATACAAAGAAGAGAGTGATACATAACAAAGTACAGGGGAAATGAGCAACCCTGCCACGCATTCGATAAAAAGATGAAAAGAAAAAGAGACAATAGAAAACATCGGAGCAATCTTATGGGATTCTGACTGCCATCCTGGCTGATTTAAAAGGTTCTCAAATTCCACGGCTGGGGTGTCATGAGCTCTGCCTGTGGGAGTGGAGCCTCAGATGGATTACAGTAGAAGTAATCACAATACATAAATATGAGATGCCTTTCTTTTTGAGGGAACGCTGCCTGCTTTTTTTTTCCACATTCCATGTTTGTCCATCATCATTTGTCCATCATCCTTGCAGCGATGCACGTCAGCACTCTTTGCCAATTTTAGATCACACTGAAGGCAGCTGCTTCCCTATAACTTCATATCTGAAACTGATTTTTTTTTAAGTGCTTCAATTAGTTGTTTAAAAAAAAGAAAAGATTATTGTTTTAGAATCCATGAATTTGTCCAAGAGCATGTTTCATTGCAGCAAAAATGTAGCGCTACCAGTTTATAACAGTTTATCCAGTTCATAACATCGCAAACATGCAAATCTGTGTTTGTTGCTGGTCGACGGATTTGAACAGTAATCCATCTTAAAAGTAAAGAAAAACTATCAAATTACTAATTTTTTGTCAATTTCAAATGTAATGCAAGTAAGGTTAGAGAGCAACTCAACCCCCAACCGGAGTCTTACTCCACCCACATTACCTGTTTAAAAAATGGCGGACCAAGGGGCGCGCCGGGGGAGAGGGCTGGGTGTAAACACTGCTTGGTATTCTAACTACTACTGACTCGGCTGCTTTTATACCCCACAGCGGAGGTGCAGCTCACATCACACGTACCAGCTAACGTCACATGTCACTGCTAAGCCAAAAGTGACCACACATTCAAATTCAAATGTAGTGCAGACTTTTAACCTGAAGAGGGCACCACATGGTTTTAGTCAGAAAATTTATATTTTAAATAAGAAGCACTAAAATGCCTACACATAACTACACATGTAGACTGCACTGTTAGACACTCATTTATGCAGTTTATCAGAAAAAAAAAGTTGATTTTGGGGTGAGTTGCTCTTTAAATTATAATGCGTTAGGCACTAAACATGAGCTGGTGTAGTGGCTAGATTACACAGAACTTTAGTGATGCAACAAAAATGTACAATACATAATAGATAAAAAACAAATAATTCAGATTTTAGAAAAATAATGCATTCAAGCTAGGGTGCTGTCTGATGAGAGAACTTTGTCACTCACTTTCTGTCAAAGGGGTTAGCTCCAGGGATGGTGTGTGTACTGTCCCTGCCCACCAGGAAGCGCACTCGGTCGTAGAACGTCTGCAGGTTGCTCTGTGCAGAGGACATCTGCGTCTCCTGGATGATGTCCAGAGGGTCGGGCGAGCCCACGCATAAAGAGGTGGTGTGACAGGTTGCCTGAAGACAGCAGTCTGGATCCATGCAGTCCACCAGGCCATCTGAGAAGGTTAAACAAGTCACATGAATACAGATTCACAAAAAAGGGAAGCGTAGTTCGCACCTGGCAAATGCAGCAAAGCTCACACAAACTGAGTAGAATGAGCTGTTATTATTATGAACTGATATACTGCGAAAAGCTAGTAGAGATGTACTAGTTAATCAGTTCTTGACCAAAATTGGACACATTTCAGCTTCAGCAACTCAAAAACCCAAAGTATTTCTGATCAGTGAAAAGACAGACTGTATGTAAGCACTACTAGTTGACAACACTTGACCTCAAGTAATTTCTTTTGTCACTACGGTATTTGAAGGGAATTCAGAGGAGGCACTGAGAATTAGGAAGCCATTTAAAAAGGAACTGTATTTTTTATATGTCAAAAACCTGCCTGTGGTTCATTCAGGCTGTAAGAGTGAGCAAGAATTCCAGCAGGGAACAGGAAGGCTAATTCCAGTGGAACAAAGTTATGCTTTTTTATCCTTTTGATCTTTCAACCTCTTTTGTGGAAAAGGCTGGATTTAAATGTCAATGTTAAGACGAGGATCTATTTTCTTAAGGGAATATACACACAGGCTGCTTTTCTAGTAATGCAAGCCATGCGCAACAAAAATAAGATGCTAAAGCACAACATTGTGATTTGTGCATATATACTTAAAAATGTTAAAACAGCATACAGATGTGGATGCAATGCTTAAACTTTTGCAAAACAATATGAACATAAGCTATGCAGAAGCCACATTCCTCTCTCAGCACATCAGATAACATTACTGAAAACGAGTGTTTCTATGTAATTTGCTTTACTTCGCTGAATTGGGTCATCAGTGTCTCCTAACCATTGCTTTCAGGGGCATATCTGGCCAGATGGGGTGATAAAAATAAACCGTGCTGTCAGGAGTCAGTCAAATCCAAGGCAGCACCCTGCCTTTGCTGTTGAAAGCCGTGTGGTCACTGTAAAGTGATGGGAAGACAAACAACCCCCTGTATAAATAAGGGAAGCTAGTGCATAGCACAGGCTGAAAATCGGGTCTGGAATAAAAAAGTCACATCTCCCACTTGGAGTGGAGATTGGTGCAGCATCCCTGGCTGGTTGTGTGTGAGTTTGTTTGTGTCTGTCTGTTTCTGCCTCTACTCAGGGTTACTTAGAGGGGAAAGGACTTTACTGTGGAGACAGAAAATGTCCCAGGTCTCAGGGTTAAAAAAATATCCAGGTGATTTTATTAACACTTCCGATCACGACTTCACTGTTTTATATGCATGTAAGGGTGGCGGTGGATGTAGCTTGTGTATGCACTCTACATATGCATGACCTCGCCAACTGTTTTATTAATTAATATCCATTCTAAAAAAAAATTGTGGGAAAAGAGATCAAAAGGATTTCACTGAGAGGCAAACCACACACAGTAAAATCCCTACATTATATTCACCTGTTATGGATCTGAATGGCTAGTTAGCTTCAGAAGAAACATTTTTTTGCATGTAAACCATTTAGTTTTTTTTCTGATCTCTGTGAAATATTTGTTTTCTTTTGATTTTCACCTTTTTTCTTTTCTTTCTTCCAGTTAAAAGCTAGCTGACTCCTGAAATTCAAGACAGTGAATTCTGTACAGCATCTCAAGAATTATTTCAACAGCTATTGGCTTTATATCAATACAATTGGAATGGCCTACATAAAGGGTATGGCAAAGCCTGGAAAGCTTTAAGCAGGCATAGAATATTTCTCAAGCCCACAGGGGGTGAAATTTATTGTCAAATCATGTCTGGTTCAGAGTCCGTGTTGGTGTCTGGTCAGTGTCAGAAGGCATTTGTGATTTTACCTCCATCGTTGTCCTTGACATCACTGCAGGCGGTTTCCATAGAGGTGTCACAGCCGGTGCCCCTCCAGCCCAGCTGGCACACACAGTACCAGCCGTTGTTACCCAGAGTGCACCTGCCATTGCCATTGCACAAACCAGGACAACCCTCTGTGAAAAAAATAGATTAAGACAAGGACCAGGGGGTCACAACCGAGTCTCAAACAAAGAAAAATTTATGAAAAACAAATGAAACAAAACACTGTTTTGTGCATCAAAAATGCTTTGGAAAAAAAAACTGGTTAGTTGCTCATACTTTAAGCAGCAATAGACTAATGTTATGTGAAGACTTTAAATGGATGAGAGCAACTCTAATGACCCTCAGCTAAACTTGATTAATTTGATACACCTTTTGTGAAGCTTTCTAATATCCTTTTGAAGTAGAATCAGATAAGAGGGATCTTCTGAATCAATATTCACTTATTACTACAGTAGATTAGCTAGGATGTATGGTTCTTTAGCTGTGCAACAAGAGCAGTGGAGTTTATACTGGTATTTCGGTGCACAATTTGAATTAATTTTATAGTTCATTTTGAATCTCAAGGTTTTTTCCACTACATTTTGCAACAGTATCTACATCCCTTCAACTTTTTCACATTACAGCCACAAACTTCAATCTGTTTCTTTTGGACGTTCATGTGAAAGACCTACATAAAGGTAGTACATGATTGTAAAGTGGAAGGAAAATTATATAGTAGTTCTTGAAGTTTTCCACATACATTGTATTCAGTCCCCTTTCAGTCAATACTCTGTAGAACTACCTTCTGCTGCAGTTAAAGATGCATATCCTTTAGAGAATACCTCTACCAGTTTTCTAAATCTAGAGGCTGAAACCTGTCCCGATCCTTCTTTGGAAAACAGATTAAGTGAAATCAGATTAGACGGAGAGCGTCTGTGAACATCAATTTTCAAGTCTTGCCACAGATTTTTAATTGGACTTAAATCTTGCCGTTGACTGGGTCATTCTAACACACAAATTTGTTTTGATCTAAGTCTTTCTATTGCAGATCTGGCTGCATGTGTAGAGTCTTCCTGCAGGGAGTTTAACCTACATAGCACTTTTAAGTCTTTTGCTGCCTCTTTTTGTCCTGAATTTAGCTCCATCCATAGCTCTATCAATTTCCAGCCACTCAACTATTTTTTTTTCTTTCTGTTGGTCTACCACATTAACTAAAAAAAAAAAAGGTTGTTTGTAACGTGACAAAATACAAAAAAAATAATGTTACAGGAAAAATTTATTTGGACAGCTACTTGTTTAAAATACGGTCTAAATTGTCAGGGAAATTGTATTTAGCAACCAGTGTGATTATCCCCTCAAATAAGAGACCATGGTGTCCCTTTAGGAGAACTTCAGAGCTAAAAAAACGGGTTTTGTATACATTGGAAAACGTTGTGCTCAGTTGCTTTGAGCAGAGGTCGCTTAACTGTATTTCTGGGAGCTGAGCCCCAGGGGATCTGAGGCAGGCTGCAGCAGAGACAGGTGAAAGATTTCATTGTTTCCTCCAGGATAGGTCTTCACAAGGGCATAGATCAGAAGATTATGATGCCAATTGTTCTACCCTGTTTGACATTTATCTGATACATTATGATATTTATCCCCTCACTGAGGCAGAGGGTAGAATCTAAAGATATCAAACGCAAAGGTCTGTCATAGATTGCGGTGTTAGAAGAATACCTTGATAGAGAGAATGCTAAGCTGACCCATTTTATCATCTGTCTCAGCTGTGCGCTTTGCTTTTACATTACACAGCAGAGAGAACCGGACCAGGGAATGGAGAAGGAAGAAAGTAGGTAAGGCAGGTGTACTTATAAGGTAATAATTGTAAGGTACAAAAAGGCTGACTGATGGATGAATCACGGTTGCAATTATATTATGACATACTTTAGAGTGCAGCCACAGTCCACAGAATATATTATCTTAGCTTGCACATACAGTAAATTCCTTATAAACAGAATAAAGATCCACAAAAACTATCAATCCCAAATTTCTGGAACAAAACTGTCAATTCTGCCCAGATTTATTACAATTTTAACACTGCACTGTTTTAGAAGTGAATAGTTGCCTAGCACCCTTTACAGTGATTTGCAATCCTTATTAAGTTGTTTAAAAAGCCATATACTAAATCTGCTTTTTATAGCAGCAGCATAATCTCATACTGACAAACGTTCTATAGTTTGAGTAGATTTACTCAAGAAAACTCTTACATTGTGAGAATAACTGTTTTCAACGAAATCTCCAGTGCCACAAATAAATGGACCTCTAGCAATTTCTATAAAATAATTCTAACTGAAACACTTATCTTAGATATACTATACTTGCTGTTTAAAGACAAGTTGTTGGAGACCGAATCTTTTTTGATCAGTGATTTTCAGGTTGCAGGTTCAGGACTACTAGTTAGCCATTTTCAAATTCAGTTAAGTGTTAAAAATTAGGTCAAATGAATCTAACGGTTGGAATAACAAATACTGTATTTTCTACCCTAATGTCAGTTCATTCAGGCTGTGAAATTGTGAGAGAAAGCAATGCATTAAGGATATACCGGGAGAGCAATACTGAGTGCAGCAAATCGTTAATATAAAGGTGCTAATGATATTTTAAAATTTCAACCTTGTAACCATTTTGTGTTAAAATAGTATTAAAACCCTGTTTTAAAGCAACTGCTGTCTTACACACACAGCGTGATGTCACCTCTGATATTAATGTGAATAATCAATAGCCACTCACAGCATGAAGGCTGCAAAGAACTATTTTAATAATTTTTTATATAATCTATTAATATTAGAGTTCTTAAAGAGAAATAGCTATAAGTCAAAACTGGTATTGGCAAAGCTTTACAAAAAGCAGAGATTGCTATGATCCTTAGGTGATTGTGTTTCGAGTTTCAGTTATTTTATTTCCTTATTCAGTTTAATTATTTTTCTCTAAAGTAAAAAACATGGCACCATATGGTGTTGCAGTTCTAATATAACAAGCACTGACCTTATTATGGATCCTAGAATACGATTTCCTGCGCTACTTCCTCTATCACCAGTAGCAAAAAATGGATCCAGAGAACCACAGACAACATATGCTTATGAGTAAAGCTCTCATTTAAAGCTAGATTAGTCGTGTCTGCCACTGGGTTGACCGCGCATGCTCAGTGTTCTTTTCTGTGTTTCTCTGGCAGTGTCACAGCGCCACCAGTGGCCACGGCATATGTAGTGCAGCATCTTAAGGCGGTTTATGTAAATTTGTGTGGACAGAGGTTTTCATTATTGTGGTGCCGTTTTTACAGACTGTTTTTAAAACTATACCTGTTTTGTCTCCATGGAGAGCAAGCCTTAGATTTCTTCATTCATAGTTACCCCTTTGTGTTAGTTCTATCTTATGCATTTAAGATTATGTTCTGTCTAGTCTTCTCTTCAGTTTCAAGTTTATATCTTTGTTTTTCTTCTCTGTTTGGGACATTATACAGAAAAGGTGGAAAGCGCTGTCACAGGCTCTTGCAGATACTTAAATATGTCCAGTTAACCTAAAATCACCTCCATTATAGATATTTAATTAATAAAGATGGTCTTTGTAATGATTCAAGGAGATAAACAAATAAAAAATTAAATAAATTAAAAATGGCAACTTACTTGTAATACCATGTTCAGGGAATTCTACTGTCACAGTCATCATGCATGGAAGTGAAATCTTTAGTTTTCATAAAAAAAGTTTTGTTTTTTTTAAATTATAACTCATTATCATTGAGATAACTTTCAAACACTAAGTAGAACATTCATATAGTAAAAACATTGAAATAATTATTAATAATATCAAAGAAACAGCAGTCACAAAACTGCATCATTGGTGTTACTGCAACACAAAATGAACTTTAATTTGATATAAACAATTGACCTTGAACAACTTCCTGGATCAAGCGGTCATTTAATAAAGTACAGTGGACACAAGATTAAGGTAAGCAAGATAACTTACTTATTTTGTTTAAAATGCGATATTGTCTTCCAGTTTTGGCCGAAGCTCTTAAGTCAGTCATTTGTGTTACCCATTCAATTTCTCTGTGAATGAAGAATTCTGCATAAATATGTAATATATTGAAGAGTTAAGTCATTTTGATATTGGCTGATGACATGTGGTCTGACACATGGCTGCCATTTTGTTGAAATCAATGCTTTTCTCAAAGTCACTGGTGTTACTCTTTTGCCTGATAACACCAGTGACATTCTTTTGAAAATGAGTGCCAAAAGACCCATTCAATTACTCTATGAGTGAATATTTTACCATAAATATGTATTGGTGTTTCATGGATGTAAGAATAAATGCATTTTAAAAAATTTCCATCACCCAGAGTCCACCTTTTCTGTAGAATGACCCGTTTCTTCCCTGCCATTCTGCTCCCCGGCCCAGCTGTAAGCCATTTCCAATATTTTCCCCTGCTCTCTCCCCTTCTCACCTGCACCTGTTTGTCACTAATTGGTTCCTAGGCTTTAAGTGTCACTTCTCATTTCTCCTCTGTGTATTTAAGCTCCCTGGTTTTCTTTGTTCTCCGCTGCGACCTTGTCAATACTTTCTGTCTTGCAGTCCCTGTATTTTGATACCCTCCTGCGAGCCCTTGTAAGTTCTTCTGTTAATTCATTGTTCATTAAATTATTTATTCATACTTCTTGCTGCATTTGAGTCCTCCATGAAACAAAATATGACAGAGATGGGAGATTTGCCACAAAACACTGATCGGTTAGTAACTTGGACTTCCTGTTTAATTGGGGAGTAAACATTAGTTCAGAAGGCCCATTTCTATTAGTCACCGCTAGGCATGACCATTGTTATAGAAATAAAATATCTTCTTACTTTAATGAGGATGAGGCTGGAGTCTTGATTGGCGTTTCTAATATTTTATTACGGCCAGTCTTGTATATGAGCCCGTCTGGGCCAACGCTCAAACTCTCTCGCACCACAGATCACATGTGCCCTCTCTGTAAGCAGCTTCTGCCTTCAGTCCCCCAATGTTACGTCTTCATTGCAAGGTTAACCAAAACACTCCTCACATTTGAGGAATCACACAGTTAGATTAGAGCAGGTGAAAGGCCTCTCCACTGACCAATAATTCTGCCATGTGCCCTAGATGCCTTTACTAATATGTCAATTAATCAATTAATTGACATATCCTTGAAATATTGCTATGACATCATATCTTCACTTAGAGCAACATTTAAAAAGTTTAAAACTGCTGGAAATTTGTTAATTTGTGTTGTTTGAGATTTTGCTGGTGGAATTAAGGATTAGATTAATCACTTTTACGAATCTTCCCCAGAGAGTAGTGTGGTTTTATACATAGCTCTCATCACTTCACAAGATTACAACCTAAAATAATTGATTGCAGCTATAAGGAAAGCAAACTAATTTGATGTCATGTTCTCCAGAGAATTTAGATAGCTAACAAATAAAGAGAAAAATTCTAAATTTTCTAAAAAACTGCAACCAGATATAATAAACAATTTAAAAGGACTTGCCTCTTGGACACTTTTGGCATTGGCTGTCCCTTTTATTGAGCAAATGGACAAAAACATCTCTGGTTAAGCCAGTGGAGCTGGGCGATTAAGGAGCTCAGAATGTTTGTTATAAGGATAAATAAAGCTCCACTCTCTTTTGGCTTGGGTTCAATTTAACTGGCAGAATATTTCAGAGAGAAGCCCCTTCAGAGCCTTGCCCGAGCCCATCTGAAACAGCTCCAGACATGAGGACGCAAACGTTCGAAGAGCCCCTCTGGCAGCCGCTCTTATGCCAGGTGGTCTATAACCAAGGACGCAGGGAAGCTGAGAGAGGGGTGCTGGTGGCAGACAGTAAAGAGTGAAGTAAAGGCTCCATCCTTTTTTTTTTTGCCCAGAACTATAAACTCGTTTAATTAAAGAGGATGCAGCCTCAGCACCTATCAGGCTTTGCACTGTGCTGGAAACTCATCTATAATGCAAGGCGCAGGTTATGAGACCCCTTTCTCCAACTTTCCCCTACTGAGGAGGCAAAAATGCACAAACCGAACATCTGATGTAAAGAAAGCAGCTCAGCTTGAATTGGGTGTGAATGTGCTAAGTGGAGATTGCTATGGAACACTATGTTGAAAATGTGATGAGAGAAGATTTGTACTGGTGCATCTCAATAGGGGAGAAATTCATCAGGAGTTAATTTCTCTAGGATCTTTAGTTCAAAAAGTCTAACTTATTTATATTCATTAGACACAAAGTGATATAATTTTAAGAATATATTTCTGTTAATGTTAATAATTGTGGCTTACATCGATCACCATGTGGCTCTGCTGACACGCTCCCTGGTTTGCAGCCGCACTGACTCTGGACTTGATAAAACACAGTGGACCAACACTAACAAATGACACGGCTTCCTAAACCCCCTACCGATTTAGCAAACTTCACACTGGACCTCAAACAACTAGGATTCTGTCTTCACACTCTCTCCCTCTAGATTCTGGGACCTTGGTTTCCAAATAAAAATATACAATTTACATCTGAAAAGAGGACAATGGACCACTGAGCAACAGTCCAGTCTTCTTTCTCTTTAGCCCAGGTAAGATCTTGCTAGTGCTGTCTCTGGTTCAACACAAGGCTTAGCACGCGAAATATAGCATCTGTGGCTCATGTCCTGGATTCGCTGTGAATGGTGGCTTTTGAAGTTTTGAAAATCTTTTCCAAACTTTTAACCCTGTTGGTTGTGCCAAATCTTTTTATCTGGACTGGTCTCTCCAGGTCTGAGTTTCGTCTCTGCTTCAAATGGAGGTGTTCTTGCATTGTGCTGTTTGTTCACAAGTAATCGCAGGATGGAGCAGAAAAGTGGATAGACAGATCGGAGGGTTTGTCTTGGGTAATGCAAAGTATGAGCATGCTCTCGATTGATTGGTCCATTGACATTCCAATTCTCACCTATGGCCGTGAGATGTGGGATCCTGATTGAAAGGACAAGATCCCAGATACAAGCAGCTCGAATGAGCTTCCTCTTAGGCGTGGCTGGGCTCAGCCTTTAATACACGTGAAGGAGCTTCCTCATCTGGGGGAGCTTCAACTAGAACTGCTAATTCATACCTACCCTGGAAAGAGCGGAGGAGTGTGGCAGGGAGAGGGGAGTCTGGACTCCCCTCCTGGACCTGTCACTCCTCGCGACCCAATCTCAGATAGGCGGAAGACAATGGATGAATGGCCATTTTCCTTCCACTGAACTTTACATCAAAATGTTTCAACACCATAAAACACTCTGTGGACAATGACATTTTGTGGCTTACCCTCCTTCTGGGGGATGTAAGTGACTGTCTGCTGTATAACAGTCAAGTCGAAAGTCTTTTACACGATTGTGTAGGCTATAATATGGCCATAACATAAAATTCCTATGTCATAAATGTTTTTTTTAAAATCATCTCATATATTTATTCAAATTTTCTGAAAATCCAAAATTTGTATTTCTTCTATCTGTAAGCCGTAATCATCCAAATTAACAGAAATAAATATTGGAAATGCATTACAATTTGTGTAATGAACCTGTTTAAGTTTCACTTTTTTAAAATAAATTGCTGACTAAACTAATAATATTCAAATTTATTGAAATGCATCTGTAGAATGAGTTTTCTCATCCAAAACAGTGTTTTGGATGAGAAAGGAGCATGGTGTGGGTGTGTGTGCGTGGCTTGCTGATGCTGACTGGAGTTACAATGAGTTGAAGGCCCAAAAGATTGAAGGAGGAATGCCATACCTTTCACTACCTTATCCAGATAGTGAGCTTGAGAGATAAAAGACAGGACATTTAAGGGAGGTTTGAACAGTGGCACTTCCATGACAAGACAGCAGGGCAATGTGTTAGTTTACATTACAAAAAGCAATTAAAAAACACAGCCACAAAGCATTATAAGCATGCATTACAAACAACACATCGAGCACGATCCCACACAGAAGAGGGATGGAGACAGAAGGAAGACCAGGGGAAATTGTGGGATGTGGAAGGAGAGCAAGATAGCAGGCACCAAAATGAAGAAAACAACTAAATATCCAGGGGGAGCATTTTGAAAGCCCAGACACTGATGTGCATACTGTAGTTCCTGAATCTCTTCAGCAATATTGTGCAGGACAAAAAGTTATTTTAATCATCAGCTGCGGACGATGGGTTCGCCCTCATCAAGAATTATATCTCATCAGACCTGCTGGGGGCCTGTGGCCAACACACAGGGCCCTCTGTGATGAAAATTGATTTAAATTCAGATCTTTGGCATCCTAATGTACGACACAGAGGAATGTTCTTGTTGAATCTGGATCTCAATATGGCCTTTATAAAAGAGCCATCAATAATGTACGGCCGGAATATAAAACATTCACAAACCGAGTCGAGGCTCTGTTCTCAGGCAGCGCTGCCTCGAAACCAATGAGAATACTGTGAGGAAAATCCGCTTTGTCTTTTATGAGCTTTTATTTCTGGTTTCCTTTTGACTCAAACATGTGAGGAGTCATTGAGACGGTTGGAGAAGGGATAGCCGTTGTGTTTTCTTTTTTTTGTTTCAGCTGCAAAGAGTGAAACCATGAAGTGCCAAAGCAAACATTAAAAAACCCACTGGTCTTTTACTTGTGCTTTTATTTCAGTATAACATAACATTAACAATGTTAGTGAACTGAATTCCTGACATATCATTTACTATGTTTTACCTTGCTGTCTTTATAATACTAGGTATGAGTGTCATTTATATTTCTTTGATTCCGCAAGGTATTAAGTGCTAACGCTGAGATACACTCAAACAAAGAAAAAGGAGTAGGAAGAAATGAGTGAATTTTCACATAAAAACACAGAACACCAGCAGGAATAAAGCAAAACATCCTTTTGGTTATTTCATATGTTTTGTTCTGGTTTGACAGAGCTGAAATCAGATAAAATCATAAATATGGAGTCTTTATGTCAAACTGGGCAAAATCAGTCAAACCTCATAACAGTGATCATACTAACTTCAAATATAGTGTGTGCCACATTTATTGCCACCCCTGGTAAAGATGTGTAAAAAGTACATATGAACCCCAAAATTGATGAATGACCAGAATCTGACAATTTTCCTGCTTGTTTGGTTCACAAGCCAGAAGGGTGCTGAATTTTTAAATATATTTTGTAATTCGTTAATGCACCATACCTACACGCTACCATGTCGCAACAAAAGCACTTTTCATTGTCAATACAGTTACTTAGCAAAGATGGCTCTATATTTAGGTATTTCTTTCCAAATAAGTATTCTGATTAAAAATTATGTCAGAGGAAGCACAGAAATGTAAAACGCTACCTAAATGGAGACAGTGTTTTCTGCTTCATTTCGAGATGTGTCTGCTGTTTATTCAGGCTGGGAGAGAACAAGGCTTTTGTTAGATAACATGAATGCTGGACAAAGTACAGCAATGTTTCTGATTTATCTTTTTCAACTTCTGTCTGTCATGGGCAATGATGCACTAGTTCTCTAAGAAATACACATGGAAACTGCTGTTTTAGCAATTCTAACAGCAATAACACCACTAATCACTAATAGAAGATGCTAAAGACGGTTTTAAATATGAACTCTATTACAGTTGAGTCTTGTTTTATCCCTGTTGACAACTCTGTCTAATATGATTTTAAAAAACCATGGTAGAAATGCGAGTAAATGTGTTTCTCCTCCTATTTATAGCTCTAAAAGCAACATTCTTTCTTGGTGAGAAATAAAACTAATGCAATGGAAGATTATTGAGCTATTGAGACTTTTCACACATTGTTACCAGAAGTGACAGCAAGTGTATCGGGCGTTTTGTCTCAATACTATAATTTTAAACGTGACCATTTTAAAAAGAATAGAAAAGTAGAGGTCAACTACAGCTTACATGTGGCATCAAACACACATAAGTGCAGAATAAATTAAGAAGAAACCAAATGCTGTTACTAGGGATAAGGTCTTAGGCAAGATAACAACATAAAATGGGAAAAGAAAGCTTTTTCAATAGGGGTGTAACAAGATGTCACATGGGGAAATATGAACACAATAATAAACACAGAGACACTTCTTCTCAAAGTAAAGTCTGTCTCACAAAGTGCTGTAAATTTCCTGTTGGCATGTGTCTTAATAGTTAAGTCATTAAGCTATAGCCTAAGCTATGTTTAAGCTGACTTGTAGTTAGGAAAGCATTGCAGAAGCCTCCACCATATCATTTTTGTGGCAGCATTTTGGTTACATAATAGGAACAAAAACCACAACAGTCAAAATGAACAATTTATAAGCAGTGTGAGAATTCCTGGGACTCACTAACCAGTAGCTGGTTATGGTACTAAGGTTACCCTCTGCTTCATAGCTTCTCATCAGCACTAAACTAAACAGAAACTACACTGGACAGATTCTTAAAAACACAGCTTGAGATTTATGACACTTTTATCCTATTTGGGAAAATACAAAAAAGGGAACAATGCTTTTTGGTACTAGGACCAGCTTGAAATATAGGCTGCTACATACTCCACAAAAACAAAGAAATGTGTTCTTCCGATCAAGGTTCTTCTAGCCAAGGCATCACAAACTAAAGCAAGAAGAACAAAAATATAAATGGGTTTGTTCTTATGGAGAGTGTAAAGAAGTTAGACACTAGCATAAAAATGGAAACGCAAGGCCTTGTCAAACCTGGACTGGACCCAATATTGTGCATTGTCTTATCTCATGAGCATTAATGGACTGTTACATCGTTAATATTTATCCTTAAATATTTGTAATACATTTGCAATGTTAGGTTAGTTCGTTACCAACTTTAAAATTTCTCTTTAAATAAAATCTACATGTATTAACATATTAACTGGTAACCTACAGAAAACAACAACAAAAAAGAGAGTGCTTCATGGCTGCAGGAAATCATTTAACTTTTTAAGCATACCAAAAACTTAGATGATGGATAAGATAAGCAAATTGTCAGTACTTAGCTAAACTGTTAGCTGTTCACAAAAACCTAGCATCTACAAGTTAGCCACTAATATTAAGTTAGCATATGCCCTGGAGCTTTATAGCAGCACTTAAATAAAGGGCTTTAATAAACACAGATTCTTTAAAAGACAGTTAAAGAGATGTAGCTTGTGTGAATATGATTTATCTTGAAATGTTTTGGCCTTACAACCCACTTAGATTGAGAAAACCGTAAAAACCACAATACATAATAGACCAGTCAAACCCAAACTGAATTATTCTATGATTCAATAGTTTAAATTCTTTGGAGGTTTAAGAGGCTTCTACTTAATTTGCAAAAGCGAAGAAATTTGGATGTTTACTTTTACCAAAAATATTGGTAAATTTCTCATTGAAATATTGTTGTATTGTCTCTTCTTGTGAGCTGGATGTACAATTATGCATCTAAGATTTATAGAATTAAACTTGCCACCTTAACCTTGTTATTTATTGACCTTTAAACTTCTGTTGAAAAAAAGTCAAAAATCTTTTAACCAATGAACTTTATCTGACTCCATTTAAAAACGGACAAAATAAAAAGCCATTGATTGTTTCAGTTTGTAGAAACTCAATTTTCTTTTTAAGGTTAAGTTACACTTAGGTGTTCAGAACAACTTTTGACATTTGATCGAGGTCTTAAAAATGTAGCTTCTGACACTTTTTAGTGCAAGAGAGCAACAGTGTTAGTATAAACAGAAAGCTGAAAGCAGTGGTTGACTGGGTCACAATGACTCGCATGTCAGCATTTGAAAATAATAGTAAATGGAAAGGGAGCAAAGAAAGAGATGAGGATAGGGATGAGTAAAATGAAAAGACACCTTAGCACATTCCCACATTAAAATGCATGAAGGCAAGCCTCAGATCCTTGAGTAAACCTGTTCATGCTTTACTGAGTTGCACAAATTCAATTAAGCATGCTTTCCCCTTCTTTCTCCAACTGGATGCTTCCTCTCAGACCCGACGCTTACACACACAGGCAGAGGGGTAGCCTACACGCCCTTGTTGGTCCCCCCCCCCCCCCTTGTGCATCCTGACCAAACACAGACATATACATCGAAGCAGCCCCACCCCCCACAACCACCCCCCTAACCACAACCTCCACTCCTCCTACCAATGGTGCAGTGTTCTCCGTTCCAACCAGGACTGCATTCACATCTGCCATCCTTGCATGTGCCATGCTCGTTGCAGCGTGGGTGACACGCCCTCTGGTCACACCCGGCGCCCATCCAGCCGTCGTCACAGCGACAGGTGCCTGAAACACAAACGCCGTGGCCTCCACAGTCGGCTGCACAAATCTCTGTGGGAGACAGGGACACAGAAGAAGACAAAAAAGACCGACAGAAAGAAACGAGGGGGGTGGAAGGGTAGGAAATGGGAAGACAGTGCGGTGATGGGACAAGGCAGAGGTGGAAAGAAAAAGACAAATTCAGAAGTTATTGTCAGAGAAAGGCGGCCACGCTCCACTACCTTGTCTGATGGCAGCTGAAAAGAAATTCCTGCACCTCATAGGGACAATCCTTTTTTTGACAATACAAATCTAATAAGTCCATTATCGAGAGGAGACAAGATTTGTGTGGCTTTAGCAGACTTATTCTTTCTCACCCCTTCTCTTCTTTATGGATTCTCCTTTTTTTGCACCATAAAATGGCTAAAGAATGAAAAATACACAGATGGAATTAAAAAAAATAATCTTTAATGGAGTCCTTAATTTTGGAGTCCATTAACAAACGGAATTCAGATTAAACTCAAAAAGTTATTCATTTTGAAATACATGCGCAGTGAAATGCTTTGCAACCTGTTAGACTATAGGCTGAAACACGAGGTAAAAATCTAATGAACAATTAAACCCTCCTGACTCCATGGACATTTTTTGAAATGTTTTTTTCTCATTTATTTTTGCATTATTTGGGGTAAGCTGATGGAAATAACTAAACATTTGCAATAATTGTCAGTTATGTATTGAAAAGGTACATTATTAAATGAGTTTTACGATAAGTTGTAAGGCTTTTAAATTAAATAGAGTGCTCTGTGTCCCTTCTGTACTATTTATGCTAGAAACTCCAAGTTAAAATAAATTTTTCAAAAGTAGTACATTTGCAGTTTCACGTATGTTGTGCTTTATTGTTTTCTGGCATTGAAATTGCGTTTTTCTGTTTATTAACACAAGGTGAAAACATTTATTTCTTGTACTGTGATTCTAACAATTTAAATATACTGAATTGGTTGAAATATAATCAAATTTTTGTCAACCTTTAATGACTATCACAATCAAAACTTTATTCAAATGTTGCTACCAATTGTTGACTCAAGAAAAACAACTATCTTACATGTCAAAAAAATTTACATTTGTGGTGAGTTTTCCTCAAAGTTTGAGAATGAGAGAAATTTGAAACCGGCAGATAAGGGGACAACTTTTCAAGATATTCCTGAATATTTGGTATGTTCAGTAGTGAACTCAATATTGACATTCCTAAATAGAGATATGGGTATTCATTATTTTAGGCAAATCTTTAAAACACCATTCCTTTCTGTCCTAAGGATTCAAGTGAAGCAATTAATTTACAAACAACTTTAAAAAATGTTGTTGCAAGCTTTTGATACTCCAAGGCTTGGATAATCAACCCCTTTACTGACAATAAAAACAGAGTTGGGTAATGAAGTGTGGATTTCCCCTGCAGGAATACAAAAAAAGCACACTTAAGAAATGAAGTGCTAAATTAGCTTTGGGTGCGCTTTAGTTGAAATAACAGGAGGTACAAACTGGAACGATCTGCAATTGTAAGCAAGCATTATAAGTGACTTTTCATCAATTTTTACAGATTCTGAAACATTCTCACAGCCACAAGCAAATCTTTTCTATAAACTTAGATACTATCACCTATGTAATTTTCAGTTTTTTCTATTTGTTTTAGACTTTTCTTTCATAAACCATAGTGTATATATGATTAAAAATCTCCAGGACCTTTCTAAAAACACTGGCCTCTAATGACGCCACATAAGGCTTAAGGCAACTGATCAGTTTCTGAAGACGGTCAGTATTATAATCACTGTTTGCTTCTGCTTTGCCATGCAAGGCAGTATCCATTTTGGTCTGTGAATCATAAGATTTCAAAAACACAGGACTGAACTCACTGCAACTCAAATGCACAATTCATTGATCTACACGAAGAAATTTTTTTTTTCTTAAATGTGATTTTTAAAAACTTTTCATTTTGCAAAATCTTGTGCTGGAAGTCTCTACTTACTTACCCAGCTGTTGCAATGTACAATTGTTAGTGAAACAAAAATACGCCAGCTGATAGGGTCTTTTAGACGTATAATTTCCTATGCTTTTTAAAATTCTTTTTGAGAGCTCACTGAGCAGAGGAGGAAAAGCATTCATGGAATGAAGGAGAATGACACAGAGAGCAACACAGCCGAGCCTGGTCACACTATTGTGTGGCAGCTGAAAGACCTCCCTGACTGGGTGTGATAGAGCCCGGGACATTACCCTCATCTCATGAACTCGAGGGAGAGCATGACAAGCATAAAGCGCAAAGAAATTAAACACTGACAGATTACTTCGGAATCTCATTGAAATGTTAACCTCTTTATTAACTATTCTGTGGTAAAAGAGGGCTTAGTAGTATGGGCAACAATGAACAATATTATTACTGGCTTATTAGCCAAACCAATTCATGTATGACCACAGGGGACCAAACTGGAGGTAAAATCTCTTAAGTCAATTATAGCCTTTACAGTGCCTATTTTGCCATTGTAACAAATTAAATCCAAGTGGTATTTTCAGTCAAAAACCATAACCAAAAACCATAACATGGCACTAATGCGTAAAGAGCTTTTGTTCTTCTTTTAAAAAAAAAAAGAAAGAAAAAAACATCACCCTCCTCTGTTAATTATAGGTCAGCAAAAACTCAGCAAATCCAAATTTCATATCTGAATTCTGATGCATTAAGTGTGCTAGTAAAGTCTGAATAATTGCCTCCAAAGAGCCTTGAGTACAACCAGTACACAGAGATTACTGCATAAGCAAATCGAACACGTGAGAATGGTTCACTCATAAGTCATTTAGCCTAACTCCCAAAAGATTTCACACCGCCAGCTTTTTCCGATTTTGCTTAAAGTATTTTATATGATAAACCAGCATGATTGGGAAGTGAAAGAAAAATTATACCTGGTTATAAGTAACATTTTAAGGACTTAATCTGAAACATTTTCATGCATTTGTATTCAGCCCCCATGAGTCAATGCTTTGTAGAACTAGCTTTTTCTACAGTTACAGCTGCATGTTCTTAAGGGGGTTCTTCTATTAGCTTTGCATATCACGAGGCTGACATTTTTGCCTATTCTTTTTAAACATTTGGTCAAGTTCAGTTCCATTGAAGGGATATCCACCTTCCAAAATGTTCCACTTTTCTTTCGTTAACTTTTGTGGAAAATGGCTCCTACCGTAGCTAAGGGAAACCTACAGGGCTAGAAATGGCTTTGTGACCCTTTCTAGATTGACAGACAAAAATGACTTGTTTCTTATCCGTTCTTGAATTTCTTTAAAGGTCTCATTCACTTGTTTTTTAAAATACATTTACTGTGGTCTCCAGTATGAATGAATGCCTTGCGAGTCGTTTTATGCGGAAAAATGTTCTCTCGCTCCTGTTTCAGGAGGCTGAAGTTTGTCGGAGGAGTCGGCGGTCTAACTCATTATTATTCATTACATGCAAACATCTCACCTCTGATTTGCTAAAAGCAATGCGACTCTTATGCTGCCTTCGAACAAATAACAGACTTACTTCGCTGGCGGTGTTCCAAGATAAATTCCAACAGTTTCTTACTCAGCTCCTCTTTCTTGGGTAAAAAATGCAACGCTGATGTTTTATTTCCACACATAACCCAAGTCAGAACGTGTTTTGCAGTGTTGTGGAGTTGCTAATAGTTAGCTTCTACAAGCAGAGACATGCCTTGCTCCCTCCTGAAAATCAATACAGCCTTCCCATAAATACACATTTTCCCTGTGGCGTCAAAAGGACTGGTTTTTTCTGACTCGCTCATTGTTGCCGCCTATTTCCTTTCTGTGGCTAATGCAGGCAATGGGGGTTGGAGAAAAGTTTCACCTGCAGCATGCATATGCAACTCAGAGTGACCAATCTTTTTTTTCAAAAAGAAAAAGTATTACACGGTTTCTTAGTGAACGAATCCTTTAAATTGGGACTTGATGTTTTGCTCTTTATGTTTTTTTATTCTTCAAGTGGTCATACAGGTTCCATTTAAGTAAGTTCTTTATTCTACAGGTCTGGTAGTAGTCGGGAGCATGTTTGGGTAAGGAATCTAAACTCCAAAATGTGGTTAATTAATTAGTTAATTTGTGATGTAGTTGGGCATAAAAACATTATGGCGTTGGACCAGATTGGTCTAGATATCTTTTTTTTTAATCTTTGATATTCAAATTTGTTTATTCCTCTGAGTCTATTCCCTATTTAAGTGACTTATGAAGGTAATTAGTGGTACTGTTATTTTAGTTATAAGAATTAGTGAAAAGGAGTACGAATCTAAATACATGTCCCACTTTTCAGATTGCCTAAATTATTCATAGAAATTTTAAAATTCATCCATTATTTTTAATGCTGTTCAAAATTATGCACGGTAGTTCACCTTTTTTTAAAGGTTTTTCTTCGTACGAGTGGCTTTTTCTTTATTTGTAGCTTGACAAGAAGAAGGGCAGAGAGAGAGAAGGGAAGGACATGCAGTAAATGGCCCAAGGCCAGGAACTGAACTGGCGACAGCTGCTGTAGACGCGGTATATACTACAATTGCTTTACCACTGATCTACCTGGTGCCCCACAATAATTCATCTTTCACACAGAATCCCAATAAAATACCTTGAAGTTTGTGGTTGTAACCTGACAAAATGGGGTATAAATAATTTTGTAAGGCACTATACCAACTAGCTCCCTTCCATATGCTCTGGAGTTAATATTATACATAATGGAGGTGCTAACAAACCAAATAAACATCTAGAGATCTCATTAACATGTGTTGTAAAGAAAAGGGGAAAAAAGCAGATGGTTGCAGTTCACCAGAATGGTTACTAGTCAGAGAAACCAGAGCCAATGTGATTTTCACACAAATGTTCACTTGGAACAAAAAGAGAACCTCTAAAATAATAAAGATACAATTACCACCTACAAATAAACTCTCATCATCTTTGGCTAGAGGAGCTCACACAGTGAGAAACACCTCTGTTCTTATGATGTCTGTTGCACCAAAGGATCGTGTAAACAAAGTTTCCTTTGGGTGGGAGAAAACAGCAAAAATGGCATAAAAACATACATAAAACCTCAGGCATACTTTTACTGCTCGTAACAGAATAACTACATGCTGTGTACATGTTTGGAATATACTGCTCCAAAGACAGGAGACAAAAGAGGTTTGTCATATAAAAAGATATATATATATATATATATATATATATATATATATATATATATATATATAAGAAGGAAATAAATCTATTTCAAGTATACTAAAAGCTTTCCGTATTTTCCGTCATGGTGCAAGGTTATATGCTGCTTTCTGCAGAACCCCACAGCATAGCTTACAGCTGTATTAGAGCACAGAAAGCTCTACAATGAACAGGATAAAGGAGGATAAAAAGCCAACTCATCATCATTTACAGAGCTTTTTCTCTGCAAGGCACACCCAGACTAACTGCCCATTTCCCCCCCCAAATCCTTAGGATTACCTAATAGGTCATCATGTCTGCTTGGAATACAAAAGGGATTCGTGGATCAGAGAGGCTGCTGCTGTATTAAAGCTCTCATTTCAGAATGAATTGTGTGAATACAAATTAAAATAGACTGCAGCTGTAAACTGGAGCTGATCATCAACATATCAGAAACCTGCTCAACCAAATATATCTGAAGTGAAAATCTGGAGGGCAATATTAACAGATTCCACATGAAGTATTGCATTAGCATTTATTCCTCAATCCATTGTCTTCAGACCTAAGTGGCGGAGGAATTCATCTAGATGAGGCTTCAAACTATTTTAAACCTTTACTTCACCATCGTACCATTGCTACTGACAACAAGATACTTAAATTCCTCTGCTCAGGGCAGAAACTGACCCCCAACATGGATAGAGCAAGCTATCTTTTTCCGATTGAGGAACGTGGAGACGCCTACAAAACCACATCATCTTGAAACAGCAAAGCTGAGACTCTGACACCTGATTTCACACTACCATTTCTGTCGCCACAAATGGCGTCTTGGCATACACACTGGTGGGAGGGGGTATCTTCTTTCCTTTCAGCTGGTTGTGAACATTCCCATAGGGCATGAGTGACACATGCCTAGCAAGAAGACTGACATGGTAAAGTCTGTAAGCATGTTCATTTTTGTAGTTTCATAAGGCCTTTTCAAAAGGCACACGATGGTGGCACAGTGTTTCTTATGCATGCGCCATGGTAGAACCTTCAAGATAAGTTATGTGCTTACATGTTATTTTATCAATCTAATCAAATCTGTTTTAATTTGCATAGAGCCAAACTACATCAATGTGAAAAGTTGAAATGTAAATTTAAAGAAGTACTCATCGAATTCTGAGACTTCTATTTATTTATATTTTAACAGTTTGTTAATGGATAATTTGATCAATAGATTCTGCAACAACCGGCCCTTTTTAAGACTTTCAAGATCTGGATTTGGCCGAAAAGAAAATTAGTTTGACACCCCTGCCCTAGAGTGCGTTTTTCCAGCTATGCTGAAAAGTGCAATGCTTTGATAGCTGGAACCAGTGTTCAAGTCAAATCACCATCTCTGCAGTCCAAGTCACACTTGAGTCCTTAGTGTTCAAGTCCAAGTCACATAGGATAAGTCCAAGGCGACCCCAAGTCAATTCGCTAGGTCCTACAGGCCTAGTCAGAGTTCAAGTTCCAAAAAGTATCTTCCGTTCCAAGTATAGTCATTATAAAGTCAAAAATAAGAGAGCAGGGTGTAGATTTTAAGACTAGAATAATGACAGCCATACATAGTTTACTTTATCTAAAAAAACATTATTCAATGCCCCTACACTATCACTAAGCTAATGCAGTAGAGTGTGCAAAATAATAAAAACATGCTTAAAATAAATTTAAAAACAATAAATAATTGACATGTCACTTGTATACTTACAAAGGTTTTGGGAAGTTATTTGTAGAGATACATTTTAATAGTAATCTGACCTATTAAAACAAGGTAACATTAGCAACGGCTACATGCTAATTCCAACAATAGCAATTTATTATGTCAGAGTCCAAGTCCAAGTGCAAGTTCAAGTCCTATTGTTGCAAGTCTGAATCCAAGTGAAAGTCTTGACTTGAGTCCAAGTCCACGAGTCGAGTACTCCATCCCTGTCTGGAACACACTTTACAGTTTTCTTTCCTAAACATTGGCAACACCGCTCCAGGCTGCCCCTATAGCTGGTTACATTAAAGAGGAGTGTCAGCCTCAATAGTCCCATAAAATCCAGTGTCTTGAGTCAAATTTGGTCAGTGGTGATTGGACACCTATATTTGACACCTCTATTGGCACTGAGCTGAGTCAGGTTCCAACTTTTCATTCAATGCTGCCTAAACACCAGCTTATCGGTCTTCTTTGAGCTTCGGGATGGAATGTTCTACCTTAAAACTGTAGTTGGCATTCACCTTTTCTTAACTACCAAGCAAGAACTATCCCTATGGACTTCTTGAACCCAATGGGAACAGCCCTCCAGAGCAGACAAAAAATACATTCTTAGCTATGAATATTGCACAGTTGTAAAGAGAGCAAGATCTTGAGAATTAACTTGCATCATTCCGCTGTCAGAATACCTGCCATGCTGTGCATATTTTCCCACAAACGCAGCTGCCACCTAACCATGCAGAAAGTAAAAGAGGAAACCGTCCGTAAAAGATGTGAATTAAGAACAGAATCAACAAAAATGTGATTGCTAGCCTTGGACTTCCAACCGATAATTGATGAGGCTAATTTATGTCTTTACGCGAGACATTTTCTATTAAGAAAATCACCAATGCTCACATCTCTGATGAGCCTCGCAATTAGCAAAGTTGATCTGAATCAAGCTGGGAGATAAATTTGGAAGCAAGAGTGATGGGATTTTATAGAGGAAGCGATTGAGTTGTCAATCGCACTACATGTTGTTGATGTTAGTTGTCAGTTGTGATGCATTTAGGCTCTGAAAACTGATGGGCAAGAAAAAAAAAGGATTACACAGAAGTTTCCCTAGATTTGATTGCTGACTGTCGACCTGAAACTGATTATTGATGGGACTCACTGAGGCATTTATATGAGCTTGAAAAATAAAGTGTTTACTTCAGACAAAAAAGCCTGGCAATTATTAAAAGAAACATGTAATCAGGCAGAGGAAATGCATTTAGACACAACAGTGAAGTTAATCAAAGATTAACTGACAGGCTTTGAAAAAAAATAAAGGTTGCTGTTATTCTTTGTTGGGATAAACGGCACCCAAAAATGTTGTTGGATACTGCATAAAGCACAAAAACACCAAAAACAACAACAACAAACAAATAATGTTTTGCAGTAAATTCCAACATTTAAGTACATTTATTCAGTCAGGCAAAAATGTTGTGTTGAAAAATAATTGGTTTTTACAAAATGTTTGGTGCCAAATTTCAGAAGGTTGGAGAAGACAGAGAGGGCTTTTTGTACAATATGACTGTAGACTCCTCTCTTAAGCTCTAGGTTTCCTTTAGGATTTAACTGGTCACGGAGGAGAAAAGGCTAATTTTGTGTCTGGTGAATTATTTATGTGTTGATCGGGCTACAGATTTTGCGTCATTGTCCTGTTTAAAGATCAAGTGATGAGCCATTTTCAGTTTCCTGGTAGAGGCAACCTGATTTCATTTCTAATGTTCAGTTTTTTTTAAGGGTTTTTAGTGGAATGCACTGGAACGAGTTTCCCATTATCTTTCGTATAGAGATAGGCCCACAGCATCACAGATCGTCTATCCTACATAATAGTGGGCATGAGGTGCTTTTCCACAAATTCATTATTTGTTTCAAGCCAGAAAAAGGTCAGTGCCTTGTTTCCACTGAGCGGTATGGCACGGGTTGGTGTGGTTCAGTACGATATTTAGTCTGTTTCCATTGTAAAAGCAACCAATACAACTGATCCATAGTAAACCATTCCTGGGCTCCCATTAGTTGTAGGTTAATAGGACAATGGTATATTCCAGTTTTGGTGGTGCTACTGGCATCATACAACACATTCTATTGACTGGGGACAGAAAAACTTCACTGCATGCGACAAACTAGACACAGTAATGTGTCACATTTGTTGTCTCACTAGTTTGATGCCTCGCTAGGCCTTTGGGTTTAACCCCGCCCATCCAGTGAGAGTCCAACTGTCGGTGAAAATGCTCTCCAGAATACGCCGGATAATAAATTAGGGGACCGAAACTGCACCGACCCGTGGTGTACCGCAAGTGGAAACGGAGTATTAGTTTCATCTGATCAAAGCACATATTTCAAGCTGAAGTTCCAGCGGAGGTCAGCAGTGATTATTTATGTTTGTCATGGTTGGACATAAAGGGCTGCCACTGTTCTTTGACAGCAACGGTGATTTTCCTTACTGCAGATTCTGTTTACGGTATTGCGCGACAAGATAACAGCCTTGTTTGTCATAGTTCCAGTTGATTTAAATGTTTTGGATCAAAAAAACTATTTAAAAATTTTTTTTTCTAACCAATTTTTTTTTTTTACACATTGAATAAATGTGGTCACATTAAACGCTGGATTTTTCAGAGTAAGATTATTCATTTTCAGGCGTTTTCCCACATCTTTGCTCTAGAGAGGAATTTCCTGGTCTATATTGATTTCTGGAGTTCTGACCTAACAATTTCAAAATGTTTTGCTTATTCTAGACTTTTCTATCTCAAAGGAATATAACACATAAAACAGAACAAGTGTGCTGAAGGTTCTTTGATAGATATAAAGGGTTTGGACCCATAAGACAATATGGATCAAAGCATTTTTCCACAACCCCTTTGTTTGAGTTTATGAAATTAAAAACAGTTGAATCAATGTACATGCTCTCCGTCGTTAAATTTAGAGACTGAAAATGGAAGTTCTAAGTTTGATGCATTTGATGAGTAGGAAAAAAGAAATTCCTATTTTCACGTATTTGACCAGTTTAAATCAGTTTAAGCACAAAATCAGAGCTGATCATAGAAAAATTGGTCCATTCTGATCTGTGGCTGATTGACTGGTGCAACCCTTTTACCAGTGGTTACTGTAATTGTAGAGGGTGATGTACAGTTCCGAAACTAAAAAGTGAACATACCTAAAGAGAAAGAACCACATTATGCAATTTAACAAATATGGCTACAATTTAAATAAAAATCTTTATTACTTTCAAACACATTTTGCATTTCAGTCGTATTGTTGAGAGCTAATATTTTCGTTGAATAATTGAGAAACGAATTAACAAAACGATGGCCTGATACTCACTAAATGCCTTTCTACCATGCAGTTGGAGCTCAGTTGGCTCCTAAAAAGGAAATCCTGCCAATGTTTCCTCTCATTATGGAAGTACTTACCTGTAGAGCAGTCATGGCCTGTCCAGTTGGGATCGCAGCTGCAGGTTCCAGTGTCTGCCAGAAAAGCTCCATGTCCAGAGCACTGGTCCATGCAGGAGGCCCTGGGGCTTTCACAACCTGGCCCTCCCCAGCCAATGAAGCAGTGGCACTCTCCCTGGACACAAACGCCTCGGCCTGAGCACGTCGGATCCAGGCAGTCCACTAAAAGCGTTTCCACAAAAAGGGAGAGTGTTAGACACACCAGTCACCTGCTGCTTTCCTCTTTTCATAAGCATCCTGGCATCTTTATTCGAGCCTGAGCAGAATGACAACTGCAGTGGGCTACAGCTCAAATGCAGCAGCAACCAGCTTAGCACATGAACAATGAGTGTAGAGAGGGAACAAACAGAACATGCCATTTTTCTAAAAACTGGAGAAAAGATTTACATAGAAGCAAATTAAATGGCTGTTTGCTCAGTGGGTGTTATGGCACAAACCTACAGGTTCAGCCCACACTTCTGCTGGCATTCTCCATTTATTTTGTGGAAAACAAAAATTCTCTGAAGGGGGAGCTTTGCCTATTAAATACGTAGCTAAAAAAAATAAAAGCCACATTGATGTATTTTTCAAAGCTAAAAAACGTAACGCCTGCATTGAGGGAATGTAAATAAGCAGTAAATAAAAGTCTGTAAACAGACTTCTAAGGCAAAAGGCATCTTAAAGTCTAGTTCATAGGTGACTTTTACTGGCTTTACTTTGCTCCATTTTTTTGTACACTGCTCAGTGCACACTACATTATTTCAGTAAGCAATACTCAGTGCCAATGCAATATATATCTCTCAGCCTTTGCACATTTTGTCATGTTACAATGGCAAACTTCAATGTTTTCTGTTGGAATTTTATGTGATACATCAACACAAAATAGTGCATCACTGTGAAGAAAGAAGATAACATGGCAATTTTTTTATAAATGAAAATGTGAATAGTTATGCCCGGATTTGTCATCAGCCCTCTTTACTCTTTTACCTTTCAATTACATCCAGTGTAACCAACTGGTTTCTGAAGTCTGACAAAACTGTAAGCCTACTAAGACATCCATCTCAATCGACAGGCCGGGCAAGTATTCCATCGATCAGAGAAGCAACCAGAAGGCCACTGGTAACTCAGGAGAAGAATCATTCAACACACATCAATTATTTGTATTCTCCACAAACCTGTTTTTTATGAAAGAAAGAAAGAAAGAAAGAAAGAAAGAAAGAAAGAAAGAAAGAAAGAAAGAAAGAAAGAAAGAAAGAAAGAAAGAAAGAAAGAAAGAAAGAAAGAAAGAAAGAAAGAAAGAAAGAAACCCCGTTTGCAGTTTGCTACGAGCCATGTAGGGGACACACCAAGCATATGGAAGCAAGTGTTCTGGTCAGACGGCACCAGAACTTAATGTTCTAGCCTTCATGCAAGATGCCTAACCTTACACATCACCCAGAGCCCACCATCCCTGCAGGGAAACATGGTAGTGGCCGCATCATGCTCTGGGAATGCTTTTCTTTAACATTGAGAAAGAAGCTGGTCAGAGTTGATAAGAGCTGAAATAGAGTGAGTGATAGAGTGAAATAGAGGGCAGTACTGGAAGGAAAGGTTTAAGAGGCTGAAAATAACTTGAGACTGGGGCAGAAGTTCAACTTCTAGTGAAACAAAGACTCTCAACATAGAGCCAGATGTGTGGTTTAAGTCTAATCATACTAAGCTAGAATGGCCTAGTTAAAGTCCAGGCTCAAACCCCATGGAGATGGTGCAAGACTTGGAAACTGATTTTCACAGACTTTCTCTGCCCATAAGACGTATAACTGGCAAATATTTGCAAAAAAGAAGAATTTTTAGCTAGAGATAAAAAAACAAACAGACAATGTTCCATCCAGTTCAAAATAATAAACTATTTTATTTTGCTTTGCCATATAAAATCCTAAGAAAATACATAGAAGTTTGTGGTTATAACATGACAACATTTGGAAATGTCTGCAAGGCAGTGTAAAAGCCATTTTTCTTTGTTTCCATCCATAGAGCAACAGTCGCGGGAGCATGCAATCACAGAATCAGCATTCTCACTACAAGTTATGTGTGCACACAGATGGCAAACGGATGCCAAGTAGGAGCAATGTCTAGCCTCTGAGAGCAGTAGGCCACACCATGGCAGGTCTCCTTTATCATGACAAAAAAAATGGATATAAAGACTGTTATAGCTAGACAAACGGGATATCTCGCCTCTTAGCAGATGGTTTGGGCACAACACGGAAAGATCAGAGGCTAACTGACAAGAAACTCTTTCCTGGCAATTAATCATAGCTGCTGAAGGTCACACGCAAGAAAGGTAAAAATGTTAAAGGGCCCTCATGCACATTCCCCTCCACTCCTTATGGCTAACACTTCACCCAAAATAGAATGGGGGCCTAAGCATGTCACAAAACCCATTTATCAAAGTCCCAGGGTCCATTTTTCATCTTGAAATGAGAGCTTTCAAGAGCTGACAAACACAATGGCTCCTTCAATCTTATCTAGTCAAACCTTATCCAGTGAGAAATGAAGGTGGAGTTCCCCCTAGATTATCATCAGACTTCATGTCTGAACTTCAGACATTAAATGCACTGTTTTTGATCAGAGTATTACCTCATGCCTATGATTTATCCAGGCAAAGGCACATAAGATGTAAATTTCAGAAAGTTATGTCTATTCCCATTACAACTGAAGAGTTCAAGCGATCAACTCAATACAAAAACCTGCCACGAGTATACTCTTTAAACGTCTAGCCCTAAAAGGTTGATAAGATGTTGTCGGCTGTAAACATATTACCTGGAATTTTATTAGGTTAAAGCAAGATATAGTGACATTCAAAACAAGCACCTTCTTCACAGTTTTCCCCTTTGTATCCAGGGTTGCAGATGCAGGTTCCCACAATGCAGGTCCCATGGCCGCTGCACGTGATGTCGATGCACTGGCTGGTGGGAACGTCACATTCGGAACCCTTCCAGCCGCTGTGGCACATGCAACGACCTTTAAGGTATTGACCATTCCCACTGCACAGCACTGGACAGGCAGCTGTGAAAAGAACAAAGAGCAGAAATCCATTTAAATGGAGCACTCACTATAAAACAGCAGCCTCATCTGACAAAGAGTGAGATGTATCACAAATGACTGATTCTGTTTCAGTCCTCCTATTTTATTACTTACTTAATTCTAGAGGAGCTATAGCAGCTTTACATTCGTCGCATTCAAGTTCTTTTCTAAGGCTAAACAAATAAACTCAGCAAAAAAAGAAACTTCCCTTTTTCAGGACTGTGTATTTCAACAATAATGTTGTAAAAATCCAAATAACTTTACAGATCTTCATTGTAAAGGGTTTAAACACTGTTTTCCATGCATGTTCAATTAACCATAATCAATTAATTAACATGCACCTGTGGAATGGTCGTTAAGACCTTAACAGCTTACAGAAAGTAGGCATTTAAGGTCACAGTTCTAAAAACGCAGGACACTAAAGAGACTTGTCTACCGACTGTGAAAAACACCCAAAGAAAGATGCCCAGGGTCCCTGCTCATCTGCGTGAACGTGCATTAGGCATGCTGCAGGGAGGCATGAGGACTGCTGATGTGGCTAGGGCAATAAATTGCCATGTCCGCACTGTGAGACGCCTAAGACAGCGCTACAGGGAGACAGGAAGGAGAGCTGATCATCCTCGCAGTGGAAGACCATGTGTAACAACACCTGCACAGGATCGGTACATCCGAATATCACACCTGCGTGACAGGTACAGGATGGCCACAACAACTGCCCGAGTCACACCAGGAACACACAATCCCTCCATCAGGGCTCAGACTGTCCGCAATAGGCTGAGAGAGGCTGGACTGAGGGCTTGTAGGCCTGTTGTAAGGCAGGTCCTTACCAGACATCACCAGCAACAACGCCGCCTATGGTCACAAACCCACCTTCGCTGGACTAGACAGGAGTGGCAAAAAGTGCTCTTCACTGATGAGTCACGGTTTTGTCTCACCAAGGGTGATGGATGGATTCGTGTTTATTGTCGAAGGAATGAGCATTACACCGAGGCCTGTACGCTGGAGCGGGATCGATTTGGAGGTGGTGGGTCCGTCATGGTCTGGGGTGGTATATCACATCACCATCGGACTGAGCTTGTTGTCATTGCAGGTAATCTCAATGCCTTGCGGTACAGGGAAGACATCCTCCTCCCTCATGTGGTACCCTTTATGCATGCTCATCCGGACATGATCCTCCAGCAAGACAATGCCACCAACCATACTGCTCGTTCTGTGCGTGAGTTTCTGCATGACAGCAATGTCAGTGTTCTGCCATGGCCAGCGAAGAGCCCAGATCTCAATCCCATTGAGCACGTCTGGGACCTGTTGGATCGCAGGGTGAGGGCTAGGGCCACTCCCCCCAGAAATGTCCAGGAACTTGCAAGTGCCTTGGTGGAAGAGTGGGGTAACATCTCACAGCAAGAACTGACAAATCTGGTCCAGTCCATGAGGAGGAGATGCACTGCAGTACTTCAAGCAGCTGGTGGCCACACCAGATACTGACTGGTACTTTTGATTTTGAGCCTCCCTTCATTCAAGGACACATTATTATATTTCTGTTAGTCACATGTCTGTGAAACATTTTTAGTTTATGTCTTATGGTGTTGACTCTTTTAGTGTTCATACAAATATTTACACACATTAAGTTTACTGAAAGTAAAAACAGTTGAAAGTCAGAGGACGTTTCTATTTTTGCTGAGTTTACCTAACCCATAAGGCTAATCCACCTTCAAATGCAGCCTCCAAAGGATGCAACCCCTAAATTTGGACACACCTTATGTGTTGGTAATAATTTCACCTGTGTACATTAGGTAGCATGCTAACACAGGATTTCTACTCATTTCAGTTGATTAAATTTAGAATTTTAATAAACCTTTTATGAGGTAAATTAAAGACCTACATGAATTATGAGAACATAAGTTACCTTAAAAACATATGTACTTACCAACGTAAATTGAACTTACAGTACATAGTAGGTCAAGTTAAATTAAACTTTGTCAGCTTAGTTAATAGTAGTAATTAATAAAAACACATTTTGGCCACCTTTTAAAATCCACAATTTTTAAGCTTAAAACTTTCATAAAGGACCTAGTAGTGGATCAGGTAACGAGAATATCTTAGTTTCACAAACAGACAAATCTAGCTTCCAATAGGGTTGTTTGCTGGCCGCTTTATGAGCTTAACAGTTTGGTCAGAGGGAAAGAAAAAAAAAACACCTTAGTCAGTCCGCAAAAAAGAAAAATCTAATTAGTTAAACAAAAAGAAACAACAGATGTACAGACTTGATGAAAAAAATGTAAAAGTTTTTAGGCTCATAAAAAAATTGTAACATTAGCATATTTGCTAATGATAAAAAAAGAGTTGTTAAGCCTTATGCTAGCATAAGATAATATGCTAACATTAGCCATGAACCACTGAAAATGGTAGAAGATCTGAACGGTGTTTTCAATTGAAAGTAAGGGGGATGTAAAGAAGGCTTTAAAGAACATAAGATCTTTGATTGATTTTAAAAGCTAATAAAATAAAACAGTATATAAAACAACTATCGCCCAAATAGCAGAAGCCATAGCTGCCATGTTGTAAATAAGCTGAAAGTTTTGATATTTGAATATTGCAGAACTATTTGAAGGTCGAAAAAACATAAAAAAACAACATAAATGGCACCAGCATAAGGAAGACACCTTTAATGCTCTATCTTTAGAAATGGACAAATGTAGACAAGTAGTTGTTTTCTTGTAACCATAACCTGACTTATGAAGATCCACAAACCTGTCTTAGTTGAATGGAATCTTCTCTTGTGTTTTCAATTGTTAGGACTTAGCTAAGAGAATTTGACCTCTGTGTCACATCACATTTATACTGCAGGCAAACAGGAAGTCAACAAACATTGTTCCACATTGTAATATACAATGTATACAATGTTTAGGGTTTCCAAAAAGCGTGGCACTGGTAATTTTGTTGATTTTTTTCCTGTCAAAATTAAAGTTACTATAATAATTTCCAAGGCACTAAACCTATAATAAGGCATTTTAGCAACTGATAAAGCAAAAACAACCCTAACCACATACTATTGTTTGTGCGATACTCTCTTTTTTAGTTAGTGACAGAGGCAAAAATTAATAATTTGGCCTTGATTTGTAATATGAGAATTATAGTTAAATGCTACAATAAGCATAAAAGCCATAAATGAGATTATCACAGTGATCTAAAATATATCTGAACGATGGGAATAAATAAAAGTATGAGAGGAAGTGACTCACCTCGCCCACAGTCAGGCCCTTTGAATCCTAGAAAGCAGTGGCACGTTCCAGCAACACAGTCACCATTTCCAAAGCAGTTACTGGGACAGTCATCAATGGAATCTACAAGAGAGCAATCAAGAGATTTTCTGAGTAATGTGATTTGAAAAAAATATTTCACGCCACTCATTTCCTTCTGCTGATTATTTCCCTTTGCTAATGACAGTGATGAGTATACGCTCCATCAGCCTCGACGTTTGTATTTCCCTGCGTGCCACATGTTTGAGTGTTAGTTATGTTCCACACAAATGGGGTGATTCATGGTTAGGAAGAACAAGTTATGATTGCCAATGCTTCTTACCAAAATGACAAATCATTCAAGTTCTCAGAATTTCCAAATTACCCAAATATTGAAAAGGCCAACATTAGCAGCATTGGAGAATCCTAATTTTATGCACCGATTGCTAAATGAGGTCAGCAACTGTTGAACCTGCACGTACTCCTCCTGGTGCTTTGTGTTTTTGTTCTGCTGTCAGAGAAGCTATTTACAGAAACACTCAGAAAGCTGAGGAGAACACTTTGTATTCCTTCTTTGCCTATTCATCAAGTGCTGTGTCTTTAAATGCAACATGTAAATCAGTTTTGAGTATAGAAATGAAAATTCCACAGGGGACACATGCATTTTTCCTTGGCATCTTGTCTACTTGTAGTTGGACTGTAATTAAACAAGTAATTTGCAGCAGACTCATAATTCATGCCAAAAAGATCTTTTTCAGCACAGTTAATAGTAACTTTCAAATATGCTGCGAGTCAAGAATACAGTTGATGAATAAACCCTGCATTTTAAAGTAAAGATTAACTTGAGATTAAATCAAACTACCAATGATAGTGGTTATGAAATAAGCATAAATCCCTGTGTAAATTTTCTTTATGCCGCTGCACAGCAGGGGCGTGTGTGAAGAATATGTTTAGAGGATTTCCTTTTTCCCTTTAATATGCTCCTGGTACCAATGATGTGCAGTGAGGTTCATGACGGGTGAGGCACAGACTCCTCTGGAATCAGAGATATTAAACCCAAATAAGAAGCTTATATTTCAGTTTTTATCTTAATTGGAATATTTTGTTGTTTTGAAAACTTTTAATTATGCGTTAATGAATTCCATACTATTTAACAATATGATAACAAGAAAAATAATATAACATAGATTTATTTTCTCTAAAATTGAAAATTGTGTACGATCTCACCTTTGTTTGTATGTGAAGTGCATGCATCTATCCTGCTCCAAAAATATCTCCATCACTCTCAAGTAAAAAATCCTCTTAATTTCATTTCATTTTTGAAGATGGCTGCATCACTGAAGATGATTGCTACAGAGGAAAGTTAGTCCTGTATTGGTTCTATTCCAATTATATTGTTTGGATTTTTCTGGGAGTTTTTAGTCTTTGCAATATAGAAGAGCGTCTGGTCCCATTGTGCCTACTGGGCTCAGCACTGCCCCCAATCTGTGGGGTAACAGTATTTCCTGCCTCACCCTTTGCATTTTCACTGCACATCTATGGCAAAACAGAATGACTAAATATGTCACATACATTCATTAAATGTATTACACTCTAGAACGTCAGCTTGTGTTGTACATGTGTAGTCAAACATGTATAATAGAAATATACAGACAGAAATGAATGCACCAACTCCCTGCTTCATTCACTGTGCGCCACCAGAGGTGAGGCACAACGCAGCCCTGCCTCACCCTGCAGCTCAACCCAGTAAATGTATTAATATATTGTATCATTTCAGTGATTTTGACCATAAAAATGTTGAAACATTACATTAAAGACATTTACTGAACAGATAAGGTGAAACATAAATTTTCTATAATAATTTATTGTGCCGATTTTACTTGTCATTATGACCATTATGATCTGATGTTTTAGAAATTCTAAACTCAGCAAAAAAAGAAACGTCCCTTTTTCAGGACTGTGTATTTCAACAATAATGTTGTAAAAATCCAAATAACTGTACAGATCTTCATTGTAAAGGGTTTAAACAATGTTTTCCATGCATGTTCAATTAACCATAATCAATTAATTAACATGCACCTGTGGAATGGACGTTAAGATCTTAACAGCTTACAGAAAGTAGGCATTTAAGGTCACAGTTCTAAAAACGCAGGACACTAAAGAGACTTGTCTACCGACTGTGAAAAAACCCCAAAGAAAGATGCCCAGGGTCCCTGCTCATCTGCGTGAACGTGCATTAGGCATGCTGCAGGGAGGCATGAGGACTGCTGATGTGGCTAGGGCAATAAATTGCCATGTCTGCACTGTGAGACGCCTAAGACAGCACTACAGGGAGACAGGAAGGACAGCTGATCATCCTCGCAGTGGAAGACCATGTGCAACAACACCTGCACAGGATCAGTACATCCGAATATCACACCTGCGTGACAGGTACAGGATGGCCGAAACAACTGCCCGAGTCACACCAGGAACACACAATCCCTCCATCAGTGCTCAGACTATCCGCAATGGGCTGAGAGAGGCTGGACTGAGGGCTTGTAGGCCTGTTGTAAGGCAGGTCCTTACCAGACATCACCAGCAACAACGTCGCCTATGGGCACAAACCCACCTTCGCTGGACCAGACAGGAGTGGCAAAGAGTGCTCTTCACTGATGAGTCACGGTTTGGTCTCACCAGGGGTGATGGACGGATTCGTGTTTATCGTCGAAGGAATGAACGTTACACAGAGGCCTGTACCCTGGAGCGGGATCGATTTGAAGGTGGGGGGTCCGTCATGGTCTGCGGCGGTATATCACATCACCATCGGACTGAGCTTGTTGTCATTGCAGGTAATCTCAATGCCTTGCGGTACAGGGAAGACATCCTCCTCCCTCATGTGGTACCCTTTATGCATGCTCATCCAGACATGATCCTCCAGCAGGACAATGCCACCAGCCATACTGCTCGTTCTGTGCATGAGTTTCTGCATGACAGCAATGTCAGTGTTCTGCCATGGCCAGCGAAGAGCCCGGATCTCAATCCCTTTGAGCACGTCTGGGACCTGTTGGATCGCAGGGTGAGGGCTAGGGCCATTCCCCCCAGAAATGTCCAGGAACTTGCAAGTGCCTTGGTGGAAGAGTGGGGTAACATCTCACAGCAAGAACTGACAAATCTGGTCCAGTCCATGAGGAGGAGATGCACTGCAGTACTTCAAGCAGCTGGTGGCCACACCAGATACTGACTGGTACTTTTGATTTTCAGCCTCCCTTCATTCAAGGTCCCATTATTCTATTTCTGTTAGTCACATGTCTGTGAAACATTTTCAGTTTATGTCTTATGGTGTTGACTCTTTTAGTGTTCATACAAATATTTACACACATTAAGTTTACTGATAGTAAAAACAGTTGAAAGTCAGAGGACGTTTCTTTTTTTGCTGAGTATATGTTTGTAGAATTTACCATTACCTTTAGTGTGTGGTTTTTCTTTAAAACAGATAAGATATTTCAACTTCTAATTTAGTTTATTAATGACACTTAAGTAAGTGGAATTTGTGTTATTCTGTGAAAGCCTGCATTCAGGGTTCCAACACATTTTAGGTCAAAATTCCATATTTTTCTAGATTCAAAGTCGGTAATTTGCAAACTAAACCATATAAAACAAAACTTTAGTGGGAATTCATGGCAAAACAATTTGTGAGTTAGAATATTCACTTGGAATCTATAGTAACTTCTAGACATTGAAAATGAGAATTAAAAAATCTTTCCCTTTCCCATACTTATTAAGACCTTCAAAATGCTTAAAATCAAATTTTAGACTTTCTAGACTCCAATAGATTAAGTTTAAACCCTGCATAATACAGATAAAGGCATCTTGATGGTAAACTAATTTGTATACCTTACAATGGAAACAAAACTTACAAAAACTGTTTGGTATATATTCTTTCCTAAACATTTCCAAAAAGTCCTTTATTTGTCTCTGAAAATATTTAGCATATTGTGCCAGAAAACGTTTACTCGGCACTGTGCTCTGACACTTCCTTTTATTAGAAACAAGACCAACCAGTGATCTCCAAAGACAGCAGCAGAGCCCTGAAACATGATGCTCAGTGAATTAAATCTGAAATTGTCCTGAAAAACTATCCAATCTTGTCCACTGCCTTCAGGCAGCAGAAACTCCAGGGCTAAAACTTATTGAACAAAGAATCTCTTGTACTACACAAAGAAGCAAGAAACACAAGCCACGGATTCAGCTTTCCTGTACCCTGGAGGGTCAATCATCACTAAGGATGCAATGGAAGACAGAGGGAAAAAGACAAAGAAAGAGAGGGAGAAAGATAGAAGCTGACCAGATACACTGTAAAGACAGGGAGGATGGGGCTGCTGTGTTACTGTGCTGTAGGCTTCCCCATGCCATGTTGGGTTAGTTAAGGGATGAAGGAAAGACTATCCTCCAGTGTTGTTGAGGAACTCTGCGGTGGTGGGCTTTTGATGGCCTCAAACCGAACTAAGTACACAAGGAGGTCAAGGATTTTTTGCACAAAGCCAAGAACAGCAGCAGCGTCTTTGGGCCACCGATGTCATGGTTACGAAAAAGCTGGATGTGTTTGCTCACCATTGGAAGCTCCCATTTGTAACTACAATTATAAAAGCAAGATTCCAGGGTGCAGGTTTTGCAGCCGGTACTGTGCCTTGCAAAATAATTCACAGCATTTGATCTTTTTTACATGTTGTCACTTTACAATCAAAACTATGACATCTTTTGAACTGTTGTTTTTGTGACAGACCAACACAAAGAAGCAGTGAATTGTGAAGGAGGGAAATTATACCATGATTTTCCACATTTTCTATCATAAAAAAAGAAGAAACGTTTTTTGTGCATTTGAAATCATCGTCACCCCAAAATTTTGTACAGCTACCTTTTGCTGTAGTTACAGCTTAAAGTCTTTTGGGGTATGCATTTCAACTCTGACCTCCTTCCCTGTCTCTGCTAAAGAAAAGCTTCCCCACAACAGGATGAAGTCACCACCATGTTCTATATAGGGGACGGTACATTCAGGGTGTTATTTTTCCAACATGCATGGCATTTTGCATTTAGACCAAAAAGTTAAAGAATCGACTATGACCTTTTGGGGTATATCTCACTGCATCTGTAGCCATCAGTTTTTAAACCCTGCCACATATTCTTAACTGCAGCTACTTTGAGTGGGTCAGTCCAACACGAGTATACTCTGATCTACATCAATAAAAAAAGTTAAATAAAATACAAAACAGCTCTACAAAGTCAAAATGCTGTAGGTTATTGTAGGATATTGCCTAGCAGGAAGACAACCTATCAGCCCCACTCTCAAGTTGTTTTGAACCCTCAAACAAGACTTCTTCCAGGATTGCCCTGTATTCAGCTCCATCCATCTTACCATTGTAAAACACTTATCGAGTCATTTTTAACTTTCTCATTAGTGCCATAGTTTGGAAACCTGCCCCACTGGGAGACTAACTCACTGAACCAGCTAGCCAAATGGTCCTGTTAGTTGACAGAGGAGTTGCAGAACGGAAAGGAGTCACTGTACAGCAGACAGTTGCAGCAACTGATTGGCTCCATCTGCAGCGAAAACTGCCATCGTTTGGTGCATTCCTACTCCATCATTCTGGTTGTAGATATGAGGTTCAAAGCAGCAATACCAAGAACTAAATGAACAATCTTGTCCAGGTTTTTTTTTTATAGCTGTAAGTTCTATTTTTTGGAAAACTTTTTTTGAAATGTAACTAATATTTTTTTAAGGATTAGTATCTGAATTTGATGTTTGTGTATTTTAAGTTAATTTCTTTTAAAGTATGTTTTTATACTTGACTGAGATCTTTTAATATCCACATCTGCTAAAGAAAGGCATTCCCAACAGAGCCCTACACAGAACAGTGGATTTTCTTTACTGTGATTTATTTTACCACACGCTGGTCCAATCATGTTTTATTTTGGGGTATCAGAGTAAAGGGAGGTAATAGAAATGTAACTTTTGACTATGTTTCTTGGCTGGCCTGAAAACCCCTTGGTATGCCCTAGGAGGAGGTGGCCCAAGTAGCTGAGGAGTGGGAAATGTCTCTGTGCCTAGGCTACCGCCCCTCGACCTGACTCCGAATTAAGTGGAAGATAATGGATGGATGTTTTCTTAACTTAAGGTAACTTAAATTATCCACCACTTTGTGTTGGTCTATCATATAAAATCGCATTTAAATACCTTAAAGTTTTTTGTTGCTATGTTCAAAAGTTCAGGGAGTGTAAACAAGACATTGTAGTATACAAAGGTATTATTTTGTGAAAAGCAAAACTTTTATCAGCTGAAATATACTTATCCTGAGAACAGCCTGGATCAGGATGCACCTGATTATCTAAGAAATGTGCGTATTAGTTTAGCAATAAACACCATACAGCCTGTCAAACCTGAACTGTGCTGTGCTCTTATTTTGAAAGCTGGCACAGTTTAGCAGATTACACAGTGCCCACGTCTGTTGGCTGATTCCTCTGAGAGCGAGGAAGGAAGGCCATGAATATCTCTTAGCCACACACTCGACATAGGCCAACGCATAAATCACGGATTCAAGCTGAGCTTCATTGAAATTCATTACCCTTCATATCAGGGGAGCTAACTATTGTGAGTCTCTCCAGTCGCCGAGGACAGAGCCGGGTTCAGGAGCTGCTGGTTTAATCAGCAACTTGCCACGGTCTCAGAGGATGCTCAACGCCTTTGAAACATGGTAGGCAGTAGACAGAAAGAACCTCAGCGATGGAGTGAGTCAGGGTAAAAAGACAGACACTGCTGCTGGGTTTTTACTTCTTTTGCTCTCCCCAGATGTGTAGGGCTGAAGCACGTCTGGCACAAGCAAGCAAGGACAAACGCCTTCATGCTCCAGAGAGTTGTGACACAAAACATTCGCTAGAACATATTTTACATTGCCGAGTAAGGAGGACCAACCCAGACTAAAGACCTTCTATTGCTCAGAATACAGCTGAAACCAGAAATTTGTAAACACCATATGAAACTTCTTGGCTCTTTTTAAAAATCAGGCTAAACTTTTCTTATCTTAGGTCAGTTAAAATTAACACTAGTTTTACTACATTTACATTTACATAACTGTATTCTGGCTTTTGCATTTTTATTTTGAAATAATTATTTCCCCTTCACTGAGTGGCCTTACATCCATATTGGTACAGAACCCATTTCACAATGGATAACGATAGGTTCTTACCAGTTTCAGCCAGCATCTTCACAAGGTCTTTTGCTTTTGTTGTAGGGATAATACACACATTTCACATCAAAACTGTTTGTTCATTGGAAAGCAGATCTCGTCTCCTTCCTGAACTATCGTATAGTTCAACATTCAAAAGACATTTATACTTTCATACAATCATTTGAACTGAATGTGGGACCTTCAGACATCTGGAAATTGTACCCAAGTTATGAACCATACTTCACAGTTGTCTTCCTGATACCTTTGGATTTTTCCATGACATCTCAAATGGAACAGTGCGTTTGAGGTGTCGCCTTAAAATACGTCCACAGCTGTGCCTACCATTAAGGTATTACATAAACATCATCTGGACCTTTCCAAATTGTTTAAGGGGCGGGGGGGGGGGGGGGGGGGGGGTCTGAAGCTTAATATCCTGAGAGCCTGTCTTTCCCTCATTAAAAACATGCCTGAAGTGTTGCTCTGACCCATTCACTCATGTTAGAGTAATCTTTGAGTCTCTGCTGGTAGTTCTCGGGGTTGCTGAAACACCTGCTCCCACCTATCCACGCCTTTTCCACCCATCTCCTCCTCTGACCTTACATACTCAGCCGAGAGCCTCGCCCCTGCAGTGCTCCCCTACCCCTCACAACTCCGGCTGAGTCCCAGGTGCAGTAATAATAACACACCAGCTGCAGCTGCTCGTCTTTTGTGGGATTTTTTTTTCCAACTCCGTGCATGCTGCGATGATGCACGGTATGTGACGAACTGAAGGGGGAGTGTCAGAAAGAGTAGGAGGGTCTTAGAGAGGCACAGGCGAAAATCAAGGCATCCAATATGGAAGTAAATTTCTATAAGGTGGATTTGGATGTATGACAGACGTTTAAAAGACTTAAGGTGACAATTTTATTGGAGTGTGCTATAGAAGGGTAATATGTGCCTGGAAGAAGCATAATACCCCCCTTTAAAGGCATAGTAGTTTTTGTGTAAGAATACCTATAAAACTGAAGAAAGTAATAAAAAAATTATTTTTCTGGCTTTTAGCCGATAGGGAAAAACCTACCTAAAACATGAATTTTTTGTCTGATTTAATGTTAGAAAGTAAAAAAAAAATTAATTTGGTTTCAACTGTATGTTTTGTTATGGTGGTGGGCAGCAAGAAATGCTTCTATTTAGTGCATGTAAAGAGCAAAAGGTTGTAAAACGACATATTTTTCCACCCAGCGCTGCCAGAGACACTAAAATAATTATCACTGTGAGTGTCTTTTAAACAATGGTGCTTCTGTTTCACAGTCTGCCTGTTCTGGGATACTGTACACATATATTTCTTTACCTGGGCTGCTCTATTTGAAGGTCAACTCCGTCCCTCCACAGCTCAATACGATTCAGGCAGGCGGTGGATTCAATTTCTGCTGAAGGGCACTTAACCGGTGACCCATTTTAGAAGGGCCCCTCTACCTCCCTCTGAGCTCCCGTGAGCAGATCGGCTCCTACACAAACGAACAGAGCCAGGATTCTTGCTCCGACTAACTCTGCCCCACCCCATCCGATGCACTGAATACTTTATCTAGCTGTGTTGTCTCTGATGCAAACCACAGGAGGGCTTTGCGCGCATCTAGTCAAGAACTAAGCAAAACCAAACACGATGCCCCCCCCCTTCTCATGTTGTATTTATCATATTTTAAGCATTGAATTACAGTTGTTGTTGGAACAGTAGGAGGGGCGCAGTGCATCTCCAGCTCGTCTTCACTCGAGGACAGCCTCTCATCGATCTGCTGCCTGGCACAGCCACTGTCACATATGGACCGTGGCCCGAGAGCTTTTAATTAAAGAGCATGTGAGAACAGCTCCCAGCTGCCATCCCTGTGAAAGTCGACACCTCGGGCCCTCTCACACCTTGCTTGATACAGCAGCGCTAATCAAAGGCGCTTAAGGGAGAACAAAGAGCAACGTACAAAACGGAGTCACCTCCACAAAGAAGGACATGCGTGTGAAACACAGTTGCGTGCCACTCCAGAGTCAGAGCAGAGGAATATCGTTTCGTCTTTGATTTATGGTAAGCAGATGGAAATTGGAGCAAACCGTGATCAAAAAGTGGGGACTAGCAGGAGGGGACAATCATACTTTGAATTGTATGCAAATGTTTCCCAGACGCTGGACCCCTGATTCGCTTGGAAGACACTCAGGCTAATGAGGATATTAAGATCTCTCAACGCCCTTCTCAGTGGCATGGCGGGATCGTACTGATGTCCTGATTTTGTAATATTCAGTTTCACCTTGATTAACCCACACTCTCCTCAGCCACTGAAATCTAGCTGTATCTCTTACTTTTGCCCCAGTTCTGCACTGTTTGCTTCAGGGTGCTGCAGGCTGGTATTATAGGGATTAGGGATAGCTATTACCGGTTTCATTAGCAGGCCATGCCTGCGGCACTCACCTATGGCAGTGGTGAGGAAGGAAACAGTTTCGGTTTCCTTCCCATCATTGTAGACGGCCAGGTGCCAGATGCCCGAGTCCATGTACTGGATAAAGCCTGTGTCGTGTGTGGTGATTGGTATGAGACTTCGCTGCAGAGCTGCAGGCCCCTCCAGGCTGTGAACATCTTGGGCCAGGAGCCGCCGCCCATCCAACAGCTCTACAAAGTCAAACTGCAGACAGAAAGTGAGAATGAACTGATGGATGGACCACAGACACGCCATTAGGAGTGACACATGAGACTCCAGTGCTTTCAGCCCTCTTTATAGCAGAGCATCATTTGGTGGGCATGAATAACTCATCATTCCAGAGGAGCCTGAGTTAAGCCTTGACACAGCTCAGCTGGATGGGCTATGATAATTTCATAGTCCAAATATCTGACATGAAACTGTTTGAAATTATTAAACTGAAAAACGGAAAGCCGGGGAAATTAAATGTAAAGTTAGTGTTTACCAAATAACATCTGCTCTGATATGCTTCATATCAGTGGAGAGTCAATGAATACCAATGAGGCACCATTTCGTTTTCATCCGGAAAATGAAAGAAATCCTGACTCGTGTGCTCAGTCTTTGGATGAATACTCGACTCTGAATTTTTTCCCTGAAGTAAAAATGGAGGAAAAAAGACCAGGCTGATTTATCAGCTGAAAAAAAATAGTTGCATTGGACATTAGTGCAAACAAAAATCATGCTATGTGCAATTTGCTGAACTCATGTTGCATTCTGAGCAGAAATTTAAAGTCTGCAAGGCAAGAAGTCAGAAATGATTAATACAATACCACAAATCTCATTCTTTACAACACATAGATGGGAAATTAGTGAAAAGAAAAATGTTCTTCTCTTGGCTCATGAGTCCAGTATCTTTGTGTGATTCATTGAAGGTACTGAACCTGAAAGTGCCATACATTTCTTTTGCTACTAAGAAGGTGATTCATAGTATAATAGAGAAATTTATGAAGTGGTTTGTATTCATGGTCCAACATGGTTAGTCTTTTTCTTAAGCAATATTCCAATTTGTTTTCTGTGGATGAGAAATAATTGAAAACAAAAAAGAGTCTTACACTGTGTGACCATTATTATAATTGTTTCACAGCACGACATTTATAACTCACCATTGACTGTATAAAAAAGAAAAAAAAACACAGAGCTAATGAAAGATATACTCAAATATACAACCGCTAAACTGACTAGACACTTTAAGCCCTGTTTTTATAGCTTTGCAGGGTTCCAACAAATTTACATTTTAAAGTTTAACACTTTTCCAGACCATTTTTCCCCCAGCAGTGTGTAGAACATTCTGTAAATCTGAGAGCAAAAATTGTACCATATGGGGTTTTAATAGCTCTCTGTTCAACAGATCATAAAACAACATGATAGTTTCCGATTCGGGAGTGTGGTAAAGAACTATTTCACTGCTTTTTTGGCTTCTGGACAAATCAAAACCTGCTTCATTTGAAAATCTAACATGTAGACATATGATCTCTGATAATTTTATGTTGTTTGCAAGAAAAGGCAATACCATTGCTATGTTTGTCATATAAAGCTTTTTTGTTTAGGAATCCTTGTTTATAGTTTAAACTTTGATTTAAAATCTTGTGGCCAGAAACACATGTGAAATGGTCAATTTGTGTCTTCTCATTGAGCGTACACTGAGAGTGCATGTGGGTTTTCGCTTTACTCAAAAACCAAAACTATCAATTACTTTGACTACGAGTACGGTTTTGATGTGGGAGGTTCTTTATTCTTCAGAAATTAAGATTTCAATCTCTTGCATAATATGATCAGACCATCCATCCATCCATCCATCCATCCATCCATCCATCCATCCATCCATCCATCCATCCATCCATCCATCCATTATCTATACCCGTCCATCCTCTGCAGGGTTGCGGAGGGGCTGGTGCCTATCTCCAGCATTCATTGGGCAAGAGGCGGGATACACCCTGGACGGCAAGGCAAGGCAAGGCAAGGCAAGGCAAGGCAAGGCAAGGCAAGGCAAGGCAAGGCAAGGCAAGGCAAGGCAAGGCAAGGCAAGGCAAGGCAAGGCAAGGCAAGGCAAGGCAATTTTATTTGTATAGCACACTTTCAACAGCAGGGTAATTCAAGGTGCTTTAAATGATTTGGTGATTTAAAAAAAAACATAAAAGAAACACACATTACACATGATACACAATAAAGCAAGAGAAAGATAAAAAAAGCAAGAGAGCATGAACACATTTCATGCATATGACCTCTAGCATTTACTCGAAGGCAATTCTAAAAAGATGGGTTTTTAGTCTCGATTTAAAGCAGTTCAGAGTTTCAGCAGCTCTACACTCATCAGGAAGTCTGTTCCAGATAAGGGGAGCATAAAAACTGAAAGCTGCTTCTCCATGTTTAGTTCTGAATCTGATGGAATGACGGGTTGTCATTCCATCACAAATGATCGGACTATAGTTCTCAACATGTGGTACCATTGGAACTTGGCTTTTAGTGGAAATTCTGCTCTCTATTGGCAAGTTAAATGTGTGTGTGTGTGCACGTGTGGGTGCACGTGTGTGTGTGTGGGAATGGGGGGGATATGGGGAATGGATAACAGTGACAAGTGCTACGGCCTAATTATCCAAATTGACATTGACCACTATTATTACAATTTAAATTACAACGTGGATCAAATCCAGCCAAACTTTCTTCCAATTTAAAGCTTAAAAGCCTGTGGAATGTACTTATTGTTAACCTACTATTTGCAATGCAAGCTAATGCTAATTGAAATTTTCTATTTTACCATAGTTACACTTTAAAGTTTATAGTTACAAGTTTAAAAGTACTCTGTGTGAAAGATTTGATGAGATAGAAATCAAATTAGAATAATTTATTTGCAGCAGTTATCACTATGTTTTGTTTGCCCGGCAGCCATAATGTGTATTAAGGTTGGGGTTATTGAAACACCTTTCTCTCTTACAATTCAGATATCCAGGGATCTTTCTGTTAATTTTTACAACTTTAAAATAATTTTTTTAAAGCTCTTAAGAAAAATCTAATCAATATTAAAATGCATCTTTCAACAAATTATGTGCAGTGCCACTGGATTGCCAGATAGTTTTAAGTCTTGTTCTCAGTTTGAAAGTGGAGGTCACAAGGGTAAGCACGTCATGATTTAAAAGAAAATGTTTTTTTGTGCAACCTTATTTTATCACCTGATAAGTAACAAAAGTGGGTAACTAATTTCAATCCAAGGGTTTACTTGCATTATGTTTGAAATATAAATATCATAGGAATGAAGGGCAACTTTACGTTTAATAAGACCTGTGTATTGTATGGTACTGTGAAATCCTTATTGGATTTTGAGGTCAGAGTTGGTGAGAAACCTCCAAAGTTCTCACTTTGAATTCTGACTTCATGTGACTTTTTGTAAACATCCTCTAACCTGAAAGAAAGCTTCTTTATAAAAATGGAAAACACAATAAAGCTTCACACTCTAATGCCTGCCGCACATGAGAGCAATCTGCTGAGCAAAAAGTCATTCGAGGCCGTTTGCTCAGCAGATAGCTCACTGTGTGCGTCTAATTTTTGGTGAGTTCTCTGCTTCACGAGCCGTTGAGGTGAAAATCAAACAGGTTTGATATTGTTTGCCTTGCAAAGCGAAAAACTCGCTGTGTGTGCTCTACGTGAGCTGTGTGCTGACTGAGGGGAAATATTCAAGTGACCAATCAAAACACGTTCTCCGCTCACGTGATTCCAAGATGGCAGCCCCCTGTTGTCACAGTACCTGTTTGGTCCAATTTTGTGGCCAACTCGCGCTTGTCCCTCTTCTTGAAATCTGACGAGCTGACATACCTCGTATAAACAGGTGTAGTCTGGCGAAATTTCCACAAGTTTATCTTCTAAATTGGAATCTTCTCCATGGGCTGCCATCTTGGAATCATGTGAGCGGAGAACGTGTTTTGAGTCACTTGAATATTTGACCTCAGCACACAGCTCATGTAGAGCGCACACAGTGAGCTTTTCTTTCGCGAGGCAAAAGATTTCAAACCTGTTTGATTTTCACCTCAATGCCATGTGAGGCAGAAAACTTGAAAATTAGCCGCACACAGCGAGCTATCTGCTGAGCAAACGGCCTCAAATGACTTTTTGCTCAGCAGATTGCTCTCGTGTGCGGCAGGCTTAACTGACAACAAAGTCGCTATGCATTCCCATATAGATAAACTACACTAAAAGTGTTTTCAACAGACATTCAGACAGGTCCAATTTGAGTTCACCTTCATTTAAAAGAAATGGGGCAAACTAAATGTAGCCCCTTTAACGTAACCAAGCTAGTCACATAATACCACAGGCACTAAAGAAATTTTGGGATTTGAAATAAAAAGTAAGGTATCGTCAGCAGAAACAGAAACAATGTGACCACTCCGAAAACTCTGACAGTGCTAACAAAAATTTAAGAAATAAAATGACAGTGGACTAAGGCGGCAACACTATTGTTTGATTTGTGTAAGATGAAAATATTTAGATTTTTGGTACAAACTGAGACACAAGGGACAGATTTTAGCCACACAAGGCTTTCTCAGCAAGAGAGAAAGAGAGAGAAAGAACACCTTCTGATATGTTATCAGAGCTTCCCTGAAGAGTCATGCCCAGAGATAACGTTTTTTTCTGTATTCAGCTGTTTTACTAAAAAAACATAGTAAACTAAAGGCATAGTTCTGTTTTACAACTGCTTCTAAAATGTCTTTAACTATGGTGGTACTTGGTGCCATTGGAGTAATGAATAAAGTCTGGAAAAACAACCTTCCAGACTTGCAAAATGATGAAATTGATTTTAAATTTCTAGTGTTTTCAAGTCTGCCTAATAAATACATTCACCAAACTTATAAGCACAACAGACTACAAAGTATACAATAAATATAACCTTTCAGGAATATGTTAATATTTCCTACCTGTGTGTGTGATGGAGGAAGGCCTCTTCTTCCATAAATTCCCACTAAGGCATCTTTGCTAAGTGAAACGTTGAACTTTAGGTACATGGGATGATCGATGAAGACCTGGGATCTCCAGAAGATACCGGGAGGAATCTGCTGGGCGACCTTGCGTCCCACGTCAATCTCCCCCATATCTATATAGCTGTCATCCGGGAACAAGCTGTCCAATTTGCCTGAATTGCACACAGAGTTAATCGGTCAAAAAGATCACATCATTAATCCAGCGAGCGAAGGAGCAGTGAGGTTTGGTCTGCTGAGGCAAGGGGCTGACCATATCAGACATTTAATCACATTCCTGACAGCAAGAGAAAAAAAAAATAATAATAATGACCGATCCCTTCTGACCACTGACAGTGATTACCAGTTACACAGGAGAAGAGGGTACATAAGTGAGAAATATAAAATTATATGCAGTGCCTTGCAAACAGTGTCATACCCTTGGAACTTTTCAAATTTCTCAACACAAAGTAGTGCATAACTGAAGTGGAAGAAAAACCTCAAGATTCTCACTTACTTTTACAAACAGAAATCTAAACAGTGCGGCATGCATGTATGCTGCCCTTCTGAGTAAAAACCTTCTGTTCTGTTGATGTTCTTCCTGATGCTGTTCACTCATGTTCTATAACCAGCAGCTGAAGACTTCATAGAACTGTTACATTTATACAAACACAAAGGATATGATTGAATTGAGTCTACCGCAAAACATTTGTGCTAAGGGCGTGTTCCTGATTTGCGGATGATCTACTAAGATTGTGTGCGCAAATGATAACAGGCACAAAGGGCAGTATTCAAGTGAGGACTTTGCATATGCTTCTGTGTGTGCCAGCCTTTCTGTCCCATGCACAGCTAGAGAGAGGAGGAATAGTTGAAATGCATCGCACTTTATCATGGCCTCTATTAAATGTCAAGTTGTAGTACAACCTACTTATATTCATAAAGAAAAAAATCTAACAGGTCAACCAGAATCCTTTTAGATACACACCCAATGTACTAGATATGCTCGTGATGCTAAATTAATGGTAAAACATGCTACCACAAACTTAGTACTAATCTGCTGTCTACACAGCATGTCAGGAAGGGAATAAATTATCTAAAAATATTAAAGTAGTAAAGGACATGTATTCTTTAAAAAAAGTATTAAAATCTAATTTTATCTTTGGATCTACCTCAGTGTTTTAGGTATTTTATTGAAGGTTGGATTTCTACAAGTTAATTACATCTGGCTTTTTTATGTTATCTGAAATGTGTGACTTTTGTTTGTAAAATGCCATATATGTAATTGTCACTGTGGTATTGTACATGATTTTAATATTTTATTAATTGGACCCAAGGAAGATTAGTAACCACTCCGGTGGAAACTAATAGAGATCCAAAAAAATTAACAAATAAACCAATAAACAGCAGGTGCAGATGCGGTGAGTACGCAGAGAGTTATGATGCATCTTTAGAAAAAAAGGGGAAAAAAATCGGCCTGTCGGGTTTATGGCCACTAATGTGGTAATTACTATTAGGTTAGAATGTTTGTTAATTATTCATTTGTCAGTAATAAATTTATGTTGAATCGTGGTAGCACAAAGTAAAGACATCCCTTTCAGAGGCGGTAAAAGCAGGCTCAAAAACAGCCAGCACAAACAGTTTCATGTTTGATAAATCACACTGCGCATGGAACGCCTACCTATTTGCATGTTCTAATCCCAATATTTTGGACCGTCTGACAGAAACAGCCACATGGATTGCGGTAAATGGATTGTGCGCATCTTGCTGCGGGTTTTATTACAGGGAAAGTGCTCTCTGTGAAATGTTTTTGCGCCCGCTGTGAGGTTTGCGCACATTTTAACAAGCGCAAACCTTTGATAAATCAGGCCCATAAAGTGTAGAAGTGAGGAAATACTGGTAAAATACAACCTTTTTTTAATACAGAGAAGTGTAAAATAGTAATTATATTAAACAGGGAACTTAGTTGGTATCACCTGCTTGAGTATTAGCACATTTACCTGCAAAAATCCCCCATATGCTCCATACCAAAACTTTTATTGGACTCAGCGGAAATGGCAACATCTGTTTGACTGTGTAGATGAGCTAATTTCAGCAGCAATGCCGGCAACAGCAGACATCCATACAATCTCCCCCCAGGACATGGAAGCAGACACGGCTTTAGGTTACACGTGGCACACCAGATGGAAGTCCTCTCAAAAGTCCATCAGTGACAATGGGGGTTTATCAGAGAAGACAGGGCACACTCCTCAACTCCCCGACCGGGGCTTTACATAATACTACAGCCCGCTAGCTGAGTTTCCACATGTGGGGAAGGGGTGTGTGTGTATTTATGCAGCACATTAATGGTGTGCTCATCAGACTGTTTAAATAAATTATAAGGCGAGACCAGTGATAATGGCCCTCATGGTTAATTTTTTTTTTTTGTTCTGCAAGCAACATAATGCCCTGATGGAAAGAAAAGGTTTGAAGAGAGCGCTCTGTGCTGCGTACATTTGCATCATCTTCATAAAACATTAGGTAGTCAAGCATTGTTTCTGGTGACAGCAGTGGAAAATTAAACTATTTAAAAAACTATGGCTGTTGATTTCCTATCAGCAGTAGCCTTCTGAGTTTTGCTGTAGTCATGCTTTTTGTTAGCTAAACACACTTATAGCTGTCTGGTAAATGAAAAAGACAACTCCTGGATTCATCTATATGGTAATAACCCCATCTTCTACCTATTGTAGTCTGCCAGTGGCAAATCACATGGTTCAAATATGGGGGCATTTGCTCAAGAGTGGAGCAGAGGAAAACTTTCCTTGACTTGAGCAGTTGGTACCATAGGGTGAGCACATTCTTTCTTTGGTTGCCAGGAAAGGCAGTCCAAACTGGAAGATGAAAGGATCACATCCGTTCTGAAGGGGACAGAGTGGCTAATCCTCTTCCAGCCCCTGGATACTCCATCCCTTAAGCTGTCCCATATTCTCCCTCCAGGAACAAATAACACTTTCCCACTTACAACAACTTTTATAGGATTACAATGCAGATCTCTCGGCATACCGTAGAGACGGGCGAGCGCAATGTGAAACTGGATAACAAAATAATTACAAACTTGCATGAGCTCGGAAATGCCATCTGTAAACTAAGATTTGAGAAATTTGTTTGCTGTTCAGTGTTTTTCTAAAGTGGGTGCAACTGGGAACTGTGCTTAGCTTTGGAAAACTGCAGATGTATTTAGGTAGCTTTATGCATAGCATACAGTGCCTTGCAAAAGTATTGTTGAGCTTTTTCAAATTTTGTCACATTACAAACACAACATTTTATGTATTTTATTTCGATTTTGTCATCGTGGTCAGCAATGGTGTTTTGTTTAACTTTTTTCACAAACAAAAATTAGAAAAGTGTGGCATGCTTAGGTTTTCAGCCACCTTTGCACTGAAAACCCTAAATAAAAATCCAGTGGAAGCAATTGTCTTCAAAAGTCATGTAACGGACAAATAAATGCCAAGTGTGTAATTTAAGCTCAGTATGGTAACTCTGGAAGAGCTGAAGAGATTCATAGCTCAGATGAAGCTATGGAAATCAGCATTTCCTTTCGCAAGCTTGTTTCCTTTGACTTTAAAACTATGTCATATTTTTTGTTTGCTTGTCACAAAGTGTCATGATGAAATAATTGGAGGTTTGTGATTGTACTTTTGCAAAGGCACCTTATGAAAAACTGAAGAAAAGATCAGCAGAATGTACTTACTGTCATCTTTTCCCTTGTGATCTGGTATCTCCAGCCCTGTGCTGCCTAGTGGTGGTAAACTCAAGTCTGTAGGGAATGGTAGGCCACTTGTATTGTCTTCTGACAGCTGGTACATCTGTCTCTGCATGGGTTGGAGGTGCCAGTTTAACCCCAAAAGGTGAATGGCTGGAATATATATATATAAAAAGGTTAGAAATAGTTTCAATGCATTCTTTTGAGCAAAATCATCACCAACCATAGAATTAACACTAATAGATTGGATTTTATTGAGGAACAAAGTGCGACCTGGTTTATTGGTTGCTGGCACTTTCTCCAAAGTACTGAGCCCTAACATCACATGATGACTTGTATCGTGAGCTGATGGGACAACATGTGTCTCAGCACACCAACACTGGCATGGTCAGTTCTCTGTGCCTTATCATTTTCCCACCCATTTACCTTTATGCTTCCCTACAAAACTAAAGGACAAACTGGGAGGGGACGGGGCACACACATGCATCAGCAGAGAAGAACACGGGGTGCTCTGAGCGAACAAAGCAGATGAATCACAAAGATATTTTACAAGGTCGAAAAAAGAAATGTCCTAGAACAATGGTAGCAGAGCACAGCATGGAGGAGGAGGGGCTGACCATGACAGATCACCAATAAGGGAATGGACAAGAGGAGCTTAGCAAGGCAAAAGCCAACCTAGAAGGCAACAGTCAGCAGAAAAGGGCAAGGTACTCAATACAGGCATTTCTTTGGTTGGTTCACTTAAGCTTTCAAAGGAAATGACCCAATTCAATAAAAAGTGAAATTACTAAACAGTTTAGACTCAAGTTGAGACAAATCAAACATATGCATTTGGGTGTTACTTTCCTGATTTTGTCTTTAAAGAAAGGAAGGTTGAAAAGTATAACTATTTCTGGGAAAAGGAATAAAAGGACCTCATATTTTATGTTTTAAAACCTAAAATTAATTCTTCTGTTCTAATTGTAATTGGCTAATATGAACAATCTGATCATCAGCACATGAATCGAAACTAACATCAACCTTTGGTTTGCTTTTGTTGAGCAAAAAACCTTTTGGTTATGCTACAAGACTAAAAATAGAAGTGATAATAAAATGATAATGACATGAGCTCCTAAAATTTACAGCTAAACCTAATGCTTTCACTGATTTTCAAACACCTTAATATAAGCGCTCCATCTCACTGAAGCTGACTTAACACTTACAGTACTTCAATTGCAAATTTCCAAGATTTTTGTTTTTTAAACACGAGGAGTGTGATACTACTTTTGTATGTTTTTTATTTACACATTTGATAGATAACCACATCAACATACAATAAATAATTAACGAATAAAAATGCATGTTTATACTAGGATAAGCTAGGTTTTCCATATGTTGTCAACAGGTTTAAAACAACCTTCAAGAAAAAATAACAATAATGTCTAAAATAACTGGATCTTGAGAGTGAAATGAAGAAATAAAAAAATAAAAAGCCATCAAACTGACCCTATTAAATTTACTTTTAGCAATGCAAATTTCTTTTTTCTTCTTCTTTTTTTAAAAACAGAATGTAACTATAATCAAATGTTAAAAAATACCCACAATTGAATCCTGTCATAAGGTGAACTATTCTGGGAAAATTAATAAACTGTTGCCGGCAATAGTTAATTTTTTGGTTTCCAAGTAGTATTGGATTCATCAGATACTTGTAATTGATAAAAACCATAAGTACATGACATGAACTTATATGCTGATTGAGGCATTCCAAACAAAGCAAGAAGTCCTCAAGCCTACAGCAGGCTGCCCATTTATTACCCCTCCTGGTAAAGATGTGCAAAAACCCTTAAATAAAACCATATTTAAATACAGCAACATGTTTCTTCACACTGGAAGTATTGAACTAGTTTTTCAGTGTCCCAACCAGAGACCCAACTTGAATCTGAGACAGAATATGTGAAGTGAGAAAGAAAGTCTTCCCACCACAAAGACTTCAAATCATCTTTCAAAATACAGCTATAAAATTGCTAAAAGCTATTCATTAATTATTACAATAGTTTCATTCTGTAAATCCAACTAAAATACTTCAATTGAGAAGGATATAAATATTTATTGAGATGTTAGTTAACATTGAAATGTAAATGAAGAGAGAAATGCCCATCTCATTTTCTACAAAAAACAAACATCTGGCTTGAATGAAAATAATTTCAAGATTAAACCTGCCAGTGTTATGAACAACCTTGGCCTGAAATAATCTTAGCCCTGGATGTGAAAGTGAGCGTTTTATGTTTGACATTTTGTGGACCTATGTTTGACACTCTCCTTTTAAATAAATAAAGTCAGACAGAAAGACAGAAAGAAAGAAAGTAGCACTCAAGTTGTTGCCCAGTTGTGCCGAAAAGAAACAGCTAATAAAGACCTTTAGCTAGCCGTTAACATTAGATACGAAGTTATTGAAAAAGCCTTCCCCACATTTAAAGGTCTATCTGGCAGTATTCTGGGTACTTGATAGATAATGTTTTAGTGCAACTTCTTCTGCTTCAATAAAAGATTCATTTATTTCAAGGCTTTTTACAAAGGCGTGCTAATAATTGTGGTGGTTGCTGCATATATCAATGAAAACACAACTTTCACAACAAGCAGAGTTCATCTGCGGTACCAGCATCTGTTCTGTGCTCATTCGGCTTGAAGAAGTGACTGTGTCAGTGGAAGGCAACTAGAGAAGTGACAGATGGTGTTGTTTGTCATTCTGTAAGATATCCTTTTTTGATCTGCTGAATTACATTGACTGACAAAATAATAAAAAAAAATGTTTAAAAACCCACTACTATGCTGAACCATTGCAAAATCACCAGGCATGTTGTCATCCAAAATGTCCCAGTAATCAAGTGTCCCTGAACCATATTCTTTGCCCCATCCATCCCTGGAGCCGCTAATGGATTGTTTAAGACTTACGTCAGTGCCTACTAGGTATTTATTAGCGGCAGAGCATGGAGCAAAACCAGAGAAGAGCAATTTCTTTTGAAACTTTGCAAACACTGCCAAGCTCTGATGATAGCCTAAAATGAATGTAAAATCAAGAACGATAAGAGGCAGTGAAAAGCTGCCTGAGTCAGGTGAATTGCACTTTCTAGCATCTCCACTTTTGTCCTGAGCACATGTTGTGCCGTCCTTTCGCTTATCTCTTGGCAGGAAGTTGGGTCACGCCATGTGCCAGTTACAGAACAAAGGTAGTGTAGTTGGAGACTTCTAAGTCAATCTGAGGAAGTCAGAGCACGGGTCATCTGCCACAGCAGTAAGTGATTCTGCTTCCCGTTCATGGCATTTTTTTAACTGGTTCACAGTTCAAAGGAAGCAATGATGAGGAGAAACGTTCCTGTCATTTTACAGGGCATAACCTAAAAAGCAATGCAGGCATCTACAGATGTAAATCTAAAAATTAAACGCCTTTTTAACCACATGGCTTGAAAATATAAAAAATGCTTCATTCCAGTTGCAGGATTTCACACAATTTTAGATCGAATATACATCTCTTTAGCGCAGACAAAATCTAATAAAGTAATAATTGTTTTAAGAAAATAAGAAGTGCCATAATTGATCCCCCCCTTACTTGAAATGACAGTCAACATTATTGTAACTCTACGTTTATAATTTCAAGTTGGTCAGCGTATCAAGGAACTTTGTTAAAATCCAGGATTTCCTAGGCAATGAGTATGATATAACACAGGAACCGATTGCTTTTTACCCTTCTTCAAAATGAGAACTATAGGCGAACATGCTATTTGCCTAATGAATATATGTGTTGATTTTAAGAAATGGCTTTGAGAAAATAGCTATTTTTCTAATCTGATCTGTAACTGCAGTCAGGAAAATAAATTAAAAGTTTAAGCAAACAAAAACTTTAAAAAAAACAAGGCTGGGGGAGTTCCTAAGCGCATCTTGCAACCATGCACACTAAGAAAGAAAAAATAAAAACAAAAAATCCCTCCAAAACCTACTCTTAGAGAACGGAATCATTTTATAAGATGAAAATTATGTTACTGTAATAAACACTGAAATTATTTTGAGGCTTTTTATATATCTTTACCAGGGGTGCCATTAAATGTGGAGGGTGCTGTTTGTAATTTCCTTCTATCAGTAGTTTACAGGAGGCAGCAACTCCTGGGCTGTATTTCTGTCAAAACAAAAACACTAAACCAGTAAGAAACTGCCTCTACGGCTGTCTTGAGTTTAACTTGCATTCATGTTTTTTTTTTTTTTACATCAACCAGTAGTGCATAAATTGTTTTATAGGCTATATATAGTTTTCAATCTTCAAGCTTCCATTTGCCTGTCCCTTTGCAGCTGATACACTAAATTGCCAACTGAAGGAAGTGTATTTACATTCTATAAGTTTGATTCAAAGTTTGCTTCTGCTTGTAATTTTGCTGTGAAGATTACTCTACTCTGAACATTAATGGAATTAGATTGACCTTCACAGCTGGGTCATCAGGTAACCAAATGAAAGCAACAGAATAGCTTACATGAATATTCCACTGGAATCTACCTAGAAATCAATAATCAATATGCTTGTCAATGTCAGGGAACCTTTTATTCAAAAACAGCCAATGTCTGTTCACATCTTCAGACTAACCCAATTAAACTGCTACAACTGCTCACAGTCACACCTGATTTTGCATCTCTTTTAAAGTTACTTATTTGTTAATGTTAAACTTTTTTTCTTATATGAATATTTTTCTAAGGTTAACTTGACAAAATTCTAGAAATATCAGACAAAAAAAACATGTTTTAAAAATATTGGTACATCTCAAATTATTAGAATAGTATCAAAGCCTTAATTTACTTCTGTTATTTAATCCAAAGGGTAATTTATTACACAGTGACATATTTCAAGCAATTAATTCTGTTAATGTTGATGATTATTGCTTACAGCTCATGAAAAGCAAAAATTGGGTTACTCCACGAATTAGAATATTATAGAACATTAAAAAAAGCTAAAACAGCTGACTTGACAGTTGTCCAGCAAACCGTCACTGACTCCAAAAGGAAAGCAAATTTCAAAAGATCATTGGAAAAAAAAGCTGGCTGTTGACAGATAATTTTATCCCAAAATTTTAACGGAAAATTTACTAGAAGGAAAACATCTGGTTGTTTTCTTTGTCTTGAATGGACATATCTATATAGCAGACAGATGGTTTGAGAGATGAGTGAAAGAAGCCATCTATGTAAAACATATGAAACCAACCTTGAACAGAGGAGGTGGTTTGAGATTACCCCTTTCAAACACATAAAAAGCAGCCTTGAGTTGCCTACCCAGGAAGCTTCACCAAAACTCACACATTGAGGCACGTGACTAAAACAGCGCTTAGTTTCATAACCAGGGTCGTTTCACCATTAACGACTCTTATATCACCAAGATCGCTTAGTGCTTAGAAGCTTAAGCAACCCTGATAGCCTCGTTAGGTATAGCGAAAGCCCCATTAGTGAGCCTTAACCTTAGATTTATAAATCTGATTCTCCCAATCCAGTTTTCAGAACTGAAGAAGCCTCATGGATGAGAGACGAAACATATTCAAGACAACAAGAAAAGTCCAGTTGCCTTCGTTTAAACTATCAAGAATAAACTTTCCATTGAAATGCTTCAATAGAGCACTCTATAAACAGCCAAAGAAGGGACTTTTTGTGACAACTTTTATGTGACAATTTAGGTTTTTCAGTGGCTCATTCAATATTCATATATTAGGAGAAACTTTCATTTGAGTTTTCATTAGCCATAAGCCATAATTATCTAAATTAATAAAAATAAATGTTTGTAATCTAACAATCTGTGTGTAATGAATGGATATAGCATGAGTTTCACTCTTTCAATTGAATATCTGAAATAAATACCAGTAGACTTTTCAATTACATGTTCTAATTCATGGAGACGCATCTATAAACAGATTTTTTTTTTTCAAAATTTTTTTTTAGGTTTTGGTCAAATTAAAAATAGAAAAAAAACACTCCTACATTCTGAATAACTGGTGGACACAAGGAAAAAATATGTGTTATAAGAAATGTTTTATGGGTTTGAGGATCACAAAGTCAAACATTTTCTGAGGCCCAGCCTCTTTGTCCTTGACTGGATACCCATGGTGAATGAAAGTGAACACAGGAGGATACTGATGACCTTAAAATGAGGAACGTATAACAAATGTGCTAATGAGCAAGCAACCACAGAGAAAATAGTGCCATCAAAAAACTCCCGACCTTTTCTGCACTTCAAAATGGGTCAATTTACCCAGCTGTGTGGAAAGAAGAAAACCAAGCTGAAGTCAAAACATCTGTCATGAGCCGTAATTGGCTTTATTAGACATCTCATCCAGAGTTCCCAATTACAGGTCTCAATAATTAACTGCACTTGAAATTAAATGTATTTTCTCATCAGCCTTTAATTAAAAAATGCCTCTTGTTCTTGATTGAAATTTTCAATCTGAGGGTGGGGTTTGGTCTCCAACATGTTTACTCGTGCTGTAACAGGAGATGGTTGAGGTATAGTTGTATTGTCTGATTAGGAGCTGTCATGATGATTTGGCTTTGGGCCAGGTCAAAAGCAGAATGTGCAAACTAGATGGATCAACCAAGCCGGACTACTGATGCCAAAACCAAGTCAGACCAGGACATAGTCAAATATTTTGTTGCTAATTAATAGATAATCCCCACAATAAGACATGCATTGGTTCTGATTTCAGAATTGTGCTATTTTGAATTTCAAATTAATCTCTTTAAGTGGCTCTGGCAACAAAGAAATGAATAAGATTTTACCTCGTTTGGCCTCAAGATGAAGCAGAAAGTATAGCTTTTGTAATTGTTACAGTCCAATGAATATCTATAACAAATGTCCTCAAAGAAGAATTAATTTTTCTCCCTGATGAAGGCTGTAAAGAGGGATCTGCCTTTTATTTCCCTCATGCAAATCAACTCCAGTCCTGTCACCATTCTGCTACTTTAATTCTTTCATCTCTGGGAGACTGAATTCAATAGTGACACCATTTATATGTTAAGAAGGTATTCACTGTGAAATTGATGCACTGTTATGGCATAAAATGTATTAAAAGGAAGTGGGAATTAACTGTTTTTATGCATTTACAAAAAGAAATCCAACTGAACTTTAATTGTGGAAAGAATACTAAATATGTTTTACCGCGCATATTTAAAAGTCAAAAGTTTGCATTGTGTTATGTTTAAATGAGTTACATCTTAACATGATTGGTTTGAAAATAGTGCTCTGTAGAAAACAGAATATACATTATCTTATTGATTTTGAGGGTCTGTTTGTTTTCATCCCACAGGTATAAATCAGTCACAATGTTTGCTTAAGATACAAAGAAGTACAAACTTTCACAGGATGCAAAACTCGTTTTTTTTCCTATTGTTTTTATTTTCAGTCTAACAACCTTGTTAGTGGCTCGAGTTAGATTGCTGCTAAAAACCTAGAAATAAATTAGCAAGCAAGCAAAAGTTATTTATATAGCACCTTTCACAGACAGAAAGTCACAAAGTGCTTCACAAAATAGCAATAAAAATACAAAAGTGCAGTTTTAAATACAAGGTAAATAGTTAAGAAAAAAAAAAACATGATCATAAAAACAACCCAGTGTCTACTATGATGGAAATGCTTGGAGAAATAAGGGGGTCTTGAGGTTTCTCTTAAAAACATCAACTGAGTCTAATGAATGTAAAGAGATAGGGAGACCCTTCCAGAGCCTTGGAGAGAGAGCCTGGAAGCGATCTCCACGTGTTTTAAAATGGGTTCGTTTATAAGTATTATATTAATATTAAAAGGAAATTAACACTGTCCTGGAAAGCCATGTCAAATTTGATAACAGCATCTGACCCAAACTGTCACAATTTGATGGGGAAAAAAAGTTGACTCACCAAGGCCTAAGCTAATCATTAATGTCACGTAATGACCATGTCCACGGTGAAGCACACTCAACATTAGGGTTGGGCGATGTCCCCCAAATTGGCAGTTGACGATGTTTACAGTAAAACATCGCGATGGACGATGATATCATCGCCTCGCGGGGGGAGGGGGGGGGGGGGGGGGGGGTTACAATATCTCTTTACATAGGCCTAAAAAATTGTATTTATAGATTAGGAAAAACCTTATTTTGCTACACTAATACAAGTTGTAATACTTTGTAATACATTTCACGCAACTGCGTGAATCATTGAAAGAAATAATGAAGTGGCCACTTAAAAGCCCGGGTGTACTCACCCGGGCTTTTTAATACGTGGCACTCGGTTGCACGTAAGGGGAAAAAAAGAGACTGATGAACCGAGCTGTAAAGCACAACAATGTATTTTCGTGGTGAACCAGTCGCTGATGCCAAAAAGTAAAAAAAAAGAAATAAAACTTAACGTCCGGATTTTTTCCTCAGTCACCCATAAGGAGGGCGATCAGGATCCACCTACTACTCTAGGTTGTTCTCCTCCCAGGTAACTGTGCGGTGATCCTTGCTCGCTTCTCAAAACAGAGGTGAAAGAAATTTTATTCCATAGAGACAGCGAGCTCAAAGACAGTGACACCGCGCGTGCAGACAGAGACTGCGAGCGCGCAGAGATTGACGGCAAGGCAAGGCAATTTTATTTGTATAGCACACTTTCAACAGCAGGGTAATTCAAGGTGCTTTAAATGATTTGGTGATTTGAAAAACAAAAACACAATGGAAATTAAAAGTTAAAGAAACACACATTACACATGATACACAATAAAGCAAGAGAAAGATCAAAAAAAGCAAGTGAGCATGAACACATTTCATACATATGACATCAAGCATTTACAAGTCATTACAAGATGGCATCGTCCATCGGCACAACCCTACTCAACATCAACATGGCTGGACTGACTAAGAAAGAAGTGCTTTCCCCAAAATCTACTCCTTCAGAAAGCCTAATAACTTCTACTTACCAATATGGGTAACCAAAATTGATCCCTAAACAATTATAGTCAAGAGTTCAACATTTATTTATCTGGCTCCAATTACAAAAGGTGTGTTTGGAGGCTTTCGAACTTAAGAATACTGCGACAAATATCAAGCAACATCATGCTGATGGTCTGTTTAGCTGCCAGTGATGGTATTGTAGTGCAAAAAGCATCCCTCAAAATTCTTCCACTTTACCTTAAATCAGCAACTACATGTTTAAAACTGTAAGCATGATTGGGTGTTTGATCAGGACAATGATCCGAAACACACATCTGATATTAGCTTAGATTAAGTAGACTAACATTAACCTTCTGGCATAGCTATAAGCTCAAAACTATTTAAAGCGTATGGACTATGCTTAAAGCTGGGTACAAGTCAAGAAGCCATCCATTTCATAGAAACTCTGCTACTGAGACTAAATTCAGTAAAGTTCTATGGTGTATAGTCATTTCACCACAACATTTTTTTTTAAGGGGACATATCATGCAAATGTAACTTTTTTCATAATTTTGTGTTGCCATTTGGGTCTCTGTTGCCTCTATAAACATTCCAAACATGAATAAGAACTATCCCTCCATTAAAACATACATAATTTTTTGCAAATGTTTTTTTGCCTCTACAAGCCATTTGAAAATGTGCCTTATTGTGACGTGACAATAATTGGAATTTGCATATAACTGCCCTTCACCTGTGAAACCCCGCCCACCAATTTCAATTCAATGAAATTCTCATGTGTGGCAAACCCGCTGTTCGGAGTCTGGGGTGTTTGTCTGTGTTTTCAAACTGTCCATTTCATACAAAGACTCTTTCTCCTCTGGATCTCCCCTCCTCCAGTTCTTCACCTTTCCATTTCCCTGTGCAGTGTTTCCAGATCCCGCGATCATCATCATCACCTTATCATTGTTTCAATAAAACTTTTATAATTTTAACTGGTCTCCCTAGTGGTGTTCTGCATGTGGGTCAGAAAACTTAATTTGAACATGACACCCACAGCCTAGTAACAAGATGGGTGGGTGTGGTCTGTAAACCACTAAAAGTGACAGAGCCCTCTAAACCATACCATACCACATTTATTTATAAAGCACATTTAAAAACAGCATTGCAGCTGACCAAAGTGCTGTACAGAGTACATAAAATCAAGAAAACACACAAAAGATGAAACGATTAAAAGACATATATGAGCGAAGTCAAAGAAGAGAGAAAACAAGCTAAGCAAGGTAAAACATAGGGTTAAAAACTCATGCTGAATAGGAATGAAATTATCAAAAACTGAGCTTGTGATATTGCTTTATGTAAGTGTTTTTTTTGGCTTCATGAACATGTTTTGTACAGACCATAGACCTATTAAAACTTGTTTAAAAAGAGGCATTTGTCCCCTTTAACCCTCTGGCATAGCTATGAGCTTAACACTATTGAAAGTGTATGGACTATGCTCAAAGTTGGGTGCATGTCAGGAAACCTTGTATTTTAAATAAACTCTGCCACTGACATTGAATTCAGTACGGTTCTATAGTGTATAGTCCTTTCACCCCCCAAAAAATGTTTAAATCCATAATTAAAGATTCATACCATTCAATCCCCTGGTAACTTTTCACCATCGCTGTACATAGTCTGCCATATGAATCACCATGTGTTTGATATGTACTCTTAAATAGTTTGGACATCTCTTTTTTTTTTAAACGTTAAGAATTTTTCTACCGATTCTAAAGGCCAAAAGCACCTCAGTAAATAGATCACACAGACAGACTGTATCCTCAGATATGAATACCAATTATTCATAGGATGAAAGCAGACAAATTGAGCAGAACTGATTTAATAGCTTAATTTAGTTGATGCTTCTAATCCAGCTGGGACCTGAGAGAGCTGGTCAATCACACCCTGCAAGATGAGGATTCTAAACTCGCAGCCCCTCTCTCTCGTGTGATGGCTGATGTCTTTTTAATCTATTTCCCACCCAGCCTATTCATGAGAGCGAGACACTCGGTTGCTCATCTGCAGACTCAACCGACCAAATCTATGAATGACAATGTTTTTTTTTTTTTTTTTTGTCGACTTGTGTGAGTAAGGACTCAATCTATGAGCCTCCATATAACTGTTTGTAGAGCTCCGGGCAGAAGCTAAACGCCATTAAAACGGATGATAAAAGAAATACGGCAGAGGACGGACTCATCCTGTGTCTGCATTCAAGTGAGGGTTGGGGCTGAGGGCACATCCGTAAAGTCACACGCTACACTCACCAACGAAGTAGGCTAACAGGAGTAGCAGCGTCACTGAGATGAGGATGGCACTGAGGGCAGCACATTTCCAGTTGCAGTGCTTGTAGGGCTTCTTCAAGCTGAAGGCAGGTCGAGAGAAGGTGTTTCGAGGTAAAGGGCGTGGGGGGGGCGAGTACACCGTGCTGGAGGTCAGAGGGTACCCCGGTGAAGTTGTGCAATACATTGGTGATGTTCCACCTGGCTTGAACAGGAAATGCCTGAGAAAAACACATTTTTCATGTTATTCTGACAGAAATGGATACTGAAGAATGCCTTCAAATTCAAATGAACCTTTATTTCTATGTTGTTTCTTCCAAGTTAGGACACTAAGACAGGATTTATTCAATTAAGAAACCATTTGAACTTTTCCACATTTTGTCCTGTTAAAACTACAGACTTCAATGTATTTGAATAGGATTTTGTGTGATATTACAAACATATTTTAATCAATTATGAAATGGAAGCAAAAAAATCCATGGTTTTCAAATCTGAAAAGAATTCTGTACATTTATATTAAGCTCTTCACCGGATTAATAGCTTGTACAACCACCTGTCGCTGCAAACACAGCTTTTGCTGCTTTGCACATCTAGAAACTGGAATTTCAGAGTGACAAGAAGAAAGGCACTGCTGAAAGAAAGAAAGCCATTTAAAGTCCCATTTGCAGTTTGCCACAAGCCATTCAGAGGACTCGGTAAATATGAAAGAATGACCACGCGAGACCAGCTTGGAATATATGCTACCTGCTATGTGTCATGGAAACTAAAATTGCACTTAACCTGGAATACACCATGCCCCTGGTAAATCATGGTGGTGACAGCATGCTGTGGAGATGCTTTTCTTCAGCAGGGATAGATTTAGAGTGCATTCACACCAGCTCTCTCTAGATTTGCAAAGCTGCTAGAAATACAGCAAAAGCCTATAAATGCAAAATGAGGTGGATCTACAAAGTAATGGGTCAAGGGGGAGGAATATTTTTTTATTTTCTTTGTTGGTCTACTACATAAATTAATAAATTATATTGAGGTTTGTCATAATAATTTGACATAAAAGGGAAAAAGTTCAAAAAGTAGGAACACTTCTGCAAAGCACTGTAATTTCTGGAACTAGTGACCGCATTCAAGGAAGTGTGAATTCAGGTAAGTGTGGGGTTGTCAAGGCTGTCCAGAGGGGAGATAAAGCATATAAGGCTGCAGAATGGTAAGAAGCAGATTTATTCGCCCTTGAAGAGCATGGTTGGCTATCTCAGGAAAACATGTGTAGCTCTCCGTGTCCAAGTGCCGTATGATCAGCCCATCAGAGAGTCAGTGACAGCACCACTATTGTCAAGGCCATTTCAGTGACAAGCTTACAAGACGCTCCCGAGCGACATTGACATGAGTGTGATTGATTGTCATCTTACAATGTGTGATGCGAAAAGTCAAAGAGACATACTTTATTTGTAAATATAAAAAGATAAATAGCTTGAGCATCGTATTCTAGCAGTAGGAGTTTCATACAGCAGTCGTGTTTAACATCATTCCAAAGCAGTACAACCCAACAATGTGACTTGATGCAAATTAGGTGAGTTGCATCAAAGCTGAGAACACAAACACACCCATTCTAGCACTGCAGGAGACACACACCAGTGATTGACAGTGTTTCCAAACAACGGGAATGTTTGATGGGGGAAAAAAAACACAGGCATTCATTGTTTTTCATAGCAAAGCAGATTTTGAGCCACAAAGCAAACATGCAACATACCCGTCGTTGTACGAGGCATCGTGGCGTGCTGATGCCAGAATGTCCATCTCAATCAGGTTGTCCTGCAAAGTCTCAAGGAATGCCTGCTTTGCTATATTTCTACACACAGGTGGAAAGATGGATATGAATCTAGTGTGAGACATGCATGCAATAAAAACGACCGGAAATGCCAGAGTAGAGAATGTAATCACCAGGCGATATCAATAACAGAAAGAACATCACAATGGATGGCGTGGGACAAAGAAACCAAGGCCCTTATGGAACTACTTCTAAAGAAGAGTGAGACAAATGACATCTAGCTCTCTTGCTGCTCTCATTTGTACACTGCCATACCTTGTTTTGTTTGAGCCCTGTCCTTCTCTGCAAGCGTCTTGCTCCTCTCTAATAAACATTAGAGTATTCTGGCTCCTTTAAGGTTGTGGTTGAAAGAAAAAAATGCATCACTCACTGTACATATAAAAAGTTAACTTTAGACATCTTAGAATTATTTTTAAGGGAAAATGAATGCTTCATTTAAACGACTCTAATAAGTAGAGATGCACCGAGAGACCATCTGCCGGACGGAATCGAATCATTTTACTCCTGAACGTACCTAAACAACTGACAAAAACACTCTTCAATGTGGAATCTATTTCAGAGTGAAGAGGACTCTGTTGGCAATGTGAAGTGTCTGTGAGGTTTTTAAAAATAAAGTTAGAAGAAGCAAACAAAAGAAAGCTTCCAGAAAGGGAAACTATTTTCTATGGAGTCATTTTCTTTAGACTGCTACTATTATTATTACCTTGCGATCATTAGCAAACAACAGGATGCTGAACAGAGATTTGCTTCCTGGTCCTAATATAAATAAGAACTGATTAAAACAGAAATACTGCTTCAGTTTTATTTATATTCACAATAAATCAATGCATATTTTAACGCATAACAGTAAATAAGTTGTTTCTCTTTAAATATAAAGAGATGTGTATGCTTTGGGTCATTATTGTGCTGAAAAATTAATTTCATCTTCATTTTCTGCTTTCGGCCAGAGGCCTGATACTTTTGTGTCAACATGCACTGGGGTTTGGATCTGTTTATAAAGAGTTGTAACCCAGTTGAAGAAAAACATCCTCAAAGCATGATGCTGTTACCACCATGCTTCACTGTGGTATAGTGTTCTTTTGTAAGATTTCATTACTGCATGTTACAGACGTTTTGCAGTTATGGCCAAACCTTCATACCACGGTTTCAGCTGAGCATTAAAAAAAATCCCTGCATGCTTTTAGAAGACTTCAAATGTGTTTTGTTTTTTTACCTATGCATGCTTGAAGGTGTTTTTTAATAAGTAAAGGCTTCCATCCTTCAAACCTAACCTATATCCCAGAAAGTTGAGGATTTTAGGTGAATGTTGTTAGATATACGGCATAGCCAACACTCCTTTAATGTTACCATAAGTCTCTTGGCAGCCTCCCTGACCAGTCCAGTCCATGACCATATCCAGGTCTTGGTAATATCACTGTGACATTACAGGAGGTTAACTGGAGGCACTTTAAATGATGCCAGGTATGTACTGACTCCCATTAAAGTAAATTTGTTGTTAATTAGTTGTGAAAACAGCCACATGCCCCTTCAAAAGAGGGTGTGAAAACTTTTGCAAAGAGCTTGGTGATGTGCTCTTTTGAGAAAATCATTGTTTCAGTTAACCATAAAAAAATTATTTTTATCACAGATACATTTTTGGAGAATGCAGCAAGTAGAAAAAAGAAGTTGTTAATCTAAAGTTATCAGAGAGAAGTCGGAATCGGCAGGTTCACAAAATTTGTGTTCAAAATATCGGCAACAGAATCTCTGATCGGTGCATCTTAACTAATTAGCAAAAAATTACAACACTTTATTGTTTGACAGCCGCAGCACTGCAGATAACACATTTTCATTTCATCTTTAAAGTATCTAGAGGCTTGTGTCTCCTTTCTCCCCCTACTGAGAGCTATGTTCCATAAGGAAGTACTCCTCCAATGCAATGGAGAAATGAACTGTCCACATGCAATGGGAAGGCTGAACACGTTCAGTGGTCCAAGAGAAAAGGCTGGATTTGGATGCATGCCCTGTGGAGCTCAGCAGTGGACTATCTTCAGTTTCAGCTCTGAGGATGAATGTAAAGTTCAATGAAGCAAAAGACAGAGAGATGCTTGGCAGAATGTCTTAAGAAACAGTAAGGGTAAACAAAGCCAAGCGTCTAATTCCAATTCAATTCAATCTACTGATGCAAAAGGCATCAGTAGATTTAATTTAACAACAGACATAAGAGATAGCCAATGCTATACTATTAAACAAAGCAAAAGTATAATTTAATCCTATAGGGTCCACCAGGATCTAACTAAATATTTTAGTTTTATTACTTTGGAATTTGATCTGTTTTAGGGCTATGGGTTATAAAAACTCTGTGGTTTCAGCAGAACTATTTTCTCTCCTCACCATCTGTCTTTTACTCCACAGGGAATACCTGTGCAGCATTAACTGGAGCTGGATGATGTGTAATCATTTGTTATACTTTATACTGCCCCACCAGCTGAAACTGATTCTCATTTTCCTGTTGAATGAACCGTCTCACAACAGCCGAGGGATGAGACAACAAGTCTCTTCATGACTGTTCCGTTTATAGTTGTGAGAAATAAGCCATTAGTAGTTTTCCCATCAAAATAAAAGGTTAATTTATATAAATGTTTTTAAGTGTTTTTAGGAGTGGTTTCCAAAAATTGATAATGGCCACGAGATGAATACTGTAAATGTTTACTGGTGTTGCTATTTTCCAAAATTGTCTCAATGCTACAGGTGTGACCAGTCCTACTCAGTATCAGATCCAATAATGTTGTCCTACTTGAAACCAATAATGTTCCCCGGGCCACCGAGCCAGCTACCTATCCAGAGTATTTTCATAAATATATATAAATGTAGGTATATCAGCAGATTTTTCACATTTATCACATTACTAGAAGATTGTCAAAAACAGGTGGAGCTGGAGCTAATAGTCTGTAGTCAGTGGGCAGTCTCCTGCTTTTTGAGGTCTTCAAGATATTTAATATTTTATTCGGTATTGTGTTACCATAGTAAAAAAAGCAGCTATTTGTTTTGTGCAAACATTTTAAATGATAAAATTTATGTTGAATTGCTAAACTACTAATACAATGGTAAATATCTCCATGCAACAAAAATCCAGAGGAGGGAAATTCAGCAGACAACAGGAAGTCTAACTGGGTTACAGAAAATTGCTTTGTTTTATCCTTTTGAGTTTTTAAACTCTGTCAACCATGGAGGATGTAGGGAATATTGGCTGTCTGCTGGAAGAAATTGACGAAAGGTAGAGAATATTTCATATCTAGAAAATGGCAACAGCTGATATAATTAGCAATTCTAACTAAGTTTCATAAACGGTTGTTATCATATTTTCTTGACTATTTGACTTTATGAAGCTGTTTAGAGCAACTTCCTTCAATTTCTTGTGGAATAACTGCAGCTCTGCTGGTAATTAATCAATGAAATAAATAATGAATTAACGAAAGGCTAATATTAAGTTTAGAGATCCACTAGGAACTCACCTATTGACCGGAACTGGCCAGTTTTCAGCTTATTGGCCCTAACAGGTGATTGGCCAGTCAGAAACCACACAATCACTAAGCCTCACTAAGAAACGGCAACACTCTTCATGTAGAAACCGTTGCTGAAGGGAGAAGACTCAAAATGAGCTGCTGTCAGTATCAGCTAATTCTTCAAAATTAGGTCAGGGGAAGCTATATAAGTGGAACCAGTATTTTCTAAGATATGTTGAGAAATATTTATTATTTATCCAGGCCTCAAGAAAGTAGACTTTCAATAGATAACAGCAAAGTTTTGCTATTTTATTTTTTTGCCCTTCTAACAACTCTGTCATGGAACATGGTGGACTTGCAGTCATTTAGATCTCTCAGAATTAATGTAAGGCTCAACATTATTTAGGGAATGCACACAGTGACAGCTAGATTAGTATTGCAAACCATCCTAACCGTGCTAATTGGAAGTTTAAAATGCTAATAAACTCTGTGATTATGTTATATTTGCTTAAAGTATTAGTAAACCCTGTTTTAAAGCAACTGCCCTCAAAGACACATTGTGGCATTAACTTGGCTCCTAGTATGAACTTTTATGTCTGTAGGGTTAGAAAGAAAATGCATTCTCTTCTCATATATTCCCATATTATAGTTGTTAAAGTGAGATTAGAATCTCTCAAAAATAATTATGGGTAAGTAAAAGCTCTACGATAACTAAAGCTCTGAAACTGGCCTCAGTTTTGACCATCCAAATGAGGTTAAATTACATTGATATCAAGTAATATTGTTGCTGGATGTAGATGGTTTTCAGACCACTATGTATTAAATTTTCCTACAGAAATAAAAATAACCACCTATTTTTACAATCTGTAGTACATATTAACAAAATGCCAGAGAAAAGGAAAAATCTCTAAACCTATTTTTGAGATGCTGTTTTAGAATCTAAACGGCAGAGTTGCTGGCAGTTACATGTCAACACAAAGCTGCCGTTTGTGCAAAACAGGCTTTCTTTGCTCAGAAGCTTTTTGAGCTCAGAATTCAAAGGAGAAATTTGACATGATAAGTAATGGAGGAGGAAGAAAACTGGAAACACATCTCAGGGTTTATCAGTCACTTGAAGTTACTGAACTTGAATTTACCAGCCAAACTCAAATCAGTTTGAACAGTGGTACTTTGATTACAGCTTTGACGAAATGGGTATCAATTACTGTTCTGTGGCACTTTTACTGTGGGTGAAATATGAAAAAAAGCAGAGCCCACCTGTCAGAAGTGTAGACTCAGCTTGCTTTTCACACTGAGGGCATTTATCTCTAGCTTTCTAAAGTATAAAAAGGATAAATGAGCATAAAATGAACAAAACCGTTAAGTCACTAGTGTGGTGGGTAAAATAACAGCCAATCCAAACCATCAAATCTGCAAAATGGGGAGAAATTTATTTCAGAATTTGAGTCATATTGAAGAAATTTTCTGTCTGTAGCTAGGTACCGCCCTGATTGAGTTTTTCTTTGTGAAGAATATATACCAGCATGAAAAAAGAAATTATTAGACAGAAGGAAGTAATTTTGTCTTGGTATTCTTCACAATACCAGTCAAGGAAAAACCAACACACATTCTCTTAGTTCCAATAATACTTGACAAATCAACTTCAAGCAAGAGCCATCCTATTGAGAAATTTGCTAGAGAACAAAGCGTTGATTAACATGAAATAAATAGACACCAGGAGCTGGGAAGCCAGCACACTAGAGTCTGGACCTAATTTAGCATTTTTCTAACATGATTCAAATTATGCTGCTAGTTAAACTAGATCTGGCTGAAAGTCTGCTAATATTTGAAGAGCAACCAAAAGCAACACTTTTCTCTTGTTTTCCACAAAAAAACGTGTTCTTCTAAAAGTTAGGCCTTTGGTTCAAGCAGTTTTCATTTTCTTGCTCTGCTCCTTGTTAGCTGTGTGGTAACATAATATAGAGCCGACAACATGAAAAGCTGAATTCGATGGCAGAAGCTTGAGCTCATTCCTAAAGATGCCAACATGTCTGCACATTGTTAGGAAGACAAGTTGCATGTACCTGGTTTCCAGCGGGATGTTGCTGTTGAGGAGCCAGTTGTCCTGCACGCTGGCAGAGTCTTGACAGCTGGCAGGACCCTCAAGGGGAGCGGAGCTGTCCGTGGGTGCTGGACTGGCGTTGCTCCGTGGAGTGTAGTTGCTCCTGTTTAACGAGTTAATAGAGGCTGCATGGTGCTGATGATTGGGCGAGTGAGAATGGGAGAGGGGTAGAGGAGGAGTCCGCAGCTGAGAATGATTTTGAAAGGCTCCGTCTGAAAGCAGAGAGAGAGAGAAAAAGAAAAACAGGAAATAAATAAAACATGAAAAAGAAAACATTAACCTAAAGGAGAAAAAAAATCCAGTCGTTAAATAATCACTTTGAGGAACTTTTTGGTCCTTTCTACCTTTGAGGTTACCATCAAAGACTGACTCACAATTTGTTTCCCAGCAGAGCTAAAATGTGACTGATCTATTGAGGTTCGCAGCTTCTAAAAGTGTATTTGGGTGGGGTTTAAAAAAAAAAAAAAAAAGCTTTTTAAGAAAAACCTTTTGGAGTTACCCTTTAAACATTCTCATAAAAAATGACAAAAGGCTGTTTAATTTTATTTCCACCCTCTGTAAAAAGTAGACAAGGTATGATTTTTCCTATGGGAAATGCTACAAGTTACAGCTACTAATCAAAGTGATATTTCATTATTGCTGTGTTCAAAATGACCAACAGAGAAAATTTATATTTTTGTCGAAAAGTTAATATTGAGGCATTTGATAAGTTTTCTTTGAATGTGGAGGTCATAAAAGCAACAAAAGGTTTTTTATATATCCAAATACAGTTTGCACTGTAAAAAGTGCTGTATGCAAAAACACTTTTAAAAGGCAACTGAAATTATACGAAGCAACAAGAAAAATCGAGCAAGCAGACCATGAGAAGACAAATTACAATTCGGGAGGTTTCGAAAGAAAGAAATGGAACAAACACATTTAATTTTAAGGGAAAAGAAAAGTCAATTTCAGAGGAATTTATTGTTAAGTTAATCATTAATCCAAGACATTAGTTTTAGACTAAAAAAAAGCTCCCAAATACCATGGGCAGCGTCTTGCAAAGGAATTAATAACTTTACTTTCCCCCCTGTCCATTTTGCTATGTCACAAGCACAAACTGCAATATATTTAATTGGGATTTGATGTGATAAAGCAACATAAAAACAATACAAATAGAAATGTGAGCCATACATTTGTGTACAGTCCCCTTAACTCTGATTTCCCTAAATGAAATTGCGCCAGCAAATTGTCTTTAGAAATCACCTAATTAGTAAACTGAGGTCACCGGTGTCTCAGCATTAACACAGCTGTTCTGTGAGTCTCTACCTAAGCACTGTTCAATTCATCATCTGAGCACAAAAATAATGTGGTGCAAATGCAAACACACCAAGACATGCCAGTCAACCTTTATTGGCAGGCCTGGCCAACAGACAGATCAGAGAAGGAGCCAAAAGGTATATGGTAACTTTGGAGGAGCTGCAGAGATCCACAGCTCAGGTGGGAAATTGTGTGAAAATCCACATGGGTTGATCATGTTCTTCACATTGGATCAAATGTTATCCCATGTGGTAGTTGGAAAACCACATGTGCAGCAGACATGGACTTCACATGTAGTTTTACATGGGTTCACATATTTTTCACATGGAATCACATATGCTTCACATGTAATTTCCAATGGGTTTTACACATGTAGGTTTTATGTTGGAAATAACATGTTTCACATGTGATTTACATTATATTCCATGAAATTCACATCTGAATGTCCATGGGTTTCACAGTTCATTACAGTTTATTAAAATGTTCCAATTTCACACAGGAAATGTGTGAAAAACACAGGTGGTCACATGTTTTTTATACATCTCACATATTTTTAAACATGTTTTTACATGTGAATTTCACATGGGTCAAAGATTTTCACATGTGATCACGTGATTTTGCCCATGTGGTTTTTTTCCTCAACACCGGCAACTGTTAGACTTAGAATCCACATCTTAACGGGAGTAGCAGGTAAAATGGCAGAAATTGGTCAAAGGAAACCATTATAAGTCCTGTTTGAGAAGAAGGAGACCAAAGTGGAACTTTTGGGCTTACATGCAACAAGTTATGCATGGCAAAAAACACAAATCACCCTGAAAATACAGCATGATGCTGCAGGGCTGGTTTTTGTCAGCAGGAGGAAGGATGCTGGTTAGAGTTGGTGGGAAGCTACAATTGAAGGGTTTAGATCAAAGCCCGCCCATGTGTTGTAACGGCCCAGACCATAATAAAATGGTGAATCTTTGCAAACACTTAAAAAACCTCTCTGACTGAGCTTGAGCCAGTTTTCCCTGGTTGGGTGGCAGGGGATGTTGAAGCCACATTTTTCTGACGTGTTTAAGTGAAACGTTTTTAAACTATAATTTTTCCTTTCACTTACAAATCCTTGTTTTTGGTCAATCAAATTAAATAAAGATAAAATTCATTTAAATGTGTGATGGTAACATGACAAAACGGGAAAAAGTTAATGGGGTATGAATGCTTTTGCAAAACACTATATCGAGTAGATATCCAACCTAATCAACAAATAAATACAGTTGAAACTAAACTTTTCATGCTGTAGCACCAACGCAGATATTTTCACACCAGCAGTTTCACTCACAAATTAACACCGAAACTTACAAACCCTTTTAATGACAAGCTACAAAGACCTCACATGAAACATGCTTCAAAAGAAAAAAAAAGGGGCGGGGGGGGTGGGCTCTTCTGCTCATTATTTCCTCTAACTGATCTCCACCACTGTGTGCTCTCTGCCTCCCACTGAGATTGGTGTAAGTTTACTCATGAACAGACACAGACTGGCTTGTTTAAACAAATGAGCTGGTCTCTTCCTGAAGTTGACAAAGTCTTACAGCTTTTTAGGACACTCTTATTGGGTTAGAAAAGATTGCTTGGGATGTCTTTTTTCATTAATAATACATGTTTCACACAACTCATTAGTAGATTTAAGATGTGATATTGTTTCAGCTGTATGGCAGTAATCAGATCTTCACTGGTTGGAAGTGCCAAAAGGACTTTCTTATTTTGTCGGAGATGGTAGCCCCTGCACTCCACAAGATAGAGGACTGATGTCTTTTAGCACGCTGTAGCCATTTATTTCCACGTCTACTAAGCCATTCATCAATCAATGAACTGCTGCCTTTACACAGAAAGGCTTTCCTTTATCGTGTTGAGCCTCCTTTATTTCACAGATATCCTCAGCACTAAATTGCCAATTTACAGCACAGAGATCAGAATGGAGACACAGAGAAGGCTTATTTCCTATGATCAACCCCTTCATTAAAGAAATACTGACTCATGTCAGTCAACAAGTTTAGACTCCCATCAGATTTTTTCTTTCGGGGTCAGGAACATAAAGCTCCAATATCAACATATGTCAATCACGTCAGACTGATAAATCTGCACAGACAACACACTTGCATCAAGCTTCAGTGCCATTCAGATGCCAATGTTCAAAATGAGAACAGTGCTGGTTGTGTTAATAAAGCATCAATAAAGATAAAATGAAACATGGTATTAGGTATGATTTTAATGTGTTTAAAATGAAACAATAATTTTAATGTTCACATTTAGTTTTAAGTTGTTTATTACATTAGAAAAAGTAAGTCTGGTCTATGGAGAGATGATTTATTACTTCCAGCAGTTGAGATGCTTAAAGTATACCAGTGTGAGGTAAAACCACACAGTACTTAATTACCTTCCACCTGCTCAGTTATGTAGCGAATCCCAGAAGCCATTTATAAGGTTATGCTAATTTGATATGGAGATGGCACAGATACAGCAAAATATATCTAAAGGACAAATGCATCCCTGCTCCAGAAGGCATCTACTGCAAACCAAAAACAAACATTTTACATCCTGGAGCGTGACCATCGAGCGATTGCAAACCAACAACTAATTCATCTCTACAATACCTTTTTTTTTCCTGGGACCATGTTCTCAATAATTGTAAATTGTAAATCTACCATGTACCATCAAATGTAAATAACTGCAAATCTCCACACTAGACATGCAATTTAATTCTCATGGGTTGGTGCACTTTTTTTTATATCTCACAGGATTAGTGTAAATGTGAACAATAGACACTCTTATTCAATTAAAATTGCAATATATACTACTTTCTGTGCATGCAAATTGGATACAAGCAATATTTCTAAGGAAAATACCTACTTTTAGTGAAACTTTTAGTACGGCACACTAATTCCTTAAAACCATTTTTGTTCTGTGATATTCATGGTTAATACAACATTATTTTAAAATGTAATCTTTTACATATTAGTTCTCAGCTTTGATTTGAGTGACGGACACCTTAGCTCCTTTTAAGCTGATTTTTTTTCCTGACATGAGTGGCCTTCTGTATGTTTTTGTGCAGCCTCTGACGGCAATTCAAGAATGGTATGGTTTTTACCGACTATCACAGGCAGTTGACATGTTGCCAGAAGGAATGACCGATATCCTTTTCCTGTTGCTAAGAATACCGCTGGTCCACATGGCAACATTTTAAAATGGACCAGACCACTGAACACACCATACACGGCAGGAATATCTGTTAGGATTATTTTAAGAGCCACCCCGATAATCTTTGCGATTGTCGGAAGGGGAGAATTGGGCTCAAAATCGGCTTAAAGAGCTTGCCGCGTGGACCAGGCGTATGGCAATTGACCCAACATTTCAGAAATTATATGCCATTCTTTTAATAAGGCAAAAGTAAGTATATTTCAGACACAGATCCATTCTCTACAAAAAATATTAAATATTAAAATTGTTTTTGTTTAGTTTATTGTTCAGTACGTTAAAGTTTAAAAAAAGTTTTTCCTGGTACTTTTTTGTGTGTGTCTGTGTCTGTCCATTTCTTGTCTGCCCACTTCACTCCCTTTGAGGAAGATAACCACCCTGCTCGAATCTGGTTCAGTTTGATTTTTTTTTTCTGACCAAATAGAGTTCTTCTCTTCACTGTCACCCACCATACATGCTCAGTTTGAGTGCTTGTCATTTTATCCCTTTGCAGTTGTCGTTGCTTTGTAATCAACTTTTTCAGGTATGAAATAGTGCTGTCTACCACAGGATGTTTCATACTAACCAGTCTGTCCTCTCCACTGGGGCCATTTTTACCCACTTTGACACCCTATGGTTTTAAAGACATTTTCTATATTCTACTCATAGCCTGCTGTGAGAAAATGTGTTTATATGACTACACACGGACGGAAAGACTATTGCTCCAACGATTGGGTCACTACCTTTTACACATATTGAACTTAAATGCCACCCATTTCTAATACAAATGTTTAAATATGTTGTTGATACACCCTGTGCAGCAACAAGAGCTTCAACTCTTTGCTGTCTACACGGTTTAGGAGGGTTTGATGGGAATTTTTGAACATACTTCCAGGAGATCATTTATGAGGTCAGACAATGATGTTGGACGAGACGGCCTGGCTCAGAGACTCCGCTCTAATTCTTCCCAAATTTGGTGAAACAGAAAGGTGGGGTGTCCCCAAGCTGTCCCCACAAAGTTGGAAGCATGAAATTGTCCAAAAAGTCTTGGTATGCTAAATGATTAAAGTAAATTATAGAGTACCTTCGGGGGGTGAGGCCATTTGACACAAGGCAGTCATGCAAGCAATGGCTATAGCTAGACTTGTCCATTGAACTGCCAGACAGAGAGGCATGATTCATCACTCCAGAGAATACTGCTCTAAAGTCCAATAGTGAAGTGCTTTACATCCCTGCATGCAACACTTTGCATTGCACTTCATGAGGTAAGGCTCAGACATACAAACCTATTCAATGAAAGGTATCTGTGCACTGCTCATGAGCTAATCTAAAGGCCACATAAATCTAAAGGTCGTAATTATTGGCTCTGCAGAAAGTTCCCGGGTTCTGTGCACCAAATTGTTGTGATACAACTAACAGGTGAGCATGGAATAGAGAGAGATTTAATGACTGGACGTAATGCACAGGTGGCATCCTACTTAGAATTTAAGCCACGGCCTGGAGTATTTGAGGGAGAGAGAGATCTTTTGAATCCAACATAACAAGGCCCCTACCAAAATATCCCTGCCCCCCCACCCCTTCCCGCTCTCTCTAGCCCCACCTTAACAATTGTGCATCACCTGTGGTTCAAGGCGGGTCAAAGAGGAGAGCAGCAAGTGCTATCGAGCATCACCCGATTGTATTTTTGTTATGGGCATTTCAGAGGTGAGCGACTTCTTCATGATCGACACCCTCTTCATATATGGCAACTGTAAATAAAAGCTGCCTATGTGCGCGGCCACATTTTCACAGGTTTGCGGGATGCGCATGCCCGTTTGATTGACAATCAACAAGGCTAAAACTTGAATTCTATTGGCTAAAAAGATTTGAAGGTCAGTGTGAAATACACAGGGGTCTAAAGGAGGAAGGGGGGGGGGGGGGGGGGGGGGGGGGGTTAGGAAGAATAACAAATGTTGTGGAGCACCAGCCTTATATCATACTATAGAACCGCAGTATGATTTTAAAGATTTATAAAACTTTGATAAATAAATATATTCTCGGGACTGCAGCTTCAATTAGTAAAATGTTACTGTCTGTTCAAAATGAAAAGCTGGTAAACTTTGCTGATTTGCAGTTATCCACTATTACAATGACAATGCACAACTTATTATTTAACATGCTAAAAAACAACCTGGCGTTCATTGTGATTGAAATTCACTGCCTGACAGTGTGTATACTTGTCCTTGTCCTGCAAAACACATTTTCCCATAGCCAGGTAAATACATCAAGAGGCCTTTCTCGCAATGCTAAAAACATAGAAAATAAAAAGCAATGAGAAATAAAAGCGTTTGTAGGACAAAGCACAGGGCAACACGACCCGCGCAGATGTGGTGATTCAGCAACAATTATTCACTACTATCCAAGGAATAGAAGGGGGGAAAAGAAATTAATGGTTTTCTATTGACCTGCTTTGCACAACAAAATTGCTAAGAAAAGGAGATTCATTTGTTATCAGAGAGACAGAGAATAGAGACCATGCTACAATAGCCAAACATTCACATCACACTCAAAGCAGAGGCCTGATGATATCCATTCAGTCTGGGGAATGCGGGGGTTTCATTTTTCTTCCTAACAGATGCATGCACCGGTTAAGGCCTCCTGATGCTTTCCGAGACAAGTAATTAAGGCAAATCCACTTCATTAGCTAAGACCTCATCCCCCACACCGAGAAACAACAGGAATATCGGCCTTCTTGTAAGTTGTTATAATTGCTCACAGAAAGATGTCCAGTCTGTGAGGAAAAGCTCCACTAAACGAAGTATAGATTTAAGATCTATTTTGTAACACAGTAAAGTAACCAGCAATGTATTCCAAAACACCTCGGAATATTTCACCTGATGCAGACATGTCCATTTGGTTAGGAAACAAGTTGTTGTTTGGCTGGTATAAAACCCCCTGCTGTATGGATCTAATAGCTTTGTATTAATCTGAATATTTCAGCGGTGAATTAGACTCAGTTGTAAACATCTTTTGATATTAAAATGCCAGAATTCAAGGGGTAGTTCACATTTGTATATAAACACCCTTTGCTCTGCCAGGGCTTTTTTGTCCTGCCAAATTTTCCTTCTAAAAAGGTTGGTGCTGAATGCAATGAAGGCAATTCAAACACCCAGAATATGGTCCAAATTGGAAATGTGACTATGCTGAATTACAGTGACAGTGCAGCATAACTGAAAGCTAACATTTGCGTTGTATAATTTTTTTTTCTACAAGTCTATTAAAACAAAATAGATGTTTTCTTCCCTGAACTATATTTTCTTCCTTTTTGCAGAGATTTTTACAGATCAGCTGGAACAAATTATATGGGACTAAAATCAGAAATGGATTTAGTGGGAAACGGTTACATGCACTGTGATCTGGAAGTAAATCAGTCTTTTGTTAAAAGGGTTCAGATTTAATCCGACGCTTGTCTTCCAGATGTTAGATTTGGTAGGGACACAACTGCTATAATTTCCACAGCAGGAGTAATCAACAACAACATAAACACCAATCAATATACAGTGATGCCAAAAAGCTGCATGCAGTGCTGCATGCTCTTTGGATCGTTATATATTTAGTTTGATGCTTTCATTTGTTAACCCTTATAACTGCAAATACCAAGACTGAGGTTATTTTAGCAATCAAACCCAACACATGATAACTACCTACATTAATTGGGGGTGACAGAAAATATTCCAGGGAAAAGTTTATCTTTGCTTCATTTAGTCTGAATTATTGACTTAATTTGACATTTAATGTAGCGTCTAGGGAAACATGTATTCCTAAATAACAAAAGGGGATACCATCCACAACACTGATGGCCACATTTGATGATATAAAGTGATGGGACATGCCCTAAACCTCCACTCAGCCCACTGAGGTGCGAGCCATTTGATGGGGAATTAATCAAAAGTCATCCAGCACCAATATAAATCAGCAGATCTCGCCGGCTTAAGCCACATCCCCCATGGCTAATCACGAGAGCAAAATTTCCAGCTGAGTAAGATTTGTCTATAAAAATACAAATAGAATTTGTCACAAATGCAGTGAAGCAGCACAACGTTGTGGCTCTGTGGAGCCAGTTCTCTCTCCAAGCCCTGCTGTTTCTTACACCATAAAAAAAAATGTGAGGGGAAGAGACATGGGGGAATTCTAGCTGTCTTCCAAAGGACCATTTGAGAGGTAACAGGTACTACAAACAACACACTTTCTCGGCTCCTCACCGGTTTACCCTTAGGGAAAAACAAGTTCGTAGAATGCAAATAAACCTTGATTTTTATTACCAACCAGAGGAAGACAGATGTGCTGTTTTTTTGAAGACGTAAACCAAGCTGCCACCAGGTTTCACAAGGAACACCAATTTATAAAAACTATTATAAAAAGGACCTGCCAAAGTTTTCGACCTAAATCCATTAAGACCAGTGCTGGCATACGTTTCACTCAGCCTTCCTTAGATCTAATGGATTTTCTGTCATTCTTTGAGCTGCCTTAGCAAAAACAAGACAAGTGGTTATGTAGGCTCTGTTCTGTATGTCATTGTGCTACGAATCCATCAAGAGGCTGGAGATTTTGTTAGAAGGCACAGATGGTCTGCAATTATCATACAATGAAGGTGCTGCATCTAAATTTACGTCAGTGAGAAGAAGATATGTAGGTATCCTGAATGGGTTACTGAGATCTGACAAACAGCGACCTGAATATGACGGGACAAATTGCCTGTTGACTTCACTTTACTGATAACTTACAGTGCTTTACCATAGTGTGATCTCCTAGGACTTCTCACATTTTGTCATTTAACAACCAACAACTTTAGTGAATTTTATTGGGATTTTGTGTAATAGAACGACTTAAAGAATAACAGATTTGTAAAGAAATAGAGATTATTTTAAGTTTTGTTTTTACAAATTAGTACCTTGAAAGTGTGACTTGCAAAAACATTCAGCCCCTTGTACTGTTTTTGGCCCTAAATAAAATCAAGTGGATCCCAAGATATGGTCTTAAATTGTTGAAAGAAACCAATGAGAAGTCACCTTTGCAGTTTCCCCCCCAAGCCATGCAGGGAAAAACGCAAACATGTGGAAGCAGGCGCACTGGTTGGATAATACTTTTCTAAAGCTACAGTTGAGCCACAAACACAAATTTACATTTAAAGTAATCTTTTCATTTCAACCAACATCTTTCTTCTGACAAATTTTAAGGAGTAGCGCAGTCTGAGTTCTGGCTTGATTATGATAAAGAATCTGTGGAGGGAACTAAACAATTTTCTTAAAAGGTAAATAAGAACAAATGAATTCAAAATTGACTCATTTGTTTATGGTTTATCTTATATGTTTTCAGACGTGTCTGCCCCTTTTCCTTTTAGAAACAAACTTCCTGCCTAAATGAATATTCAGTTGGGTAAAAAAGAAGTTAGTCAGCCACCAATTGTGCAAGTTCTCCCACTTAAAAAGATGAGAGAGGCCTGTAATTTTCATCATAGGCATTCCTCTATTATGGACAAAATGAGAAAAGGAAAATCCAGAAAATCCCATGGTCTAAATTTTAAAGAATTTATTTGCAAATTATGGTTGAAAAAAAGTATTTGGTCAATAACAAAAGTTCATCTCAATACTTTGTTATATACCTTTTGCTGGCAATGACAGAGGTCAAACGTTTTCAGTAAGTCTTCACAACGTTTTCACACACTGTTACTGGTATTTTGGCCATTCCTCAATGCAGATCTCTTCTTGAGCAAAGATGTTTTGGGACTGTCGATGGGCAACACAAACTTTCAACTCCCTCCAAAGACTTTCCTTGGGGTTGAGGTCTGGAGACAGGCTAGGCCACTCCAGGACCTTGAAATGCTTCTTATGAAGCCACTCCTTCGTTACCCGGGCGGTTTGTTTGGGATCATAGTCATGCTGAAAGACCCAGCCATGTTTCATCTTCAATGCCTTTGCTGATGGAAGGAGGTTTTCACTCAAAGTTTCAAGATACATGGTCCCATTCATTCTTTCCTTTACACAGATCAGTCGTCCTGGTGCCTTTGCAGAAAAACAGCCCCAAAGCATGATGTCTCCACCCCCATGCTTCCCAGTAGGTATGTTGTTCTTGGGATGCAACTCAGCATTCTTTCTCCTCCAAACACCACAAATAAATTTTTTACCAAAAAGTTGTATTTTGGTTTCATCTGACCATATGACATTCTCCCAGTCCTCTTCTGGATCACCCAAATGCTCTCTAGTAAACTTCAAACGGACCTGGACATGTACTGGCTTAAGCAGGGGGACGCGTCTGGCACTGCAGGATTTGAGTCCTTGGCTGCGTAGTGTGTTACTGATGGTAGCCTTTGTTACTTTGGTCCCAGCTCTCAGCAGGTCATTCACTAGGTCCCCACGTATTGTTCTGGGATATTTGCTCACCGTTCTTGTGATCTTTTTGACCCCACAGGGTGAGATCTTGGGTGGAGCCCCAGATCGAGACAGATTACCAGTGGTCTTGTAAGCCTTCCATTTTCTAATAATTGCTCTCACAGTTGATTTCGTTACACCAAGCTGCTTACCTATTGCAGATTCAATCTTCCCAGCCTGATGCAGGTCTACAATTTTGTTTCTGGTGTCCTTTGACAGCTCTTTGGTCTTGGCCATAGTGGAGTTTGGAGTGTGACTGTTTGAGGTTATGGACAGGTGTCTGTTATACTGATAACGAGTTCAAACAGGTGCCATTAATACAGGTAACAAGTGGCAGATAGAAGAGCCTCTTACAGAGGAAGTTACAAGTCTGTGAGAGCCAGAAATCTTGCTTGTTTGTTATTGACCAAATACTTATTTTCCATAATTTGCAAATAAATTCTTTAAAAATCTATTTGATTTTCTGGATTTTTTTTCTCATTTTGTCTCTCGTAGTTAAGGTGTACCTATGATGAAAATTATAGGCCTCTCTCATCTTTTTAAGTGGGAGAACTTACACAATTGGTGGCAGACAAAATACTTTTTTACCCCACCGTATATATTATATATATATATATATATATATATATATATATATATATATATATATATATATATATATATATATATATATATATATATATATATATATAAATAAATCTGGCAGTGGATTATTTTGGCTTATACTGTACAGGTTGCAGAAAAATAACACCCGGAAAACAGCAGCCCCAAAGTGAAACAAGGTGGTAGCAGCATTATGCTGTGGGGAGGTTTTTCTTCGGCAGGGAAAAGGGAGATGATCATACACTTCACAAAGCTGGCTATTATGGAAGAGCAACAAGATTACCAAAATTGACATTTTTAATCTACCACCAACCTGAAAACAACATCCCCCAGAAACATCGAGGTAGTAATATTGTGTGTAACTTTTTCTGCAGGGACATAGCTGGTTAGAGCTGATGGGAAGATGGATGGAGCTAAATACAGTGTAATCATGTGAAAAAAGGGGCTACAAAAGACTTGAGAAAGGGGTGGAGTAAAATGACCTTAAACATACAGCCGGAGGTCTAGCAGAACGGTTTACATCAAAGCATATTGATGGGTCTGTACAACCCCGACTTAAATCTAAGTGAGATTTTGCTGCAATAGTTGAAGTTGACAGATGCTCTCAATCTGACTGAGTTTGACATATTTTACAAAGAATGGGTAGAAAATTCGAACTCTAGATGTGCAAACCTCATAGAAATTTACCACAAAAAAATAAATAAAATACTTCCAGCTACAATTGTGACTTGGGGAGCTTGAAGGGGGGGTGGGGGGTGATGCGTATGCTCAACACACTAATCAGGTTCAAAATTACACACAATTTTGTTTTATCATTATGTGGTGAATGTGAAATGGTTTAAGGGTTATTAAAACTCTTGCAAGGCACTGTACATACAGTGTTCAGAAAAACCAGGGGGCCATGTGTTGCTCATGAAATTATTATTTAGCCTCAGATAGTTTTATTCCTCGTGGTGTCTGCGGCTAAATTACTTTCCGGTGTGACCTCTTTTAACCACATTTCTCCCCCGTCTTTGCAGACTCAGGGGCGATGATTAAGCAGTTCAAATGAAGGCTCATTTGAATTCACACGCGGATGCGTCCCTGAGCCTTCTGCTCAGCACAGCATTCCTGCTTGGTCAGCTGCGAGCCGCTCGGTGTGCCGGCCTTTTCCACCGGGGCGTCCGACCACACTGAAAGCCGATACTGGCCGACCCCATGCTGCTTCGCATTAAGAGATGCTAATGCGGGGAGGCTGCAGTGTCTGAGATCTTGAAGCCCAGCATGGCAGCGAGCTCTAACTGGCATTCTCCCCGGGAAGAAGACCCTCAGAGAAAGCCGAAGGCCATGGAGAGACACATGCTTGACAATAGGACTGCAGGCTTCAGCGAGCACCCTCATCAGCCTTAGACTACTGCTTAGCCTTCCCAGAAGTGAAAAAGCAGGACTCCCCCCCCCTCACCTCACCCCACACTGAAAATAAATAAAAAACACACAGCAGCCTTGGAGGCTACTAATGTGAATAATGATATGCCACTGAGAGCTTTCACTTGTTCAAAATCCGCCAGAACATTTTAAGTCCTGCATTTGGGTTCAAAGACGACCTTGGGCAAATGTAATCTGAAAAGATAAAAACCACCTGTTTTTTTCTGTGGAAAGAATCCACTATGAAATCATTATCAGAGACAAACATATTCTTTCTTCTTGTTTACTGACAATAAAAATATTTAATTTTACAAATATCTTTTTTTTTTCTTTCCTGGTGTGTAAGCTGCAATACTTAACATTTCATCAACGCCCGACTTGCATATCAAGGCGACCTGATTTGGAATTCTGGTCTTTTTTTTTTGCCACAGTTGCTTTTAAATGGATATTTTACTGCACATGAAAATTCTGCACAGATCTTGACAGGTATACTTAATTCCCATTCACATTTGGAACCATTTTCTAAAGTAAAAAAAAGCTATCTATTTCATATGTTTTGGGGGGAAAAAATCTGGGAATGAGCAATCTTTTTATTATCATTCTGGCAAACACATCCAACACCTCACGCTCATTTTGTCACCTCTCACTACTTTTTTGTCACCTTGTGAATATTAGATTTATTTAGCTATATGTAGCAATGTCACACTGAACAATTCCCAATCAAGTCATTTCATTCTGCTGAAACAAGCCCTGATTGATAGAGTTATTTAGCTATATATATTATTTGCCCAAAAAAAGAAGGAATGAACGTTGTGCTGTTCACTGAAGTGAAAGAGTCATTTTTTTCCTATTAATCAAAAATGAGAGATACCGAGAATGGAATAAACAAAGTCACCAAGCTTGCTAAATATTTGGATGAGGGGCTGTAAATGTAAATGGGGGGGGGGGGGGGAAATATACAGAGAAGACTTATCTAACTTGTGTGAATTAATTGAACAAAACTTGGATATGCTTTGCTATTCTCCAAATTTTAATGAGAGCACTACTCCCAAGAAAAAATGTCAAGTCTCAAAATGAAACCTAACATTGCATTAGGGGTGTGATGAGCAAGATGAGATTTATGCAATGATTTTTGGAGAACTTAAGAATCAGCAGGTCCTTAGACTGGATTGACACAGCAATGTTAAACGTATTGACTTTACTTAACTATTGTTTTTGCCCCTGTTATGAAAGCAGAGCAGTATGCACACACAGCCCTATACTGCGCTTTGCCACTTACAAAACTCATAGCCCGGACAAGCCCTAATGATAACCAGAGGTAGCAACTCGAGCTGGTGAAATTCCTCCTTAGTCCTCTTCCTGATAGCCTAAGGCTAAACTAAACGATCTACCCATGCAAATCACCTTCATTGTTGTAAGAAAAATCTGCCACAGTAAAGGCCATACCCCCCCCACACATTTCGCCTAAAGCCAATCGTGCCACTGCTGGGTGACCACTGTGTTGCTGCAGAGGAATTAGCAGGGAGATTTGCAGTGGGATTAATAACTCATTCTGCAGGCGTTCTGAGCAGCCAGTCAGGGCACTTTGGAGTTTCATATAATTAAACCCTTTGGCTAGTTAACTTGTGAGCTTGATCAATTACTTAAATCATTTATGTTGTTTTAGGATTACTCCACCAGTGGAAGACCAAGGTAGCAGCTTTAAATCAAAGGCATCTATGCTACAACACTTAACAACTTTACTCTGCATGCAAATGCTGACTTGTGGGAAATTAGCTTCTCTAAACCCCAATGATTTTATGAAACTGTTTTATATGTGCATGCAGCTGGATTATGCACATGACTGCTTCTTGCATTTTTAGATTCTGCATATGTTTCCTATCTTGAGAAAATACTTGAAATAAGTATAAGTCAGACCAAAGTCATAGAGATGATGTGAGCAGCTGGTAATTTTCTGGTCATACATTTAAGGATCAGTTATTTGCCTTCGCCCCCCCTCTTCATCTAAAGCAGCTATAATTGGGCAACAAACTCAAAGATTAGTATCATGTACTTTGATGTACTTTGTTTTAGGTCAAGGGAAACTCCGATAAACCTTAGTGATATGTACCATAATGCATAAATGATTATATGCACCAATTTGAAATATTAGGCCGAAATCGACATCCAATATTGATATTGCTGCTATGTCCTATAACTAATTAATATTTACCAATATTAGATGTTTTATTACTATTACTATTTTCTTACCCTTTTGAAAAAAATTAAAACAAAAAAACAACCACAATGTTAAACACCCTTCAACCCTGTGCTGCATCACTATCACCGCCACATGTCCAAACAAATACCACTTGGTATTACCTATGGTTTTTGATATTTCTTTTTTGTGTGTTATAATATTTTGTTTATTGTATTTATCAACAACTTCTCAACAACCAGATAATATGTGTCACAGTCCTTAGAAAGGAAAACAAACTGGAATCCATTGGAATCGGTAAGTCAGACCTCAAAGAAAAATGGAAATTGGTATGGGTCAGGACAAGCCTGATTAGTGCATATTAACTTTTGAAAGCTTGACAACTAATGAGCAGATTCACACATTTGTGAATCAGTTTGTGCATTTAATAATGCACCAATCAATCCAACAGCGATCAAAATCGAGCCATTTTCCCATTACTGGCTGTTAAATTGTGAGTTTATTTTCATTTATATAAAGCATCACGACCAAGAATTCATACAATTTTGATGTACTTTTTCTGAGTTAGGTAGAAGTCTGACGGGGAAAAGTAATATATGCTTTAATTTTATTCAAATATTTAATCTTGTAATTTCTCTATTTTCAATTGGAATCAAAACTGCTACCTCTTCCATTGAACCTGCAGCAGATTTCTAGCATGTCTCATAGTAATTTGATGGGAAAACACACGCAATTGGTCAGAGTTGCAACTAGCAGGTCAGACCTAAAGAAAATGGGAAATCAGTATAGGCAAAAAACACCTGATTGGTACATCGTGGCAATTTTTGTTTGTCATAATTATTTTTGTAAAAGGTAAGACAACATCAATGTCTTGTTGTCAAAGAATTTGTTGTCAAAGCTCTTTTAAATAAATAATAACTCTTTCAAACACTACATCTGTTGATTGAAAAAGTATATAGCAAAAACAAAATAAGCTAAAAATGAATATCAAACAAACAGTTTTACTCCTTCAAAAAGTTAAGCTATCATGTCTGAAAGCACAAACTGAAACCAAAGCACATCCTGCTTGTAGTTAAATCAGTAAGTTAACTGCAGATATCATTTGTGACACATTCTGCGTCCTACTTTGTAAACATACAGCTTTACGCTCTCTGATTTTTTTTTTCCTGGTTGACTGTCAACACTGTGTTAGCACTTTGAGCTGAAATGTCATTCTGTCAGTCTGAATGAGTGTTAGGGTACCAGCATGAGGACTGCATTTCAACATAAAAAACAGCTGATGTTTTTTTAATGAGCAACCACACTGGGAGTCCACAAAACTTTATACAACTCAGGGAGGATGTTACACTTGTATAATTATGACATAAAAGACAAAGGAATAATGACATTAAAGACAAACATTGGACATAAAAGTAACTTTTTCTCTTTTCCTGTTTACTTCCTATCCAAACTATGCAACACAAATTGAAACTGAAAAGAAATATCAGTGACAAATCTTTCCTGCTGAACCAAAATCGCACATCTCTATTGTGAACTTTGGCGACCTCACTTCGAAGAGTTCTGCTCATTTCCTGAGGCTACATATCGACTCTAAGTTTCAACTCTCTCTTAAGGTGCTTGAATAAAAAAAGAAGAAGAAGGACATTATCTAGCCCGTAGGCATCTGCATAACCTGTAACTCAACACATCCAGGAGCAGGGGAGATGGCTGACCTCCAGAAAGCAACAGTAATGTGAAAACCAACTCACCATCAGCAGTTGCAGCGGAAGGAGCATACAGGTTCCCTGAGCCAGTTTTAACTAAGAATGAATTGGGGCCAAACTCATCCTCAGAGTCAGAGTCCTGGGCTGGCTGAGCCACACTGTTACCTAGCAACCTCCCATGGTTCCCATTGGCTGCAATGGAAGGGGGAGGGTATGGGAGCTGCTCAACAGGGGAGGAGGAGGCGGATGAACAATGCAGCGGAGGACCTGTGGACCACAAACAGAGACAACACATGGGGGGGAAATGAAACACCCAAACACAGGCATCATCACACAGAAGCAGAACACACAAGCACACACGCGCACACACACACACACACACAAGACTTAACTCTGACACTTCAAAAACAAACAGGGACACATCTGCCTTTGTCTCTGCCACCTCACTCCAGCTGGGAAGAACAATACAAACAACCAAAATGACTTTGAGAGTGAACAGAGAAGACATATGCCTGGCACTGCTTGAAAAAAAAAAAAAAAGACTACAAAACACCTTCTCAAGATGTTTGTCTGCGTGAAAAAAAAAAAAAAGGTGTGGCTATGTAAAAAAAAAAGGAAAATAAATTATTTTACATCCAAGCGCAACATATAAAATCCTAAAGATTTACTTTGGAAATACAATTAATTAACTTTGAGTAACTTGTTTTTCTAATTTTTAAAAATAAAAAAGGTTTTATTTTTGTTTATATTCAACACAAACACCCCAACAGCATATAATTGCAGCGGCGTAAAGATGGGTATCATTTAAATAGGCGGTTGTTATGGAGACTTGGTGACCCCAAGATAGCACATTTTCTTCTTCATCATCTAAGGTATTGCTCTGACTAATTTTTCAGCTTTTTTATTTTAGTCAGTACTTGACTTATACAGAGTAACATGCATATGCCTTAAATGATGGCCTGTTCTCTTGTTTTTCTCATTTTGGTGAAAACAAACTGGCCTCTCGGTTATGTCATATTTACAAGTTTGGGAAACAGAAAGTTGTACATATTTAAGAATTAAAACCTCCAAGAAACACAGATTAAATTAGAAAGTGTAAATAAATGTTTGTAAAATGCTTTAGGTACTTTAATTTAATAGGAAGTGTTAGGGGTGTCAATGAAAGAGGCACAGAAATCAGTGGGTGAGTGGACTGATCAGATTTCAGTGACTAACAAATCATATACTGAAAAATTCAATTAATTTCTGATCAATAAAGACAGGATTATTTAAATGTCTTAAAAGGTAGTCAAAGGACGAACAGAAGGAGTAAAAGCCACGTTAGCTGTTCCATCAGGTTATTTCACAAGACAGCAAATGCAGCAAAAAACAAACCCGCTACGGTATGCTGATTCATAACTAGCCAAAGAGAGGCTGATTCTGTTGCACCATGCCTAGATGCTAATAAGTTGCAATAACCACAACACTCTTTGATGAGGGTAATGAGGGTAGGTGTTAGCTACTTTTTGTGTCAATGAAATGCTTAAAAATTAGAACAGGGACAGAGAAGTATGGATGTGTAAGAAACTAATTACAAAAATATTTTCCAAGACAAGTCAAAAAAATCTCTGATTCCTTCGGGCAAGAGAGAGCAAGACTTAATAGACAGTATACAACAGTTGTAGCTTTTAAACTGACTGAAAATGCTGTATAGTGCTGAAAATGCTTGAGGGCTTTTAGAAATGTCAGTGGTAAGATATAAGTCTACATTCTTTAGTAGGCTAAATACACACAGGGTTTCATGTTTAAAGCCTAGTTTACAGTTCTCCATCAGCAAGTTTGCACCCACTCGCACACGTATTGACGGAGACCTTTACCTTTTATACTTCTCCATTGGTGTGTCAGTGTTGCAAAGCAATTCTCTGCCAGGACAGCTGGGGATGCTGCCCTTTTCTGGCAGGTCTGCCTTCCATTGCAGTGAAGTCTCTGGTCAACCACAATTTATTTTCTTCAGCTTGTAAACGCATTTACACTCAATGAGCAATTGCAGACAGAGAGCGAGTTTTGATTAAACTGGAAAGCTTTGTACTAGAAGTGCAGCTCATGGAATGCTCTAAAAACGCATGTAAACAAACAAACAAACACAGCGGCTTGTTTTGTTGTTCTCTACACCTCCTGGTGTTCAACATCGCTAAAAGACCATATTCAATAAACAAGCCTTGCAATATAAAGCATCCAAAAACTGCATTCTTATGAAATGATCTGGAGCTGATGTTGGGCTGACCAATCACAGACGTGCGCTCTCTCTGTTGCGTTCGACGGATAGTTAAAAAATTGGGCTCTACTCCGTGACTCCTTGCGTGAGTGACAGAGAGCCTTCGCGCCGACGGATAACGGTGATGCTTTTCTCTGCACCTCTGCATACGGAGAAGTATAAACTAATGATGGATTCATATTGTGAGTAAAACTTGGCTAAATGTTATGGCTAAAAGGTTTGAAAACTATTTGACTCCATCAAATGTCTGATTGTTTTAAGGATGCTTTTGGATTGTTGAGAGTTTTTTCCCCCCACTCAGAATAAATAACTGAAAAAGTTGGATGTTTTTTTCTGGTCTTTGCTCTTATTTAAAAATGTAATAAATCGAAAATGAAAAAACAAAAACACAAAAGTATGAAATGGTGAAAGGACAAAATGACCTCAATTTAAAGGTCGGATTTTTCTCACCTTTTCTGTAAGATTAGGCTAATACAATATAAGCTCAATTTATTTGGAGGCTTTTTATAAATCTTTACCAGGGGCTGCAATTACTTTTGGAGTGTGCTGTATGAATTATAATCTTATTGTCACGTGGTGTGTGTGGAGAATGGACCCAAACGCACTCGCTGAAGGAAGGAGCAGGATGTTTATTTAAGTGAGGAGATCGTGATGATGGTGGTGAACGGAGACACTGGACATCGGGCTGGAACGAAGAGGCAGGAAGACGACACACCATGGGGATGAAGACAATAGAGGACTAGGAGGAAGGAGGACTAGGTGGAAGGAGGACTAGGTGATCCGGCCGGGAGTGAAAGGAAGTGAGGGGTCTTAAAGGCAGGAGGTGAGTAGGATCAGGTGTGGATGATGAGACAGACAGGTGAAGACAATCAGGCAGGAATAGGGCAGCGTGACACTTATTCAGCTAGACTGATGCCCACTTGTTGAAGGGTGTCCACTTTGGTGCCCGCATATAAAAACACTGCCACAACATGACTCCAGCATAAACCAGTCCTTTGTCTTTCCTTCATATTAACTCTCCACATCAGTTTTCTTTTTAGTCAGATACCTACCCCCCACAGCGATCACACTGCCCACCCCGATTTAAAAACACACCATAAATAATTTGCAGTCACAATTATCAGCAGCTTCTTTCTGCCATTATGAAACTTAAATTTCACTCTTTTAAGGCTTATTGGTTTCAATCTCACGCTGTTAGTCAATGGTAAATCTCCACATAGAGCACCGTATTAATGTGTGATTAACTTTTGAAGCAGCTCTGCACCATGCTGAAAATGACTCTACTTAAGTAACATGACTACTGTGGGAAAAAACCATTAGCTTAGAGCTCTCCTGCATCTTCCCATCAGTCCCTCCATCTTGATGTTAAAATTCCTGCTGACCCGACTGTCATTCATCAGAAGTGATGAATTTCTCCTCCTTCAGTAACGATCCCCGAAGAGTATTAAAACACGACTCACTGACTCGCATCTAATTAGGCAGCAATTAGTGATATTACCATATCAGGCGCAGCCCTACACAAGCTGTAAATGTCCACTGCCACAGAGAGTCACAGTTTGTGCTTTACATAAGCTTCAGCAGACACTTCATTTCGTTTTCAGTTTGTCTAATGCTTAATGGGCACGGGGACACAGCAGCCCTGCTGTGGGTTAATGACCGTGACACTGCTGTTGTTGAATGTAAACTAATGTATAGCCATGAGAGAAAGAGGCATTTTTACTGTCGCTCCCAGTTTCCCTCAGATACATATCAGGCACTTCATTAATTTGTGTCAAAACAGCAACACTGCTGAATCCTCTCGACATGCTCTCATCTGCCAGAGTAAGAAAGTAACAAGATTGTTCTGCCTGACGTGAAAGTTTATTTTCTTTTTTTTTCTCCAACACTGCTCATTATTGAGACAGAAAATATTATGGTGCACTAAAAATGGGCAAAATCCCAACCTAAATGAGGTCAAGGTAGTTAAGTCCTGCAGCCGTTAGTCTCGCACACAAAGGTTTGACTGTCTCCCTCTGTTTAATTAATGCTGCCTCGGCCAGTTCATGCCCAAGCCACGTGCAACCGAAGGCGAGACCCTGTGTCTGCGCAGGAGGAGAGAAGATGGCTAGAGAAGTCTCTCCACCTGCCACAGTTAATTGCTTTTGCCTTCACTCACTGTATTACAGCTGCAAAGAGGAACCTTTACTTAGAAGCCTTTGGACCGTGCACGACTGCTTTAGTTTCTGACAGTTTTGGGAAGAGCCTCTAACTGCCTGCTGGGGCTCTGGTGTAAACACAGTTCTCCTCCCACTGTATTTAGGGCCTTGATCAGCTCATTAGCCACCCACTTGAATAAACGGACAAATAAAGTTGACAGGGATATGTCGGCAAAAGAAAAACCTACTAATGACATTGGAGCTTTTTTTTTTTTCACTTTTTGTTTCCGTGAAGACAATGGAGAGATGTTGAGTTCATTTAACCAATGAGCTTTTCTGGAAATAATACTAAAACAGTCACACTACAGTAAAAACTATTAGGATATGAATTGTACATTTCATTTACTTGCTTTAATGACTTAAGTTATACAACATAGCTCCAAATTATATAAAAAAATGAATGCATATTACCATATTGATAGAAAGTTTAGTGTAAAGAAAAAGTGTAGCAGAAAAAGGCACACAAGCAACAGGGATAACCACACTTTTAGAGGACTTTAAAGTAAAACCCGTTTGGGGGTGAATAATAATGTGTGAACAGTTTGGGGAATCAGTGCTTAAAGAGCAACCACATCCACACATATCCTTGACGTGAATCACAACTGTGCTCCTCCTTGGGTTAAGCAGCTTCTGGTCTCTAAAGAGGAAAACGACTGGACTGTTGTTAAGGGGTTCAGTGTCCTTTTTTCAGATGAAAGCAAATTTTGCAATTCATTTAGAAATTGTGGATTTTAAATTAATCCAAGTAACTTAAAGTCCAATGTGTGGTTTTAGCAGGCAGTGCTGATGTTGGTCCACTGAGTTTCATCAAGTCTAAAGTCAGCAAAGCCATGTACCAGGACTTTTTAAAGCTGACAAGCTTTTTGGACACTGCCAAGAGTAACTAGTTTAATGACCATGGTATCACTGTGCTTTATTGGTCATCCAGTTGTCCTGACTATAAAGAACATAGAGAATTGGTAGCAAAAGCAAAAACTGCTGAAGGCAGGTGTTAAAGCACCTTGAGCTTCCAAAGCACCTCAGCTGTGCCAGAGGGTTGTCACCTCTACTTCATGTCATAGTCAGTGGGTTTACAAATGCAGTAAGAGAAAAAAACAAATTATTGCCTTAGTCTGATTAAAGTGTAACTGAACCCCCTGAAAAATCATAACCCCACCACCAGATAACATTTGAAAAATTCTACAAAGTGGGCAGTGCCAGGAAGAACGGAGGGGTATGGCCAAGTGTGGGGGAAAAGCGGAGGGGGGGACGTGGGGGTGTGTTCAGCAGGACAGTGACAGATCGCTTAATCTGACACTGAAACATGGACAGTGACCAAAGCGATGTTGGCAGTTTTGCGACTGATCGATCTGATCAGCCTTCATCTGTTTTGAACTTTAGCCTATGTTAGCATTACCACTCAGAGACTGGACTCCTCCTGTCTTCCTCTGCCTCAGCAGCACCAGGCTTGGGCGGCGCTGGCTCGGCGCCCTGAGCCAGCGGATCTCCTCCGCCGTTATCGGAGATAGAGGAGTAGAGGGAGGCTTTATGGAGCCCAGCGCCCGCGAGCCGTATCAATTCGAGCCGCTGACTCGGGGTGCTGAGTCAGCGCTGTCCGAGCCCGGCGCTGCTGCTGAGGGAGAGAGAGACAGGATGGGTCCAGTCTCTGAATGGTAATGCTAACATAGGCTAACGTTACCCCTAACCCATAGGGTAACATTCAAAACAGTATGTTAGCTATGTTAACTAAGTGCTAATGTGATAATAATGGTAACCTGAAAAACACAATCCAACTCCAACTCCAAACTCGCCACTGGGCAGAATTAGTGATGTGTCGGTCGCGAACGAACCGGCTCTAAGAGCCAACTCTTTGAAGTGAACGATGGTTGCCGGCTCGTCATTGGGAGCAGTTTTAAACATTTTTCATTCCCCCCCGCTTGTTTTGGTACATTTGGTACACATCGTTTTGCATTAATTTTGGTGATACATACACTTTAAGCAACAGAAAATCTGAGGAGCCACTTGGGAGCCGAAAGAGTCGGCTCTTTATGGTGAGCCAAGCCAAAAGAAATGGCTCTCCAAAAAGGGCTGGCATTCCCACCACTAGCCGGTATGTCTGATAGTTTTATACCCAAACCCATGGGGCATTGTCTGTGAGACCATGGCTGCTGTGACACAGTCAATGCCTGTGACGTAAAGATGTACCGCTCTCCACCAATCACAAAATTCGAATGCAGTAGCCACCGTTTAACCCTAAGAGGGCAGCACCAAGACATTATTAGACCAAAAAGTGTAGAACTAAACAAGTTTACACGAAAATGTAAAAAAATCCCCAGAAACTGAAAGATTACATTGGTAAAGACCCATTTATACAGTTTAAAAGCAAAAAAAAGTTGTTTGGGGGTTTAGTTACTCTTTAAATACGGACTTCGGCTGAAGACTGGCCTGGGCACCCCTCCTCTTGTGACAAGACCATAGAAGTGGGAATAACAACACTGGTACAACAACAGCATGTGTCCCCACCTACCATCGTGCAGTCGGACGCAGTCATTCAATAATTAGATTTTGTTACTAAAGACGTATACTTGGATGAAGGCTCCCATTCTGGTTAAGGTATTAGCTCAATTATTGCCATAGTTCGATTTAGATGTGCATGTGCATGCACTGACTGATGCAGCTATTCATGTAAAAATAACCCAGGCCAATTATTGAGTGCATATACTATATATTACATGACTTACTTTTCAGGAAAGCAACATTTCTGTACTGTCTTTTTTTCTTTCGGTCTTTATTATTATCATTATTATTAAATATTTTTTTTAGAAACTTAATTCTGAGGTTTCATTAGCTTTTTAAATTTAAAAAATGAAACTTAATTACCTTTTCAGTAATATTCCAGTTTATTTGATGCCACATCCTATCACGTTACTCCAGCTATATACTATTGCTGTGTGAATGGTTATATGTCTAGACGGTCGACTAACTGTAGAAACTGAATTGCCCTTCGGGATTAATAAAGCTATCTGTATCTGTATCTGTACTGTAAAAGATGTGTATTTGTTGTTGAGAACTTATGCCAATGATTACAATTGGTCTACAATATTTTGACTATGCTCAGTGGCTACAAAGCAAATCAAGTATAATTACTTATAGCATGGCCCAATTGTTAAACAGTAATGCACAAAGCACATGGGTAAAAATGCCCCTGGCGTCTGAGCTGCAGTTTTATTCCAGTCAGCTGAATCAATACAGCATGAGTTTCTCTGCAATTTCCATCTAGCAGTCTTTATCTTTCATTTTCTGTTTTATAAAAAAGATTTAAACTTATTTTACAGTATTATATAATATAGAGAGGTTATAGCACATGATTAAAACGAATAAGGGTTCAATCAAATCCTTCTTAACTATCAACCTGCAAAGTGTTTTTTAATCCGTTCGCCTTGTATCAATATATTTATATTTCTGCTGGACCTACCTTTACTAGCTTATGTTACATACAAGTCTAGTTCTGTTGAGTACATTTCTGGTCTTCATTACCTTTCTGCACTGTGACAAATAAAACAAGGAAGTCGGTCAGAATTAGACCGCTGTTATTATGATGTTGTCTACGCCACATGTTGATGGTTCTTTCTGACCAATCAGAGGCCTGCAATTTCTCTCCATGCCCATATGGTACCACTTTGGCTCAGTTGAACCTTGACCGAGGTAGTAATAGAAATATATATATTAAGTTCAGTTAAGTCCTTTACTATCTCCAGTGCTTAACCTAAAATAAATCATAGTAACACTGTGTTCCATGTAATGCAAGAGAGCCAAAAACGAATTAACATTTTTATTACCAGAAATAAGATTCAGTCATACTTTTTAACCACATAATGTCTTCATGCATTGTTTTAAACATACCTCACCTAACAGTTGGATCTTATAAGTTAATATGCATGTACTTTGTATCAGTAACCAACAATTTCAACAAATACCAGCCATTCCTCTATTTACAGGGGATTTAAAAAGTTTACACACAAATAAAAAAATGGAAAGCTGTAGCGAACTAATTTTCAGACTTGTATTAATCAACAATGTCACATACAGTATATTGTGTAAAACTTATACATAAATTACATTAGAGTAAAAATTATTTATATGTTTGAAAATAACTTTGTTACATAAATGCTCACACCCTTATGCTAATGCTATGTTGAGTTTTCAGTCTTCCTGAGTTCACACCTGCCATCAATTATTTTAAATGTGCTAAAATGGCCATAAAGTCAGCTGCCCCTGAATGATTTTCTTGTTATTTGCTCTTTAGCATCATTTAGCTAAAGCCATAGTTTGGAGAGAGGTTACAAAGGATCAAAATGATCTTACTGTATAACTGTCAGTTAGGATAAAGGGACAAAAAAAAAATTGTGATTAGGATTTATTCAATCAAAACTGATAAAATGACAAACTGGTCAGGGAGGTTGCCAAGAGACCCATAGCAACACTAAAGGAACAGCCAGAAGTACTGGTTTTTCTATAAAAGTGACTGAGAAGTTGGTTTGCAATTCTTTTATTTCAAAGTAAACACCAAGAGCTGGCTAAAATCTCCATAAACCTTGTAGGAAATTGTCTTATGGTCACATTAAACTAAACTTGAAATTGTGGGCCACACGATACCAAAAGTCAAAATACCTGTAGTAAAACACGGTGGTGGCAGCATCAGGTTTTGGGGTTAGTTTTGTCTCCTTCACACCAAATTGCTCACTTTTCAGCCAGATTATGCAGACTAAATGTCAAATTATATGTGGTCAAATTTTTATATGATTTATCATGGTCTCATTATTAATATCACAAAAATCTGGAATTTTAACAGGGTTGGGTAGAGATCCACTGTTTTCTTAGCCATTTCCTTTAATAAATGCCTCAATATATAAAGAAAAGTATTTTAATTGTTTTTACTGGGTGCTATGGGATATAATAGCAAAATTGTCAACTGACAGCTATGCAAAAACAGCAAAATCTTCACATCTCTAAAGTTTGACACGCCCAACTTTTGACATTAAATTAACCAATTTGTTTGCTTTCTGATGCTCAGCTGATCGATCTATTGCCTAATTCATACAGTCCTAAAACCAATAAGAAATTACAAACTTAAAAGGTGCTCTATGGTCTCTGCATATTCTCCCTCTGGGTGTGCAAAGCAATGTAATGAGCGGAGACAGCGCAGTTGTTTACACAGCCATAATAACTCTGCAGTCAGAGTGATGCAACATTACACAATGGAAACTCGGTAGGTAATCACAATCACCATATTTGCTCATGCACAAGAGGCTGGATTACTCATTATAATACAAATAAATACAAATCTTATCTCGATAAAAAGAGTGAACTTTAAATAAGGTAAATCGGAATTATATTTTAGATGAAAGATGTAATAGAAGAAAATAAAATGATAAAGGTCGACGTTGTTCATACATACTATCCTAATTTTTAAACACTTTTTTTCCTTTGTTGCTGCACCTCTCTGAATGCAGAGACTCTAAACTTATAGTTACAGTTACTTGCAAAAATATTTAACTTTTTATGTCTTGTCATGTTAGAATCACAAAAGTGGTCAAATATTTACAAAGATGACAACCAATAAAAAGTTCTGCATATATGTAAGAGGAAGAAAAATTGTTTTAGTTGTGCCGTGATCAATCCATAAAATAGAGTCAATTCTCCAAATGTTATTCATTTCTAATTCAGCAGATTGTTTAATAAAACACTACTTCCTCCAAATAATGTTGTTTTACCATATATTCTCAATTGAATTTGACTTAAATATGTTTTAATCTAAACTATTCCATTGTAGCTCAGGCTGTATGCGTAGGGTTGTTGCCCTACTGGAAGGTTAACCTCCACCACAGTCTAAGGTCTTTTGGAGCTTCAAACAGGTTTTTTCCAGGATTGTTCTGTATTAATATTGTTTCCTTAGATAGAAAACTTTTAAACTGATTGGAATAATGAATTGAAGGATTAATTGGAATGCATGTACGATTGAATTGAAAGGACTTTTCTTGTATCATGCCTTGAGATGAGGTGTTGTGAATTGGCGCTATATAATTAAACTGAATTGAACTGAATATTAAGTTCAATTCATTATCCAACCAATACGGCCACCTTCCCTCGCCCAGTAGGCAGAAATTTTATATTTTTATTAAGATGCACTAAAATACAAATCATAATGACCAGACGTGTAAACAGCACTATCAGTTTATACAGTTTATCAGCAAAAAAAGGGGTGAGTTGCTTTTTAAGAAGTATGCAAGTGAAGTCATGCAAAAATCTGATTGGAACTCCAAAAATCTGCATTTTTATGGTTTCTGTTTACATCTAAGCTTTTGGCCTGTCTGGAGAGTTATTGAATCATGTTGCAGTTTTTGATTCTGTTGAAGATCTGCTGCGCTTCGCATGGCTGAGTCTGTTGTATGAGTCTCAAGCTTCAGCCATTAGAGATGACGGTACGTTTGACTATAGAAAACTACAGCAGTTCAGAGTTGGCTCAGTGTCTGCATGTTCAACAGGTCCTGCGGTTAAAATACCAAAAAATCAACTGGGTTTTTCATTTATATTCTGAATTTGACATAGTTTGACTTTTGGCAAGTGTTGAACTACTTTTCAATATGTTTCTTTTGGTCTCATTTCTCCTTAGGCTACCAGAGTCTTGTGTATTTGTTTGATGCAAATGTGCAAACATAAGCCTTGCTGACTTATTATTATTAGAGAAAAGATACATTCTCATTGAAAACTGTCAAAACATAAAGTTATGCCAGTAGACTGAGATGTACGGCAAGGCAAGGCAAAGCAATTTTATTTGTATAGCACACTTTCAACAGCAGGGTAATTCAAGGTGCTTTACATGATTTGGTGATTTAAAAAACAAAAAAAAATGGAAATTAAAAGTAAAAGAAACACACATTACACATGATACACAATAAAGCAAGAGAAAGATCAATAAAGCAAGAGATCCTGAATACATTTCATACATATGACATCAATCATTTACTCGAAGGCAATTCTAAGCAGATGGGCTTTTAGTCTCGATTTAAAGCAGTTCAGAGTTTCAGCAGCTCTGCACTCGTCAGGAAGTCTATTCCAGATAAGGGGAGCATAGAAACTGAAAGCTGCTTCTCCATGTTTAGTTCTGAGTCTAGCGATGTTTAGTAGGCTAGAGTTGGAGGACCTGAGTGGTCTTGGTGGTTGGTACCGTGACAACAGGTCTTCAACATATTTTGGTGCTAAGCCATGTAATGATTTATAAACTAGTAGGAGTATTTTGAAGTCTAATCTCTGAGCTACAGAGAGCCAGTGTAAGGACTTTGGATCTGGGGTGATGTGCTCTACTTTCCTGGTTCTAGTGAGGACGCGAGCGACAGCGTTCTGGATCAGCTGCAGCTGTCTGATTGACTTTTTAGGCAGACCTATGAAGATGCTGTTGCAGTAATCAATCCGACTAAAGATAAACGCATGGATGAGTTTTTCTAGGTCCTGTTGCAACATCAGTCGTTTAATCCTAGAAATGTTCTTCAGGTGATAGAACGCTGTAGCTCTAAAGTTTTTGATGTTTCTGAGAGTATTGTCCTGTCTGAACAAAGAGTGAAGTAGCAAGTGAAGTAGCAAGAAAAATTTCAATAGTTCTGTGTATTTTTCCTTCCAGTGGAATTTTTATTTTATTTAGAAAAGGCCTCATAACCTTCTCACTGCAACAAGACCTCCGTTGCTGCTTTCTTTCCTCGTTTGAATTGTGTTAACAAAAACCTGATTGCTGACAAAACCTAATTATAAAGGTGCTCACACTTGCTAATGATCAGTCACTTGAGTGATTTTGATTAGCAACACCTCCCTGCTACTTACCCTCTTAATTCCAATCGAAGCAGTTTGTGTTAATAGTTTTTCACACATTACTTCTTCATTGTGGCTTAGTTTTTCTTCTCAATAAATATTGGCCTAGCATACTATGTAGTTGAATCTACCCACCATTATGAGCAAGCAAAGTGCAGGTCATTAATTATTATGTTCTTGGTAGTAAAATCTTTAGTTGCTCTCACTGTGTCTCCTATCTTGCCATGTATATTGGGATCTTGATTAATTGTTTTACATTGGTCTAGACATGAGGAAATTAAGGGGATTTGTGCAACATCATATCCTGTGTTGTCCTTGTGTATCATTTTAGATGCATTCCTATTCTGAACAGTGCACGTGTACTGGGATCAAAGCTGTGTTCTGCTTCCTCAAGACTGGGTATGTTACTTTTGCCATGTTGTCAATGTCTCAGTTTTTGTTTTGTTAGTTTTTTTCTCGTATAAAGGTCACCTAACCATCTGGTTATAAAATGTAAATGCTCAATGAGTGCCCCCAAGTGCTCAGATAAATATTAGCTCAATTAATCACAAAGAAGTTGGGCATCAATTTCACCTTTAGTTTCCAGCATCCAACATGCGAGGTCAGTGAGTCTTCATAAGTGGAGACTGCATATCATAGTGTGACAAAGTAATATTACCCTTGGGTCACTGCTGCAATATTTGAGTTGATTCTATAGCCATGGTGAATATGTATTCAGTATAAATAACTTTTTCAAGATTTGTAACAAAAAATATGGCAATTTGGTGATCAAACTGTGTATGCTAGACAATAGTTAGAGTGGTATTTTCCTATAGAATTACCATTAAAATAAAGGACAGATACATAGTGGTGGGAAAGGAGTATGAGGGAAAAAAAAGTTTTTTCTTTTTCTATGACAGTAGAATTTTAATTTCAGGACTATCTACCCAACCCAAACAACTACTGAAGATTTTCAATACTTGTCATTATTTTTATTAATATCAGGAGTGTGCCAATCCTGCATAATGCACCATCGGCTACACTCCACCAAACTGCATAATGTAAAGTACAGACGCATTACATATACAAGCAGGGTTTGTGGAAAATGAGCTTTTATGGGCCAGCATTGGAAAATTGATAAATATTTCTCTGTCTGTGCTGTTTACTTGCGAGGAATCAATATCATAATAACAGAGTGAACATAATGTATGATTGAAAACAAATTCTAAATAATCATAAATATTTTTTTATATAGACAGGCCAGAAAATGGAAATTATATTTGCATGTAATAGAAAAGTATTACCACAGAAGACGCAGTTCCATTTAATACTGGCCCACTACTTTTCTATCAGCACTTCCACCCTCAGCATCAATTACTTACAGCACAAACAGTGTATGCACTTACACAGACTGAGTGCCAAACTATGAATAAATACATGGCCTAAAAATGCCTTGTGAACAAGCAAAAATTATGTCTATATCTCTATTAAAATGCCTTGCAAAATCAAGTAACAACCACAAATTTCAACGCATTTTATCAGGAGGAATTTGAGGTGATAGACCAACACAAAGTGCATAACAGAGTAAAAGGAAAACAATACATGATTTTAAACACATTTTTGTGAATAAAAAAATTGTAATGTGCATTTTAACTTAGTCCCCTTTTCATATGACACCCTGAAATAAAGTGTAACTGATGCCTTTGAAAGCCACCTAGCTATTATTTGGATTCAACCTGTGTTTAAACACGACTTCTTTAAAGAGCCCTCAGAGGTTTGTTAGAGAGCATTATTGAACAAACAGTCAGATAAGAGATAAAGTTGGGGAAAGGTTTAAAGCAGAGTTCGAATGGCACAACAAACCTTCCAAGACATGGTCATCCATCTCAAGAGATGGTAATGGAGGTGGAGAGATACCTAAAGCCTCGTTTCCACAGTGAACGGTGCGGCTCAGTCCGGCCCAGTCTGCTATTGAGTAATTCGGACTTTTCATGGGAGCATTTACACTGCCTACTGAACTCTCCTTGAGCAGGCGGGGTTTACCCTAAACACTTGCGTGGCATCATACTGGAGGGACGAGGAAGTGGGTGACACACAAAAAACACAGAAGAAGAGGAGGAAGAAACAACAACAATGGAGTCCATCCAGGAGCTCATGGTTGTCTTTCTTGCTTTTTTTTAACACAAATATGACCGCTCTGTTTAATAAAAGGCTCCATGCAGAACAGAGGACTGGTGTGTAAAGTTGTTGCAGGCATGACATTTAAACTTACTGCAGTGTTTATACTTTCACCCAATCAAAGGACTGTGTTATGTGACGCCAGTAGCTCCGCCCTAACCATATTGCATCATTGTCCTGTGGACCTACACCTGAAGGGGGATCATTAATTGACCGATACGGGCCTGCTGTATGGGCCGCTTTTACAATGGAAACAGACAAAAAGGCGGACCGGACTGGACCGAGCCGGACCAGACCGCTCAGTGGAAAAGAGGCCCATGATGACTCAAGAGGAGCTGCAAACATCTACAGCTGAGGTGGAAGAATTTGAAGACAGGACAACTATTAGCTGTGCACCCCACAAATATGGCCTTTACGAAGGAGGGGTAAGAAGAAAGTCTTTGTTGAAAAAAAGCCTTAAGAACTTTTTTTTTTTTTTTTTCCAAAAGCCACAGTGACACAGCAAACACCATGTTCTGAGAACAAAATCAAACTCTATAACTGACATTCAAAAAAAAAAAAAACTGTGCAGGAGAAAACTAATACTGCATATCACACACAACACACCACCCCCTCAATGTAAAATACAGTAGTGGGACCATCATGCCGTTGGAATGCTGATTTCATGCTAAATTCATGACAATACAGGAATAAAACTAGTTAGATGTTGCAAAATACTTGAGACTTTCAATCATGGTAAAATATGCCAGGGACGACATCAAACGGTAAAGATGCTTATTTTCCACAATTTCATTTAGAAGGGGCTAAATGTTTAAAAAAGCAAAGCTGGAACACAGGTATTATTTTGTGTTAGTCCATCACATAAAATTCCAGTAGTGTATGCTGAAGTTTGCAGATTAATGTGACCAAATGCAAAAAGAATTCAATGAGTATTAATACTTCTGAAAGACACTGTATGTCAAAAATAACAGTACTAGAATGTTGGAATTAGTCGGTTTAAATTGAATTAGTATTTGTCACAATTTTTGCAAGTGTGCTTGCAGGCTACAAACTTTTGAAGATTAAAGAGCTATCCCTCTCACATCTTTAAAGGACCTTACAACAGGAGCATTCACCCTCAGAGATAATCTATTCTGCACCATGGAAGAGGAGGGAGGTAACCAACTAAGATAAAAACAAGTCAGGAACTCACAAGCATTAGCACACAGCTTAAAAGAAATAGCCAGTGGCATTCCAAGGAATCACACATGAAGATGAAAAGGATCCTGGAGGGACTGAGACTGGAGATGATGTTTCTTCTCTGAAGGCCTCTTAGAACTGACTTTTTCCCTATGCTTCACTCAGACCCCTACCTGGCTATTCCAACTTTCATCCATCCAGCATACTCTGCTCCCCTGCGTTTAAGCAACAGCATACCCTGAAATCCAGCTGAAACAAAAACATCTGGTTTGAGTTTTTCATAATAAACAGAAGGGGCACAAGGCTGGGAATCTACAATAGAAATCCAAAATTAACTTAATAGAAATGTCCCCTACTGGAAGAGATACTTTACTTCTGCTCCCATTAAAGACAAAAAATCACTATAAAGAAAGCCTTTATTTGCCTGAGAACGGCTGCCAAGCAATCTTCAGTGCTGCTCGAGTCTCTGAAGTTTCTTTTCATTGATGTTCTTCATAACTATTGCCATAATAGTCAGAAAGTGATACTGATTTTCCAAACTCCTCTTGCTTAGGCAAATTTTATGACAGCAAACATTTTTTGCTTTCTCTCACTTCTGCAGGAAAAAAGAAATCTCATCCAAAACCATTTCGCTGCCTTAATACGCTGTTAATATCTTCAGATGGGGGTCGATGCAATTGAATAAAGACCATCAGTACAGGAAGACCCATAGTTGTCTTTCTTGCTAAGGCCCCTGATCCATCCTATGATCTGGACACCGTGGTTCTATTTTGCTGAAGGTGTTTTGGCTGATTACACTTTGTATGTTTATGCTTACTGTCAATAAACAAGACAGGCACCAATCGCCCAGATATCGGAATCGACCAGTGTTCCCTTTTTACTACATGTATCCGAACTAAACACTTTCAGCAATTTCACTCTGTAAACCCAATGCTATGTTCTTTGATGCTTTTTGCTTTGAGTTTAGTAAAAAATCTGATAAAGGTTACGCTAAAGATAGGAAAATTGTATTTTATCCATTCATAAATCCAAATCAAAAGCAGTCATTCTTGAGGAGAGTAATGTTTTGGAGAACATTAAGGATGTTCCTCAAGTATCTTGCCTGTTGTTTGGCCTTATTTACACGATCTTCAGCTACATTAAAGGAGACAAGTCGAGGTGCAGAAAACTGATGTTTCATGTTTAGTTCTCGAACCGTTGCACACGCAACATAATCAGATTGTCTTTGCACCTTTCTTCACAAGTTAAATGCAGATTTGTGTAGCGCTGAGGGAAATCTCTGCACCCCAATTTTAGCATCCCTGGGGCGTTCTTTTTTTTCAGATAAAAAGCAAAAGGTTCTAATCTTCTCACATCTACCTCTTAACAACATCCTGCAGGCATGTTACTGCTGTTTTTATGAATCTCCAGGTCAGCAGAAGTGTACGCAAGCAGCACTGTAACAAGATATCCTTCCCAACTGCACAGTGAAAAAAAGTGGCATAAAAAAACAGGCTTAAAAACATATCCTCACCCATTTGGTGAGTCCTCTGCAGAGGATTTCTGACTTCAAAGACATGCACATGGTAATCTGCTTTAAATGGATGAATCTGGGCCTACTATCATGGCTTGATCATCAACTGAGCCGACTTAAACCATGGCTGAAAAAACAATGCTAATAGTGGATAATTATCAGCTTTTACTCCGTCTGCACAGGCTGCTCCATTCCCTCACATCACACGCAGAGGCTGGTGAATAAACACAATGGCATGAATAAATAATGACCCCACAATCCTCTTAAGATCCCCAAATGGTGAGGGGGAGAAAAGACAAAAGTTTACTTTTGGTGTTTGAGAGCTAGCGGAGCCTGGAATTATGAGCGACTCATTAGGGCTACATGTTGCTTGCCTGGGGCCTTCCTGAACAAAGATGGCACTATCCCCACCCTGTCTTTTCTCAGTGCATTCTGGGCCTGGCCTAATAAAATTCCACGGCATACCCCTAAGAAAAAGCTACAATCCTCCTCAGAAAAAGACAGTAAAGTGCTTATGCACCGCCTCAAAAACCGCAAATCCTCTGCATCTATCAAATTTTCTCAGTGGTATTTTTTTTACCATCTAATGCTTCCAATATTTTATGTAATTAATTATCTTATTCCTAGCATATAACCATCAACAATATGCTTTTGTGTCCAAAGCGAACACCTCTGTCAAAAATAATTTCTTCCTCTTATCATGCTCTCTGGATAGCTTATATAAAAACCCACAGCTTTGTATTTCAGACACTTTGTCAGTGTTGAAGAATTGATTTCTTCGTGCCTGCAGCTCCCACTGAGTGCATGACAGTTCAAAGGCTATCTAAAATACATGCTGTGGAGAGACTTGTGTTTCTGAACGGTTATGTAATTTACAGAATAGCAAATTGTAAAGCAAGTCAGAAAAATAATCACTAGGGGTTTAAAAGGACTGAACAAGTTAGAAAAGTTTTGGCTTTGAATGAATCACTTCAAACCAAATCATGAGGCTGCACATAGATGAGCGTAAGTAAAAGGAAGAAAAGACAAAAAAATTAAAGGGCAGAAGCTTCTGTCACAATTAATAAGGAGGGTCTAGTTAGAATAAAGCGATCCCATTTCCAGATTTTTATTGAGAGAAAGAAGTTGGTTTGAGTCCTAGTGTCTTAGTGGGCAGCTAAATGAAGACTGTGGTTATCCTTTCATTTGCTGCCAATTCAGAAATTAATCAGAATAAACTACTTTTTTGACTGCAGAGAACTAAATAACTCCCACGCCACAGTAGATTTACTAAAAGGAAACCAAGTTCCCAGCATCAGTCTGTTTTATAATTTTAATATATAAACGGCGTATTGCCTCATTAAAGCCTGTAAAAAAAAATAAAAAAATAAGGCAATGTCACGGTGATAACATGAATGAGTGTGCAACTTCCTACATAAAGTTCTGTTCAGAGCAGACTATTCCCCAACAGCGAATAACTTTGCCCATAGAGAGGCCTCAATTATCAGTAATGTAAAGAAGTAGCTGAGCAAGAAGAAGCATAAGGAAGTAAGTGCCATCCAGGAGCCAGCAGAGTTTATCACTCTCAGGTTGGATAAGATGCCATCAACAGTCTCCCTCAGCAAACCCAACATTTTATGAAGACAGCAGCAGCAAACACAAGATGCATTTGGCTGCGCTAGTCTATAGAGCCTTTAAAAAGTATTTAGGAAACTGTACAATGCCAAACATTTGTCTGACTCTGTAGAATAAAGTATGTTAATCATCAATGTTTTCTATATTAAATAACCTTACTATCTCAGACATATTATGTCCTTAGTGTATTTAACCATATTTACTATGAAACGCCTAAATAAAATTGCATGCAGCCATTTTTCCTCTGAAGTCACCAAATTACCGAAAAGAGTCCCCCTTTGTGTGATCTAATCTCAGTATGAATCCTGTTGTTCTGTAATTGCCTGCAGGGTGAACAAACAGCATCATGAAAACTAAGGAACACAGCAGACAGGGTCGGAGGAAAAGTTATAGAAACGTTTAAAGTAGGGTTAGGCTCTACAACAACACAAATGTTGGACATCATACAAAGCACAGTATGGCAATTGCAAAGTTACCAAGGCAAGTCCACAGCTAAGTTGGAAAAAATTATTATTCATTCATATTCGTAAACATCCTTTTATGAAACACAGTCATGGCATCATTGTGCTGTTGGGGTTGTTTTTTTAAGCAGGGACAGAGAAGCTGGCCAGAGCTAATGAGAAGATGTTGATTACAGGGTAATACTGTAGATAAAAAGTGAAATACTGCAAAAAAACTGTTAGAGGCTATAAAAGAACTGAGAGTGAGGTTAACCTTTTAGGCATAATGGCATAAATCAAATAATTCTTGCTCTTATTTCCCCCACATTAGATCAATCTACAGACAGACAGACGCATATTTAACCTACTTTGAGTATTAATACGCATAAAAGTATAGAACTAACAGTGCATCTACTGTATGCCAACATTTGGCATTTCTGACAGAGCAATCTTTAAAGACAGATAGAAAGCAGCTTTTATTTGACCTGCTGGCAAAGCTGTCCATTCGCACAGATAAGGCTAGTGTTCCCAGTGTGACAGCATTATTCTCAGAGAACGTCTATAAAGCAATAAGAAAAATACGAAGATATCCAACTATTTTCTTTTTTAATTTCCAGGTAGTGAAAATTTCACTGTTATCACTTGGAGACAGAAAGTGAGAGGTGTGAAAATGCAACATTATAAAAATGCTTGGTTATTTTATGCGTGAAAATCCCATTACCACCGACTTTCTATCTAAGCATCTTTATTCAGTAATGATATATAACATGAGGACTGGTGCAAATAAATTTTCTGACAAATAATTACATATCTATTTGGCCTTTATTATTATCACAGCTGAAGCTGAAGCTCACTTTGACCAAAGGTTCCGCTTTAAATTTTATGATTGCAAATTTCTTTTCATTTCAACCTTACCTTCTGAAATATTATTGGTATACTGACCTGTTTTTGTACTCAGATCTGCAACAGATTTACAGTGTGTCTTTAAAAAGTATGTACACCTTAAACATTTCCCACATTTCGTCACATTACAACCACAAGCATAAAACACAGATTAGTGCATCATGTTGAAGTGGATGAAAATGTGTATGTGGTTTACAAATTTATTTCACAAGTAAAAATCTAAAGTCTAATATACAGTTAGATCATAAAACAGTCTCCAAAGCTAGAATCTCACGTTTCACTGAACACTTTTTAATCCATCAGCAGCAGCAAGTAAGACACAACTTCAAACCTATCAAAACATGGCTGTTCACATAAGCTCATGGCTTGAGCAAGGAGAGTATCAATCAGAAAAACCGCCAAGATGACCATGTTAACTCTGGAGGAGCTGCAGAGATCCACTAATCAGAAGGAAAAATGTGTGGAGAAGACAATTATGAGATAAGCGCTCCACAAACTAGTCCTTTATAACAGAATGAAATGCTTAAAAATGCTTTGTGTGGCAGAGAACTAACACAACATATCACTCTGAACACACCCGCCCTGTTGTGAAACATGGTGGTGGAAGAAGCATGCTGTGGGGATGATTTCACTTATGAAAAGGACTTACATAATAGTGGCACCAAAAGACTTAGGACTGGGAAGGAGGTTCACCTTTAACCAGGTTACAGCCAGAGAAACAATGGGATGGTTTTCCTCAAAGAACATTAATGTGTTAGAATGGCCTAGTCAAAGCTCAAACCCAAATCCAATGAAGAATCTGTGACATGATCTGAAGATTGATTGATCTATTGATTGACTGACACTAACTAAGCTTCAGCTATTTTTGCAAACAACAGAAATGTTTCACAGTCTAGATGTGTAAACCTGAAACAGACACAACCCATAAGACTTCCAGCTTTAACTACAATGAAAGGTGGTTCTACAAAGTATTCACTCAGGGTGCTGAATACAAATCCACGCCACATTGTGTATCTTTTTTCTCCACTTTACCAATATGCTTTGCTTTGTGTTGGTCTATCACATAAAATCCCAATAAAACCTCTTCGAGTTGTAATGTGACAAAATGTGAAAGAGTTATTCAATTTCTCTTTCATGCACAAAACATACATCATTATTTACAATATGAATATGATTTCAAGTCATAGAGACTTAAACGCATCTGTTGGTTGTCAAGCTTTTGATGGTGAGGCAACAGAAATGTTTAACTTAGTGGTGTAGGAACTTTCACAGATTATTAAAGCATAAAAGTTCAGTGTCTAGATATCTGTCTTAGACATTTACACATCAGAGGTGACTGGTAATGAGGGAAAAATTCAGTGAGGAAGTGTAATTGCTTTTACATTACATTAGAGCAACAGCATGTTATGATCTCCGCTTCCTGAGCTTCAATAAAAACTGCTAATTGCTTTCCCTAAAGATAACTGTTCAGAGTTATCAGGAACTTTATTGTATGGCAGCAGTACAATCAAACCAACCTAAAGACATGATAAGAGACATTAAAAAAGTTGTTTGTATATATTATTACTTTGCAAACTATTCATTAATATTTAACATCCATCCATCCATCCATCCATTATTTTCCACTTATCCGGGGTTGGGTCAGCTTAAGCAAAGAGACCCATATATATTTAACTTCACATGTTTTTATTTTATTAGTGTGTATTTTATATTCTGATTAAATGATAAAGTGTATTTCTTGTAGACTGCGCCAATCAGAAGGCTAAAAAATTGTCATTCTTTGCATGAACACAGATTCAGCGTACTGAATCAGCGCACTACCACATGTATTACGATTGATACATACCGTTCCTTAAAACTAACATTAATATAACATGAACATAGATAATTGACATCGTCTTAAATGGATCTTTCTAAGTGAGGAACAGAAGTTGTAAAACCAGACTGGGATGATCCTCTGCAGAGAAGCGCTCTTCCTGCGCCATGCTGAGCTTTGAGTTGTGGTGAGTCCCCCGAGGTTTAGTGGTAAGATGGGTCCTGATGTGCTGTTGGTTTAGACAGTGGGGATGAGGGTATGCAACTCCGCAGATAACAGCCCCCAAACTGTCCACAAGGGCCTCTAAACCCCAGCAAATTAGGCTGCAAATGAGCCATAGAATTTTTTCCCCTACTAATCCATGATCTGAGCGGGGACTCTGCCAAAAATGTAAACAAATAAATAACTTCACAAGAAATACTGGGGGTGAAAATAACCACGGCTGTGAACGGGGAAACCGCTAGTGATTTCTTTGAAGCCTCATTTTGCCTGATGCTCCGCTGCTGCAGTGCAATTCCTGTGACCGCTTCCAAAACAAGCTCCCATGTTGAGCTCGATAAGGAGGCAGTGAAATTACAGATCCCATTCCCACATGAAACACTCTCCCCTACAGCATGTGATCACATTCTGTGTCCGAGATGTCAGACAGAAATGCTGCATCAAACTCTTGCTTTTTGACAAAAGTCATTATGTTTCTATCTGCAGGGAAACTGATACTATTATGAAAAAGTGGGCTATGGTAGAATCAACCTCTCCTTTCCAACCGTATTCTTTAGGCATTCACTCTTAATTCAAAATGAAATAGTTTTCAACCCCAATTTTGACATAAAAATATTGTTTCTAACTAGCATGCAGTGATTTTTATTCTTAATTAATTGCAGTTTATGATCATATTCAGGGTGGACTTATATGTCTTTGTTTTGTTATAAGCTTGTCACAATGGACTGAAACTAAACAGGACTAATTTACCAGAGTAATTTTGTGGACACAGAATTAAAACAGAGGACAATGATTAAGAGTAAAACCCTGTAGGGCATTGGAACAAGCTTAAAGACTCACTCTGTGCCGTCTGTTAAACTATTTGAGGCCAGCTAACGTACTCAGAATGAAAATTACAGTCTACTGCAACACACGGCAATGTCCACACCATGTGAAACAATGGTAACTGCAATGGAGTGAAGCAGAGAAATAGCCTGGTGGCAAGAATCAGACCATTTTCAGCTTGATTGTCCATGACAGGTGACGGGCTGGTCTGAAATGGACAAATCCGATCTTTGGCCAATCAGTAAAAGCATCATGCCAAAGAGCACCTAACTAGCAGTGAAAATAAAAATAAAATGTATGAAATTTGTAACAGAGAGGGGAAGCTATTTAAAAGAAACGGTGTACTCAGCGGCATGGTGGCAAGGCAAGTTTATTTGTATAGCACAATCCATGTTACAAGACAATTCAAAGTGATTTACATAAAACATCAAAAGCATTACAGCAGGGTGCAGAAAAAGCAAAAGTACAGGAATAAAAACCATGATTTAAAATGAACAAAAAAAAAAAAAATCTATCTTAAAAGAAGCCGTGAAGATTTAAAACTTATAATAAATACCTAATCAAAAGCAGCTGAGAACAGGTGGGTCTTTAACCTGGATTTAAATAAACTGAGTGTTTCAGCTGATCTGAGGCTTTCTGGGAGTTTGTTCCAGACATGTGGAGCATAGAAGCTGAACGCAGCTTCTCCATGTCTGGTTCTGACTCTGGGAACTGATAAAAGAGCGGATCCAGATGACCTGAGGGGTCGAGTAGGTTCATACTGGGTCAGGAGATCACTAATGTATTTTGGTCCTAAACCATTCTGAGCTTTATAGACCAGCAGCAGAACTTTGAAGTCTATCCTCTGACAGACAGGAAGCCAGTGTAAAGACCTCTGAGCTGGACTGATGTGGTCCCCTTTTTTGGTCTTAGTGAGAACTCGAGCAGCAGAGTTCTGGATGAGCTGCAGTTTCCTAATTAATTTTTTAGGTAGACCTGTAAAGACGCTGTTACAATAATCAAGCCGACTAAAGATGAATGCATGGACTAGTTTTTCCAGGTCCTGCTGAGACATCAGATCTTTTATCCTTGAGATATTCTTAAGGTGATAGTAGGCTGATTTTGTGATTGCCTTAATGTGTTTTTCAAAGTTTAGGTCTGAGTCCATCACTATACCCAGATTTCTGACGTGGTTGGTGGTTTTTAGGTGTATGGACTGAAGCCTTGTCGTGACCTTCAATCTTTTCTCTTTAGCTCCAAAGACAATTACCTCCGTTTGGTTTTTGTTCAACTGCAGAAAATTGTGGCACATCCAGTCATTAATTTCCTCAATGCATTTGCCAAGAGCCTGTACAGGCCCTTGGTCTTCTGGTGACATTCTAATATATATCTGTGTGTCATCTGCATAGCTATGGTAACTTATATTATATATTACCTGTGCCAGTGGGAGCATATAGATGTTAAACAGAAGAGGTCCCAGGATGGAACCCTGGGGAACCTTACATGTAATTCCCGTCTGCTCAGATGTAAACCTATGACACAAAGTATTTCCTGTTCTCTAAGTACATTTTGAACCAGTTTAGTACAGTGCCAGAGAGACCCACCCAGTTCTCCAGTCGTTTGAGTAAAATAATGTGGTCAACAGTATCAAATGCAGCACTGATATCCAGTAAAACTAACACTGACATTTTTCCACGGTCAGTATTCAAACGGATGTCATTGATGACTTTGGTCAGAGCAGTCTCAGTGCTGTGGTGCTGTCTAAAACCTGACTGAAAGACGTCATAGCAGTTGCTTTGTCTTAAGAAGTCATTTAGCTGATGAAAAACAGCCTTTTCAATGATCTTACTTAAACATGGAAGATTGGAGATGGGCCTGTAGTTGTTCATTTGTGTCTTGTCCAGATTGTCTCTTTTCAGAAGGGGTTTAATCACAGCTGTTTTCAGGGGCTCTGGGAAAACACCCGACATTAAAGATGAGTTCACAATCTGTAACAGATCTGACTCAAAGATCTTTGAGACCTTTTTGAAAAAGCCTGTGGGCAAGATGTCTAAGCAGCAAGAGGAGGAGTTCAGTTGACGTAAGATGTCCTCCAGATCTTTGCTGTTTATGAGATAAAACTGTTTAATGGTGTTTAAACGGATTTTCCGTGGACACTGTACATAACCTGAACCTGCTGTTAATGAACCAACCGCTTGTCTAATATTTTGGATTTTGTCTGTGAAGAATTTGGCAAAGTAATTGCTGTCCTTGGTGGAATAGAGTTCAGGTGCTACTGACACAGGAGAGTTTGTTAGCCTGTTGACTACAGCAAATTATGCGCGAGCACTATGACTATTTCTGGTGATGTCAGAAAAATATGACTCCCTTGCATTCCTCAGTTGTAAGTTATAAGAGTGAAGTTTCTCTTTATAGATGTCATAATGAACCTGAAGTTTTGTTTTTCTCCATCTGCGCTCGGCTTTCCGACACTCCCTTTTTTGGGGTCATGTCTGTGGTTCATTTAGGCTGCGAGAGAGTAAGAAAGAGCGAGACATAAAGATAACAGGAAGGCTGGATGGAGTACAGCAGAGGTGCTCTGTTTTATCTATGTGAGATAAAGCAGTAATCTGTTATCATGGCAATTGCTTTAAAATATTTGCTATAAGCCCTGTTTTATATCAACTCCTATCTTACGTGAGGAGTGATGTCCACCCCTGCTCCTAATAGGGTAAATAAATAACCGCTCACAAGCTTTATAAAAACTGGGGTGCATCTCTACAATAGAGATGGGATCCCATATCGGAATCAAAACTGATTATGATGGATCAGATGTTAGGCTGAGTTCACAAATCCCAACTTTGTTTTGCTAAAACATTAAACTAGGTCTATTGATATAATATTAAGGCATGCAGATATATCTGCGTCAATATCAGAGTCGGCTGATGTTAGTAATTTTTTTAACATAATCATGTCGGTTCTAATAGTAAAACTGTGTCAATGTTAATAACTCATGTTAATTTCCATCTCAGGGCGGCTGTAGCTCAGTGGTAGAGTTGTCAGCCTGCAACCCAGAAATTGTGGGTTGGATTCCAGCTTCCACCTGCTGCATGTCGTTGTGTCCTTGGGCAAGACACTTCACCTACCTTGCCTACTGGTGTTGGCCAGAGGGGCCGATGGCGCGATATGGCAGCCTCGCTTCTGTCAGTCTGCCCCAGGGCAGCTGTGGCTATAATCATAGCTTGCTTTCACTAGTGTATGAATGTGAGAGTGAATGAATAATGGAGTTGTAAAGCACTTTAAGAGTCTTGAAAAGCGCTATATAAATGCAAGCCATTATTATTATTATCTCGTTGCTGTATGTGTATGGCCACAAGGGTCTGGGGTGTATATATATATATATATATATATATATATATATATATATATATATATATATATATATATATATATATATATATATATATATATATATATATATATATATATATATATATATATATATGTGTTATCAGCTATAACACCAATTTTAATAATGGATCTCGACACCGGCCCCAAACTATCATGTCGGTACATCTCTAATCATTTTAAACTCTATTGTTTAAGAATAGTATGTCACTCAAGTTCATATGTGTGGGAAAACAGACAAGTGTATGCAATTCACGAAACGGGGAATAGAATGGAAACCAAAAATTTAACTTACCAGAACATCAGTTAACTTCAAGGTATATGACCATCATAATAGGCAGATTAGTTTTGATTTTCAAAAGCAAAGGAGATAAAATATCAGAGTAGGAACAGGCAAGATATCAGAATACGTCAAAACTAAGTTTTTTTCATATTATGTAGTTGCACTTGTGTCACCTTTCCATAAGAGGCCTCGTATCTATGGTTCCAATGACTTACTGTGTAGCTGTAATACAAGCCCTAATGAATCCAGCACTGTAGGGCAGATATATCCCATCTAATTGGAAGTCTGATGTTGCTTCCCACAACACAGGCGGCTCATACTGAGGCAAAGCTCAGGAGATTCAGTTCAAAGTTAACACACATCTTAAATATGGAGTGGGTATCAAAGTAATTTGCTCAGACACCTCCAAAGGGTGTGGCCATCAGCAGCGGTATTTCAGTATGCACAGCCTGTGAGGTACACAAGTGAGCTACACGGGTTTGTATCAAAGTGTGAAAGTGCTGTTTGTTCTGTGGTTATTTTTGGAAAGTTATCATTATGCAAAGAATGCATTTTTAATGTGAGTTCGCATTTTCTTTCATCTGTTGTGACTAAGTAGTCGGGTGAATAATGATCAAAACGATAAGAAAAACAAAAAAAAACATTGCTGGTTACTGTCAGGTTTGACATTTCCAAGTTTATGTTTCTAGGACAATTTTACTATCTGTTTTACATCACTTGGGTCAATTTAGAAATCCATCATCAAAAAGGATTTTTCCTGGAGTTGAATTTCTCATAGTACGTACAGCGTCAAACACTCTATACCACAGTAGATGCTTTTATATTCAGTGGTAATGTGGTATGAGCCAGAAATAATAAAACTGAACAAAAGTTCTTTCAATAGTTCGACGGGTGACAGCTGATGTACTTCCCATTCAAGTTCAAATCTGCAGGAGATTTGCTTTTCAAAGCCCTTCCGCTTTTTTAGAGGGGAGAAATGACGTGTTTCACAAGAAACACCTGTCTCTCACAGACACTCGTTCTCCGTTCAAAGTTTCAGACGCTGAAAACCACCCTGGAGCGCTTAACCTCAATCTTTCAACAGTTCAAAATCTCACAAGAATCCTACACCCTCCCCCCAAAAAAACTCCCGATATCGGTAACAAGGGAATAAATCACCGTGGGGTTTTAACAGACTGCATGATTATTTTGTTACTGTTTCATGATATTTTTGTTATTGTTTCATGATTCATTAAAGGCTGAGTGTGTGGGAGTTGGTGATATCTGGTGGGGAAAGAAGAAGACTACCACCAACAAATTCAACCCTGCCCCGCTGTCTCCTCCGCAGCATGCAGGACTCAGTGCCGTAGCCGCCTGATGTTCGTTGCTGCCCTGTGTTATGTAGAAAATAAGGCTTTTTAATGTGCTCTAAGCTCATATAAACTCCAACAGTGCGAGGGATGTTCAGTTGAATCTGAGCTAAACACTGAAATGAAAATGTACTGTCGACTAGGAATGCACATATATGATTCCAAAGGTATAAGCTTGAGTAAAAATCTGTGTTGTACTGTAAGTCGCAATCTCTCGAAGCTAAATCACACTTGAGTTCTTAGTGTTCAAGTCACAGTGCACGTCCAAGTAGAGTCCAAGTCAAGTCAGGAGGTCCTGCAGTCCAAGTCCAAGTCCCAAAAAGAATTTTCCAGTCCAAGGCAAGGCATTATCACTTGAGAGCAAGTCAAAAATAAAAGAGCAGGATGTTTATTTTACTTACTAAAGCCAGGATTTCAACTGGCTTCAGGAGAAGGATCATAGTTTCATAGTTCCTTAAATGCCTATGCAGAATCAAGCTTAAAAGTCTTGGAGCACACAAACACCAGCTTAGGCAGTGAATAAGCAATCGCTTACTCAATCTGCTGTGACAGTTGTAAGACTCATGTCTGCCATCGGGGCTGCTAATTTTGTGTCACTAGCAGCTTTTCTATCACAGCGCATAAGCCAAGTCAGTTAAACTTTGGATGATTTCGAAAGACAAGGTAGATGCTTTAAGATCAGAACAGTTGCTTCCAAATCAAACATCTTGTGATGATTTAGATTAAACTAACACACAACCAGCTACCTGTTGTTGTAAGATTACATTTACTTTCAGAAAATTAAGTCTAGTAAGGAGAGAAATGTGAAAAGATCTGCACTGTGTATTAAGTTTCTATAACATCTAGAGATTTTGCCTAAACAGTAGAAGCAACTGAGAATAAGAACACTTTCTCTGTCTGTATCTGACAAAATAAAATAAATAAAATAACAATAAAAAATAAAAAAAACAGTTACATATAACTTTTGCACTTCAAACTCTAAACTGAAGAGAAAGGGGGCGCCACTCAATTACACTCTAGAATAAGATCAAACTAGGCTTCGCGTACGTTTATAAATACATTTCCTCAATCAATAAAGAATGAAACTCCCAGGAGGATAGAGTAAGAGAAAGCAAAATAAATACGCAACTAACCACCCACTGGAACTAATTACATTTTGGCCCTAGAAAAACACAAGTACCAGTCCCACTAGTGTTTTTCTCTTAGAAAGAACTGTGTAGGCTTTAGCTGCATTATTTTCTCTCCGCACGTTACGGAACATATGAATAACACTCCCTGAACGGGCCTTGTGGTTATCGTCTGTTCTGTTTCTCGTAGCTACAGACATGTAATAGCCAAGCCACAGCGGTGAAGGGAAAGTTGGGATTAGAACACACATCTGGATATGTTACTGGGGGGGAAAAAAACAAGAAAAGCAACCCTCCTCTAAACACATCAGACTACGTTTTCTTTGTGCCACTGAGACTCAGTGAAATGTAGAGTGAGTCAGCAGTGGCAGGCTGGCTTAAGTGTCTTTGAGGGACTCCCTAAGGAACAGAAGCAGCATGGCGAGGATGAACATGTACATAGCTTTGCAAGCTCAATGGATGCAATTGTAAGGCTTTCTAACTCGTATTCCAGAATGTGCACTAATATGAACATGAATTTAGCTGTCCAAAACACCCATTATAGTTTGGGGAAGTCAAAATGCAAAGCAAAATAACCAGGATGTTCTGTTTTAAGTGAACCAGAGCTGGATTCACTGTATGAGATTTACGTAATCTTTTGCTGTAAAAGAAATGGATTTTGTTTTTTAATCTCTAACTTTGACTCTGTGGCTTTAAGGTTAAGTTGATAATTGATAACCAGCTTAGCAGTGTTTTGACCAAAAGTGGCCTCTAACAAATATCAAGCCAGGTCAGAATAAAAAAAAAAAAATTGTGCAGAAAGACCGCTATTCTGACTGACATCTTATTTTCCTCTTTATCCCCTTGATAAGTGCTGCTTCGCTGGCACTACTTTCTGAATCCTCCTGGAACTCAAAATTTCAAAAGCCTGAATCTATGAGATCTAGACATATAAAACACTTGCGATATTTCTCATGACACCAAAGTCCGTATTGTGGGAGTGTTATCCAGTTTTTATCAGCATGTGGCGCTGTCTGGTGAAGTACATGTAAGATAATATTACCTGCCTTGAATATAAAGGTGAGTCTTTTAAGCTTCACAACCTTTTGTAGTTGAGTTCGATACTCTTATTTTGAGGTAAGAAAGGAAGGAGTTCAATTCAATTCAGTTTATTTATTTAGCGCCAATTCACAACAGATGTCATGTCAAGGCACTTAACAAGAAGTCATTTCAAAACATAAATACAAACATTCCAATCAGTTAAAAAGTTTCCTATTTAAGGAATCCCAGCAGATTGCGTCAGTCATTGGCGTGAGGTTGGGCAGACTTTCCAACCACGGCAATCCTTCAGCAATCCCTCATACTAAGCAAGCATGTAGCGACGGTGGAGAGGAAAAACTCCCCTTTAACAGGAAGAAACCTCCAACAGAACCAGGCTCAGTAGGAGCGGCCATCTGCCACGACCGTCTGGGGGTTTGAGAAGACAGAGCAGAGACACATAAGGAACAGAAGATCTGATATAAGAGAACTTTCTATGCTACAGAAAGTAAAAAGTTGATAACAGGACACAGTGGATGTTCAGCCACTGGGAGCACCATCCCAGTCGATGCCCCCCGTCCAACAGGGCATTGCAGCCAAGCAGGATACCAGACCACGTATATATTCTATAGAGAGAAAAACACTGAGAGAAAACAAAGTTAACAGTCAAAATAGCAGAATATACTGTAATACAACTGGAGAGTCATAGGAGAAAAGGAAGTAGAAGAGTGAAGAAAATTGGTCAGTCTGTCCTCCAGCAGTCTAAGCCTATAGCAGCATAACTACAGAGATAGCTCAGGATGACATTAGCCACTCTAACTATAACCTTTATCAAAAAGGAAAGTTTTAAGCCTGGCCTTAAAAGTAAACAGAGTGTCTGCCTCACGGACTAAAACTGGGAGCTGGTTCCACAGGAAAGGAGCCTGATAACTAAAAGATCTTCCTCCCATTCTACTTTTAGAAATCCTAGGAACTACAAGTAAACCTGCAGTCTCAGAGCGAAGCGCTCTGTTGGGAACATATGAAACAATTAGATCTCTGATGTATGATGGAACTTGATTATTAAGGGCTTTGTATTTAAGAAGAAGGAAAAAGCGGGGGAGCTGAGATGAGCGCGGGGGAGCTGAGATGAGCTGCTGCTGAGATCTCGCGAGAGCTGTGCGTAAGTAATATGGCGGTAAACTGGTAAAACAAACAAACTCGGGTAAAAACAAACCATAACATTTGAGCCAAATATAGCAAACGTTTAATAATAATAACCATTATTTTGTATTTCTCCATAAACAAACTGGACGAGGAAACCTTGCACAGCCTGGAAAGCTACTTGGACGAGTGCTTTGACCACATTGTTATGGGCAAGCCACAGAAATCCACCTCTGCTGTGCCGACAAGCACACCATCACAAAAACGCACTCGTTCTGAGGCCAGCACCTCCACCATCTCTCCAGAGAAAAGCTACAGCGATGTCCTGGACTCAATAGGCAAGAAGCTAACCAGCCTAGACGCCCGTCTGGGCCTGGTTGAGGTTCTCCACAAAGAGTTTCAAGCTCTAAGCGAATCTCTGGAGTTCAGCCAACAACAGGTAGCATCGCTCGCTGCAGAAAACCAAACGCTTAGGGAGAGTGTAAAGAAACTCACCGAGGGGATGACGCAGCTGTCCGGAGAAAGGAAGAGGATGAAAGAAACGATCTTGGATATACAGGCCAGGGGAATGCGGGACAATCTTGTTTTTTCCGGGATCCCAGAACAGGCTGAGGACGACGCTGAATCCTCCGTCCGAGATTTTCTCCAACATCAGTTAAAGCTCCCAAGCGACACGGTAAAAAACATCACTTTTCACCACGTCCACCGGCTCGGAAGTAAGAAGCCCAACAACAGCCGGCTGCGACCTATTGTTGCTAAATTCGAGCATTACAAGCAAAAAGAGCAGGTCAGAGGCCAGGGCAGAGAGCTGCGGGGAACGAATTATAGCGTTAACGATCAATATCCGAAGGAAATCCTGGATAGAAGGCGCGTTTTGTTCCCAATCAGGAAGAAATATATCAGTGAAGGCACCAGAGCTACAGTAGCGGTAGATAAACTGTATGTTAATGGGCAGCTGTTCGGGGACCCCCAGCTTACTCCTTGGCTTTATTAGTCATGTAACACTGGTCAGATTAGAGTTGTTTTACCAGTCAACTATAATCTAATGTTAGCACAGCTCTGTAAAGTTGTTTACTTCACTCAATGTGGGCGGGGCCAGGGCTAAGCACTGGGATACTGGCTCTTTTTTCTTTTCTCATCTTCACATGTCTATCACCAAATGTCTTTGTCACTCATTTTTCCTTCTTTTATCACTCACACACACACACAGAATGTTTTCATAAAATAACTATTTCTTTCTCTCTCTCTCTCACCCTTCACACCTTCACAACTTTCTATTTTTCTCTTTCTTATATCTCGGCTTTTGGATTTTCAATCAGGCAACCCCAGGCACAAACTAATAATACACTTGTGTTTATCTGTTTCTATGGTGATATGGACTTTACAACTTTTATCTCAAAACTATGACTACTCTAAGGTTTGTCACGTGGAATATTCATGGAGCTGGCACCAGAAAGAAAAGAGTTAAGATTCTTAACCAGCTTAAAAGATTGAAGGCAGATGTCGTCTTATTACAAGAAACCCATAAATCTACCTCAGCTGCAGATGATCTTAAATCCCCTGAGTTTCCTAATGTGTTTTCTGCATGCTATAACTCCAGACAAAGGGGAGTAGCAATATTAATAAATAAAAATGTAAATTTTACAGTAATAGATACAGTTACAGATCCAGAGGGTAGATTTATTATAGTAAAACTATCTATACATAACCAAAAGTTATGTATTGTCAGTATATATGGTCCAAATGTTGATGACCCCTCATTCTTTCATTCCTTCTTCTCTGTGCTCCTTGAACACATGGATTGCTCACTTCTTCTTGGGGGCGACCTCAACTTTGGTTTAAATGAAGAAATAGACAGGCTCAGCACAGCAGGGACTCAGCGCAGCTGGAAATCTATAGATATAGTCAAACAGTACATGAGCGATTATGGACTTTGTGATGCATGGCGATCACTTCACCCCAATGACAAAAAATATACTTTCTTCTCAAATGTCCACCATTCATATTCTCGACTGGATTATTTGTTAGTCAGCAGCTCACTGTTGACTGACATTTCAGACACTGAGATACACCCTATAGCTGTTAGCGATCATGCTCCTGTTTCTCTAACTTTAGTAAATAAAACAGAAACACCTCAAAGCAAAAATTGGAGATTTAATATATCCTTACTTAAGGATAAAGAATTTATAAAATATTTTGAAAAAGAGTGGGCTTCTTATTTAGAATATAATGACCTCCCTGGTACGTCGCCATCCATTCTTTGGGAGGCAGGAAAAGCTGTGATTAGAGGTAAAATAATCTCATTCTCATCAAATAAAAAGAAAATGGAAAAAAAACGTATTCAGGAATTAGAAGAAACTACTAATTCATTAGAAGCTTCTCTAGAGGAGGAGAGACTAGGCAAAATCCGTAAAGCAAAGCTAGAATTAAATCAAATTATTAATAAACAGACCCAGTTCTTAATTCAAAGACTTAGGATAGAAAACTTTGAACAAGGTAATAAATCAGGTAGATTTTTGGCTAACCAGCTAAAAATTAATAAAGAAAAAACAACTATATCTGCTATTAAAGATCAGACCGGGAATACAGTATATGATCCTGGAAGAATAAACAACAGATTTAAAGAATTTTACAAGGCTTTATACTCACCAGAGATAAATCCATCGGATCATGAAATTGAAAAAATTTTTGATAACATAACACTACCTAAATTATCTGAAAGTCAAGCGATGGCCCTGGATTCACCACTAACAGCGGCTGAACTCCAGGAGGCCCTCCAAGGCATGCCCAATAATAAGGCTCCAGGCCCAGATGGATTTCCAGCAGAGTTCTATAAAGAATTCTGGAATATTCTGGCACCAACATTCCACAGAATGCTGCAGGAAACCAAGGAAAATGGCCGACTCCCACCAAATATGAATTTTGCCTACATTAGTCTTCTACTAAAATCAGGTAAAGACCCTTTGTTTCCTACCAGCTATCGTCCCATATCCCTCATTAATGTTGATCTTAAAATAATCTGCAAAGCCCTCGCAAAAAGGATAGAGAAAGTAACCCCTCTTATAATACATCCTGATCAAACTGGTTTTATTAAAGGGAGACATTCATCCACAAATTCACGTAGATTAATAGATTTAATAGATTTTTCTAACTGTAAAAACATTAAAACTAATATATTATCTTTAGATGCAGAAAAAGCATTTGACAGAGTTAACTGGAAATTCTTATTTGTAACCTTACATAAATTTGGCTTTGGAAATTCTTTTATAAACTGGTTGAAAATATTATACAGTTCACCAACAGCGTGTATCAGAACAAATAACCAAACATCATCTAGGTTTTATCTTCAGAGAGGTACCAGGCAGGGATGTCCTCTCTCTCCCTCCCTGTTCGCTATTTTTATTGAACCACTAGCTGCAGCGATCAGGCAAACTCACAATATTAAAGGCATAAGATGCAATAACATAGAACATAAAATCAGTCTTTATGCAGATGATGTATTACTTTTTCTCCAGCATTCACAAACCTCTTTCTCTCAGGTAATCGGGTTGATAAACTCTTACTCAAATGTTTCAGATTATTCTATAAATTGGTTAAAATCTACAGTTCTTCCAATCAATTGTTCTGTCCAGAATCCAACTAATACACAACTGCAGTCAGGGAATATTACCTATTTAGGTATCAATGTCTCACCAAGACTGGCAGATTTAATAACGCTAAACTACATCCCACTTTTAAAAAAAGTGGAAGATGATCTTGCCAGATGGAAATCTCTACCCATATCACTTATGGGAAGGGTTGCTTCAATAAAAATGATGGTTTTGCCCAGAATCAACTACTTATTCTCAATGATCCCAAGTAAACCATCACTAGACTGGTTTAGATCTCTGGACTCCTCTATCTCTAAATTTCTTTGAAAAGATAAACCCCCACGTATCAGCTTAAAAACACTGCAGAAGACCAAAGAAAAAGGAGGTCTAGATCTACCAAACTTCCATCATTATTTCTTAGCCAACAGGCTCCAATACATATCAAGATGGTTAAAACAATTTTTGTGTGATGTGGTTGTGTAATTCAAGTTCACAATGTTTGGTTGGTTTTGTCGATGTTCCTTTTTCGTGTTTTGTTTTTCCCCCTCTCTCTGCCGTCCTGTGGGTATGGAGGCAGACTTCAATGTTTTCATGTGTTTTCTTTGTTCCCCTTCCTCTCTTGTATTTTCAACTCACCCTCTCTCATGAGATTTTGTTTCCTACCTCTCTTCTTCATCTTCCTTCTTTCTTCTCCTTAATTTTCCGTCTCCGTGTCCATAACATTAGGAAATAAAAACCCCAACAATTCATAATAAAGATTTTTCACACATAAATCAAGTGAAGTACTATAGCAAAAGCTGTACTGCTCCGCTTGTGAAAGTAAATCTGTTGGGCTTCTACTTGGTACTCAGACACCAATTCTGAGCTCCACACTGCCAAACAGGACACGTTTAAAAAAAAAGAAGAAAAAAAAAAAAAAAGAAGAAGAAGGATAAATTCTATTCTGGATTTAACAGGGAGCCAATGAAGGGAAGCTAAAACAGGAGAAATGTGATCTCTCTTTTTAATATTCATCAAGTTCTTGAGACTTCTTGTGGGGCTTTCTGACATACATTCTGTTACACACGAATTGCAGACTATGGCAACATTTGACAGACAAGTTATGAATAATTTCTCAGCACTGGTTTCTATCACTTACCTAAAGGGCTATTTCGCAGTTTTTAAATAACTCTGCATTTAATTTTGTCATTAAGAATCATTGGACTGATCTAACCTGTTCAACACTGACCAGAAATTTCTAAAACCTAATCTGAGATAGAGGAAAACTTTATTCTAGCTGTGATAACACAAAAAGGAAGCATTAGGAAGACCTTATCATTAGAGAAGCATTACAACTTCAGTACATGGACTAATCAGAGCTGGTACTCTGCATCAATTCTGCACTGATTGCAAACTATTTAAAAACATGAAAATTTGAGAATAAGTAGCTTTCCCCAAATTGTTGATGAAGTATCCAATCAACTCATATTCCTGAACCAATATCTGGGCATAAGAGTGTTACAGTCATTCATTTTTGAAGTGTTATCTCTGTTTGTTGTTTGTGACACAATTTCGCTGAAATCCTAACTTGTAAATCAGCCATTTTATCTGTCTCAGTGGCGAACCTGCAGTGGTCTGTTTACAATACCACAGTCATGCTAACAGTCAGAGCTAGTTGCTAATCTTTGGTGGGTTGTGTCAGGATTCTTCAATAGCCAAGCCAAAACTGTGTTTCATGCCAAAGAAAAGTTAAAATAACCAAATGTGTGGATTTTTCTTCATCGTTTGCTTGTATTTGTAAACAAATTCACCATTTTTTTAGGTCTTGCCCTCAGTGTGATATAAAACATTTGCCATTAAAACTACTCACCTTTTTAGCCTAGCTTTCAACTGATTATTGTTTGTGTAGTGTTACCATATATATATACATATATATACATACATACATACATACATACATACATACATACATACATGCATACATACATGCATACATACATACATACATACATACATACATACATACATACACACACAAACACACACACACACACACACACACACACACACACACACACACACACACACACACACACACACACATGTATATATATATATATATCCCCTGCTATTTCTATACTTTAATCTGTTATTTTAATCTTCTTGTCAGTGTTTCCTCTATGGGAGCCCTCTGCCTCGGGAGCGGTGGAGCTCTCCGGGTAGCGCTTGGGTGGAGGTGGGGGTCTCAGCCTTGCCTCCTCTGGGTGTCCTGTGTGCCTTGGCTGCTGCAGTTGATCTGCTCCTGCCGGCGCAGATGGCTCCCTTGATGACGTTTCCTTACCTGAGTCATCTGCACTTGGCCAAATGTCCTTTTTATGCCCCTTTCATTGTTCTTCTTTAGTGTTTGTGTGCATGGGAGTTGGGTTGGCGGGGAGGGGGTATAATTGTGATCATGCTTTTAAATCTGTGGGTGAGGGATGGGAATATGGTCTATGTAGGGTCATTTTAATCTAAAGCACTTTGAGTCGTAACTCTTGTCTGAAAAGCACTTCATACATAAAGTTTGATGGATTGATTGAAAACTATGACATAACTTGAAAACAGAAACTGACCAATTTGTACTGGTACTTGTACACAAACAGATCCCCTGGGGTTTGAGGGTTGGGTGTATTTGGACATTGCTTACTCCAAAAAAGGCTATTAGATTCTGATATTTTATGGGTTAGTTTGCCAAGTTGGTGAACTCTTTGGTTAGAAAGTGTCAAAAGAACATAAATGTGAAATGCCAATATGCAGACTTTTACTGAATACCAGATTGTAACAAGTGTTTTGAAATTCACCTGCCAGTTTTTAGAATAGATCTGTGTATTTACTAAGAAATTAACCATCAAATAGATCTGTGTATTTACTAAGAAATTAACCATCACATTTGAATGCATTCATTTCTCAAACTTACCAGAAGAATACTAACAATCTAACTTACTCCATACATTTGCTTAGCTACTGTTTACACTACACATTGTCTTCCAATGACCATCAGGATAACGGGTTTTATTGTCATCAGACACCAACTGCAAAGTAATCATTTTAAAAACCATCATAACAACGAAGGCGCTTTGTTCACAAAACAGAACTGACGGCCTGGAATCAAAGCATCAAGAAAATTGCTATTGCTTATTTGCATGCATTAAACCACTGTCAAGAAAGTTGCATGTAAAGAGGGGGGTGGGGGGGGATGGGGGGGGGTGGTTCAGCCTAGCGGCTTGAATACATTAAAGCAGACTAAATGGTTTGTTGATTTAAAGAGATTAAAGCACACAGGAAGGCCTGCTCGATGGATTTTAATTAACTTGCCATATATAAATTGTATGTTATCTGGCATTACTGAATTAAATGCTGAATACAAGTGCTCTTTCTGCTTGGGTGAGTGGAATAAAAGGCTACTTAGAATCCTGATTGGGTCTCAGACAAACATGATGCTGCAGCCACGGGTGCCCTGAAAACATTCCAGCCTACCGACCCCCTGAACAGCCATCCAAGGAGAGTCTCTTTAATTATGTACTATACAGCCAAACTCGAGTCCCCTGGCATCCCGGATGATCAAGCGGAGGGATGCCGTGCTCTCTCTGGCCAAATGGATTCCACTTCCAAGAGTCATTTCTGTCAGTTATAATAAAAAGCTAATACATAACGTGACACACGCTGAAATGCAAACTATTTACAGAGTTTTCTGCAAGGATGTGCAAGGCAATTACAATTTTTGCTGTCACAGCCTTGATGAGCTCCTCTGTCTGTGAAGTACCCCGGGAACAATTTCATAAATCTGAGATATAATATGCATGATTTAGGTTAATGCTCAACATTGCATCTTATAAAACAGATCCTCTAATTCTAGTACAGCAGAAAAATGAGATATTCCAGTTATACTGAAACAGAAGTAAACAAATGTTACACTAGAAATGACAATGCAATGTTATATGCAAAGGTTACACCCTACACACTATACTGAATTTATTCCGAGATTATTTTATTTACCAACATGAATAAATAAGAAAAAATGAAGCAATATCATTATTAATTCCTAAATCCACAGAAAATGTAATAACAGATTTCTATTCATATCGTCTTTGTTTTAGGTAAAGGGATCCTCCGATTGAAAGCCACATAAATACCTTGCAAACTGTCCTTAAAGTCACAAACAGGAACCAGCCAGACAGCTCTTCTGTCAGAGTCCAAAATGAAATAGTGTCTGAGACATATTGATGTGTAGAAAAACACAACAATCACCCAGGACCGATGTGCCTGATCAGATGCAGCCCTACGCCAACATTCTGTCTCATGTACAAAACTGGTGATCAATCTATTGAAGCAGGAAACATTATTTTCTGTAAGGTGTTTTTTGCAGCATCACTTTTGAAAATAATACCTCTGTTGGGATAGTTATATGGCAGGACACTCCAAGGTGTGATTGGGCATAGATTCTAAAATGTTGTTTTGCTTTTTCTCTTTGCTTCTAGTTTACAAATTTTATATTTTTTGCGTGGCTATTTATCTAGACAGTCAAAATGTGCTAGAATACTCCATGAAGTCATAAGAAAAACCTAAGTAGTCTGATTATCTGATTAGGTGTTATTTCTCTGTATTTTTTAAGCAACTACAATTCCTAACCAATTTAAAGATTCAAGAAGGTAAAAACTGAGAGGCTGATGCTCATATTCAGTTAAACCAGTAGGATAACACTACACTCTAAGAATGGAATATGTTTTGTTCCTTTTGTGACTTTGGAGGAAATCCAACAAAATACACTAAAAGCTATTTAACACAACAGTATTGTAGTAAAACAGGCAGTATCATTTCAGCTGTCTGAAAAGGCTTGAGGAGAAGAAAAGAAAAAGACAGCTTCCTACCATTTTCTGTGTTCTCGTGTTCTGTGTCGGTGAGTGTTAGGTTGGAGTTGGCCCTGCTGGAGAGACACGAGCTGCGGCCCGACTTAGTGTTGCTGCGTCCCCACAGCCTGACCGCATGTTCCGGGGACATGATGCCATCAGTCTCTGTGTCTGCGTCAGAGCCCACGCTGACTGAGTAGTCACGGTGAGGCAGCCCAATGTCGCTCCTGTACGTAGCTACATGCGATGGGAGGCCTTCTCCAAAGCCTAGGTCTCGCAGGGAAAAGTCTGCGCCTGCAGAAAGACGATAGACGAGTGCTCACGGGGTCTCATTTATAAAACTTTGCAAAGAATCATTACTAAAACCGTACTTAAGGTCAGTAAAAAAATTGTTTTACCTATGTCAATTAATTTTCAGATCTATCAAACTTTGAGTATGCACAGTTGCATGCAATTTCCACTTTAAAAATCACACTCTCCCTAGAAATGTGCTCAGGTGATTTTGGACCATATCCCGCTCACTATAGTCAGAGTGGCTGAGCTCATCCTGAGCTATCTCTGTAGTTATGCTGCAATAGGCTTAGACTGCTGGAGGACAGACTGACCACTTTTCTTCACTCTGCTACTTTTCTCTTCTACTACTCTCCAGTTGCATTATTTGCTGTTATTTTGACCACTAACTTTGTTTTCTCTCAGCGTTTTTCTCTCCATAGAAGGTTCACATGGTCTGATATCCTGCTTAGCTGCAATGCCCTGTTGGACAGAGGACATCGACTGGGTTGATGCTCCTAGTAACTGAGCATCCCCTGTGTCCTGTTAACTTTTCACTGTCTTTAATATAGAAAGTACTCTTACATCAGTTCATTTTGTTCTTTCTGTTTCTCTGCTCTGTCTTCTCGAACCCCCAGACGGTCGTGACAGATTGCCGCTCTTACTGAGCCTGGTTCTGCTGGAGGTTTTTTTCCTTTTAAAGGGTAAATTTTCCTCTCCACCGTCACTACATGCTTGCTCAGTATGAGGAATTGCTGAGGGATTGCAGTGGTTGGAGTATGCATCATCGAGAAACAACTGCCAGTCAATGACTCCTTAAATTAAAAAAAACTAAAACTTTTAAACTGATTGGAATGTTTGAATGATTGCATTAAACAGAATTTTCTTGTAAAGTGCCTTGAGACTACATCTGTTGTGAATCAGCACTATATACATAAAACAAATTGAACTACACGCCTACTTTCTGCCATAAACGGTCAACGCATAGTGCCTAGTGAATATTTTGCGTAGACTTCAGCCCGCTGATATGGGGCGTTTCATGGGTAACCATGGCAACCATGAGGTGGAGAAAGCACAAGTTCACAGATGCTGAAAGAGGCACGGAGAACCATTTTATTTCAATCAATCAACATTTATCTATATAGAGCTTTACTCAGCAAAAAGGTGACCAAAGTGCTTCACAATAAAAGACAAAAATATAGTTAGCAATAAGAAAATGTGTAACAAGACAACAAGAGCAAAGAGATTTAGCTAAAATAAAAAAAGTAAGAACAATAAATATAAAGTTTGAATTATACAATGACTAATTATAGCATTGATAAGATTAAAATAAAAGCAAATTAAAGCAAATACAAAAAATAAATTACAGCAGGACATAATAAGTTTCAGCACTCCTAGATATGTAAAGCCTATCAAAAAGGTGTGTTTTGAGTTTACTTTTAAAGTGTGTCATCCGTACAAAATATTATTTGGGGGGGGTCATGAATAAAAGGAAGAGCTCCGAGTGACACAGGATTGATGCAGCAGAGTGCCTGACATAAAAAAGAGGCAAAGAGGGAGATGGCATGCCACAGCCAGAATGTGCTATGGGGGGAACAGGGGGGTTGTGCACAGTACCAGCAGGTTGGTAGATCTAATACTGGGCCCAGTTCAGCACATAGATCTAATAGGACTGCTTTAGGGAATCTATATCAGCTCCCTGCATCCAGATGCTGACAGTGGCGTGATCTTCAATGAGTGCCAGAGCATCCGTTGTGCAGCATCATGTAGAAGTGTCACTGCTGCCAGTGTCCTCCGTGTCCAAAATGTGCGTAAGCAAGGTCCTTAGTGTGCTTAAAAAGTTGCGCACATTTTTCAGCCACGTTTTTTTTCAATAAATCCCAAACTTGGCGTAGAAAGCGCCTCATACAGTTTTCAGACCCAGTTTTGTGTGTAATAAAAGAGACATTTAAACCCACTGCGAAGTAATTCTGTGTAATGGATTTTTTATTCATCACAGCTAAATCAGCGAACACATGTTAACTCTGAAAAGCAAAAAAGCTAATAAATAGTTTTTTAGTGGTGAAGAAGTTAAGTATATAGTATTTAGATCTTTAGCATTTAAAATGCCTATTTGAGTAATTATAGCATATATTAAGTCCTACTTTCTATGGAGTCATCTCCCATTCATTGATTTAAAAAGATAATTTTCTCATTGACTTTGTTGTAACTGCAATTACAACCAAGGTGACTAAAAACAACAAAGGCAACAAAAGCCCTCGGAACACCTGTAGCAAAACAAATCTATTGAAAGCGTTGCATATGACTTTCTTTGATCTTGTACGTCATACTTTTATTTATGTGTCTTTCACTTTTTGGCATGAAAACTGGGCTTTTTAAAAGCACTCCAATGTGATATTATTCCAGCCATGTCAACCGTGAGTTCTCAATAAACCAGATAGAAATATTGATAGTAAAGACCCAACAAATGAAATTATTTTCGTATGACAAAGGAGGAATACATGCGTGTTTTTAGTCTAACCTTGCCGGCTGAATTCATCCACTTCATGGTGAACCATTTCCTTTACGCGGCTCCCGTATGCCATCCTCGAGTCGTGGTCGAAGGCTTTGAGTGTTTCGCTGGAGCTGTAGGATTTAGAATTGGGTTTACCATCTTCGCTGTCTGCAGAGGAGCTGGTGTAACGACGCTCTGTGTCCTGCCGGGTCGTGAGCGAGCGATAGGGTCTACGTTCCTTCACCTCCATGGTGGCCTTCACTCTACTTTCAGATAAAAATGTGCGTTGCAACTCCTGTTCAGTTTAAGCGACTCTGTAGAAGAAAAACACAGGGGAAAAAAACATATTGAAGAGTATTCACGCCACTAAATACTGAACAAACAAAAACTTCTATGTATTACATGTCGATTATATGATAAACTAACAAATAATGAAAAATTGTCAGGGGATGGAAAACTATAAATGGTTTTAATTTAAAAAATAACTAAAATATATATTTTTTAAACACTCAGAAAATGTGATACGGACATGTAATCAGGCCCTTTTACTCTGATACCCATAAAACAGAATTGCATACAATCATTTGCCATTAGAAAATCATCTAATCAGTAATTTAATTTTAGTATAAGCATCAGTGTTCTGTGACGGCCTCACAGGTTTGTTAAAGAACATTAGTGAACAAACAGCATCATGAAGACCAAAGAACACAGCAGACAGGGCAGGGGTCATGTTGTGGAGAAGTTTAAAGCAGGGTTCGGTTATAAAACAATATTCCAGAGTCAATTTATGACATGAAAATAGAAAGGGTATGACACAACTGCAGAAGGAAGCTGTATTATAGAAGGTAAAGATGCTTTTGTGATATTGATGAAAATTACAATGATAATGTTGGTTACAATTAAGCCACTATTTTCAATACACTTATCATTCTTCATAATCTTCAGACTCCTGGCACTGATGGATATCACAATGATGGTTGTGATTTTAACAGCAATGGTTTAGATCAAAACATGTGTTAGAATGGCCCTGGTAAAGTTCAGATCTAAATGCAACTGTGGTCTAACTTCAAGATGGGTCATTCCAGAGAATCTTCAACCAATGTGACTTAGCTTTTGCCTTTTTGAAACAGAGAATGGGCAGAAATTTCAGTCTAGAGATGTGAAAAGCTGAGTGAGATTTGTATAGCTCAAAATTATTACCCATTCATGACTCGTAAGAAAATATCCAAATTCATGTTTGCAAATCATCAAAGGAAAATCCCCCTATTCCAACACAACCAAAGGTTAGAGTGCCACTTGAATAAGTCACCTCAGAAACACAAATTGTTTAATAAAAATACATGTTTCCAGCTGGAGGTTTTGCATGGCTCAGACCACCACAAAGAGCACAGGCTTTTCATCCAATAAAATATGACACAACAAATCAGGCACCTATAAAGTTTATGACACAAGACTCCCACAAATATTGTATCTCATCTGTCGCACAAAAAATGCTGGGTGTCCGGTCCGTGGAAAAAGTGACAGGTGTCCTGCCTTGAATTGTGTTGTTTACACGCTACAAATCATCCCGGGCCTGAAAGCTGTGGTACCAGATACATCTAGGGGCCACTGTGAACCGGCAGAGGTGATTAAAATCTGCATCGTAAAGCCCCAACTGCCAAACAGCACACCCAGGATAAGATCAATAGGAGAGAGAGGAAATTTTAGTATTCAGCTATGCACCATTTTTTTACTTGCCTTCAAGGACAAAATACTGAAGTGAATATTGAAAAAAGGAAAACAATGCTGTGTCAGTGAAACATAGGATGAATCGATGGGTAATTGTACAGAAGTTAAGTGATGGGGCCTTGCAAAGCGGCTCATTTAAAGTGACCGAGTGTTTTAGGACATTGAGTTGGATTAACAAATGCCAATGTGCAATTCAATTGCATTAGGAGTTTGGTGACTGTTTCTTTAAAGCTTAAGTACTGTCAAAAACAGAGCATTGCAAATGTGGTCAAACAGGCTTTGTCATGATGCAACCACAACCTGCATGGTCTTTCATCGGGATTTTATGTAATAATTATGTAAACACATTTACAGTTAAAAATCTGTAAAATGTGACTCACATTTCTGTTCACATGTCTTCCCCCACCTCTATCCCCTCTCAAAAACTCTGTCCACTCAGGCCCAAAAACCTTTAAAAAATATATATATTTGTTCTTTGCAATTTTTCCAAAGCATGGTTAAATATTCATAATAATTTTGGCATAGGATTCTGCTTCCACACTACTCGGCTCCTTTAAGCGAAAAGTAGTTGCACCTCACTCGAAAAGGACACCGTTTTCAACAACCAATCAAAACTAATCCAGTCAAATCGGAGACTTTTTACAGACAATATGCTGTGCTGTTCAGACAAGGATTTCTCCACCAGATAAGCTCTTTATGAATACAGTATAAGATTTGTGCTGGACAGAGCAGTAAACAATAATCTTCAGTGAACTGTATTTGCCCCCTTTCTGAAAAAGACAAGAAAAAGGGGTTTTTATTTGAGACATCATTGTTGGCTTTGGGGGCCTCTTTTTGTATGAATTGACAGCTGAAAAGATCTGGGTGATTAATGATTTGAGGCCACATGAAGAGCGAGGGTCTGGTGGGAAGGTCAGGGTGTGTGTGTGTGTTTGGGGGTTGCACTGCCACAAGAGCACTTCAGCTGCTCCTAAGATTTCAAATGCGGCCTGTGTGAGCTGCTAATTTTTTCAAATTTAACTCGAGATCCTTGAAGCAAATGCAAGAGGGTGGAAAACAAGCAACTTCCCAACGTTTTTAACAATGCTTTGTAAAAGTGTATTGTTTTTGTCTCCAAAGAGCCAAGCTAAGTGCTTTGGCAAAAATTTCAGCAAAGACCTTCCGGCTCATTATTAATCAGCTCCTATGCAATGAGATGTACTTTTTAGACCATGGGAAACCCAGCAAGGGTTTCAGCAAGCTGTACACAATGACTGACGATATGAGATGCAAATATTCTCCTGTTCAGGACTCGTCCATCTTGAGAGCTGCCAGCAACGTCTCACAATGCTGTTGTGTTAAAAACTGCTGAATTATTTTAATGAACTACAAAAGAAAAAGATTTCTTAGTAAGAGACAGGTAATAAGCTCTATACGGAGTAATTCAAAAGCAATGTTATCGTTTCTAGATAAGAGTTGGCAGACTGCGAGAAGTGCCTTGAAGTAATGAAAGGTTAGTGAGAGAGCATTCACAAAGGCTTAGGAAAGTTATTAGCAAAGACCAGTGAAAAACAACCGCCACTGATTGAAATCTCTAAAAAATGAAGATAAGAATCTTGCTTTTATTTCAAAGTTGAAGTTCTAAAGCCTGAGCTGCAGAGCTTAAGCTGCGCCAGAAAGGAAGCCAACCAGGTATCTTTGCAATGATCCAAAATCAACTCTCTTGAAAGACAAAAGAAATGATGGATGGTCGGTTTTCCTCCTTAAAGCAATTGCAGACTCCTCCTTTTTCAATTTCATTATCTGCATTGGGGAAGATTATGGTTTGTCTGAGGATGTAAAAAGAAAATGTGTAGCAGTTGTGAGCTCTACAGAAGAGGGATGTGGTCCAGCAAAAAAATGTGTTGCAGGGAGAACCAGACAGAAAAATCCATCAGTTACAGTGATGCTGCTGAAGTGCATATTTGTATGAAGGGAATGCAAATCTAAACATTGTGAAAACTGAGAACGTTTGACGTATTGCGAGATTTACTTTGACACCTCCTCCAAGCTAAAAGAGTTTAGAGTTTATCAACAGAGAGGTTAAAATCTACAGTTCAGATACCTGGAATCCATGGCTGCTCTTTTATGCCAGGGTTGCACTTTGCCTCCCGTGTTAAAATATATATCCGGTTTTGGACATCAGACAGAAGGCAGAACTTCAGCTGCAGCAGCAAAAACCTTAAAGTGCTGCAAATTTCAAAAGAAAGGAAACTAGCCGTTAACTACACGGCCCTTGTGGTACAATTGTAAAAAAAACAGTGGTTATTTAACACCCACACTGGAAAGCTAATCACTGTCTTTCTACAGTGCATTTTACATGCCTCCAGTTAACCAGTGCCATTTCTCTCAAATACAAGTAAAAACTTTCAGAACACAAAAGCTAAAAGAGAGTACCATCCTATCAAAACAGCAGACTCCCCAATGACTGTGTCGGCCATAACGAATCCAAATGTTGGGTTTTCACTACATTTTTAATTCATAATCATAAAAAGAAAAGAATATAGAAAGAAATTCTTACCATATTGTATTCCTTGTGTGTTAATCTATGTTTAAGTTTTAAAGTTAAAATAAATTACTAAATAAATTAACTTTTCACATAATTTCTCACTTATAGTGACATACCAGTAAATTTAGGGCTATAAATTTCATAAACATTCCATAAAAATAATGATAAATATGTACAGTACAGGCCAAAAGTTTGGACACACCTTCACATTCAATGCATTTTCTTTATTTTTATGACTATTTACATGGTAGATTCTCACTGGCTACTTTGAGGAAACTAGAATATAAGACATATTTTCAGTTAGTTCACTCTTTTTGTGTACATAATTCCACATGTGTTCATTAATAGCTTTGATGCCTTCAGTGAGAATCTACAATGTAAATAGTCATGAAAATAAAGAAAACGCATTGAATGAGAAGGTGTGTCCAAACTTTTGGCCTGTACAGTATGTCAATAACAAAAAGTGATAAAAGTGATCAATTTCATACACTGGATCCCCAATTATTCGCGGATTCACCTACAGTATTTGTGAATTTATATGTAGAGTATATCTGAATATTGAAAAAAATACAAAAGATGGAGTTGGGAAGCTGAAATACCTATTCACAATGCTACCTGACTATTGGCTGGCGTTTGCAAAGCAGCCAATTCAGGAAGGCAATTCCTTTCTGTGCTGCTGATTGGCTGTACCCCTAAGAACAGATGTTGTGGGAATATTCCTATGTAATTATGATTTAAGTACATATTCTCTGTCTAGTGAATGCATCTAGGGCAAGATGACAAAGTTAGGGGAAACAAGGTTATTGTTCCACTTTAATGTTCCTGATAAAGATGTGTCAGGTCACCAGAGAGACAGACGCCGGGGCAGCAAGATAACAATGGAGCAGTCTGATCTGGGATGTGCTGGTTCATGCGTTACTATCAGGCGGGCATGAACCAGTTCTCCAGAAGCTGGACAGGAATATTGGAGAAGACGTGCTCGAGAGATAAACAGTGATTGCTGAATACTATTTAAACTGTTAGTCAGAAAGTTTGGGGAGGGTGATGTTAGAGTAATCTCTGTCCCCTCCATGTTCTGGCCAGATATGTTTGAATTAAATACTTAAATGCCTTCTGGGACTCAAGTCTTCTTATATTTTGGGAACCCTGAAGAATTTTCTTCCATTACACAGAGATAAGGAAAACTGTAGATGTTAGTTTCTCCGGTAGTGTAAAGACAGTTTCCCCTGTGCGATTAATGCACATTAAAGTATAATTTGGTGTATGATCTATTAAAATATGAAGTTATGTGTTTTTAGAAGGGATCTCAAGAATTTGCATTTAGCTTTTCTCAGAGGGCTGTGGTGCCTTACCACTCCGAAAACCTGGGTCCAGGAATTTCCTGGGAAAAATGTATGATGTAACAAAATGTAATTTAAATCTATTATGAAAAATCTGGACACATAAAAAAAAGTCCTACATAACTAAGATTTTTTAAGAGTCCAAGCTTAATTTTTTACATATCCTTTTAGCTGACATTGTTTAACAGAAGATCTTTACAAACAGTCAATCAACAGTATACAAAGAAAAATCAGTTTTACTTAGTGATTTATTTATAAGGTTTTGTAGTACCTGTGCCTTTTATTCATTATTAGCTGGACAGGAAAGAGGACAGAGGGAAGTGGGGGACATACAGTAAATGGGGCCAGGAATTGTATCCGGAATTATCTTTATGAAGGACTGTAGCCTCAAAAAATGGTGTGTCTGCTATACCACTGACTTTCTTGGCATCCAAATAAGTGAGCTTCTTATACAAATGAGGTAGACTTGTTAGTCTCCGAACCCTACCTCAAAAGCGTGAAAAAAAATCAAGATAGATGTCAACTTCATTGATTTTTTTTTCTTTACCAGCATTCTTTAATATTTCTGAATAATCAGCTCTTCAAAAGCAGCTACAGCAAAATGAAGACATCTCTGCTTCCTTACACAAAACAACATCTCACACACCAACCCCTTAAAGACACCACCTGCAGGTTAAACAGTGGCAGCCTTTGTTAAGAACACTTCCTGAGACTTTAGTCGGGCAGTTGTGACCATTGCTATAGTGTCAGAAGTTAAATATGGGATCTAAATCGGCGGGAAGCATTTTGTGGTGCGATATAAATGCAAATGGCCCTGCACTATCCATCAAACAATTAGCAGTGTGCTGAGAATTGCTATTCAGAGGTGGTGCTGAATATAAATCTGGTCTCCGCTCTCTGTACAACCTTTGTTTCCCTGATATGCTGGAGATTTTTCTTTGCAGAAAGCGGGACTAAACAATGACATATTCAGGCGACACAGACAACATTAATGCACATGGATATTGTGTGAACAATCTAAAGTATTACTAATTACTTGTGTGTGAAATTACCTAGTTATTTATGACTCATGAGATTTTTAACCAAATGACAGCTAATATACTATTATATATTAAAGGGATTAGCTAAGAAAATTATACCAAAAGTAAAAGATTCCAATAATTCATTAGCTGCATTGTTATTTTGACTGGGCCAACAAATAAGTATGTTTTTACCAAGGTTTTAGGAAGCTATGGTTTCAAAACTGACAAAGAATCTTCACCGAACCAATCCTAAAATGTGTTGCTGTGCACTGCAGGTCATCTGGTTAAAGAAACGTACTTTACTGTCCCACGGTAATAAAAAGACAAATTCAGCTATGAGAAATAAAGTCATGGTGGGGGAACCTATAGAAGCCCCATCGATCACTCATGTTATGATAATTTTGTTTTCAAAACTATAGCTATTAAGCTATAAGTGGCATGTCTTTTAGCCAGCTGACTGTTGCCCGGCTACTGGAGCTCCGGCTTGATATACTTCCAGTTTTAGTCTATAAAATCCAAAATGGCAAAAAGGTATGAAAGTTTTAATTAGATGAGCGTGAGGGGCACATGCCACAGGTTCTCGTTTCCCAGCCTGTGTTGTACACTGCCAGTCAGATGGGTGAAAGAAAGTTGCCACTTCAAATTCAACTGTTAGGACACTTCTCGCAAAAACACAGACAATCATAGTGCTGAACGGGGCTACATGGCCTCAGGAAAACATGAAGAAATGTTGCCATTATGATATGAAACGTGATCAATGAAAAACACAACTAACCAAACAGCAATTATGTCTTTGTGCTTTGGGTTCACTGCAAACACAACAGTTCAATAAATTGTGCAGCGCAATTCAGCAAGAGAAAGGCCTCCCACTTACCACTATTATTACGGTCAGGTTTTTAAGCTGCAGTTGGAAAGCTACAAGAAGCATGTCTGATAAGCAGCCAACTGTAGGCTCACCATCGAGCAGATAGCTCGGCTAATAGCAACTTGCTGGTAGAAATGCATGCAAAAGATAACTTAACGCTACATTGTGTATTTTTTGAGTTAATTCTTAGCAAAAACCCCTTTGTTCTTTCAAAAATATGTGTTCATTCATGTGTAATTACTTCCACCTACTAATGAAAGTATTCTCGTAAGTGTAGAATCTGCTATTCAGAATGCATAGGTGCGAGACGCGCAAATGGCTGAATCCATGTTGAGCCTCCATCTTTGAAATACATTCGCCAACAAGGGACATCCCTGGAAATTCTAGCTCCGCCTTTCGCGCTTTGGCTACACTTAGTTGCACCGTGACGAATACCAGAGGGAGATTGTCTACTCGTTACGTGGCATAAGTCTGACTATATAACTAAATGCAACGTAGTTTTCTAAAGTAACCTCATTACTGGAAGGAACACTGGACAAAGTCGTAGTACTGGAAGCCATGTTAACCTTGGCATGAAACGGCCACCGTAGGAGTTAAAACGCGCTCGGAATGGGGGGGTGGGACTAGAACGTAATATTCAGTTGGTTGTTTCACCGCTTGAAGGGAGAAGTTCTTACACAATGTAGCTATAAGGAATGCATTCTAATCATTTCATATTATATTCAAATATTATAACATTTTAGCAATAGCAACATGTTTTTATATTGATATAATTACCGGGAAACTGTGGTATTCAACCCACCGTGAGAATCTTAAACCGCCCCATGCCTACTTCTAGACATGCTTGGAGGAGATTTGGGCAGATATCATGAACATTGTCTGCAACGTCTATTGAGAGCAAAGAATGCTCCAAACAGGCACCACTTACTCCTTTTCTGAAAGATTTTCACATGCCTCAGCTCTATAGAAAAGCTTCCTCAGTCAACAGAAAGGTGTGTTTTCAATAGAGGGGAAGAAAGACTTGGGTAGATGTGGTGGGGGTGGTTAAACGGCTTGTCAGACAGAACTGAATTTGGTAGTGCTTATGCAAGCAGGGGGAGGTGTGGGGGGCGGGCGGCGGTGAAGGGGTATCTCAGCAGCCTCCTTCCGGGATCAAAAGCGAGCCCCACAAGCGCATTAAACAGAATGCGTAAAAGCCTCAACATAAACAAAAGTAGCCTGGGACCATTGCTGCAGCACGCTCCCTGCTACTAATCACTCTAAGCAATTCAAGGTTTAGTCCTGACAGCAGGAGCACAGAAAGGGAATAATGCTTTCAAACCAGCCTGGTAAGCAACAGGGAGAAGCAGACTGTTTATTCACTTTCTGCAGTGATGAACACTGCTGACCTTGGCAAAATGCAGCTCATAAGGATTGATCCAGGGTTACACAGCCCAACCTGACTTAATGGAAATAAGTAATAGGCAGTCGTAAGGTTAGGAACAATCAAGAAAAGAAATAAAGTTCACACAGGTTTAAAAGAGGGTCTTTCTACAAGTACTCTGCTGGTGACCTGCCTCTCATTAGTCTGCAACTACTGCTCATTATCCTGCAAAGGCAAGACATGAATTTGATTTATAGTTTGGCCTGCAGGGAAACCAAACCTAATACCAGCTAAGCAATAATCAACCTACTGTAAACTTGCAACTGTCAAAGTCACTATTATATATATTTGAGGTTCGCAGCTGTAGCCTGAGGAGGGTCTGAGACCCAAACACTGCAAATAAATGATGTGGCAAACAAAAATATTTTAAGTTCAGTTTCCATGGCTTCAAGACTGGTTGTTTGGAAGTGAAAAAAAACCCATTCTCACTGCAACAACCCCAACATAATAGAGAAGAATAGGTTCAATGTATTTACGCACACAGCCCTAAAATATTCTACTTTATAAAAGTAACAGCAGCATCTGTTCTGACATGGATGTCTATTTGCTCTGTTGTTTTTTTGTTATGCTGTTGACAAAGGGATTCCCTGCTGGTGACTTTTGCAAGAATATCAAAATGAATTACTTTTATTTCTAGGCAGTTTTAGGTAGTAATGTGATCTTTTAGCTCTAAATAGGCGACAGCTTATACAATAACACCACGGTAAACTAACAATATCAAATCTTGAAACATCGTATCTTACCAAATGTTGTGTCTCAACAATCCTTTATGATTGTAATATTGTACAGACTGATACTGGGGCAACAAATCAATTCAGTTGACTCAATTAAAGCCAAATGGAAATTGATTGTTGTTGTAACTTGCATTCTACTACTTCATAGAGTTTTTGCAGAAGCTGATGCCTGTGGGCAGGAAGGACCTCCTGTAGAGGTCTGTATAACAGCAAATCTGAAGTAGCCTCTAACTGAAGGCGTTTTGCTGTTGTCGGACAGTCTCATTAAGATGATGCTCAGGGTTGTCTGTAATGTTCTTCATTTTCTGAAATATCCTGTTTCACAACTGATGCTCTACAGGAGTCACCAGAACAGAACAAGCATTCTTCACAGGATATTGAGCCTTTCTAAGTCCCTGGCTCTGATGCTGTTACCCCCACAGATGATGACAGAAGAGACTGCACTCTCCACAACAGACTTCTAGAAGATTTGCAGCTCTTTGCTGCAAACACAAAAGTATCTAAGCTTCATCAAGAAGTAAACTCTACTCAGTCCATTCTTGTAGATGGCTTTGCTGTTACAGCTCCAGTCCAGTCTGGATTTGATGTATTGTGCTCTGATTCAGTTCAAAATATTTCAGTTCAATGTGATTTAATTAAATTTAGTAAGGCTTTATTAACCCCGAAGGGAACTCAAATGTTGTAGTAACACTAATATAAGTTGATTCAAACAGTAATGAAAAGTTGCTAAACTTGTGTTATTCTTTAAAGCGAATAAAAATAAGCAGTTTAACTTTAAAACTATTTCTGAATTTAACAATAATTCATTTTTTCTCAATTTCAAATATCAAGTACATATTGTTATTGCTTTAAAGCAAATATGTTTATTTTATCAGAAATTGAAATAATTTCTGCTTTTCTGTTTTAAATGAACTGAACCACTTTATACATTTTGGTTTAAATGTGATAATACCATAATACAGATAATCCATGCTGTTTTTATTTAAGTTTATTATACCGAGAGAGTCCCATTTCAGCCGATGTCCAATTTTGAGAATAATAAGCCTATGCTTGCTGGTTAATTAGTTAGTTTATCTGCTCAGGTGACAAACAGTTGGTTGAAAAAAAACACTGACTTAAAAAGAGCGATGGGTGGCACTCCATTAGTTTATGAGTATCTGTTTTTAATGACTGGAAATATTTTCTAAAAGCCGAATATGTTTTGTAAGCAAAGATGGTAGAAATCTTTTTCAGATGGTAGAACAGCAGTGGCAGTTCTATGTGGGGGAGGGGAAGTGCCATTTTATCCCATGCTTTAAACATCCATTAAAACATTTGATCAATCCATCACTTTCCTAAGATTCTAAAAACAAAGAACTTTGACCTGTAGGAACAGTAAAGCAGAAAAATGTTGTGCTCCCTAAAGGAAACAAAACTCTACTGCAGACAATAAAGCAGTTGTTAACATCTCTTAAAAGTGGAATTAAATGTCAATTGTTCTAGAAAAACAGATTTTACAAAATCAGCCACATACGTGATCACACCGCAGTGACATGACTGTTCAAGTAAAATCCTTTAAAACAGTTAAATAGAAGAAAATAAGCTTCAGCAAACAAAAATAAATCTCAAATGAATCGAACCAGATTTTGTTTGACTTGTGGCAACAAAATCTGTCCCATCCCTTTCTCCAGTGACCACTTTTATTTGGATTTTACATCCCCATCCAATATGCAAATAATCCTTCAAATCACTCCATTTTCTCATTTCCAGGGATCAGAGGAAACTCTCTGCAGCTCATGTTTGTATTCTCAGTACACAGCATGCAGCACACAGGCAACTGCAACCAAAAGTCATTGGTTTTAAATCGTGTAACAAGGGCCATGCCTTTCCAAACTAGTCACTAGCTGCATGCTCTTTCCACCTTTATGACAGTTTATGAGGAACATTTCACCACGCTGCTCTGAAGGAACAGTCCTCAGTGAAACAACTCCCTGCAAAGACACAGCTCTTGTACTGCTGGATACCAATTACAATCCCCTCTCAACGGGATGTAGGAGATCGTCTCAGGATAACTCAAGTAGAACACGACTGAAGAAGTGGACTGCCAACATCGAAGACTCCCACAACTGGATCCATAACTCTGAAACTTTAAAGCAGAATGCATTGTCAGTAGGAGTAGTTATCAGCCTGATTGGCGGTGATATAAACATATGTCAGTGAGCAGTTTACTGAAAGAATTGTTACAAAAAATGCTTACTGACCACAATGTCTGAAAAGAAGGCTTTAAAACTCCCAGGAGAACCAACTAACTAACAAACAAACCAAGATAAGACGATTCATGTTTGCAGAGCTGCTGCCAGCTCACTCTCAGTCTTGCTGTGTGAGGCCGACTCTTACAGCCCAGCCAGAAATAATCAAGCATTTTTCTGAGAAAGTCTGCTTATCAGTAGCTGCGGTCCACCATAGCCTAAGGGATTGTCAAATGCCATCCCCTTCTGTTTAAGGGGGCCACAGTGTTGCCCTCGGGAGCCACTGGGGGTTACAACTCTGCCTCTGGCATTGGACATTTATAAGATTTGGAAGGGTTGCACCTTTTCTCTAATTTAAGACTAAAAGGCACAGATCACCACCATCTTCCTGTAGCAGAATTACTTATTTTCATTGAAACCCTTTTGTTTTATAGAATACTAAATAATTAGAATGTAATTGGCATTTAAACTCTAATCCACACAGGGTAAAAATCATACATTCAAACTCAAACATAATATTTGATTAAATGTGCAAGCTGCATGTAGGCAACATGCTTTTTGCTGGCATTAATACGCTTTAAGCGTAATTCGGGGTGGATATTTGACCCTTTTTTTGGCAGGTTTGATGTAGTTCATTCTGATTTGATTTCTGCCACTGACACAATGTTTAGTTTATACATTTTCAGTATAGCTGAGGTCAGGGCTTTTTAACAGCTACATATTAGCCCATTTTATCCAATGTGAATTTGGGATTATGTCCAGTTGGAACACATACACACGTGCTCAAATTTGTTGGTACCCTTACAGCTCATTGAAATAATGCTGCATTACTCCTGAAAAGTGATGAAATTGAAAGCTATTTTATCATGTATACTTGCATGCCTTTGGTATGTCATAGAATAAAGCAAAGAAGCTGTGAAAAGAGTTGAATTATTGCTTATTCTACAAAGATATTCTAAAATGGCCTGGACACATTTGTTGGTACCCCTTAGAAAAGATAATAAATAACTGGATCATAGTGATATTTCAAACTAAATAGTTACTTTAATTAGTATCACACATGTTTCCAATCTTGTAATCAGTCATTCAGCCTATTTAAATGGAGAAAAGTAGTCACTGTGCTGTTTGGTATCATTGTGTGCACCACACTGAACATGGACCAGAGAAAGCAAAGGAGAGAGTTGTCTGAGGAGATCAGAAAGAAAGTAATTGAGAAGCATGGTAAAGGTAAAGGCTACAAGACCATCTCCAAGCAGCTTGATGTTCCTGTGACAACAGTTGCAAATATTATTAAGAAGTTTAAGGTCCATGGAACTGTAGCCAACCTCCCTGGTCGCGGCCGCAAGAGGAAAATCGACCCCAGAATGAACAGAAGTATAGTGCGAATGGTAGAAATAGAACCAAGGATAAGAGATGAGCCAAAGAGATGCAAGCTGAACTCCAAGGTGAAGGTACGTCTGTTTCTGATCGCACAATCCGTCGCTGTTTAAGCGAAAGTGGGCTCCATGGAAGAAGACCCAGGAGGACTCCACTTTTGAAAGAAAAACATAAAAAAGCCAGACTGGAATTTGCTAAAATGCATATTGACAAGCCACAATCCTTCTGGGAGAATGTCCTTTGGACAGATGAGTCAAAACTGGAGCTTTTTGGCAAGTCACATCAGCTCTATGTTCACAGACGAAAAAATGAAGCTTTCAAAGAAAAGAACACCATACCGACAGTGAAACATGGAGGAGGCTCGGTTACGATTTGGGGCTTCTTTGCTGCGCCTGGCACAGGGTGCCTTGAATCTGTGCAGGGCACAATGAAATCTCAAGACTATCAAGGCATTCTGGAGCGAAACGTACTGCCCAGTGTCAGAAAGCTCGGTCTCAGTCGCAGGTCATGGGTCCTCCAACAGGATAATTACCCAAAACACACAGCTAAAAGCACCCAAGACTGGATACGAACAAAACATTGGACTATTCTGAAGTGGCCTTCTATGAGTCCTGATCTGAATCCTATCGAACATCTATGGAAAGAGCTGAAACTTGCAGTCCGGAGAAGGCACCCATCAAACCTGAGACAGATGGAGCAGTTTGCTCAGGAAGAGTGGGCCAAAACTACCTGTTAACAAGTGCAGAAGTCTCATTGAGAGCTACAGAAAACGTTTGATTGCAGTGATTGCCTCTAAAGGTTGTGCAACAAAATATTAGTTAGGGGTCCCATCATTTTTGTCCATGCCATTTTCATTTGTTTTCTTATTTACAATATTATGTTAAATGAAACATCAAAAGCAAAGTCTGATTTCTATTAAATATGTAATAAACAATGGTGGATGCCAATTACTTTTGTCAGTTTCAAATTATTTCAGAGAAAATTGTGCATTCTTCATTTTTTGTGGAGGGGTACCAACAAATTTGAGCACGTGTGTATAAACATTTTCATTCTTGAAGATGAAGAATAAGAGGTAGTCAATTTTCATTGTTATTTTATCCTCCTATCCTATT